>CM040122.1:157816308-158514789 GCA_022559845.1 Amorphophallus konjac | reverse complement strand
ATGGCAGCTTGGAAAACTTCCTCGGGCCTGGAAAGAGTGGATATGGCTGGAAAGACGAAGAAATGAAGGAAGTAAGAAGAAGGTTCACGTACAGAAATTTGAAAAGAGTCGGCTTACCATATGCGACATGATCGTCCCACTCAGATGACCCTCGAGGTCGGAAAGTCGCCTAATCTCGCTGCTAGGCTTGCTCCTCTTCATAACGCGGGAAGACTCTCCTTCCATCCTGAAGATCTCTAGATTCTCCTCTCCTTCCTCTCCTGAGCTTCCAAAACCCACCTTGGTGCATTTGAATGAACTAGCCTAAGGGGAGTTCTTATAGGAAGGGAAGGGTGCTACAGGACAGAACATGTCACATCAGTGGTCATTGTCAAGATTTTGTCTGGATCTCCTTCGAACTGTGGTGCGATTCTGCTACCTTTTGATGTTGCTAACCTTTGCTGGCCTGTGCAGGTTTTACTAACGGACGTCTTTGTCCTATCTCCTGTCCCACCTTTCATTGGTTGGTCCCACCATGTCATGCATCATAGTATATGATACCTACGCTACTAGAGCATGTCAAGGACCTTGCGGCCCGAACGAATCTGGGATTTGAGTTCCCCTTCAACAAAAACGGTGATGATCCCGGAAGAGTTTGGGTTGTACGGATAGGCCGTCAATCTGTGATAGAATGGGGACGACGGTTCCATTCAGTGAGTTGGTGCGCGGATAAACGGGCCCCAGCCCAGTATCAGCTCACCGGGTCGGTATCCTGACCCGTTCTTCACAAGTTGACAATATTATCCTTGGCTATTTTCTATTTTTGTTTGTTTTAAATTTTTCTTTAAACCCAGCATGCATTCATATAGGACTTTGATTTATTGCGGAAGATCATTCAAGCGATTCGATTGTGAAAGCCGTTGTGTTTCAATTCCTACAAATATGAGATATTCCACTCTGAATGAAATACTGAGTTTCTTTGAGACAGCCCTACGCTGCTCTTCCAAAGGAGACCCTTGTTTGGACAGACCCTCAGATATTCCTTTACATTTTTGACCCACCTTGGCCGCAGCACTTCCACATTGGCTGGTAACCGCTCCCCAAAGGTGAAACCTCCGGTTTTATGACCCAGGTACTTCCACACCGAGAAGTTGGTCTTCCTTTGTTTCGTGCCTGAGTGCACATCTCACCCTCCCTTATTTGATCTCCGTCCAAGCGATCGTCAATATTTGAAAGACCTCCTTCAAGGTCGCCTCATTGAAACTTCAGGAAAGATTCCAAACAGTAACGTCACAAGCGTGTCTCATCACACCTTGGCATCAACTTATCAGTCCGCTCCCACTTCATTTCAGTCCACTTCGATACCATTCCACTACGTGTCGCTCCCTTGCAAAGCAGACGCCAAGGCGGGGCAGCTGTAGACACGCCATTCTTGACGTCTCATAAGAAAGTCTCATATTACTATACGACGCCCCGCGATGGCCTACGCATTTCGAATCGCTCGAGTGCTTCCTTTTCCTGAGTCTTCTTCCGCCCTTTTCGGCATCCGGAATCGTCCCGTCACGGCATTCGGACGGCATCAACACCAGTCGAACGCATCAAGAGGTTCCGGAATCAAGAAGGGGGTCTGCCAGGCGGCCGCCGACGCCTGATCCAAGGACCCGGGTGGGTCTTAATGGGGGCGTCCAGGCCCCTGGACGCCCCCATGATTTTGATTTATTTTATTTTTTCTTCAGGGCCCAAAATTAAATAAAAAAAAATATAAAAAAATAATAAAAAATAATAAATTAATGGAGGCGTCCAGGCATTTGGACGCCTCCATAAAAAGAAAATATAAAAAAATATATATATATTGCCAGTTGGCATATAAAAATAAAAAAATTAATTAAAAAAAAATGTATATATATTAATGGAGGCGTCCAAGCCCCTGGACGCCTCCATAAAAACATGTAAAAAAAAAATATAAAATGCCAGCCTTGGCATAAAAGACAAAAACAATAAAAAATAATAAACTTTTGGAGGCGTCCAGGCTCCTGGACGCCTCCATTAACTCACTCACGGGCGCCGGCCACCGAACGACGGTTTGTCGTGTGTGAAAAAAGCCAAATTTAGAGACGTCCAGCTGACTGGACGCGCCCATTTCTGAATCACGAGGCGCCGCTCACAAAACCACGCGTTGTGCCAAACCGCGTGCGGCCGTCGTCGGTTTTCGGTGGACCTGTTAGAGGCGTCCGGGACCCTGGACGCCCCCATAAAAGTATTCTAAAAAAATCAATAAAAATAGAATAAAATATTATTTCGGCCCTGATGGAGGTGTCCAGAGTCCTGGACGCCTCCACCTTCCGGAACTCTATAAATAGAGGCCCACCCCCTCAGTTCTAGGGGAGCTAAGCAGTGATCCGATAGGCTGCCGGAGCCCAGAGGCTACGGAGTCATTTTTCTAACCCGTGGGTTCTTTTGTAGGTGGAGGTTCTGCCGGCTTCTCGGGTGCTCACGCTCGCGAGAGGAAGGTCGTCTTCATCCACCGCGCTTCCACGTCGTCCCCACGCTGCCGGAGCTCCGCCGGATTTCACCCTCGGCTCATCCAATAAGCCTTTTCTTCCCCTTTTTCTCCATAGTCCTTTACATTCATCATATTGCATCATCTATCCCCCTTCACAAGGGGGCCTCTTCTCTTATACTTCTTACATCCATCATCTCATTTTCCTCCTACTCGAGTCCGAGAGGGGTTTAAAAGATAACACCAACCAGGTGTGTGTCTTGCCATCATTTCGTTATTTTTATCGCAAGGATTCGAATACTACACCTCCATCTTTCTAATCCACTTGTCATTTATTTGTCGTTGTCTTGCAAGGGTACCCGAGGAAAGCCCTCTCCGTCGGCCGGCCGGAAGGAGAGGAAGAAGCAACCCGCCATCTCCCGCTTTTGAGGTAGGCGCGATCACCTTCTTATTTTGGGGTCTTTTGGCCCCTGGCGATCACATCTTATCATCGAGGCCGCGGCGAGTCACTTCCCCAATGGCCGTTTAAATTTCTGTTTCCTATATTCTCTTTATATTTTGTTATATATTCTGCTTATATCATCGAGGCCGCGGCGAGTCACTTCCCCAATGGCCGTTTAATTTTCTATTCCTACGATCTCTTTATGCTTTGTTATATTCTGCTTATATCATCGAGGCCGCGGCGAGTCACATCCCCAATGGCCGTTTAAATTTCCGTTCTTATATTTTCTTTATATTCTGTTATATTCTGCTCATATCATCGAGGCCGCGGCGAGTCACTTCCCCAATGGCCGTTTAAATTTCTGTTCTCATATTTTCTCTATATTCTGTTATATTCTGTTCATATTCTCGAGGCCGCGGCGAGTAACTTCCCCAATGGCCGTTTCAATTCTTGTTATTTAATTTTTGCATCATTCCCGTCCCCCCGAGGTCGCGGCGAGTCACTTCCCGCTATGGCCGTTTAATCCCCATATTTTGCTATATCATACTTGTCCCGCTCGCCCCGCCGGAGCAATCTCCCGTGGTGGCCCCTTCTCTCTTTCCTCTCATTTCTGTGTTGCAACAAACAAAACAAACAAAAAAGAGGAGCCCGCGCGCTCTCCGCTCTCTTCCTCTTCCCCGCACCATCTCAACTCCGAACCGCGTGACGTCGCTCACAATACCCTTACATTTCCGTGCCGTTCGACCCTTTTCGACTTTCCGTAAGAGGAGAGTGCCCGATACCGCCGTGAGAGGCATACAACCGTAAGGAGGATACCCGAGATACATCAAACTCCCGTATTTTTCTTCCCCCGCTGTATCCCTTCCTTCACCCCGGTTATCGAGAAAAAAAACCCGCGCAACAGTGAGTAAGGTTCATTTTGAGCTTATACATATAAATACTGAAAACCAACTTGCAGACATTTTTACAAAACTTTTAACTCCTAAAAATTTCAAAAGAATAAGAAGAGAATTAGGAATTTACAGTTTGAATGAGTAATTGCACATATCATGCTTGAATAAATACTTTTGTTTATTTTGCAAATAACAGTTCAGATTTGCATATGGTTAACATTGCATATATTTTTGCATGCTTGTGAATAGGAATAATTCTTTTCATCATTTTTTTTCATTCACTTGCATATGATCGTATATATTTGACATACTTACTTGCTTGAATGTCATGATTCTTCGATATCTCAAATCTCAAGTTGTGGATGTCACGCCCCGAGATTTTTGCAGCGGAAATAATCGAGAACGTGAACAGTCGGCTAGTACGTCTCGAGCAAGCAATATAATCAGAATCACATAAAAGTAATTGCACAAGTAAACTTTTCAAACTTCACTTTATTCCATAACAATAATAACATCAAAGTACATAAGATCTTTGACTCTCTTTACTAGACTCATTAAAATAAAGATTACATCATGACTCGACTAAACACTTGACAACTAAGGCTTCTCTCGTTCATATGTCCTTCAATCACTCTCGGACCTGTTACTTGTATAATCTGAATCCGATTCACTTGTACCTCCTGAAACATTGAGAAAGTAGGTAATGAGCACACTTGCCCAGTAGGTATTTTCGTATCAACATGAAGGCAAATTTAAGTAATTATAATTTTTGTTCTAGAGAATAAGATAAATCAAGCAAATACGATGAAACATGTGAATAAAATCAAAGAAACAAGATATGATCAGGACAAGATACGAGAATATGATCGATCAAGTATATATCAAGAATGTAAATTTGGCCTTTCCATGAACAAGAATATAACAAGAATGTACTTTTCATAACCATGAAGGCTATGCAGTAGAAAGTCATGTAACAAGCAAGAAAGTACTTTTCGCTTAATAACAAATACTTCGTGAATTTACGTAGATCTTTACTCGTGTCTCGTGGATTTTTCACTTACTTATAAAGAAAGTACTCCCAGCGCAATGCGACGCCAGTAGCATCATACCCCATGGTTTACAGTATGTTTCCGACAATCAGCCGAGGGGACTAGCATAGAGCCCTTGAACACAATTAGTGCATGAACTGCATCTTCAAGTATAAATCAAGCTACTTCCACGATTGTAACAATAATGTGGCCAATAATGTACAAGTTCAACAATAATCCCATGATAAGGTAACCAAGGCAAGAATGCTTCAATTAAGAATAAGAGATTTCAAGGATGACTTAAATGGACATCATGCTACGGAAGAAATTCGGCAGCACAACGGTACTTTCATTACGTTCCATACCTTTAATATTGACTTACTTAACGTAGGTTGAGACTCCAGATAATCCTAAGATCATCTAGGAACTCAAGAAAACCAACCCCAAAGGTCAAACCTTGGGTTAGACTAAATCAAGAACCAAGCGGTCTATTACTGGACCGTTTAGCATGCCTGGCGGTCTATTCATGGACCGTTTCATTGAATAAAGACATCGATGCAGTAAAACCATCTGAAGCTTTAGCGGTCTAGCGGATGGCCATTTAGTATCCCTTAGCGGTCTAGTGAAGGGCCGCTTACGGAAATCAGACAGTCGTCCAGTGGGCCGCTAAGGTCCAGAATACACAAAACACCGGTAAGTGCTTTTCTAGACAATGGGTTTTAATGGTACAACTAGCTCGACGTCCTAGTGGGAATCCTAGGCTCGCAGAGTCTTATGCAGGCGTTGAAACAAGATTTCCTAGTCTGTTGGAAGGAATATCCAATGGAGAGGTTATCAAGTCCAAGATTGTGTACTTAATGTGCAAAAGTGTAACTAATGACAACATACCGGGATATGTGCCATGTAAATAAGAAAATGACTCTAGAAGAGAAATAATCGTGATAAAATAGTAATCAAATAAGTCCATAGTTTTATGAAAACATGCCTCTAAATACAAGAGTATAAGTTTGGCCATAAAAATAACATAGGTTAAAACTAATCTCAAGTACATAAAGAATCATGAAATCTTCTAGAGTAATTAATATAACTAGGTATAAAATAACACTCGAAATAGGAATAAAACCTACTTAACTAGGCTTATCATACATTAATTAGGGCCATTCTGCATTAAGTTTCGGGTTAACTTAAATACAGAAATCAAAAACTCAAACGGTCTAGTGGAGGACCGTTTCACTGGGCCATGCGGTCTATCGTGCGACCGCTAGGTTTTCTGGCGGTCTACAGGAAGACCGTTTCTTCCTGTGTTATAGAAAACTTAATAAAATTATTAATCTAAGACATATCATGCCTGGAAATCAACATGTATAAACTCCTACAGCATGATATAATGATTATAGGCCAACAATATGCGTGGGTTTATGTAATAAACAAGAAAATTCTCCTTTTAACTTCAATTAAGGTTAAGGATAGTGCATGAGGAATATACTAGATGCATAGTCCCTAATAAATCATAAAATTCTCGGTGTACAGTGCATGAAATCAACTAAAACCAGAGGGCTTTTATCCCTGATATAAAGTTTAAGCCTTTCATGAGATAACCTACCTTTGTCTTGGGCTTTAGACTTTGAATTTAAGGCTGGAAGTTAACCCTAATTCTCTGCTCATCCTGAACCGAACCAACAACTTCACACCCTTGTATCTCCTGACTCTCTTGTCCTAAAGATGTGAAATTTGGAGTGTAGGTAGAAGACATAAAGGAGAAAAAAAAGTTCTAAAGTTATAATTGCTAAATACCTCATCTAGGGCTTCTAATTCCCTGATCAACTTGGGTCGGTCGCACAGATTCCTGGGTTATTGGTGTAGGATCAACAACTTTGGAAGCCTCTAAATCCTTGTAAACTTGATCTCCTAAAATGAAATTTCAGAGGTGTTAGACATGAGTATTGTGAATAAAAGATTCTAAAGAACCTACCTGAAATAAAACCCCCTCGCCTTAGTTTCATGCAAGCTAAATGTAAGGGTCGCGCAGGGTGGTTCTGAGGTCTATTTATAGGTTTTAGCTAGGTTTCATGGATTTGAACGAACTTAGAGTCCTAATTAGGTCTTCAATCCAATCCTGATACCCTCTAAAGTCTTCTAATTAATATGCATCAATCTTTAGGGATTTGGTCTCGAAAAATGGAGTTTTTCACTCCATCTTGCTGTTCACGATCGGACTCTGGTAAACGGTCTAATATTGGACCATTTTTGATCCCTATGCGGTCTGACGATAGACTGCCAATTACCTTGGGTGCCGAGTTTGAACTGTTTCAAACTTTTCCCCCTATTATCCATTTATTTATCCTATTTATCCACTTAAATTTCAAAATTCTAGAAATTTAGCTTCTAGAATATGGGCCAACTCTTTTGGCTTGGGGTTTTTGGTCCTTTGGGTTCAATTAATTGAATGATGAAAATTGGGTTTTCAATCAATTTTAATGATGGTTTTATGTCTGTCAGAAAAAGTGTCGACTCACAGATTCGACACTTCTTTCCTTCTGTTCTGGTTTTGTGTTGTGTTATCAAACCAGACAGAAAGTGTTGACTCTGTGAGTCGACACTTTTTATCATGTGTGCTGGTTTTTGATGTGGACACAACAAGTGTCGACTCTGCGAGTCGAAACTTTTTGTGTTGTGTGCTATTTTTGCTAAGACAGAATGTCTAGCAAAAAGTGTCGACTCACAGACTCGACACTTTTGCTCTAGGTTTTTAATTAAGTGTTCTAGCAGAACACCTTGCAAGAAGTGTTGACTCTGAGAGTCGACACTTTCTCTGAACCATCCGAAACGGGTTTTCCGTAATGGATTCAAAACCCATTAAACTCAACCCAAATGTTTTCAAACTTGACCCCTTTGCCCTTAAGGTTGTCCTACATATCCTAGAGGGCTTTTAGGAGGGTTTTGGCATGGGTTTCTTAGTCTTTTCATCTCCCTTATGTGCTGCTATATATGACCTATGAATTTAGGAGAATAAACAAGGGATTTCTAATGTTCTATTTTTCTTGTAGGAGAAGAAAGGGGAGAAGGAGAGGAGCTGAGGGAAGAACGTGGATTTCATCTACTTCCTTATATTTCTGGAGTTCGTGATTGAAGAAAGAAAGAAGCAGATTGAGAAGAGGAATGCGTGGACGTTCTCATCGTCAGCATCCGGCTACCCTCCGACCCGAGGATTAGAGAAGAATTTCTACAACCCTTTCTACTCATGGGGATTCATTTCTACATCTTGTTTGCATCTATTTTGATCATTTCCTATTTGTCTACGAGCTTGTATTGATCACATCTTTAATCTTCCAAACTCCGACTCTGTGGAGTGTGTCGACCATCTGCGAACAGTTGTGGTGTTTTTGTGCCGTGGGTGTTGCGGTTTGTTTGTGTGTGTGTTTTGATCCTTCGTGGATCATATAGGAGACGTCGTCTCTATGTTGTTGGAGTGAAAGCTCTGGGTGCTTCATTTGAAGCGAGTGGATCCTCACCGATTCGGTGAGGGGTGGACGTAGGGAGCCCGTCGTGGTCCCGAACCACCTAAAAATCTCTTTCGCACTTGTCTACTTGTGGTTTGCCTGTTTATCTTTGTCATCTTGATCGTGTGAGAATGGAGAGGTTGAGAGAACTAGCTTGTTAATCTCATCCGTTTACATCTTGTTGGTAGTTAATTTTTATTCCACTGCTAATGTTTTCATACCTATCATTACGCTCTGAGGGGATAATTCAACCCCCCTTCTTGTCTGATTGTCATCTAAGGACAACAAGCTCTTTTTTGGCGATCACGCTGGGACGCCTTATGCCCATCATGCTTCTGACATTACTGACTTGCTCCTCTGTGCTTGTTTGAGTCATTGTTGGGTCTCCACGGATTTTCCGTTTCATTTCCTGTCGATTTCTATTCTCTGAGTTGATTACGGTCCTATGTGGGCCGTTTCTGGTATCCAGCGGTCGATCGATAGACCGCTTTATTCTGTCTCAGGTACATCCGTCCCCTTTGTTCCTGTCGTTCACGTTTCTCTATGTCTATTACTTGTTGCGGTCCTGTCAGGGCCGTTTTATGCAGGTGACGGTCATTTATTAGACCGCTTCTTCCACTCAGGTACGCATCGGTGATTCCTATTACTGTTCAGTTTAGCTTCTTCGTCTCATTTTTTTTCACTGCTCCCTGGCTTACTGCGGTCTTCCCAGGACCGTCTCCCTTTCTGTGCGGTCTCCCATCAGACCGCCACTTTATTACTGTGCATCCGAGCCTAATACTTGTGCTTCATTATTCACCATTGTACTACTTGTTTTTGGTGCTGTTTATCTCCCCCTGGTTATCATTCATGTTTATATTATTGTCACCATATTTGTATCATGGTTTGATCATTGCTTGTTAGTTTTAGACTAGAATTTGCATGCACTCTGGTGCACATAGGATCATACATTTTTTCATAGTAGTTGCATACCTACCTTGATAGGAGATCCTCTCGCCGCCATATTCCTTGGAGTTGACTAGGTGATCCTATCTGGGACCTCTGTAAGTCCCCGCGAGCCGTGGATTCTCACATGGACGTCGGGCCGGTTGTA
Source organism: Amorphophallus konjac (assembly GCA_022559845.1). Lineage (NCBI taxonomy): Eukaryota > Viridiplantae > Streptophyta > Magnoliopsida > Alismatales > Araceae > Amorphophallus > Amorphophallus konjac. The sequence goes on along the minus strand of CM040122.1, from coordinate 158,505,354 downwards.
CCTTTCCACCCCATAGTTTCGCATTTGCATCTGTGTGAGGGAGTTAACCTTAGTCAACCCAAAGTTTGGACCGAGAGAATTAATCTTAATTTAAAACATTTAAAGGCCCACCAAAACTTTGACAATAAAATATTTCCCATCATATTAACTTGTTTGACTTGGGTGAAATCCTTCATATTGTTTGTGTTGTTTGGGCTTATCCAAGCCCATTTGTGGTATTTTGCGTTGCGTCCCCCATCATCCATATAGGTTTTATGGTTAGGACCATTTAGGCTAGTCCATTTTATGTGTCCATTATCTAGTCTCATTGTCCTAGGTCCTTTTTTTATCCCTTTGCATTATTGAGTCAGTCCCCCTCCTTGATCTTCGATCCCTTACTTTCCTCATTGTATTTCCCTCGTGGTCCTTCCAACCCACAAGCAAATCTCATGGCCCACTTGTCATCTCTGGTTCGCCAAATGGACCCGGCCCAGGCCCAAAAACTCATTGCTAATCATCTTAAGGGGCCTGATTCTCATAATGGGCCTCATTCATCTAATGGCCCTCATTACTTTAAGGGGCCATCTTTCTTGAGTGGCCCATCTTCCTTTAATGGGCTGCCATCTTCCTCCAATGGGCCTATATCTGTTAAGGGACCTTCTTCCTTTAATGGGCCTTCTTATTCTCCTAGTGGGCCTACTCTTCTTAATGGGCCCACTCCCCCTACCCATGCTGTTGCTGGCCCAATGGGTCCCCATGTTCATGATCCTTCTAGGTCCAGGCATCCCTCTACTTCCGGAATGGGCCTTCCTCATTCTTCTCAGTCCGGATCCCCTTATCCGGCCCAATACCATGGTATTGGTCTGAATTCACATTCTCTTGCTCAAGTTGGCCCATATTCCTCTCGATCTCTCCCTGCCCAGGAGATGATTGCTCAAGCCCAACGCCAGCTTGATGAGCTTCAACGTCGGATCAATCCCAGATCCTCCTTGAGTGTCCCGCTCGCATTTCAAAATCTCCGGCTTCCACCATCCTCTCAAATTCCCACATATCGCCATTATGGTGGAGTTGGTGACCCCTATGTGCACTTAAAGGAGTTTGTTCATGAGTCGACCTAATTTCGACATGACCAACATTTGATGGCATATTTGTTCGGTCTGTCATTGGAGGGCCCGGCTCGGGATTGGTTCTTTTCTCTTCCGCAAGAGCAGATCGTGAGTTTTCAAGTTGTACAAGAAAAGTTTATTCAGCACTATCATGACCGGGTTGGGCCCAGGTATTCTATGGTGGATCTGGCCCATGAAAAGATGAAGCCCGAAGAGGATTTCTGCACCTTTGTTGACCGCTGGCGTCGCCTCGCTGCGCAAGTCCCGGGGCATATTCCGGAGGGAGAGCAGATCAAAATGCTCATTTCCAATGCAACGCCCGAGTATCAGTTCATCTTAACCCTTAATGACATTACCTCCTGGCAACAACTCTATAGTCGAGCCCACTTCATCCGTCAACAACTCCAAGGTTCCTTTGACCCCGAGTCTTCTCCACCTTCTACATCTCCATACACCCCCCACGAGTCAGCCATACACCCCCACATATCAACCCTCCATAAGTCTACCTTCCATGAGTTAGCCTTCCGCTCCCGCATATCCGCCCGTGTCTCCACCTCCAATCAAGGGAACTCCACACCCTAAGCAGGTGGATGCCGTCTACATATCCCCTTATCCTGCTCCACGTATGCCTTCACCAAATCCCACCACTAGCCATACATCCCTGCCTACGCAACCTCCATTGCCATCCTATATCCCTTGACATCCACCTTGCCTGAAGCAGGCTCCTCCTTCTCCATTGCCAGAGTACTTTACCGACATTTTTAGGGCTTTGATGGCCACCCACTCATTGCAACTCCCTCCGATTGTGCCTTGTCGACCCGCGGTCGGGAATATACTTTAGTTTTGTGAATATCATTGCCAGCAGGGGCATTTGGTTGAGGATTGCCCCAAATTCCGGGAGTACATTTATGCCTTAGAAGATTAGAAAAGGATCAATTGGTTCGAGATTCATAAAGTCATCTTATATCTTCGCGGCAAGCAACAACAACAGCAGTCGCCGCCTAGGCAGCCGTCCCCATCACTACAAGACCAAGGGCACCCTTGTGATTCTTTGTTTGGCACTGCGCCTAGTCCGTCATCTACTCCCTTACCCACTTCCCCACCTATTCCATGACCTACCCCATTACCTTCACCATCCCCTACCCCGTCTCCATCTCCTCCACCTACCCAAGCCTCTGCTCAGGCGAGTACCTCTACTTCTTCTACTCCCATTCCTTCTACCACCGCTTCCACTCCCAACACCGCCGGACACGTCGTGTCGATACGTCAAAGGTGGGTGCCACGACCCTCCTCTTCACCCTCTCCATCTCCATCACCTCCACTACCCTCATTACCTGCATCACCATCTCCACCATCCTCACCATTGCCTAACCCGTCGCCATCACTTTCGCCACCTCCTCTCCCCAAATAGCCTAACCCATTGCTTCCGCCTTCGTTGTCTCCACCATCTCCACCGCTTTTGCCAACATCGTCCCCACCTTCACCTTCTCCACCATTAGCCTTCTCGCCTGAACCTGAGCAAGCTACTCCTATACCGTTTCCACCTTTACCCCCTCCTACACCTCAACCTTTGCCTTTGCCTCCACCTGAGCCTGTCATTGCCGCTATCCCTTCATCACTCACATTGCCTTTACCCCCACTTACGCCTTCTAAACCTTTGCCTCCGCCTTCCAAACCTACTACCTCCATTTCTTCTCCCTCCACTTCCACCCCACGGAGCGGGTGTGCGTTCCTCCGGTGCCCCTCGGGTCTGGTCCCCATGGAGACAATGAGCCGAGTTATGATGGTTCTAGGCCGGTTCTACATTTTAAGCTTCAAGATTACATCTGCCGAATGCCAGTTCGTGTCCTGGTTCCTGGATATTTTAGGGATGATCCTGTGTCTCCCATGACGGCTATCAAGAAGAGCTCCCTTGCATTGGTGCCAATTTCTTCTCAAGCGAGATCGGTGGCAACCTCATTGTTTGCCGGTGGTTCCACCATTGATGCTGTTATTACTTCTCGCTCCATTGCTATTCAGTTCACTGGCCAAGAGGGATTCTCTACCCGCGTTGTGCTAACACATATGGCTGCCAAAGGATTGGTGAATTCCATATTCAAGGGGCAATTGGCCGTATCTTCTGCACTTTCCAAGGACATTCTGCACATTCTTTGCAACTTCTCTCAATTTATCAAGCCAGCCACGTCAACGCCGTGTATTACTCTCCCTCAACTTCATTATCATCTGTCAAGGGAGTTATGCTTCAAGCCTGACTATCGAGTGGAGTTGCCAAATCTTATGCTACTTGTGCCAAGAGACAAAACTCCATGGTTTCATGATGCTCATCGTTCTGAGGAGTTACTTGTCCAAGAATGTTCACTTATTGTTAGCACTGGACGTCTAGGGGCAACCGCCCTGACAGTGCTACATGTTCATAGTTGGGCCAGGCCGTCTGCCAGATGGGACGGTTATTTGAGAAGACATTGCAAGTTGAGAAGGTCAAAGGTACGAGCCCGCGCCAGGCAGATCCATTTCCAAGAAATCTCTGCTAAGAAGAGGAGGCGACGGAAGCACAAAGGCTACCAGTTGTGCACTCAGTGGTCCACTTCTTCCCCTCATTCTTCCTTTCATTCATCCTTTCTATTGCTAAGCTCCCACCCTTGGGTGGTGTACTTACCCTTTTCTAATCCTACTTCTATCATCTTCTCATTTCCTCCCAGGTCTGCAAAACCCCACTCTTCTCATCCGATTTCTTCAGATTCTCCTTATTATTACTGCCTTAGGCCTCGGCCCATGTCACCCTTTCGTCCCGATCTAGGGTTTTCTTCTTCTGATCCTTCTTCTCCGGTATCTCCGTGTTCCGTCTCTAATTCTCCTTCCCCGACTCCATCGGGTGATTCTAATTCTCCTTCCCTGACTCTATCAGGTGATTTTCATTCTCCTTCCCCGACTCTGTCGGGTGATTCTCCTTCTTATTCCCCGACCTTGTCGGGTGTCTCCTATTCTCTTTCCCCGACCCTGTCGGCTGATTCTCATTCTCCTTCTTCGACCCTATCGGATGATTCCCGTTCCTTTTCTCCGATCACATCGGATGATGTTCCTTCTCACCATCCTATTTACTCCTCTTCACCCTTTCAAGGTTCTTACTCGTTTTCTTGCTATTTTCGAGGCTTTAGTCCACCTTGATCTCAGTTGATCTCTGGTTATCATGTATCTGTTTTCTTGTTATCATGGTCTCTACATCTTAATGAGGGAGTTCTAGCCCTCATCTCTTCTATTTTATTATTCTTCTTCATCCAGTTTAGTGTCCGCCGCTCCTCCGTGCTGAAGAATCTTGATCCTTGTTATCCTTTCCTTTTCCTGTCAAGCAAGGCATACAAAAGCTCGTGCTACGCGAAGCTCACTGATAAAGATTGCTTCAGGATGTTACTTTCACGTTATGGATTTGCAAGGTATCTTTATTTTGTGCAAGAAATATGCTTTCATTTTGATTATTTGTATTATTTCTGCGCATGGTTATAATGTTAATTTCTTAACATGATTGAGTGGTGTTAGGAAGTTTGCTTAGTTCAGATAAAAAGAGTTCACTTCTGCAACATTCTTAGGCTGGTGATAGCTCCATGCTGGGAGTCAAGTTTCTTTCCCCGATTGTTGAGGGTGATCTTGAGTATGAGTTTTTCACACACTTCACGGTGAGCTATAGCCGATCTCTCTAGAGCAACACCGTTGCTACTTTGGCCATACCATGGGTATGGACAAAGGTATTTTCTTTTCTCTGCTCGGCCAAGTGCAGGGGCAAGAGGCTGACGGATGAGATAACCAACCTAGATGCTCCCCAATACGGGAGAGGTCTCAAATAGGGGCAGTCTTAAAAAAAAAGAGAAAAATACCCCTGATCCTAGTAACCGGGCCTGCTTCTCCTAAGGCAAGAGATGGGGTTCGCGTAAAATGGTGAAGGATAGTGCAACATCATGTGTGTATCAAAATCAAAAGTGAGCTTTATTTCAATATCTGGCCAATAAGGGCTATGTCAAAATCATATATGAAAATCAATACAAAATTATGAAATTAAAGACATAAAGCCCCGGCGTAACAAACCTACTCTTTGAGGGGTAGTGCCCTGAAAGAAATTCAAGTCATGATATCTCCCATCCTGTATGAAGCTTGTCTCCAATTTTTTTTCTGCTTCTCCCTCTTAGACTGGGTTGTATCCCGGGTATGGCCTTGGTAGGGGCACCGTTCTTTAGAGATGGTTGGCTGTGGCAAGCCATCCCCAAATGCACACCTTGCTCAAGGTAAGTCTTTAATAAGAGAGGTAGGGATGACGATCCCTGGCCAGTAGTTTGAGCCCATCTTTGGGTGTTACAGATTGCTTTGTCAAAAATAAAAAAAATCAGATATGTCAAAAATCTAAAAAAAAATCAAATATTACCAAATAAAAAAATCAAATATTTTAAAAATCCAAAAAATCTAAAATTACAAAAATCTAAAAATATGTCTTTTTTATGCATTTTCTGTCTCGAGAACGGGTATGATCTATTTGCTCAGTGTGCAGGTTGCAGGTGTTCAAGCTCTTCCTGGCTCCATATCATTCGCTCTGTCTCCTGTTCACGTGCTTTTTAATATGTTCTCTTTTCTTCAATCTTGTCTCTCGATCTGTTCTGAAGGTCATGTCCTTCTCACGCTTTGCTTAGCATTGCGCAGTTTTGATCATATCTTTGTGAGAGGGCTCTTTACCTCATGATTGTGAACCCGACTATTCTGCTTCGTCTGATCTTGGGCTTGATTGAAGAGTATATCTGTCGTGTCTTGTGTTGTCTCATCCCCTGTGGTCATCCCTCGTGTTCTTGTCCCAACCGTGTGTTGTCCCACTACATTATTGTCTTGTCCCACTATGTTCGTCTTACATGCATGTTGTTGGTTCATGTCTTGCATGTGTTGCTGGTTTGTCCTTTGTTATGTTACGTTGCGCCATCTTTCCTTCATTCGTTCGTTTCGTTATTGTTCATGCGTTCATTTGTTTGTCTCGTTATGTTCGTGCTTGTTTATTCATGTGGTTGGTTGTCTTATTTAAAAATCCATAAAAATTTGGAAAATTCATAAATCCAAAAAAAATACATTTTCACTTGGCAGGTAAGTATGGTATGGCTCTCTATCCCTTTTCAATGTTGCATTACTATATGTTATCTACATTATTATAGCCTCTCAAGGACCGACTGGTTGCTCGTGTGTTCTGGGATCTGATGTTCCCCTTTAACAAAAACGATGATGATTTAAGAGCATATGGTTAATTGTTGGATAAGCCGTTAGTTTGAGTCGAGTGGGGGATGATGGACTCTGTCTCGCACACCGTGGTTGCAAGAAGACTCTTGACCCCGTCTTGCTCAGACTAGCAATAATATCCTTGAGTTCTTTCTAGTTTCTACTTTCTTTGCATTCGTTTTGATGATTTCTTTATTTTAGCCCAGCATACATCATTCACATTTTTGAGCATTCACATCCCCTAATCTATCTAAAATATCTCTTTAATGATGGATAATTGTGCGTCCATGGTTTTGTTGAGTCTAAGAGATGGTACAAACCCGATTCAGAGAGGGGTGAATGAATCGCCCCTACAAAAATTCTCAATTAAAACTATAACTAGACACTGTTGCGGAATTAAACTCTCAGATGGCTTGAGCAAATTAACTGCTCTCCAGTAACAAATAGAAGATCAGACAGACTAGGCTTATGATCAACTCTATGTAAACTAGAGATATAACTAAGTTCATATATTCAATATTACTCTCGTAAGACCAGTATCCAATTCACGGTATGCAAGCCAATTCCTCACTAGACATATGAATCAGAATTATTTAATCGAGCCTAAGCATACTTCTAATGGATGACAGAAAGAAATCAAACCACAATGAACAAGAGGTTTTTAGGTGGTTCAGCCTTCTAGACCTACATCCACCCCACACTCAAACCTGAGTGTGGATTCTGCTGCCAAACAGCTTGAAACCACTGGGCCTCACGGCTTGCCTACAAACCGCTGATTCACAGCTTCAACCGCTGGGCATTACAGCTTAAGCCAACCACTGACTAATAGCTTGACCCAGAGGAACAATCTCCTCTCTTCCTCCAACCCGGAGGGGAAACCGTGAGTGACACCTAGTCACTCACAACCGGAGACACAATCTCCCTTCTCCTGAGTCCACAGGAGGAACCCTGACCTCAAACTAGAGGATCGGAAGAACACAAGTGGAAATGAAAAAAAACAAATAAAAGGACAAAATAAAACCAAGCAGAATGTAGCTCCGATGAGCATGATGGCTCTGAATTTGATCGACTAGGCTAATCTTGAAACAGATCTTCAGATAGTGCACTGGCTGCACAATCGCCCTTCTTCTCTGAGCTCTCTTCCTCTTTCTTTTGCTTCAGTTCCCTTTCTTTTGGTCGTACACAGGCTCTCTCTCCCTTTCTCCAACTGCTTCTTTCTTGTGGCTCACTTTTCACTCTCTGGCTCTTCTCTCTTCTTCTAAATTTTTCCTATCGCCTTCTCCCTTTTTTCCTTGGATCTTTTCAGTTCGTATTCTTCTATCTTCTTTTTTTCCCTTTCCCCCTTTTTTTTCTCAATTTTTTTGATCGCAGAACAAGAGTTATATATATATATCTTCAGGCTGCGACCCACGCGCTCACAGACGGGGCGTGTGGAGGGAACACTCCCGCCAAGAAACTTCTGGAATGTCTTAGCCACGTGTCAGGATCTGGACGAATGAGAATCCACGTGGCATTTCTTTTCAGGGACGATCCACCTTGGATCACGTGCCCTCTTTAACAATCACGAGCACTTATCCTGTTAGTCCATCAAGACATAAGATAGTCAGGCATTTATGAAGATTGTATAGACTTGATGAGGCATTAAGGAAAACGTGCATGGACTCAATATATCATAAGTACACACATGCACGGACTTAACGATCACACAGTAAACTTATGCACAGACTACGTGTGAGTGTAATCAAGGAGTGCATCGAGTTGGTGTGGACAAACTACAGATTCTGCACTGACTCAATGTGCCGAGAGCTATCTTGCACAGACTCTGCGCGTGCAAGAAGCAAGAGTTGCACAGACTCTGTTATGCATCATGCGAGATATGCATAGACATATAATGCAGCGTGCCTTAACTGCACAGACTCGAGACCCATAAATCTCTTATGCACAGACTTGCCAAAGTAATGTGCACAGACTTTATGTGCGTGGTGCGAGAGTTGCACCGACTCGAATGCTTGCGACAACACTTGTTGCACCGATCAGATTTATGCAAAGACAGTCACTGCAACGACTTAGCCGCGTGCAGTAACAAATGTTGCACAGACTTACATGCTTGCAGCCATGAGAGTTGCATAGACGTGAAGAAGCTCGACTCACAAATATGCACAAGACACACTGTGAAGATGCATCGATGCAAAGTGCCTTGGTCAAGGTATGCACCGACTATAACTCTATCGACTCATGACATGCATAGACCTAAGTTATGCCTGAAGTCTACCTAACATCGACCTTAGCTATGCCTAAGGTCTACCAAGCATCGACCATCTGAATGCACAAAACAAAATGTGCATTGACCTTCAAGGCAATGAACAGTAACACACACCGACCTTTGTATAGACAAATGAGAACATGCACCGAGGTTCCATGAGAGTCGGACAAAGCTGACATCGACCTGAATAGTGTTATGTACATACCTTGTATGCTTTATCAACAGAAACGTGCATCGACCTGTAACAGTGTGTGCATGCAATGGAGATAGAAAAATGCATCGACCAGAATGTGCATCGACCTAAGGTGTGTATGAACAAAGCTAGCAACGACTTGAACAATAACTAGCATCGACTTGAGTATGCGTGAAGACCTACTAGCTATGCACACAGAAGTGACATGCACTCAAGCTGTTCGATGAATTGCCATGTGCACAGAGATGCGTTGATGTACACTGACCTGAGCTACAATGATGTGTACCGACTATTATAAGCATGATGCAAAGGTGCACCGACCCTGGTATGAACTAACTGAACACTTAGGTTGACCTTAGTTGAGCAGGATGGCTTAAATGTAAGGTGTGCATGCAACCTGTTCGATGAAATGACTATGCATGCAATTTGATGAGGTTCTATGCAGCATGAGTGTGCATCAATCTGAAAATGCACATCATGTAGATGATCATTTAAATTCAATGCACAAACCATCAATGCACATCAAGATGCATATTGCAGATATCATTCAATCTATAAATCTTCATGCAAACACATGATGACTTATAGTGTTTGTTGTCATCAAAACCACAGGGACACAACAATCTCCCCCTTTTTGATGATGGCAACACTATGAGTCATGAAGATAAAACATGATGCTGACAGACAAACTATTCTCCCCCTTTGACTTCATCAAAAAGAAAATAGTTAGATAAGCTATGCTCCCCCAAACCACAAGAGCCTAAACAGCCAGATAAGAACATGCACAACATGTAACCCTACTCCCCTTGAAAATGTGAGGGGATAAAAAGTAAGAATAGGGTATGATGAATGACAGCCAAGAAGGAGTGCGTTCAGAATCTCCCCCTTAATACCAGAGACAAGCTGAATCAATCAGAGGGATTAGAGTGGAAGAAATGATAAGCATTCATAGGGACAACCGAGGATAAGTTCTAGTCAAGATGGATTTTATCAATGATCAAATGGTAGTGAGCAGAAGAATTACAAATGAGCTTCAAACACATGAGTAATTCAATATGATTTTCAAAGAGATACCAATTTCATAAATCCAAAACTTAATTTTTTTAGAGTCTTCCATTATAAGAGCTTATGAATGAACTTTATTAATCAGCATGGTTTAAACATGATGTATGCAAAGTTTACCAATAAAGTTCTATATTTATATCTAAAATCATGGTTTAATAAAAGTGAACCAAGCCCTCATATTTATATCTTGATTAACCTCCCTTTATCTTAGACAATCAAATTCAATGACTTCTTTCGATATTACATTCACTAGTATTGAGATCAAACAATCATGAAGCCAAATGATTTTGTCCAGGGTTATAGCAATTTATCTTTTGCATCAATATTCAAGTATTGCATTTTGTTCAACAAAAGTTTTCATGCTACCAATTTCAAGAGCACTCTAGTTCAGTGCACACCTTGTAACTAGAGGATATACGTTGTTTAGACGCCAATATCCCTAAGCACTTAGTGTGACTAGCAGTCATGCTTCATAATTAACAGAGTTAGCATTTACACCTCATGACATACCTCAACTCATTTCTTTGATGAGTGAGATGTGTTTCTCAGTGTGCATGCCATTGCTCTGCCAGATTATCAATCATTTTTAAGCAGAGTTAACTATGACACCTCATGACACAATCCTTTGGACATGTTTCTCAGTGACCAAAGTCATTGCTCTGACACTATTAACCCTTTAGATATTTCAGAAAGCTCATTTGTATCAAAATAATACTAATTTCATGTACATCAACCAAATAAAGCCATGCATTCAACAGTTCAGATTTCAGAAGATTTACAAGACAACAATGAAACAGTTGATTAAAGTTTATTAAAACATGATTCAGATATTTTTCAAGACATTCAGAAACAAACTCAATGAATACATTAAACTTAAACCAATAAGATCTTTTAGACATTCATAGTTCTTAATAATAGAAGATTCCTTATTGACAAGATTTCCAGATTTATGAATGAGGTACACAAATTGAGATCTTCTCAAGTTTCAGAATTTTCAATAAGATTCAGTAGCAGTCAAGTTGTGAATTGAAACACAAGCATCAAGGAGCATGCGAAGAAACAAACAATAGATTCTAGAACCAAGAAAGGGATGAACTCAAATGATTTCAGAGTAACAAGTCAGAGACAAAATTAGAAGCACAACAATGAAGGTGTCGACACTAGGAATCCAACATCTGGTCACAGTGTTCATTTGACAGAACATTTCCAAGATAATGTTGACTCATTGTGTCGACACTTCCAATCAGGACTATTTAGAAATGCAGCAAAGGATGTGTCAAAGAGATTCAGAAATACCCAGAAGACCATCAGACAGATTTATTCAAAAATGACCAACTCCCCCTTAGTAAATGCATAAGCAAAACACAGTTAAATTCAGACTCGTGAAATGGATGAGCTCAAAATGAAAATGGAAGCATCGGTTGACTAAATGAGATAGTAAGAAATAGATGAATAGCCAGCAGTACACACTCTTGATATATGCTCCCCCAATATGCATGCATGACCAGTCATGCAGAAGTGTCGGGCTGAAGAGATAACATTCCTTAATGCAATCGTTTTTAAGGGTTTACTATTCATTTGAGCAACCCTATGTACAGAGACAAATTCGAGAATGCATGAACTCCACCAATGCATGTGCATTCATGTCAGGCACTCTTTTTGAATTTTCAGATGATGGCATGCAATCCATTTTGAAATGACAAATGCATATGAGTAACTTATTAAATGTAGGAACTCCCCATGACTAAATGCAGCTTATGCAATGAAGTCTAAGCAAAGGATTCTAAGATTCATGCTCATGATCATCTAGACTGCCCTATGTGCAAATTGACCCATGGTACAAGGCGGAGGTCTAGCCTCTACGCATGGCGTGGGTTTCCAAACAGAAAATACCTGCCCTTCTCCCAACTTCCATTTGATATACCATGTGAGGTCATACAAGATAATGCAGTGCCAATGCAGTCTTATCAGATTTTCAATGAATTCTACAACAGATAAGCAATCTCATTCAGAAGATTTTCAGGCATCATTTATTTTAATGACAGTCTATCAGAAAAATGTATGCATGACATGTGCAGAAATATGAATTGAGAAGCAGAGATGCAGCTGACAGATGCAGTTCAAAATTTTGATATACAATTCATTTTCAGCCAAACCTATGCATGAGACACAGCATTGCAATAATCAAATGCAAATGTAGACATTTCCGCATGAAGGTTCTAACTAACAGATCGGGGATGGTATTTAGCTATTCAAGAGAAATTCAAATTACCAAACCTGTGGAGAGCAGAATGTTAGAACTAGTGCAATGGCATTCAGAGGGGGGTGAATGAATCCCTCAGTAAAAAATCTCAACTAATAAAAAAAAAGGGTAGACACAACGGATCAGAACACCCTGAAAGGGTGCAAAACTAGACTTAACAACGAAATGCTCTAATGAAGCACACCGCTGAACACTTGACCTGCACTCCCATCAGATGCAGAGTGTTTGTGCTCTCAAGATGAGTCAACAGATAAGAAAATGAAACAAGATCCTAAGCATGCATCTAGCGTTAAACATATAACAAGGTAATCCACACAGAGCACAAGGATTTTTAGGTGGTTCGGTCCTTCAAACCTACGTCCACCCCACACTCAACCCGAGTGTGGATTCCTGCTGACTCACAGCTTGAAAAAACCCGCTGGGCTTCACAGCTTGCCTACAACTGCTGAGCGACACAGCTTGCTGACCAGAGGAATCAATCCTCTGCAACGCTGACAAACAGCTTGACCCACTGGGCTTTACAGCTTATCCGCCAGAGGAAACCTCCTCTGCAACCGCTGACAAACAGCTTGAATAAATGTCAAATAAGAAAAGATAAAAGGACTGAACACAGCAACATAAAGCTGTCGATAAATCTGAAATATACTGCTCACATAGGATCCAAGTTTCTCAGATCTGATCCAGAGAACACAACAGAAAAGAGTATCTTCAGAGTGCTGTTCTTGCCTTTCTTCTCCCTGTCTCTCTCTCTCTCTCTTTCTCTTTTCTTTTCAGGTGCTCGATCTCCCTTCTTCCAGATGCTTCAGCAAATTCTCCTCTCTCTTGTTCTTTCTTACGAAGCCAGCTCCCTATATATATATATGTCTAGCACGAGAAAAGCGTGTGGAGCAACCAACTTTCCCACTCAGAATTCAGTCTGGATCTGAGTCTTCATAAGTCACGTGCCAGCCTTAGTATTGTCGATCTAGCATCCTGACAATCATACTTAGCTCGAAGTTAGCTTTATGATAATGGATCACAAGATCAGGTACAGTGAGTTTGCACGAAGTTAATAAAACAATAGGCTTGATATGCACCGACTTACTTAGCATAAAAACTCATATGCACAGAGTCAAGCTATGCATGCACCAAGTGTTGCACGGACTGCGTGTGTGCGAGATGCAAGAATTGTATGGACACCGTGCGTGCAGGACATCAGGAATGCACTGACTGTATATATGCAGAATGCAGACAATGCACGGACCATGAATGCATGAATTTCTTATGCATAGACTTGGTTTAGTATGTGGAGCTATACGTTGCACAGACTACGTGAATGCGGTATGCATGAGCTGCACTGACTCAGTATGCTATGACCTACCTTGCACCGACTTGCTCGTGCGAGAGATCGATATTGCACCAACTTAAAATGCACCGAACTTATATGATGGAAATGCACTGACCTTATATGCAGAGATGGATTTGCACCGACTCACTTGATGAACGTAAATGACTTGGTCGTGTGCGTGTGCAACAACAAGAGTTGCACCGACTCACTTGATGAACGCAAACGACTTGGTCGTGTGCATGTGCAACAACAAGAGTTGCACCGACTTGATGAATACATGCAAGAACTATGTTGTGGATTGGAAACAGAATTGCACTGACATGAATGTAGTTTGAATATGTATTGCATCAACTTAAGGCAGTACAAGGCCAACTAAACAAACACAGCAACATCTTTATTTAAATCAGTCTAAGCATGACTCATAAGTTGTCATTATCAAAACCAGATTTCCAACACAGAATTGGGGTTTTACCATACTTGGGTGCCTTGGTTTATTAAACCCCTTTATTCTTGAACTCCCAAGGCACACCTGTAAAACAATTCTCATTTTACAGATTTAGGTACCCAAGAGTTCTTGGGTCCTACATGGTTAGTAGCACCTATGAAGGGTGCTTTCCACACTCTTTGGGCTTTCTCATCATCAGAAATCATTAGATTGCAATCACTCATAGAATGTCCAAAGACTCCATAATAATGACATGAAATAACAGAACTTGAGATCTTTTTATGCACATTATTGTAAGCATGGAATCTGTGTGCATTAATATGAAGATTTCTATTATTGTCATGAAACCTTTGTTTTCTATGACCTGCCAACCAGCACTTAGTGGCTCGATGGCCAGGTTTCCCACATTCAAAACATGCAAAGGTTTTGTTTTGAAACCCAATTTTGTTCGCAAGGAATTTAACAGACTTAGAATTGAGTTTCTTTCCCTGAGCGTGCCAGAAGTCAATTGCTCTATGGCTTGACTTACCACATTTAAAACATGCAAGAGAATTTTCTTTAAAAACGGATTCATGTCTATCAAAGGCATTTTGTTTTGTAGAAAACTTGACAGATTTTGAATTGACTTTTCTCTTTTGAGCATGCCCACAATTAGCTATAATGTGACCTCCCTTATCATAATAGGAACAATAAATTCTCTTTTTCTTAAGTGCATGATATCTTTCATGAGAATTCCTAGCATGCTTTGTACTTGCATTTATGTCATCTTGGTCCATCAACCTACACTCATGCATCAGATGACCAAATCCATGACAATAGTGGCATGACATTTTCTTTTTGTGTGCATGTGTGTGGGTGTTTAGGTTATGTATCACACACACAGCATCAGCATGATTGCTTCTTTGCTTATTCTTCACATGAACATACTTTTTCATTTTTTCAGCTTGTTTCTGAATATCAGTTTGTTTCGGATTTTTTTAAACAATGAGCTGTTCATCTTTTGAGGTGATGGCTACATTTGATGCAGTGACAAACGATGTCATTAGCTTGTTATTAAAAACTTTCTTATTAACATTATTGTAGCCCAGCCCTTCCTTTCTGAAGTCAACCTTGACTCCTAGCAACTTATCCAGATTTTCTTGCCCACTAACAAATTTGGATAGAGATTCTCTCAAGTCCTCAATTTCATTTTCCATAAAGGCTATTAGCAGTTCAGAATTTAAGGCCTCTGCTTCATATTCAGCAATTTGGACTTTTTGAGCTTCATTTACAGACTTGTAATCTTCAAGTTGTTTTTCCAGATTCTATACTTTTTCAGGGTCATTCGTACAGACAAACTTTCCCTTTTCTAAAACAAGAAGCCTTTCAGACATAGCAGTGTTTAACATCTTTAAATCTTCATTTTCTTTTGCCATAGCATCATTTTGAATTAGTTCATCAAGTAATATCTGGTCATCATGAGATGCTCGTTGATTGGTTTCAGTTTCAGATTTTCTTTGCTGACTTTCAAGGTTTTCTTGAAGTTTCAGATTCACAGACTTGATAGCATCAAGTTTTTCAACAATCAAATTCTTCTCCTGTTTAAGTTTCTCAAATTTTTCTTCATTTTCTTTAACTGTTCTTCTGAGAGATTCATTTTCAAATTTCAGCTTGTTTAGATCTGAATTAACACGTTCAAGATCTTTCGCAATTTATCGTTCTAAACATGATTGTTGATAAGTATCTGATCATCATTAGTTGAGCTAAGTTTTTCTTCAAGTTCAGAAATCTCATTTGTAAGTTCTTGATTTTCATTCTTTAATAACCCAATTTGTTTCTTAAGCACTTGGATATCATGCAAACAAACATCATGAGATTGTTTCAACTCCAGACATTTTTCACAATAAGAATTTGAACTATCCAACCCAGTCACCTTTTTCAATTTTTATATTGTTTTCTTAACCTCTCATGTGACTCTAATAAATCAACATATGCATCCTACTAGTCATCTAAGGTGAATTTTTCAAAGGGGTTTACCTGATCATCATCATCCTCTTCATCTTGGTTGCTGCCATGATCGCTGCCATTGGCCATCATGCAGCTGTCCTCCCCTCTCCTATGGGCTAGCTTCAGTTTGTCCAGAATGTCCTTAGCAGACCTGCAATCATGAAAGCAAGAATGTAAGGCCTTGTCAGTAGCTGCTGTCATCAGATTCAAAACTTTCTAATTTTCTCCATGCTTTGATCTGTGACTGTTAGTCCATTTGGACATTTTCTTTGATAATCTATGAGGACCTTGTGAAATTAACTTCCACAGATCTGGATTAATCTGTTTAACATAGGTACGCAGACTACTAAGCCACGAATTGAAATTAGACCCATTGAAAACCGGTGATGAGCCATGGAAATCAGTTCAAGAGTAATTCAAGCAATAGACTAAGCACAAATTGAAATGCACCTAATTATAGGATAGCAGGATCCTCTGCAGATCGTTGGATCTGATGAATCAGAGACCCGCTCTGATACCACTTGTTGAGTCTAAGAGATGGTGCAAACCCAATTCAGAGGGGGGTGAATGAATCGCCCCTATAAAAATGCTCAATTAAAACTATAACTAGACACTGTTGCGGAATTAAACTCTCAGATGGCTTGAGCAAATTAACTGCTCTCTAGTAACAAATAGAAGATCAGATAGACTAGGCTTCTGATCAACTCTATGTAAACTAGAGAGATAACTAAGTTCATATATTCAATATTACTATCATAGGATTAGTATCCAATGCACGGTATGCAAGCCAATTCTTCACTAGACATAAGAATAAGAATTATTTAATCGAGCCTAAGCATACATCAAACGGATGACAGAAAGAAATCAAACCACAATGCACCAGAGGTTTTTAGGTGGTTCGGTCCTCTAGACCTACATCCACCCCACACTCAAACCTAAGTGTGGATTCCACTGCCAAATAGCTTGAAACCGCTGGGCCTCACAGCTTGCCTACAAACCACTGATTCACAGCTTTAACTGCTGGGCATTACAGCTTAAGCCAATTGCTGACTAACAGCTTGACCCAGAGGAACACTCTCCTCTCTTCCTTCAACCCGGAGGGGAAACCGTGAGTGACACCTAGTCACTCACAACCGAAGACACAATCTCCCTTCTCCTGAGTCCACAGGAGGAACCCTGACCTCAAACCATAGGATCGGAAGAACACAAGTGGAAATGGAAAAAAAACAAATAAAAGGACAAAAGAAAACCAATCAGAATGTAGCTCTGATGAGCATGATGGCTCTGAATTTGATCGACGAGGCCAATCTTGAAACAGATGGCTACACAATTGCCCTTCTTCTTTGAGCTCTCTTCCTCTTTCTTTTGCTTCAGTTCCCTTTCTTTTGGTCATACACAGGCTCTCTCTCCCTTTCTCCAACTGCTTCTTTCTTGTGGCTCACTTTTCACTCTCTGGCTCTTCTCTCTTGTTCTCAGCTTTTCCTATCGCCTTCTCCCTTTTTTCCTTGGATCTCTTCAGTTCGTATTCTTCAATCTTCTTTTTTCCCTTTTTCCATTTTTTTCTCAATTTTTTGATCGCAGAACAAGGGTTTTATATATATATATCTTCAGGATGGGACCCACGAGCTCACAGACGGGGCGTGTGGAGGGAACACTCTTGCCAAGAAACTTCTGGAATGTCTTAGCCATGTGTCAGGATCTGGACGAATGAGAATCCACGTGGCTGTTCTTTTCAGGGACGGTCCGCCTTGGATCACGTGCCCTCCTTAACAATCATGAGCACTTGTCCTGTTAGTCCATCAAGACATAAGATAGTCGGACATTTATGAAGATTGTATAGACTTGATGAGGCATTAAGGCAAACGTGCATGGACTCAATATATCATAAGTACACATATGCACGGACTTAACGATCACACAGTAAACTTATGCACAGACTACGTGTGAGTGTAATCAAGGAGTGCATCGAGTTGGTGTGGACAAACTACAGATTCTGCACTGACTCAATGTGCTGAGAGCTATCTTACACAGACTCTGCACGTGCAAGAAGCAAGAGTTGCACAGACTCTGTTATGCATCATTCAAGATATGCACAGCCATATAATGCAGCGTGCCTTAACTACACATACTCGAGACCCATAAATCTCTTATGCACAGACTTGCCAAAGTAATGTGCACAGACTTTATGTGCGTGGTGGGAGAGTTGCACCGACTCGAATGCATGCGACAACACTTGTTGTACCGACTATATTTATGCAAAGACAGTCACTGCAACGACTTAGCCGCGTGCAGCAACAAATGTTGCACAGACTTACATGCTTGCAGCCATGAGAGTTGCATAGACGTGAAGAAGCTCGACTCACAAATATGCACAAGACACACTGTGAAGATGCACCGATGCAAAGTGCCTTGGTCAAGGTATGCACCGACTACAACTCTATCGACTCATGACATGCATAGACCTGAGTTATGCCTGAAGTCTACCTAGCATCGACCTTAGCTATGCCTAAGGTCTACCTAGCATCGACCATCTGAATGCACAAAACAAAATGTGCATTGACCTTCAAGGCAATGAACAGTAACACACACCGACCTTTGTATAGACAAACGAGAACATGCACCGAGGTTCCATGAGAGTAGGACAAAGCGGACATCGACCTGAACAGTGTTATGTACATACCTTGAATGCTTTATCAACAGAAACGTGCATCGACCTGTAACAGTGTGTGCATGCAATGGAGATAGAAAAATGCATCCACCAGAATGTGCATCAACCTGAGGTGTGTATGAACAAAGCTAGCAACGACTTGAACAAAAACTAGCGTCGACCTGAGTATCCGTGAAGACCTACTAGCTATGCACATAGAAGTGACATGCACGCAAGCTGTTCGATGAATTGCCATGTGCATAGAGATGCGTTGATGTACACTGACCTGAGCTACAGTGATGTGTACCGACTATTATAAGCATGATGCAAAGGTGCACCGACCCTGGTATGAACTAACTGAACACTTAGGTTGACCTTAGTTGAGCAGGATGGCTTATATGTAAGGTGTGCATGCAACATGTTCGATGAAATGACTGTGCATGCAATTTGATGAGGTTCTATGCAGCATGAGTGTGCATCAATCTGAAAATGCACATCATGCAGATGATCATTTAAATTCAATGCATAAACCATCAATGCACATCAAGATGCATATTGTAGATATCATTCAATCTATAAATCTTCATGCAAACACATGATGACTTATAGTGTTTGCTATCATCAAAACCACAAGGACACAACAATCTCCCCCTTTTTGATGATGGCAACACTATGAGTCATGAAGATAAAACATGATGCTGACAGACAAACTATTCTCCCCCTTTGACTTCATCAGAAAAAAAATAATTAGATAAGCTATGCTCCCCCAAACCACAAGAGCCTAAACAGCAAGATAAGAACATGCACAACATGTAACCCTACTCCCCTTGAAAATGTGAGGGGATAAAAAGTAAGAATAGGGTATGATGAATGACAGCCAAGAAGGAGTGCGTTCAGAATCTCCCCCTTAATACCAGAGACAAGCTGAATCAATCAGAGGGATTAGAGTGAAAGAAATGATAAGCATTCACAGGGACAACCGAGGATAAGTTCTGGTCAAGATGGATTTTATCAATGATCAAATGGTAGTGAGTAGAAGAATTCCAAATGAGCTTCAAACACATGAGTAATTCAATAAGATTTTCAAAGACATACCAATTTCATAAATCCAAAACTTAATTTTTTTAGAGTCTTCCATTATAAGAGCTTATGAATGAACTTTATTAATCAGCATGGTTTAAACATGATGTATGCAAAGTTTGCCAATAAAGTTCTATATTTATATAAAAAATCATGGTTTAATAAAAGTGTACCAAGCCCTCATATTTATATCTTGATTAACCTCCGTTTATCTTAGACAAGCAAATTCAATGACTTCTTTCGGTATTACATTCACTAGTATTGAGATCAAACAATCATGAAGCCAAATAATTTTGTCCAGGGTTATAGCAATTTATCTTTTGCATCAATATTCAAGTATTGTATTTTGTTCAACAAAAGTTTTCATGCTACCAATTTCAAGAGCACTCTAGTTCAGTGCACACATTGTAACTAGAGGATATACGTTGTTTAGACGCCAATATCCCTAAGCACTTAGTGTGACTAACATTCATGCTTCATAATTAACAGAGTTAGCATTTACACCTCATGACATACCTCAACTCATTTCCTTGATGAGTGAGATGTGTTTCTCAGTGTGCATGCCATTACTCTGCCAGATTATCAATCATTTTTAAGCACAGTTAACTATGACACCTCATGACATAATCCTTTGGACATGTTTCTCAGTGACCAAAGTCATTGCTCTGACACTATTAACCCTTTAGATATTTCAGAAAGCTCATTTGTATCAAAACAATACTAATTCCATGTACATCAACCAAATAAAGCCATGTATTCAACAGTTCAGATTTCAGAAGATTTACAAGACACAACAATGAAATAGTTGGTTAAAGTTTATTAAAATATGATTCAGATATTTTTCAAGACATTCAGAAACAAACTCAATGAATACATTAAACTTAAACCAATAAGATATTTTAGACATTCATAGTTCTTTAAAATAGAAGATTCCTTATTGACAAGATTTCTAGATTTATGAATGAGGTACACAAATTGAGATCTTCTCAAGTTTCAGAATTTTCAATAAGATTCAGTAGCAGTCAAGTTGTACATACCTTTTATGCTTTATCAACAGAAATGTGCATCGACCTGTAACAGTGTGTGCATGCAATAGAGATAGAAAAATGCATCGACCAGAATGTGCATCGACCTGAGGTGTGTATGAACAAAGCTAGAAAGGACTTGAACAATAACTAGCATCGACCTCAATATGCGTGAAGACCTACTAGTTATGCACACAGAAGTGACATGCACGCAAGCTGTTCGATAAATTGCCATGTGCACAGAGATGCGTTGATGTACACTAACCTGAGCTACAGTGATGTGTACCGACAATTATAAGCATGATGCAAAGGTGCACCGACCCTGGTATGAACTAACTGAACACTTAGGTTGACCTTAGTTGAGCAGGATGGCTTATATGTAAGGTGTGCATGCAACATGTTCGATGAAATGAATGTGCATGCAATTTGATGAGGTTCTATGCAGCATGAGTGTGCATCAATCTAAAAATGCACATGATGCAGATGATCATTTACATTCAATGCACAAACCATCAATGCACATCAAGATGCATATTGCAGATATCATTCAATCTATAAATCTTCAGGCAAACACATGATGACTTACAGTGTTTGCTATCATCAGAACCACAGGGACACAACAATCTCCCACTTTTTGATGATGGCAACACTATGAGTCATGAAGATAAAACATGATGCTGACAGACAAACTATTCTCCCCCTTTGACTTCAACAAAAAGAAAATAGTTAGATAAGCTATGCTCCCCCAAACCACAAGAGCCTAAACAGCCAAATAAGAACATGCACAACATGTAACCCTTCTCCCCTTGAAAATGTGAGGGGATAAAAAGTAAGAATAGGGTATGATGAATGACAGCCAAGAAGGAGTGCGTTCAGAATCTCCCCCTTAATACCAGAGACAAGCTGAATCAATCAGAGGGATTAGAGTGGAAGAAATGATAAGCATTCACAGGGACAACCGAGGATAAGTTCTGGTCAAGATGGATTTTATCAATGATCAAATGGCAGTGAGCAGAAGAATTCCAAATGAGCTTCAAACACATGAGTAATTCAATAAGATTTTCAAAGAGACACCAATTTCATAAATCCAAAACTTAATTTTTTTAGAGTCTTTCATTATAAGAGCTTATGAATGAACTTTATTAATCAGCATGGTTTAAACATGATGTATGCAAAGTTTGCCAATAAAGTTCTATATTTATATCTAAAATCATTGTTTAATAAAAGTGAACCAAGCCCTCATATTTATATCTTGATTAACCTCCCTTTATCTTAGACAAGCAAATTCAATGACTTCTTTCGGTATTACATTCACTAGTATTGAGATCAAACAATCACGAAGCCAAATGATTTTGTCCAGGGTTATAGCAATTTATCTTTTGCATCAATATTCAAGTATTGCATTTTGTTCAACAAAAGTTTTCATGCTACTAATTTCAAGAGCACTCTAGTTCAGTGCACACCTTGTAACTAGAGGATATACGTTGTTTAGACGCCAATATCCCTGAGCACTTAGTTTGACTAACAGTCATGCTTCATAATTAACAGAGTTAGCATTTACACATCATGACATGCCTCAACTCATTTCTTTGATGAGTGAGATGTGTTTCTCAGTGTGCATGTCATTGCTCTGCCAGATTATCAATCATTTTTAAGCAACGTTAACTATGGCACCTCATGACACAGTCCTTTGGACATGTTTCTCGGTGACCAAAGTCATTGCTCTGACACTATTAACCCTTTAGACATTTCAGAAAGCTCATTTGTATCAAAATAATACTAATTTCATGTACATCAACCAAATAAAGTCATGTATTCAACAGTTCAGATTTCAGAAGATTTACAAGACACAACAATGAAACAGTTGGTTAAAGTTTATTAAAACATGATTCAGATATTTTTCAAGACATTCAGAAACAAACTCAATGAATACATTAAACTTAAACCAATAAGATATTTGAGACATTCATAGTTCTTTATAATAAAAGATTCCTTATTGACAAGATTTCCAGATTCATGAATGAGGTACACAAATTGAGATCTTCTCAAGTTTCAGAATTTTCAATAAGATTCAGTAGCAGTCAAGTTGTACATACCTTGTATGCTTTATCAACATAAACATGCATCGACCTGTAACAGTGTGTGCATGCAATGGAGATAGAAAAATGCATCGACCAGAATGTGCATCGACCTGAGGTGTGTATGAACAAAGCTAGCAATGACTTGAACAATAACTAGCGTCGACCTGAGTATGCGTGAAGACCTACTAGCTATGCACACAGAAGTGACATGCATGCAAGCTGTTTGATGAATTGACATGTGCACAGAGATGCGTTGATGTACACTAACCTGAGCTACAGTGATGTGTACCGACTATTATAAGGATGATGCAAAGGTGCACCGACCCTGGTATAAACTAAATGAACACTTAGGTTGACCTTAGTTGAGCAGGATGGCTTATATGTAAGGTGTGCATGCAACCTGTTCGATGAAATGACTGTGCATGCAATTTGATGAGGTTCTATGCAGCATGAGTGTGCATCAATATGAAAATGCACATCATGCAGATGATCATTTAAATTCAATGCACAAACCATCAATGCACATCAAGATGCATATTGCAGATATCATTCAATCTATAAATCTTCATGCAAACACATGATGACTTATAGTGTTTGATATCATCAAAACCACAGGGACACAACAGGTTGTTGGTAACAAAGGGTATTCCACTCAGAATTGGACTGCCTTTTCTGGTCTGTTCACTTGGTTTGATCAACTGAGAGTCCCTGTTTGGAGTTTAGTCTGCTCTCTTTTATTTTTTGTTACTGCTTATTCTGATCCTCTCATTGGTTGTGGATTGCGTCTCCTGATGAGGTGGGTCGTGTTTTCTCCTCCTGTTTATTTATTTAGTTCCTCCAGGCTGGTGTCGTTTTCCTCCAATCATTCATTATGTTTGGTTCAGAGTTTTTCGGAAGATTCCTATCACTCATTGGTTAGGAACGGGTGTCGTTTACCTTAATTCCCACTTTTTAGTATGCTCCGCTGCGTTTTCGCCTCGTTTCCATGTTTCCATTTTACCTTCGCTTCACCTCCGCTTGTGTAATACCCCAAATTCTTTAGAAATTTATTTAGGAAGTTATTTGAATTTATTTGAATTTATTTCAATTAATGAGAATTATTCAAAATTAATTAGATTAATTCTTTAATAAATAGAATAAGTCACTTTTCAACTTGGAGAGGGGGATTTCCGCATCCCACCTCCAAGGCAGCCCAACAAGACCCACGCGGTCCAACTAGGCGAGCCCACCCGAGTGATAGCCCACTAGGCCCACTCAGGGAATAAAAGCCCAATAAATAAAGACTCGAGGAACCAACTCTCCCCGGCGGCCTTCTAGGCTCGGAGGGCCCGAGACAACGGTCAGGTCGCATGGAAGGTCCGGTCTAAAGCCCACTCTCCGACCGAGAGAAAGAGGCTCCAGCCGACCTATCCGACCCCACCTTCGCCGGGCCATGACTATCGCTCGGACACGAGCTAGCATCCCCGTAGCTCGGTGAGACCGCTTGATTACCTGCAGGTGCGGCCGTTCAGAGTCCTCCGGCAGCGGGAGAGTCATGGGAGCTGCTGAACTCCAAGGGGATAACGCCCCCACGATCCGGCCATGAAAGCCCCCGATGAAGACGTAACTCCCGCCGGGAAGCCCTCAGCTCACCGGACTCTTAAAAGGTGATGCACTATTTAAGTAAGGGAGACCCTCCGGAAGATGGTAAGATGAACTAGCCATTCACATACCCTAAGCTCCTGTGCACGATTCGCTTCACCCTTGGTGGAGAGGATTCTCGCGCATCAGCTCTCTCCTCCCCTCATTATCGCTTCCACCATCGCTCTACTGACTTAGCCATCAGAGGGTTTTTCCCCAGGGAGATCCCCTGGGCCCTCTGATACGTTTCCCTCCTCTTGCAGATTCATCTTCTGGTGATCAACAGCCCGCTCAGGACTCAGCGCGAGATTCCGCCTCTTCATCTGGCGCCGTCTGTGGGAAACGCACGAAGAGTCAAGATGGTGAGAAAAAGCTCAGGGAGGAGATCCGTCGGCGGGGAAGGTAAGGCTGTGGCAGCGGGAGGCGTCCCCCCTAGGGTCTCGCAGAGCCCCCCCTCCAACGCCAGTGTCCCCGCCAACAGGCCACCACCACCCCCCCCGGCGGAGACAGGGGCACCCCTCGACGGCGGCGCCAACGCCTTCCAAGCCCTCAACGAGAAGATGGACGTCCTCGTAGAGCTCATGAGGGCCCAGGCGGCCCGAGACGCAAGGTCCCGCGCCCCGTCAGGAAGTCCCCCTCGAAGGAGTGCAACGCAGCACACCGCCGGAGGCCGCTTCACCCTCCGCGGCCGACAGCTCCTCCGCAATGACGTCGGAGGACCCTCGCAAGCTCCGCCTGCGGAGCAAGAGGCTTCCTCCACGCCGAGGAAAGGGAAGCAGGGGGCGAAGCCGCCGCACCCGGGCACCAGTGCTCCGGGAGATCGCCATGACGCCCCCCCCCAGCCCCACGGCACGGCCACAGCCGGAGCTGTCTCTCCGGCTACGAGATTTTGAAAGACGGTTCGTAGAGCAAGAGCGCGCTCTCCGTGCCCTGCAGAAGACCTCTTTCCCGGAGGACGAGGAGAAATCCCCTTTCTCCGAGTACATCTTGAAGGTAGAGGTCTCTCCTAGAGCCTCCATCCCAACTTTCAAGCTCTACGATGGCCAGGGCGACCCAGCCGACCACTACGACAGCTTCGACGCCCTGGTGACCCTGCATGGAACGCCGGATCCCATCAAATGCCGAGCCTTCGCGGTCACCCTGGTCCAGGGCGCTCAGGCATGGTTCCGAGCCCTCGCCCCGGGGTCCATCCGAGACTTCAGGCAGTTCGGGCGAATTTTCAAGGAGAGCTTCGCCGGTAGCGCCCCCCCAAGGTCAGTAGCGGGGCTCCTGGCTCTCAAACAGGCGCAAGGGGAGAGGCTCCGGACTTACGTCCACCGATTTAAATCGGAAGCCCTTAGGATCCCCCGCCTGGATGTGGCCTCAGCCACAACCGCACTGACCGGGGGCACCCGGGACGAGAATCTCCGCCGCGAGCTTGTCCTCCACCCTCCCTCGACCCTTGCCGAGCTAGTGACTCTGGCACTGCGCCACGCCGAGTGCGAAGAAGTACTCAGCGCCTGCCGAGACACAACAGGCTCGGATCGGGAGGGGGACAAAAAGTGGACCTCCGAGCCAAACCTTGGCTCGAGTAAGAAGCGCGATCGAGAAGGAGAGCGCAAGAGAAAGTACGAGCGGTATACCCCCTTGACCGCACCAGTCTACGAGATCTATGAAGACATCAAAGACTCCGGACTTCTCCGCCAGCCCGAGCCTATGAGGTCGAGGAACCGCAAGCGGGACAGGCATTGCCTGTTCCACGGCGACCACGGGCACCACACCGGAGATTGCCATCAGCTCCAGGACGAGATCGAGCGCCTCATCCGTCTGGGGCATCTAGCCCGGTTCACAACCGGGCACAAAGAAGACCGAGACGCCGCAGAGGAGATCGACAACGCCCCCCGAGGGGTCCACATCAACGTCATCTCCGGCGGAGCGGCATCGGGAGGCGACACCAGCCGAGGAAGGAAACGTCATGCCGAGCGGGCCAGCCAAGCCTTAGAGCCCCCCAAAGGCCCGCCAATGGAGCCCCAGGTCATAGTCTTCTCCGACCAAGACCTGGAAGGGCTGAGCACCCCGCATGACGATGCCCTCGTTATCTCGGCCACGATAAATCACTGTAATGTAGAAAAGATTTTGGTTGATAATGGGAGCGCCCCCGATGTACTATCTTATGACTGTTTTCTCAAGATGGGGGAAGACCCATCCAAGCTCCGCCCGATCCGAACACCCCTGTGCGGGTTTAATGGCCTGGCCACCTACCCCGAGGGAGCCCTAAGCCTGCCGGTCACTATCGGCACCCCACCCAAAACCGTTACGGTCATAGTGGACTTCATAGTGATTAAAGGTATGATAGCGTAAAACGCCATTTTTGGCCGAAAAATTCTCAGCCGAATAAAGGACGTACCATCTACCTATCACCAAAAAATGAAGTTTTCCACCAAAAACGGGTTGGGGGAAGTCCGAGGTAACCAGGCCACGGCTAGAAGGTGCTACAATATCTCGGTGGAAGCCTCAAGGCCGGACGGGAAGGATAAGGGCCCCAGGGGAGTCGAAGGAAAAACCGTGACCGCCGAGCCCGGTGGCTAATTATTAACGGTATTCCTGAACGACGACCCGACCCTTGGAGTGAGGATCGGTTCCGACCTACCACCGAAGGAACAGCAGCAATACAAGGAGTTTCTTTCTGGGTACGTCCGGGTCTTCGCTTGGTCCGACGATCAACTCCCTGGTATACCAGAGGAAACTGTGATGCACAAGCTTGACCTCGATGCCACCGTGAGGCCCGTACAGTAGTGGAGGAGGAAGCATGCGCCCGAGAAACAGGCGATCATCAAGGCGCAGGTCACCAAGGGACAAGAGACTGGTCTTTTCAGACCGGTCCTGTACCCAACGTGGCTAGCCAACGTCGTCCTGGTGCCGAAGACCACCGGCAAGTGGCGAATGTGCGTAGACTTCACCGATCTGAACAAGGCCACCCCCAAGGACTGCTATCTGCTGCCGAGCATCGACCAACTGGTTGACTCAACCTCGGGCAACGAGATACTCAGTTTCCTGGATGCCTATTCGGGTTATCATCAGATCCGAATGAGCCCTGAAGATGTCAAGAAGACCGCCTTCATCACCGACTACGGCGTGTACTGCTACACCCGGATGCCTTTCGGATTGAAGAATGCTGGAGCCACATACCAGCGACTGGTCAACCATATGTTCGAGGGATAGTTAGGTCGGAGCGTCGAGGCCTACATCGACGACATGCTCGTCAAGACCCCGAGGGTCCAAGACCACCTCACCGACCTGGCCGAGACTTTCGGCACCCTCATGAAGTACAGCATGAAGCTCAACCCCGCCAAGTGTGCCTTTGGAGTAAGATCCGAAAAGTTCCTGGGTTTCCTGGTCACTCAGCGGGGGATCGAAGCAAACCCTGACAAGGTCCAGGCCATCCTGGACATGCGCCCGCCCATGTGCATTAAAGACGTCCAGCATCTGATAGGGCGTGTTGCCGCTCTCAGTCGTTTCCTGTCCCGTGCGGCCGAACGATGCTTGCCCCTCTTCAAGCTAATGAGGGGGCCTAAAATAGCGTCTGCTACGTTCGTATGGGACGGGGAATGCCAGACAGCGTTCGCCGAGCTCAAAGAGCTCCTAGCTTCACCCCCGGTGCTCTCCAAGCCCGTTGCAGGCGAGGTTTTGCTGCTCTATCTCTCGGCGACGCCATCAACGGTCAGCTCGGTCCTAGTCAGAGATGACTCGGGAGTCGAGAGGCCGGTCTACTACACCAGCAAGGTGCTCGGTGAGGCCGAGCGGAGGTACCCCGCAACCGAGAAACTCGTGCTAGCGTTGGTTACCTCCGCAAAGCGCCTCCGACCCTACTTCCAGGGGCATCCCATCACCGTGCTGACCGGCGAGCCACTGAAGAAGATTCTGGCCCACCCCGAGGCCTCGGGGCGACTCGTCAAATGGGCCATCATGCTCGGGGCATACGACATCTCATATCGGCCACGATCAGCTATCAAGGGGCAAGCGCTCGCCGACTTCATCGCCGAGAGCACCGTTCCGGTCGAGGACAGGCCTCCGACAGCAACCGGGCCAACCTGGGAGCTGTTCGTCGATGGATCGTCCAACTCGGTCGGCAGCGGCGCAGGGATCCTCCTAAGGTCCCCCGAAGGAATAGAGTTGCAGTACGCCCTAAAGTTCAACTTTTCGGCGTCCAACAATGCTTCCGAGTACGAGGCCCTTATCTCGGGGGCCCGCATGGCCCGACGGTTGGGGGCTGAGCGAGTCAGGATCCACACCGACTCCCAGCTAGTCGCAAGCCAGGTCAGCGGCGAGTACGAAGCTCGGGAGGCACCTATGATCAAATACCTCCAGTTGGTCCGGAGCCTGGCCCAGCAGTTCGAGGAGTTCGAGGTAGTCCGAATAGCTCGGGAGCAAAACTCTCAGGCGGATGCCCTCTCTCGACTGGCCTCCTACCTAGACCCGGAAGGTACACGATCGGTCCTCCTAGAAGAGCTAGAGCGCCCGAGCATAGACTCGGAGCTCCTCGCCATTGACTCGGCCACTCCCGACGACTGGCGCTCCCCCTACCTCTCCTGGCTACGAGACTCCCAGGAACCCTCCGACTCTCGAGAAGCCCGCCGGATGAAGTACCAAGCTCGGCACTTCGTCATCCTCGACAGCGCCCTCTACCGAAGATCGTTCTCCGGGCCCCTTCTGAAGTGCCTCGGCCCCGACGAAGCGAGCAAAGCTATTGAGGAGATTCATCGAGGCCTGTGCGGAGCACATTCAGGAGGTCGGTCGCTGGACAGAATCCTACTAAGGCAAGGATACTGGTGGCCGACCCTCCAGCGCGACTGCACGGCTTACGTACAACATTGCGACCGTTGCCAGCGGTTCGACCATTTGGTCCACCAGGAGGCCACGGAACTTGTCACCCTTACTGAGCCCTACCCTTTCGCTCGGTGGGGGATCGACATCCTTGGGCCGTTCCCAACGGCTCAATCCCAGAAGAAGTTCATCATCGTCGCCATCGACTACTTCACCAAGTGGATCGAGGCTGAAGCAACAGCGAGGATCACCGAGACAGTCGTCTGGGGTTTCGTATGGAAATCGATCATTTGTCGCTTCGGCGTCCCCCGAGTGATAGTGAGCGATAACGGGCGGCAATTCGACTCTCGATACTTCCGAGATAGATGTGCCGACCTAAATATCCGCAACCACTTCACATCGGTCGCCCACCCTCAGGCCAACGGGCTGGTTGAAAATGCCAACAAGACAATCTTGAAAGGCATAAAAACCAGACTCGGCAAGGCTAAGGGTAGCTGACTCGAGGAACTGCCTAGCATACTATGGTCGCACCGAACGACCCCCAGAACGGCAACCGGTGAGACCCCTTTTCAACTGGTATATGGCACCGAAGCCGTCGTTCCATTGGAAATCGCCAATCCGTCTCTCCGAGTGATCAGCTTTTTGCCCGAGGCAAACGAGCGGAAGCTGCTCGAGAACCTCGACCTGGCAGACGAACTCCGAGAGATCGCGAACGTCCGAGCTACGGAGTACCAGCGCCGCCTCACTCGGTACTACAACGCCAGGGTCCGAGGCAGACAATTCCAACCAGGGGACTTCGTCCTCAGGAAGGCAGAAGCCTCTCGACCACTAGAGGCGGCGGGCAAGCTATCCCCCAACTGGGAAGGCCCCTACCGAGTGATCGAGACGCTCGGGAAAGGTGCGTACAGGTTAGCCACAATGGAAGGGGAACCCATTCCCCAGACATGGAACGCAACCACACTACGCAGATTTTATTTCTGAATATTGTATCAAAAAATTGGGTAAAATAAACCCCCTTATCTTTCGCATTCATTCAAGATAACTGTTGGTACATCATAAAGGCAACTGCCAATACATTACATAACAAAAAGCGAAAATCCATCTGGCACCGCAGCAAATGGCCATCGCCCGGTCGACCCGGTCTTGACCTTCTCGCATCCAGCCACTGACTCTGCCTCGCGTAGAAACTGGCTCGGACAAGAGATGGTCGACCCAGTTGGCTCGGGTGGTCTGTGACAAAGGTGACAGAGGGACGGCAAGGAGAAGGCCACCTTTCACGCAAGGAAGGCTACCTTCCAAGTTGGCAACAACCTAGAAAAAGGGCACGCCGCGAAGGTCCCCTTTCTTCCAAACTGCCAACTCTTTGGAGGCGAACAGAAAGCAAGCAGCCCCCGAAGAGTGAAAGAAATGAAGAACAAAAGAGAGAGAAAGAGGCAGCGCACGGGGGTAAGGAAGGGACAGGAGCCGCCTCCTCCCCTCCCACGGAGGGGAATGGCGGCCGGCATCCCTAACTCCCCCATCTTCCCTCCATCTCGGCGTCCACCCGGAAGCCTCGCCGGAGCCAAGAGGAGGAAAACGGCGTGCCCCCGCACGTCGAAGCCCTCTCCTGATCCGCGCGGTGACCGTCGGACCCGTCTCATGCACGCGCGGCGACCGTGGGACCCGACCGATATTCCAGGACATCTGGAACCGGCCGCTCCCCGTCATCTGCAGCATCACCTTCTGAAGGGTCCTCCATGCTCCGATCGCGGTGGCGCAACGCAAAGCGAAGACGAGGGAATAAGAGCAGACCGCCGGCGAGAGTCCTAAGTGTTAAGAGAGAAGGAGCACCCTTCGGTCCTTTTTATAGGCCAAGGGAGGCCACGCGCCTTAAAAGACTCCCCCCTCGAAAACACGCTACAGGACCTCCCTAGAAGGTCACCTCAAAATCCCTGCCCCCCGCCCTAGCGGGATTCGCGAAGCACCTCGCCTTTCAAAGTATGGTAATACGGAAGGACGCCCGCCAGAAGTCTCCCGAATCGACATGCGAAAACGGCGCAAAAAATATCGGCACTTTCCAACTGCCACGATACGCCAACCAAATCACAGCAAAGATAGCGATCAAATAAAGTAAGTTACTTATTGCCTCCCATAAAAGCCTCTTACAGCAAGGAAGACGGACAAAAAGGGGAAGGGGCAAAATAAAGTTACATCAGGCCTCGGGCCCACTTTGAAGCTCGGGAACCACAGTAGGGGACGCGTCACCCCCGGTACCCTCGGCGACGGCCGGCCCGGACACTGACCTCGCCTGTGCGAGAACTGTCCCGGTCGCGAGCCCTCCCGAGGCCTCTGGAGCTGGTGACCCCGCAGGGGGCGACTCCTCCGGTGCCTCCCCGGCCGAAGATGAGGAGCTGGAATCTGACTCGTCCGAATCATAACGCTGGCCATAAGGAAAATCACCTCCGGCCAGGTGCTCATTGGCATAGTTCATCGCCCGACGATAGCCCTGTCTGAACCCCTTTCGAGCACCCCGGCGGAGCGCTACCTCGTAGTAGGGTAGGGCGGCCGCAATCAGGTCGGCCGAGTAAGCTTCTGAGCCTTTATAACGCTTGATCGCCTCCGCCTCGACCTTCCCGTCCCGAGCCCGCTCCGCCTCGGCCGCACGCTCTTCCGCTCTCGCCAGACGCTCCTCCAACTCGGTCATCTTCCGCTCGGCCTCGGTCATCCGACCCTCCGCCCGGGCTCGGTCCGCCTCGGCCTCGGCGCGAAGGCGCTCCGCGTCCTCCGCCCGATCCTGCAGCTCGCCGCGCTCAAGCTCCCAGAGGCCATCCAGCTCGATGTGACGTTGACGCTCGTCTTCTAGACGCTTGCTCTCCCTCTCGAGCGATTCTCGGGCCCTTGTCAGCTGCTCGGCCAGTACCTCGGCCTCCCGTCGGCTCGACCGCGCCAACTCCCTGAATGCAAGGAACTCCCGCCGGAGCCCCTCGTGCTCCCCCTCGAGCCGGGCCAGTTTCCCCTCGCATCCACCAAGGGTCCAGACGAGCGTCGACCGCTCTGCCTCCGTCCGGGCGTGCGCCTCTGCCATCACGGCCGCTGTCCGAGCTATAACAAGGCCGCCCTCCATCAGGATGTCAAGGACCCCGGCAGGAGTGCTGCGCTTTTCTCCTCCCCTCGTCCTATCGGCGATCGACCGGCAGATCCTGTACAGATCACCCGAGACACCAAGCCTGACCCGAGCTTCCGGCAAAGGGGGCCGCTCCACCCTGGGCGCCCCGTCAGAAGGCCCTGTTGTGGCGGCGAAACTAACCGCCCCGCGCACCACGGTCGGTTGGGGTTGCAACGCCTCCCCGGGCGAACCCCCACCCTCGACCGGCACCGCGGGATCAACGGCACCAGAAACTACCGGCACTTGGGGTTGCGACACACCCCCATCTGCACCGACCGAACTCTCGGTCCCAGCGTCGGCCACGCCGGCATCGGCCCCTTCTGTCCCTACAGAGGGGAGAGCCGACCCATCACCTCCCTCTGCGGGGCCCCTGGTCTCCTAGGCCCCCTCTCGCTCGGCAGATGGGAGAGCCAGCCCAGAAGGGTCGGCCCCATCCTGCCCCCGAGAGGGGAGCGCCGCCGAGCCATAGTCGCCCCCGACGGCGGTAGGAAGACCGGCTTTCCTAGCCCTCTTCCTGGCCTTCGCGGCCTCCCGTAGTTTCCCCACCAGGGGATCCTTGCGCTTCAGGCCGGTCGACCGAGAAGTCCCCTCGGGGGCCGCCCCCTTGCCCTTATCTCGGGCATAAGCGCGACCCACCGAGACATCAGGTACAGAGGCTCCCGCCTCACGTCTGCAACAAGAAGAAGCCCCGGTCAGGAGGAGGAAAAAAGGGTTACCACCCCAGAAGAAGAACCTCAAAGAGCCGTACCTGACGCCGTCAACCGCGAGAGAAGACACCGTTCGATGTTCTCCGGTGTCACCAGCTCCTCGGTCGATTGGCGATTCTCCAACAGACGGGCAGCCTGCTGCTCCACGTGGGGAGGAAACTCCTCCTGGCGAGGGGGCAGATTCGGGTGAAAATTGGGCGAGGTCCGGCATCTCCAGATCTCGTCCGTTGCCATCGCCTTCACCCAGAAGAACTGAGTCTTCCACCCCTTGTGCGAGGAGTCCTTCGCCGCAAGCGAGATGCAGCTCCTATTCCTCCGCACCTGGATGAAGTAAAAACCTTTTCCCGCCGATGGATGCGCCTTCAACTCAAAGAAGAAATGAAAGAGGTCCAGAGAAGGGAAGATGCCGCGCTGGTGGCACAAAATCCCGAACGCCGAAAGAAGAAGATAGGAGTTGGCCACCAACTGGATAGGCGCCAACCGGAAAAAAGTGAGCAGTTGCAGCACGTAAGGATCGAAAGGAAGCCGAAATCCACTCTTCCAGGCCAAGAGGAAGGTGCAAATGTGCCCATCGTGGTCGTCCAGACTCGTCTCGTACGGAGTGGCGGCAGCAAAGCTATAGCGGAGAGGCAGACGGAAACGATGCTCCAGCCTCCGCACCTCCGCTTCTCCCAACTCGCTACAGTTGGGGATGGGATCGCGCCTCACGGGCACAAGCTCCGGACTCTGATCCGCCATCGGATCGGGAGAAGATCCCTCGTACGAGCTTGAAGACTCCGGGGGAGAAGGAAGCTGCCGAACCGCCTCCGCGGTTATCCTCGCCAACTCTCCAAACGCCGCCGCAAGGCTCCGCGTCTCCGCTGTGCTCTCACGGCGCATCAAGAAGCAAGGAAAGCCTAAAACCCTGGAAGCCTAGAACGATGAACAGCGCCCCCTATAAACCCCTGAGGGTGGCAGCGCGCCGTTCCGTGCTCCGAGAAAAAGGGGGCCCCTTCGTTTCAAATCCGTCAGGATCATCATTACGGGCCTCGGCGACCGCTATAAGCGGCTACATGACGCCAACGGAATTCCACCCACCTGAGCCACGCCGGTCCAAAGCCTCGAAAAACTACTCATCCGAGCCTCCTTGGCTCGGGAG
Organism: Amorphophallus konjac; assembly: GCA_022559845.1. Lineage (NCBI taxonomy): Eukaryota > Viridiplantae > Streptophyta > Magnoliopsida > Alismatales > Araceae > Amorphophallus > Amorphophallus konjac. The sequence continues at coordinate 158,471,240 of CM040122.1, read as the reverse complement.
TAGGAGGGGGACAAGTGGAGAGGGGGATTTCCGCAGCCCACCTCCAAGGCAGCCCAACAAGACCCACGCGGTCCAACTAGGCGAGCCCACCCGAGTGATAGCCCACTAGGCCCACTCAGGGAATAAAAGCCCAATAAATAAAGACTCGAGGAACCAACTCTCCCCGGCGGCCTTCTAGGCTCGGAGGGCCTGAGACAACGGTCAGGTCGCATGGAAGGTCCAGTCTAAAGCCCACTCTCCGACCGAGAGAAAGAGGCTCCAGCCGACCTATCCGACCCCACCTTCGCCGGGCCATGACTATCGCTCGGACACGAGCTAGCATCCCCGTAGCTCGGTGAGACCGCTTGATTACCTGCAGGTGCGGCCGTTCAGAGTCCTCCGGCAGCGGGAGAGTCATGGGAGCTGCCGAACTCCAAGGGGATAACGCCCCCACGATCCGGCCATGAAAGCCCCCGATGAAGACGTAACTCCCGTCGGGAAGCCCTCAGCTCACCGGACTCTTAAAAGGCGATGCACTATTTAAGTAAGGGAGACCCTCCGGAAGATGGTAAGATGAACTAGTCATTCACATACCCTAAGCTCCTGGGCACGATTCGCTTCACCCTTGGTGGAGAGGATTCTCGCGCATCAGCTCTCTCCTCCCCTCATTATCGCTTCCACCATCGCTCTACTGACTTAGCCATCGGAGGGTTTTTCCCCAGGGAGATCCCCTGGGCCCTCTGATACGTTTCCCTCCTCTTGCAGATTCATCTTCTGGTGATCCACAGCCCGCTCAGGACTCAGCGCGAGATTCCGCCTCTTCACAACTATTTTATAAAAATCAATAAAAATCATATTCTTGTAAAATCAATTGTGTTTAACAATATTTCTTTCTGTGGCCAACCCTAAGAAAATCATTTATTAGGCCGAATTAGTGGATTAAGTCTTCCGAACTTAATATTTAACTATTTACGGAATAGTAGAAGTTGAAATTTTGTCTACCATATAAAAATTCATAAAAATAGTAATTAAATAATAGATGCATCGACTAACACTTTTATCTTCTATGACTAAGCCTAATAAAATCATTATCTAGGCCTAATCAGTGGGTTAAGTCCGACTTTCAACCCACCTAACCCGAAATTCGTGTTCACTATTCACCCCATCTTAAAATATCAAATTAGAGCTTGTTTCTCAACCAAACGAGGTGATTCCAGAGGCAATGGAAAGGTAATACATAGAGGATTAATAGCCCTCTATCAATCGAACCAAACCCTAACCCTAGCACATGGTGGCGGCTGAGTTTGGTGGAAGTCAACCTTGGCGGCGCCATTTTCAAACACCACCTTGCGTGGTCGATTTCTCCCAACTCCGAAGTCTCCGAAAGCTCTATGAGCTATCAAAATGAATCTCTATGAGTCTACTTTCATTTGGTGGCTGTGGTGTTCGCATTGGATTCAGATTTAGGAAGTTCTTGGTCGTTTAGTGGAAGTGGGTCAGCTGCCGTCGTCCTCCTTCCACTCCTCTTTGATCCTTCGATTGAGGTAGGTTTCCTTAACCAAAATCAGCTTATGAATATATCAAATTGTTCCTCTCGACGAGATCTTTCCAGTGGTTGTAAAAGTCCTAAATTTCATTAGGTATCCGAGGAGATATCGAGGTTTTTCTAAGGTGTTGTCCGGTTCGTTCTTCATTCTAGGTCGTGGTTTTGTTCTTCCAAATCAGATAGGTAATCTTAACCAAAATTTGTAAATAGATAGCCTATCTTGATTAGCTCGACGAGCTCTTTCATTTGGCAGTAAAAGCCCCAATTTCTATTGGGTATTCAAGAAGTTATCAAGGGATCTTTGAGGGCTATCAAGGATCGTTGGGTATTTTTGTAGCTGGGTTTGATCTTCATTTAAGGTAGGTTCTAACAGACCTAACTTTAATTATTATACATGAATGGAATCCTCATCATGTTAGCTTCCTTTTAACGTTGAAAGCCCTAATTTTTATAAATCATACTAGGTTAATTTTTTGATTTAGTACGCATGTGTCTATGTTAGGGTTTTAAGTGCACCTTTTAGGATTAAGCTTGATTTCACGCGGATAATCACAGGCTAAACTTAAAATTGAGCATACCATCTTGTGCATCTTCCTCTTATCTTTCCATTGATATCTTGTTTACGGAATTTCATCAAGAATTTCCATTGATATCTTGTGCATCTTCCTCTTATCATATTATTTCATATAATAGAGAATAAAAGTATATAAAATATATATATCCAGCATGTTAAAATATTCCTAATACCTGAAAATTCATGAAAAATATATTCTGATATTATCAGCATGTTAAAAGTTAATTTCTGTGAATTAATAATATTTTTAACGCATAGAAATCTATTTTTATCTATATAATAGAGAATAAATACATATAAAATATATATCCAGCATGCTAAAATATTCCTAATATCTGAAAATTTATTAAAAATATATTCTGATATTATCGGCGTGTTTAAAGATAATTTCTGTGAATTAATGATATTTTTAACTCATAGAAATCTATTTTTATCTATATAATAGAGAATAAATGCATATAAAATATATATCCAGTATGATAAAATATTCCTAATATCTGAAAATTCATGAAAGATATATTCTGATATTATCAGAATGTTGAAAGTTAATTTCTGTGAATTAATGATATTTTTAACTCATAGAAATCTATTTTTATCTATATAATAGAGAATAAATGCATATAAAATATATATCTAGCATGCTAAAATATTCTTAATATTTCAAAATTCATGAAAAATATATTCTTATATTATCAGCATGTTGAAAGTTAATTTATGTGAATTAATGATATTTTTAACTCATTGAAATCTATTTTTATCTATATAATAGAAATAAATGCATATAAAATTATGTTAGCATGTTAAATTATTTCTTACAGCATGATAAAATTTATCACAGCATGACGAAAATTCTTCCAGCATATTAGGATGATGACAGCATGATATAAATGATTTTTAGTATATTAAACTATTTATCAGCGTATTTCTCCTATTAAATGGATGATAGAATATTAAAAAAATTTACTTTTCAGCATGATAAAAATCTTATTGTTATCAGGAAAAATAAATAATCAATATGATAACTTACTCCTATTAACTTATCCAAAAATTTACGTAGAAAACTTATTATAGCATATTACGTGTTAGTTTTAACGCCTAATAATGTATTTTTAGTGTGTTAAAAATTAATTCCAGCAAGAAAAATGCATTTTCATCACCTTACCAGTAGAATCATGTGCTGGAGCTATTTTAACATGTTAAAGATATTTTTATCATGCTAGGATTTATTCTTATGAATTAAACTAAATTCTTAGCAATTTACTAAGATAATACAAAATAAATCTTTTTGTTTAAGAAACTAGTTCCTTGATATTAAAAGACCCTAAAACAACCCCAAAACTTGTTAAACCAACGGAATACAATGTTAAACTATGGAGTTAAGAGTATTCTAATGATTGCATTTTCCTACTTATCATTCGTTCTTGAATTCCACGACTTAATTGTCGTTAAACATGATGCCTAAATTTAACTCTCTACTCTTCTTGTTACTCTGATGTTTTGTCAGATATGTACTTTTTACAATTTAGTTTATTCCTTGAAATTCATTGGCCATGATTACTTGAGAAAATGTCTAGACAACTTGGGATCCTGGATCCAATAAATCAATGCCATCGCATCATAGGGGCCCGGTCTGGTCCTAGGGAGAGCGCCCGAAAAATAAGTGAGCCCATGGGATGTTAATGACATGGTGAGGTATTGCACCGAGCACTTGACTAGTGTGACGTCTACGACATTCAATCTATTATTATTCTTGTACTTGATCGTGAATTACTTCATGTTTTAAATACTTGCTTGTTGGCCAATTATTATTGCAATTGCTCTTATTCAAATTCTTGTACTTGTCATTATTGTTAATTGTTATCTTTTAATTCTTGACCTTGCGAAATCTTATTATATTTTTCTTGATCTCGTTATTTATTTCCTTGCTTATCATTGCATACAACATGTAATTAAGTCATTAACTACGTAAATTTACCTGTCATTACCTACTGAGCGTCAGCTCAGAGTGTTGTTTTTCCCCTTTTCCAGGTTATTCAGGTGGTGACGGTTACACAGACGGGGAGGGACATGAGTGATTCTAGAGTGTACTTGTACCTAGATGCCTACTGAGCGTCAGCTCATAGTTTTGGGAGTTATGTTTGATCGTGTTTAAACAGTGTTGATCATTGTAATAAAAGTATTCCTTCCTTAGCAATGTTTATTGTTAGTTTAGAATAAATGTTATTTCTAGCTCGTTATTGACTGTACGTCCCGATATTCCACGTCGGGACGTGACAGTTTAGGTGGTATCAAAGCCTAGGTTTAATAATCCTAGGTTTTCTAAGTGTCATCATAGGACCCCGACCTCGTCTAAGTTTAAGGACCTGACCTGGTGAGATCGGGTAGAACTCAGGTTAAGTTAATACATTGCTTGTGAAATTAACTATCTTATGACCCTAAATGATCTATTTCTTATGTAGGCATTTAAGATGGCAGCTGAACGTGCGGAGTGGAGAAACTTGCAACGCACGGTTCAAGGCCTCACGCAGGCGTTACAACAAGTGGCTCAAGCTGGAGCTGTAAATCATGGCACCGGTGATCTATACCGGAACTTCCGAGGGATGAATCCGCCAAGGTTTGCTGGTTCGACTGACCCCGACGAAGCCGAGCACTGGCTAGACGAGATGGGAAGGATCTTCGAAGTTATGCAATGCACCAACCAAGAGCGTGTCCTTTTATCTACTTTCCAACTGGAACGTGATGCACGTACTTGGTGGGATTCTATCAAGGCGACTCTGGGTGATCAGCAGGTTACGTGGGAAGAGTTCGAGGAATTTTTCAACGGCAAGTATTTTTCTGACCGGGTACAAGAGAAGAAAGCGGCAGAGTTCGCGGCCCTGAAACAGCGAGGTCTGTCCGTGGCAGAGTATGAGGCTCAATTTTCACGGCTTTCTCGTTATGCTACACACCTTATTTCCACCGAGAAGATGAAGGCGAAGCGTTTTCTCAACGGTCTGAGGCTGCATTATATTAATCAGTTGGCGCCGATGGAAATCTCTACATATTCTGAAATGGTAAGGAAAGCGCAAGTCCTGGAAGATACCTTAGAGATGACGGAGCGAATCGTGGAAAAGGCACCAAGAAGGAGCAACCGAAGGATTTCAAGAATGCTAAACCCGGATATGGCACTGGCAAGAAGAGGCCCGTGAGTGGGTCTAGTTCGTGGACCGAATCTGGAACGTGGAAGGGCAAGATGCCAAAGCATGAAGACAAGAAGCCTAGCCCTATTGTACCGTTCAAGGGCGTATGCAAATTCTGTGATCATCCTGGTCACAAAATGGAGGAGTGCTGGCGCAAGCTAGGCGCCTGTTTGCGTTGTGGAAGCAGGGAGCACCGTATCCCAACTGTCCCTTATTATCGGAACAAGCTACCCCGGCGAAACCTCAAGTCTTCAAGAAACCACAAGGCAAGCTCCAAGCTCTGCATGCAAATGAAGCAGAAACAGCCGAGGATGGTCGACTCGTCGAAGGTACTCTTATTATACTCGACAAGCTAGCATTTGTTCTTTTTGATACTGGTGCAACGCATTCATTTATTTCTCGAGATTTGCTAAGTCTTTAGCTATGGAACATGTTCTGATGAATTCTCCGTTAGAGATATCAACCCCTATTGGTTCTAGATCGGCAATTCAGCTTTTCTATCCTTCTAGTAAGGTTATGATTGATGAACAGAATTTACCAGCTGATTTAGTTTGCATAGATATGAAGGATTACGACGTAATCCTAGGAGCTGATTGGTTGGCTAAGTATGAAGCAATGTTCATTGCAGTTCTAGCTCGGTGTCTTTTAGTAGGCACCCGGAGTTATCTTTCATAGGAGTTAGACATCATAGCTCTATGTCGCTTATTTCAGCCCTTCGTGCTGATAAGCTAATGAGGCGAGGATGTGAGGCATTTCTAGCCTTTGTCCATGCTACTCCTGAGCAGCAGATTGAGATTAAGGACATTCCTGTTGTCCGAGAATTTCTTGATGTCTTTCCAGAGGAACTACCTGGACTTCGCCTGAGCGGAAGTAATCTTCTCTATTGATGTTTTTCCTGGCTCATCTCCTATTTCTCAAGCTCCTTATCGTATGTCTCCTGCGGAGCTGAGAGAATTGAAGCAGCAATTAATGGAATTATTCGAGAAAGGTTTCATTCGTCCGAGTACTTCCCCTTGGGGAGCCCCTGTATTGTTCGTCAGGAAGAAGGATGGTTCGATGAGGCTGTGCATCGATTATCGGCAATTGAATCAGTTGACTATCAAGAACAAATATCCATTGCCAACGATCGATGAATTATTTGACCAGATAGCGGGAGCTCATTATTTTTCCAAGATCGATCTTCGATCAGGATATCACCAGTTGCGGATTAAGGAGGAGGATATTTTTAAAACGGCTTTCCGCAGCAGGTATGGTCACTTTGAATTTGTCGTTATGCCTTTTGGTCTAACGAATGCACCAGCAGCTTTCATGCAGTTGATGAACAGTGTGTTTAGACCCTATCTTGATCAATGGGTCGTGGTATTCATCGATGATATTCTAATTTATTCTAAGAATAAAGAGGAGCATGCCGAACATCTGAGAACGGCATTGCAGTTATTAAGAGATCACCAGCTGTATGCCAAGTTCAGTAAATGTGATTTCTGGCTGCAAGAGGTGTCCTTTCTAGGGCATATTATTACCAAAGAGGGCATCTCTGTTGATCCTTCGAAGGTTGAGGCAGTGAAGAATTGGGAGCAGCCCACTAGTGTGACTGAAATCAGAAGCTTCTTAGGCCTGGCAGGCTATTATCGCAGATTCATTCAAGATTTCTCCAAGATTGCGGTACCTCTTACCAGATTAACCCGCAAGGAGAACAAGTTCGAATGGTCAGAAGATTGTCAACGAAGTTTTCAGACTTTGAAGGAATGCCTAACTACGGCACCTATATTGACTTTACCTTCTGGTGAAGGAGGTTTTGTGGTCTATACTGATGCATCGGGAATTGGTCAAGGCTGTGTGCTTATGTAGCATGGGAAGGTGATTGCCTATTCTTCTAGGCAGTTGAGGAAGAATGAAGAGAACTATCCTTTTCATGATTTGGAACTAGTAGCAGTCGTGTTTGCATTGAAGATATGGAGGCACTACTTGTATGGAGAAACATTCACAGTGTTTTCAGATCATAAGAGTCTGAAATATTTGTTTTCTTAGAAGGAACTCAACATGAGGCAGAGAAGATGGTTGGAGTACTTGAAGGACTTCGACTTCTCGATTGAGTATCATCCTGGAAAAGGCAATGTTGTGGCAGATGCATTAAGCCGAAAGCCAGTAGCTGAGATCAAGAACAAGATTCTCGACGAGGCTCATAGATCCAAATACATAATTCATCCTGGAGGTACTAAAATGTTCAAAGATTTGAAAAGATCTTTTTGGTGGCCGAATCTGAAAAGAGAAGTGGCAGACCTTGTGAGTAGATGCTTAGTTTATCAGTAAGTTAAGGCTGAACATTTCAGACCGGCAGGAAAGTTGAAACCGCTCGACATACCCCAATGGAAATGGGAAAGCATTGGCATGGATTTCATTATGGGTCTACCTAAGACTCGTGGTGGTTTTGATGCAATTTGGGTGATCGTCGACAGATTAACAAAATCAGCCCACTTCTTACCCATTAAGTCTAAATGGACAGTTGATGTCTTGGCAACATTATATATGAAGGAAGTGGTAAGACTTCATGGCATTCCAGTCAATATTGTATCTGATCGAGACCCCAGATTCACTTCACATTTCTGGAAGGGATTGCAAGAGTCTTTGGGTACTCGTCTGAATTTCAGTACGGCTTTCCATCCATAGACAGATGGACAGACTGAAAGGACCAACCAGATAGTAGAGGATATGCTTCGAGCCTGCATGATTGATTTTGGAGGCAGTTGGAGTGATCATTTGGCATTAGTTGAATTCGCCTACAACAACAGCTATCAGTCCAGTATTCAGATGGCTCCATTTGAAGCTTTGTATGGAAGAAGCTGTCGATCCCCATTGTGTTGGGAAGAGGTAGGCGAGAAGCAATGGCTTGGACCGGATCTTATTTCGGAATCATCACAGAACATCCGTATTATCCGAGACCGGTTACAAGTAGCCCAATCAAGACAGAAGAGTTATGCCGACACAAGGAGAAGAGCATTAGAATTTCAAGTTGGCGAGCATGTATTTCTGAAAGTCTCTCCTACAAGAGGGATTCGAAGATTTGGCATTCATGGCAAGCTTAGTCCGAGATATATAGGTCCGTTCGAGATTCTGGATAGAGTGGGAGAAGTTGCTTACAGACTGGCATTACCGCCGCAGTTATCTGGCGTACACAATATTTTTCATGTGTCTATGTTACGGAAATATGTGTATGACCTCACTCATATCATTCAGCAAGGGGATTTTAAATTGAAGGAAGATTTGACCTATGAAGAAAGACCTATCAAGATTCTGGACCGGAAGCAACAGCAACTACGGAATCATTCTATACCTATGGTCAAAATTCAGTGGAGTCGGCGTGGAACCGAAGAAGTCACTTGGGAATCTGAAGATACTATGCGGAAGCGGTATCTCACTTTTTCTAGGTGAGCTAGTCTTCCCTATCTCTATATTATAGTGCAGTGAATTTAGAGGACCAAATTCTTTAAGTGGGGGAGGGTGTAATACCCCAAATTCTTTAGAAATTTATTTAGAAAGTTATTTGAAATTATTTGGAATTTATTTGAATTAATGAGAATTATTCGAAATTAATTAGATTAATTCTTTAATAAATAGAATAAGTCACTTTTCAACTATTTTATAAAAATCAATAAAAATTATATTCTTATAGAATCAATTGTGTTTAAAAATATTTCCTTCTATGGCCAACCCTAAGAAAATCATTTATTAGGCCGAATTAGTGGATTAAGTCTTCCGAACTTAATATTTAACTATTTACGGAATAGTAGAAGTTGAAATTTTGTCTACCATATAAAAATTTATAGAAATAGCAATCAAATAATAGATGCATCAACTAACACTTTTCTCTTCTATGACTAAGCCTAATAAAATCATTATCTCGGCCTAATCAGTGGGTTAAGTCCGACTTTCAACCCACCTAACCCGAAATTCGTGTTCACTATTCACCCCATCTTAAAACATCAAATTAGAGCTTGTTTCTCAACCAAATGAGGTGATTCCAGAGGCAAATGAAAGGTAATACATAGAGGATTAATAGCCCGCTATCAATCGAATCAAACCCTAACCCTAGCACATGGTGGCGGCTGAGTTTGGTGGAAGTCAACCTTGGCGGCGCCATTTTCAAACACCACCTTGCGTGGTCGATTTCTCCCAACTCCGAAGTCTCCGGAAGCTCTATAAGCAATCAAAATGAATCTCTACGAGTCTACTTTCATTTGGTGACTGTGGTGTTCGCATTGGATTCAGATTTAGGAAGTTCTTGGTCGTTTAGTGGAGGTGGGTCGGCTGTCGTCGTCCTCCTTCCTCTCCTCTTTGATCCTTCGATTGAGGTAGGTTTCCTAAACCAAAATCAACTTATGAATATATCAAATTGTTCCTCTCGACGAGATCTTTCCAGTGGTTGTAAAAGCCCTAAATTTCATTAGGTATCCGAAGAGATATCGAGGTTTTTCTAAGGTGCTGTCCGGTTCATTCTTCATTCTAGGTCGTGGTTTTGTTCTTCCAAATCAGGTTGGTAATCTTAACCAAAATTCATAAATAGATAGTCTATCTTGATCAGCTCGACGAGCTCTTTCATTTGGCAGTAAAAGCCCCAATTTCTATTGGGTATTCAGGAAGTTATCAAGGGATCTTTGAGGGCTATCAAGGATCGTTGGGTATTTTTGTAGTTGGGTTTGATCTTCATTTAAGGTAGGTTCTAACAGACCTAACTTTAATTATTATACATGAATGGAATCCTCATCATGTTAGCTTCCTTTTAACGTTGAAAGTCCTAATTTTTATCAATCATACTAGGTTAATTTCTCGATTTAGTAAGCGTATGTCTATGTTAGGGTTTTAAGTGCACCTTTTAGGATTAAGCTTGATTTCACGTGGATAATCACAGGCTAAAATTAAAATTGAGCATACCATCTTGTGCATCTTCCTCTTATCTTTCCATTGATATCTTGTTTGTTGAATTTCATCAAGAATTTCCATTGATATCTTGTGCATCTTCCTCTTATCATATTATTTCATATAATAGAGAATAAAAGCATATAAAATATATATATCCAACATGTTAAAATATTTCTAAAATCTAAAAATTAATGAAAAATATATTCTGATATTATCAGCATGTTGAAAGTTAATTTCTATGAATTAATGATATTTTTAACTCATAGAAATCTATTTTTATCTATATAATAGAGAATAAATGCATATAAAATATATATCCAGCATGCTAAAATATTCCTAATATCTGAAAATTCATGAAAAATATATTCTGATATTATCAGCATGTTGAAAGTTAAATTCTGTGAATTAATGATATTTTTAACAATCCTAATATCTAAAAATTCATGACAAATATATTCTGATATTATCAGCATGTTGAAAGTTAAATTCTGTGAATTAATGATATTTTTAACTCATAGAAATCTATTTTTATCTATATAATAGAGAATAAATGCATATAAAATATATATCCAGCATGCTAAAATACTCCTAATATCTGAAAATTCATGAACAATATATTCTGATATTATCAGCATGTTGAAAGTTAATTTATGTGAATTAATGATATTTTTAACTCATAGAAATCTATTTTTATCTATATAATAGAGAATAAATGTATATAAAATTATGTTAGCATGTTAAATTATTTTTTACAACATGATAAAATTCTTCACAGCATGACGAAAATTCTTCCAGCATATTAGGATGATGACAGCATGATATAAATGATTTTTAGTATATTAAACTATTTATCAGCGTATTTCTCCTATTAAATGGATGATAGAATATTAAAAAAAATTACTTTTCAGCATGATAAAAATCTTATTGTTATCAGGAAAAATAAATAATCAGTATGATAACTTACTCCTATTAACTTATCAAAAAATTACGTATAAAACTCATTATAGCATATTACGTGTTAGTTTTAACGCCTAATAATGTATTTTTAGTGTGTTTAAAATTAATTCCAGCAAGAAAAATATATTTTTATCACCTTACCAGTAGAATCATGTGCTGGAGCTATTTTAACATGTTAGAGATATTTTCATCATGCTAGGATTTATTTCTATGAATTAAACTAAATTCTTAGCAATTCACTAAGATAATACAAAATAAATCTTTTTGTTTAAGAAACTAGTTCCTTGATATTAAAAGACCCTAAAACAACCCCAAAACTTGTTAAACCAACGGAATACAATGTTAAACTATGGAGTTAAGAGTATTCTAATGATTGCATTTTCCTACTTATCATTCGTTCTTGAATTCCACGACTTAATTGTCGTTAAACATGATGCCTAAATTTAACTCTCTACTCTTCTTGTTACTCTGATGTTTTGTCAGATCTGTACTTTTTACAATTTAGTTTATTCCTTGAAATTCATTGGCCATGATTACTTGAGAAAATGTCTAGACAACTTGGGATCCTTGATCCAATAAATCAATGCCATCGCATCATAGGGGCCCGGTCTGGTCCTGGGAGAGCGCCCGAAAAATAAGTGAGCCCATGGGATGTTAATGACATGGTGAGGTATTGCACCGAGTACTTGACTAGTGTGACGTCTACGACATTCAATCTATTATTATTCTTGTACTTGATCGTGAATTACTTCATGTTTTAAATACTTGCTTGTTGGCCAATTATTATTGCAATTGCTCTTATTCAAATTCTTGTACTTGTCATTATTGTTAATTGTTATCTTTTAATTCTTGACCTTGCGAGATCTTATTATATTGTCCTTGATCTCGTTATTTATTTCCTTGCTTATCATTGCATACAACATGTAATTAAGTCATTAACTACGTAAATTTGCCTGTTATTACCTACTGAGCGTCAGCTATAGTGTTGTTTTTCCCTTTTCCAGGTTATTCAGGTGGTGACGGTTACACAGACGGGGAGGGACATGAGTGATTCTAGAGTGTACTTGTACCTAGATGCCTACTGAGCGTCAGCTCATAGTTTTGGGAGTTATGTTTGATCGTGTTTAAACAGTGTTGATCATTGTAACAAAAGTATTCCTTCCTTAGCAATGTTTATTGTTAGTTTAGAATAAATGTTATTTCTAGCTCGTTATTGACTGTACGTCCCGATATTCCGCGTCGGGGCGTGACAGTTTAGGTGGTATCAAAGCCTAGGTTTAATAATCCTAGGTTTTCTAAGTGTCATCATAGGATCCCGATCGACCTCGTCTAAGTTTAAGGACCTGACCTGGTGAGATTGGGTAGAACTCAGGTTAAGTTAATACATTGCTTGTGAAATTAACTATCTTATGACCCTAAATAATCTATTTCTTATGTAGGCATTTGAGTTGGCAGCTGAACGTGCGGAGTGGAGAAACTTGCAACGCACGGTTCAAGGCCTCACGCAGGCGTTACAACAAGTGGCTCAAGCTGGAGCTGTAAATCATGGCACCGGTGATCTATACCGGAACTTCCGAGGGATGAATCCGCCAAGGTTTGCTGGTTCGACTGACCCCGACGAAGCCGAGCACTGGCTAGACGAGATGGGAAGGATCTTCGAAGTTATGCAATGCACCAACCAAGAGCGTGTCCTTTTATCTACTTTCCAACTGGAACGTGATGCACGTACTTGGTGGGATTCTATCAAGGCGACTCTGGGTGATCAGCAGGTTACGTGGGAAGAGTTCGAGGAATTTTTCAACGGCAAGTATTTTTGTGACCGGGTACAAGAGAAGAAAGCGGCGGAGTTCGTGGCCCTGAAACAGCGAGGTCTGTCCGTGGCAGAGTATGAGGCTCAATTTTCACGGCTTTCTCGTTATGCTACACACCTTATTTCCACCGAGAAGATGAAGGCGAAGCATTTTCTCAACGGTCTGAGGCTGCATTATATTAATCAGTTGGCACCGATGGAAATCTCTACATATTCTGAAATGGTAAGGAAAGCGCAAGTCCTGGAAGATACCTTAGAGATGACGGAGCGAATCCGTGGAAAAGGCACCAAGAAGGAGCAACCGAAGGATTTCAAGAATGCTAAACCCGGATATGGCACTGGCAAGAAGAGGCCCGTGAGTGGGTCTAGTTCGTGGACCGAATCTGGAACGTGGAAGGGCAAGATGCCAAAGCATGAAGACAAGAAGCCTAGCCCTGTTGTACCGTTCAAGGGCGTATGCAAATTCTGTGATCGTCCTGGTCACAAAATGGAGGAGTGCTGGCGCAAGCTAGGCGCCTGTTTGCGTTGTGGAAGCAGGGAGCACCGTATCCCTAACTGTCCCTTATTATCGGAACAAGCTACCCCGGCGAAACCTCAAGTCTTCAAGAAACCACAAGGCAAGCTCCAAGCTCTGCATGCAAATGAAGCAGAAACAGCCGAGGATGGTGGACTCGTCGAAGGTACTCTTATTATACTCGACAAGCCAGCATTTGTTCTTTTTGATACTGGTGCAACGCATTCATTTATTTCTCGAGATTTGCTAAGTCTTTAGCTATGGAACATGTTCTGATGAATTCTCCGTTAGAGATATCAACCCCTATTGGTTCTAGATCGGCAATTCAGCTTTTCTATCCTTCTAGTAAGGTTATGATTGATGAGCAGAATTTACCAGCTGATTTAGTTTGCATAGATATGAAGGATTACGACGTAATCCTAGGAGCTGATTGGTTGGCTAAGTATGAAGCCAATGTTCATTGCAGTTCTAGCTCGGTGTCTTTTAGTAGGCACCCGGAGTTATCTTTCATAGGAGTTAGACATCATAGCTCTATGTCGCTTATTTCAGCCCTTCGTGCTGATAAGCTAATGAGGCGAGGATGTGAGGCATTTCTAGCCTTTGTCCATGCTACACCTGAGCAGCAGATTGAGATTAAGGACATTCCTATTGTCCGAGAATTTCTTGATGTCTTTCCAGAGGAACTACCTGGACTTCCGCCTGAGCGGGAAGTAATCTTCTCTATTGATGTTTTTCCTGGCTCATCTCCTATTTCTCAAGCTCCTTATCGTATGTCTCCTGCGGAGCTGAGAGAATTGAAGCAGCAATTAATGGAATTATTCGAGAAAGGTTTCATTCGTCCGAGTACTTCCCCTTGGGGAGCCCCTGTATTGTTCGTCAGGAAGAAGGATGGTTCGATGAGGCTGTGCATCGATTATCGGCAATTGAATCAGTTGACTATCAAGAATAAATATCCATTGCCAAGGATCGATGAATTATTTGACCAGATAGCGGGAGCTCATTATTTTTCCAAGATCGATCTTCGATCAGGATATCACCAGTTACGGATTAAGGAGGAGGATATTTTTAAAACGGCTTTTCGCAGCAGGTATGGTCACTTTGAATTTGTCGTAATGCCTTTTGGTCTAACGAATGCACCAACAGCTTTCATGCAGTTGATGAACAGTGTGTTTAGACCCTATCTTGATCATGGGTCGTGGTATTCATCGATGATATTCTGATTTATTCTAAGAATAAAGAGGAGCATGCCGAACATCTGAGAACGGCATTGCAGTTATTAAGAGATCACCAGCTGTATGCCAAGTTCAGTAAATGTGATTTCTGGCTGCAAGAGGTGTCCTTTCTAGGGCATATTATTACCAAAGAGGGCATCTCTGTTGATCCTTCGAAGGTTGAGGCAGTGAAGAATTGGGAGCAGCCCACTAGTGTGACTGAAATCAGAAGCTTCTTAGGCCTGGCAGGCTATTATCGCAGATTCATTCAAGATTTCTCCAAGATTGCGGTACCTCTTACCAGATTAACCCGCAAGGAGAACAAGTTCGAATGGTCAGAAGATTGTCAACGAAGTTTTCAGACTTTGAAGGAATGCCTAACTACTGCACCTATATTGACTTTACCTTCTGTTGAAGGAGGTTTTGTGGTCTATACTGATGCATCTGGAATTGGTCTAGGCTGTGTGCTTATGCAGCATGGGAAGGTGATTGCCTATTCTTCTAGGCAGTTGAGGAAGCATGAAGAGAATTACCCTGTTCATGATCTGGAACTTGCAGCAGTTGTGTTTGCTTTGAAGATTTGGAGGCATTATTTATATGGTGAAACATTCACGATATTCTCCGATCATAAGAGTTTAAAGTACTTATTCTCTCAGAAGGAACTCAATATGCGGCAGCGCAGATGGTTGGAGTATTTGAAGGATTTCGACTTCTCGATCGAGTATCATCCCGGTAAAGGCAATGTTGTGGCTGATGCATTGAGTCGGAAGCCTATAGCTAAATTGTCCAGTCTTATGTTGCATGAATGGAGGCTACTAGAACAGTTAGCTAGCATGGATCTTAATGTTGACAATGATCGGGTGATGATTGCACAGATTCAACTTAAGCCCGAATTGTTGATAGAAATCAAGTCTTTGCAAGATAATGATCCCGAGCTGGTAGAAATCAAGGGAAGCTTGAGCAGTAGACCGGATTTCATGATGGCTGATGATGGAAGACTACTATTTCAAGACGAACGTGTGTACTGATGTAGCTGAGATCAAGAACAAGATTCTCGACGAGGCTCATAGATCCAAATACACGATTCATCCTGGAGGTACTAAAATGTTCAAATATTTGAAAAGATCTTTTTGGTGGCCGAATATGAAAAGAGAAGTGGCAGACTTTGTGAGTAGATGCTTGGTTTGTCAGCAAGTTAAGGCTGAACATTTCAGACCGGCAGGAAAGTTGAAACCGCTCGACATACCCCAATGGAAATGGGAAAGCATTGGCATGGATTTCATTATGGGTCTACCTAAGACTCGTGGTGGTTTTGATGCAATTTGGGTGATCGTCGACAGATTAACAAAATCAGCCCACTTCTTACCCATTAAGTCTAAATGGACAGTTGATGTCTTGGCAGCATTATATATGAAGGAAGTGGTAAGACTTCATGGCATTCCAGTCAATATTGTATCTGATCGAGACCCCAGATTCACTTCACATTTCTGGAAGGGATTGCAAGAGTCTTTGGGTACTCGTCTGAATTTCAGTACGGCTTTCCATCCACAGACAGATGGACAGACTGAAAGGACCAACCAGATAGTAGAGGATATGCTTCGAGCCTGCATGATTGATTTTGGAGGCAGTTGGAGTGATCATTTGGCATTAGTTGAATTCACCTACAACAACAGCTATCAGTACAGTATTCAGATGGCTCCATTTGAAGCTTTGTATGGAAGAAGTTGTCGATCCCCATTGTGTTGGGAAGAGGTAGGCGAGAAGCAATGGCTTGGACCGGATCTTATTTCGGAATCATCACAAAACATCCGTATTATCCGAGGCCGGTTACAAGTGGCCCAATCAAGACAGAAGAGTTATGCCGACACAAGGAGAAGAGCACTAGAATTTTAAGTTGGCAAGCATGTATTTCTGAAAGTCTCTCCTACAAGAGGGATTCGAAGATTTGGCATTCATGGCAAGCTTTGTCCGAGATATATAGGTCCGTTCGAGATTCTGGATAGAGTGGGAGAAGTTACTTACAGACTAGCATTACCGCCGCAGTTATCTGGCGTACATAATATTTTTCATGTGTCTATGTTACGGAAATATGTGTATGACCCCACTCATATCATTCAGCAAGTGGATTTTAATTGAAGGAAGATTTGACCTATGAAGAAAGACCTATCAAGATTCTGGACCGGAAGCAACAGCAACTACGGAATCGTTCTATACCTATGGTCAAAATTCAGTGGAGTTGGCGTGGAACCGAAGAAGTCACTTGGGAATCTGAAGATACTATGCGGAAGCGGTATCCCGACTTGTTCTAGGTGAGCTAGTCTTCCCCTATCTCTATATTATAGTGCAGTGAATTTGGAGGACCAAATTCTTTAAGTGGGGGAGGGTGTAATACCCCAAATTCTTTAGAAATTTATTTAGAAAGTTATTTGAAATTATTTGAATTTATTTGAATTAATGAGAATTATTCGAAATTAATTAGATTAATTCTTTAATAAATAGAATAAGTCACTTTTCAACTATTTTATAAAAATCAATAAAAATCATATTCTTGTAGAATCAATTGTGTTTAACAATATTTCCTTCTGTGGTCAACCCTAAGAAAATCATTTATTAGGCCGAATTAGTGGATTAAGTCTTCCGAACTTAATATTTAACTATTTACGGAATAGTAGAAGTTGAAATTTTATCTACCATATAAAAATTCATAAAAATAGTAATTAATAATAGATGCATCGACTAACACTTTTGTCTTCTATGACTAAGCCTAATAAAATCATTATCTAGGCCTAATCAGTGGGTTAAGTCCGACTTTCAACCCACCTAACCTGAAATTCGTGTTCACTATTCACCCCATCTTAAAACATCAAATTAGAGCTTGTTTCTCAACCAAATGAGGTGATTCCAGAGGCAAATGAAAGATAATACATAGAGGATTAATAGCCCTCTATCAATCGAACCAAACCCTAACCCTAGCACATGGTGGCGGCCGAGTTTGGTGGAAGTCAACCTTGGCGGCGCCATTTTCAAACACCACCTTGCGTGGTCAATTTCTCCCAACTCCGAAGTCTCCAGAAGCTCTATGAGCTTTCAAAATGAAGATCTACTAGTCTACTTTCATTTGGTGGCTGTGGTGTTCGCATTGGATTCATATCTAGGAAGTTCTTGGTCGTTTAGTGGAGGTGGGTCGGCTGCCATCGTCCTCCTTCCTCTCCTCTTTGATCCTTCGATTGAGGTAGGTTTCCTTAACCAAAATCAGCTTATGAATATATCAAATTGTTCCTCTCGACGAGATCTTTCCAATGGTTGTAAAAGCCCTAAATTTCATTAGGTATCGAGGAGATATCGAGGTTTTTTTAAGGTGATGTCCGGTTCGTTCTTCATTCTAGGTCGTGGTTTTGTTCTTCCAAATCAGGTTGGTAATCTTAACCAAAATTCGTAAATAGATAGTCTATCTTGATCAGCTCGACAAGCTCTTTCATTTGGCAGTAAAAGCCCCAATTTCTATTGGGTATTCAGGAAGTTATCAAGGGATCTTTGAGGGCTATCAAGGATCGTTGGGTATTTTTGTAGCTGGGTTTGATCTTCATTTAAGGTAGGTTCTAACAGACCTAACTTTAATTATTATACATGAATGGAATCCTCATCATGTTAGCTTCCTTTTAACGTTGAAAGCCCTAATTTTTATCAATCATACTAGGTTAATTTCTCGATTTAGTAAGCATATGTCTATGTTAGGGTTTTAAGTGCACCTTTTAGGATTAAGCTTGATTTCACGTGGATAATCACAGGCTAAACTTAAAATTGAGCATACCATCTTGTGCATCTTCCTCTTATCTTTCCATTGATATCTTGTTTGCTGAATTTCATCAAGAATTTCTATTGATATCTTGTGCATCTTCCTCTTATCATATTATTTCATATAATAGAGAATAAAAGCATATAAAATATATATATCCAGCATGTTAAAATATTCCTAATATCTGAAAATTCATGAAAAATATATTCTGATATTATCAGCATGTTGAAAGTTAATTTCTGTGAATTAATGATATTTTTAACTCATAGAAATCTATTTTTATCTATATAATAGAGAATAAATGCATATAAAATATATATCCAGCATGCTAAAATATTTCTAATATCTGAAAATTCATGAAAAATATATTCTGATATTATCAGCATGTTGAAAGTTAATTTCTGTGAATTAATGATATTTTTAACTCATAGAAATCTATTTTTATCTATATAATAGAGAATAAATGCATATAAAATATATATCCAGCATGCTAAAATATTCCTAATATCTGAAAATTCATGAAAAATATATTCTGATATTATCAGCATGTTGAAAGTTAATTTCTGTGAATTAATGATATTTTTAACTCATAGAAATCTATTTTTATCTATATAATAGAGAATAAATACATATAAAATATATATCAGCATGTTAAATTATTTCTTACAGCATGATAAAATTCTTTACAGCATGACGAAAATTCTTCTAGCATATTAGAATGATGACAGTATGATATAAATAATTTTTAGTATATTAAACTATTTATCAGCGTATTTATCCTATTAAATGGATGATAGAATATTAAAAAAAATTACTTTTCAGCATGATAAAAATCTTATTGTTATCAGGAAAAATAAATAATCAGTATGATAACTTACTCCTATTAACTTATCCAAAAATTACGTAGAAAACTCATTATAGCATATTACGTGTTAGTTTTAACGCCTAATAATGTATTTTTAGTGTGTTAAAAATTAATTCCAGCAAGAAAAATATATTTTTATCACCTTACCAGTAGAATCATGTGCTGGAGCTATTTTAACATGTTAGAGATATTTTCATCATGTTAGGATTTATTCCTATGAATTAAACTAAATTCTTAGCAATTCACTAAGATAATACAAAATAAATCTTCTTGTTTAAGAAACTAGTTCCTTGATATTAAAAGACCCTAAAACAACCCCAAAACTTGTTAAACCAACGGAATACAATGTTAAACTATGAAGTTAAGAGTATTCTAATGATTGCATTTTCCTACTTATCATTCGTTCTTGAATTCCACGACTTAATTGTCGTTAAACATGATGCCTAAATTTAACTCTCTACTCTTCTTGTTACTCTGATGTTTTGTCAGATCTGTACTTTTTACAATTTAGTTTATTCCTTGAAATTCATTGGCCATGATTACTTGAGAAAATGTCTAGACAACTTGGGATCCTTGATCCAATAAATCAATGCCATCGCATCATAGGGGCCCGGTCTGGTCCTGGGAGAGCGCCCGAAAAATAAGTGAGCCCATGGGATGTTAATGACATGGTGAGGTATTGCACCGAGTACTTGACTAGTGTGACGTCTACGACATTCAATCTATTATTATTCTTGTACTTGATCGTGAATTACTTCATGTTTTAAATACTTGCTTGTTGGCCAATTATTATTGCAATTGCTCTTATTCAAATTCTTGTACTTGTCATTATTGTTAATTGTTATCTTTTAATTCTTGACCTTGCGAGATCTTATTATATTATCCTTGATCTCGTTATTTATTTCCTTACTTATCATTGCATACAACATGTAATTAAGTCATTAACTACGTAAATTTGCCTGTTATTACCTACTGAGCGTCAGCTCATAGTGTTGTTTTTCCCCTTTTCCATGTTATTCAGGTGGTGACGGTTACACAGACGGGGAGAGACATGAGTGATTCTAGAGTGTACTTGTACCTAGATGCCTACTGAGCGTCAACTCATAGTTTTGGGAGTTATGTTTGATCGTGTTTAAACAGTGTTGATCATTGTAATAAAAGTATTCCTTCCTTAGCAATGTTTATTATTAGTTTAGAATAAATGTTATTTCTAACTCGTTATTGACTGTACGTCCCGATATTTCGCGTCGAGGCGTGACAGCTTGCTCCCCTGCAAAGATGACGTTAAGGAGGGGCATCTGTTGACACCCGTTTTATACCTTTGAGTTGGGTTATTTTCTTACCTTTATTTATGATGTCCCAAGTTGTCCATCACTCATTGGGCCATTTTTAGATAGTTTTGGGCCTATTTTATGGGTATTTTCTATCTGGCAGGGCTTGCTCACATAATTTCTCGAATTTGGGCTTAACGATCTTCATTTAAGTTGGTCATTGGATGAACAAGCATATTTATCTCTTCTATTCTATTTTCCAACGACCACCTTAATAACGGTCTCACGATAGGCCGTTCCATGAAGGTGGCGGTCTATTGGATGACCGTTTTCCTAGTCTGCATCGACCTGTCCCTTTTCTGCGTCGACCTGTCCCTTCTCTGCGTCGACCTGGTTTTTTCTGCGCCGACCTGTTGTTTTTGTAAACGGTCTCACGATAGACCGTCCCATAAAGGTAGCGGTCTATTGGAAGTCCGTTTTATGTGTTTGACTTGGTCATTGCAGATAAATGAGCATATTTATCTACTTTTTATTCTTTTCAATGGCCAAAAGAATAGCGGCCGGCCGATGGGCCGCTTAGCATCTTGGGCGGTCTATCGATGGACCATTTTTATCAGCCAAGATTCCTGCGTCGATGGGCGGTTTTTCTCTCTATCCGTGGTCAAATTGGTTGCTTCATCCATAGATTTCTCTACGGATTCTCAGCCAAATAGGGTGCCGTTTGATCCTGATAAAAGCTGGGAGTATTATCTCCGTTTTATTCAAAATAATCCAGGCCTGATTCCCGCCCAAAAGCCCTCCATTCGAGCTAGGGTTTCAAGGGCTTATAAATAGAACCCTTGGTTCAAGGCCGCGGAGGGGGAGATTTCGGAGTTCACGTCGAAGTGCTGCCGCCTTCTAGAGCAAAGTCCAGTCAGGGAGAAAGGCTTCCTACGTCCTCTAAGCCTTCGGTCCAGGGAGTAGCCCATTTTCGTCGTGTTTTGAGTCATAGCTTAAGTCATTTTTGGTCACATTTTTATTCATTTCAGATCCACTCCTCCTCATTTTTCTCCACGTTTTTCACTAGCATCTTAGCATATTTACATCCTCCTATTGTTTTCCACGCCCCATAGGGGTTAAAAACCCAAAACCCCCAGGTATTTCTCCTTCTACTTATGTGTTCCATTCGTCGTTCCCACTTATAGATATTTCACTTCATAAACTAATTTGGGTCATTTTCTTCTGTCATTTGTGTTGTCTTGCAGGTCAGTAGGTGTTTCAGCGTGAGGCCCATCCCTCCTGGCCAGCCGGAGGGGGTGGAGGATCGAGTTTCCCGGCTGAGGTTCTGGAAGCTTTTGCGGTCTACCTCTGACCGCCTAACAAAGATAGCGGCATTTCTCAGACCGTCTCTCTCTGCTTGCGTCCGATCGAGGACCATCCAAGTCCTGCGCCCGTGTCTTCTTCCCGTGCTCTACTTCAGTGCTGGAAGCGGCCTGTCGTCCGACCGTCTTCACCATTTAGCGGTCGTCTGAAGACCATCTTCATCCTGCACCAGTGCTATCTTGGTTTGACGAGTGTCTTCATCCACTTCCTTTTCCAAGGTACGTTGTGCGCCTCTCTTTGCACTATTCATCTTGGTGGCGATCACGATCTGATAGTGTGCATGGGTGATTAGTTTCATTGCGTTATTTGTTTCTCAACATGTTCCATGTAATGCCACATTAGTTACATCCATTCATCCACACTCCCACACTTTCTTTAGATTAAAAATATCTACACTCATGAACTGCCCGATCTAAAGATAGCAGTCAACATGGTGTCTTTATACCAACAATTACCCGTAGAGGTGTCAGAAGCTTGCACAGCGCACACCTATGAATATGTCGCACAGGAGCACTCCGAATCCCGAGGCTTAATACAAGAAGCTGAAAAGAAATCAGGAGTGCCAAGCGCACTTGATGACCCAGTGCGGGGGAAGATCTCAGCCGCAAAGTTGAAGAAAAAGAAGAAGTCAAAGAATAAAACAAGGGGTGATATTCTCTCCTGCAACACACTGTCAGCCTTGCCCAGCGCAAGCCAAGCTGCTAAAGAAGAAGATGAAGAGATATGCCTCTCGTCAATAAGCGCGGATGAAACTGAAGCCGCTATTGTTAGGGTGCTAGGCCCGGATACAGAGGGGGGTGAATGTATCCTGCTACGAAATATGCCCAATTTAAAAACTAGGATGCTAAGCAAGTTCCGGAGTTAAGCTAATACGATTAGACAAAATAACAAGTAGGTGGAGCGAACCTATCTAAGCATCCAGCAGAAGCAAATCAAGCAATCTGATGAACCAGTTGAAAATCCTTTTAAACAAAAGAGCAAATATGTAACTGGCCCCCAAACAATCAACTAGCGGAAGCAGCACAAATGAGAATAAGAAATCTCAAGACAATCTGTGAAGGGTGGTAGGAGATATGGAAGAACATACTACAAGCAAACCACTGCTCAAAGATTTTAAGGTGGTTCGGTCCTCCAGACCTACATCCACCCCTCACTCCCAACCGGAGTGAGGCTTCACTAGCAAACGCTAGAACCAAGCAGACTCAGTCTGCAAACAGTTGCTGCCACACAGCTTGACTAGGGGAACAGCCTCCCCTCTTCCTCCCAACCGGAGGGACACCCAAGTGACTCCCAACCACTTGGAAACTAGAGGTCACAGACCTCTCTTCCTCCAGACCAGGAGGGACACCTGGACTTACAACCACAAGCCCAGAACCGGAGGACTAGCCTCCCTTCCTCTAACCAGAGGGAACCCACAAGTGACAACCTGTCACTTGCAACCCGGAGATCAGATCTCCCTTCTCTTGAACCAACAGGAGGAACCCGATCCCCAACAGGGCAATCGGAAGAACAAGATAACCAGATGAAAATGGAAAAACAAAAACATGAAATGAAAATAACTTCAGCAAAAAGAAAGCTGAAAAATGAAATGCACAATGTGGCTCTCAACGGAGCTGACTGGCCTGGATCTGATCCACGGTCCAGTGAAGATAGATCTTCAAGCAGCTTCTTCCTTCTTCTCCACGAGCTCTCTCGCTCACTCTCTATCTCTCTTTCTTTCTCTTCTGCTCTCTTCTGCACTTCTTCTTCATCACTCTTTCTTCTCTCTTCACACGAGCACTATCTCTCTCTCTTTTTCTTTTTCTGCTTTCACTCTCACTCTCTTCTCTGCTCTCTTCTTTTCTTTCTTTTCTTCTTTTTCTGGATCGAAGGACTTTCTACTCTTCCGGCTTTCTGCTTCGATCTGTCTTCTTCTGTGGAAGAAGGCTCATATATATAGCAGCAGCAGCAGCATCACCCCCGACGTGTGATCTCCACATTTCCAGCCCTAAGTATTCGGACCACGTGGCAGTCTCTCAGCCAGCTTCATTTCAGCCTCGGATCACGTGTTGCCCAATCACTGGGGAATATTTCCTCGGACCACCTTCTTCTTCTCCTGCAAGGAATTAACACGATTAACACTCAGGGCCACAATAACTAAAACTGCATGAGGTATATGAAAGCAATACCAGATGCACTGTACTGAGAATGACACGAGATACACAAGATTACTTCAGTACGAAATAAATGGAGAATGACACGAGGTCAGATGAAAACAGCACGAGGTAAAAAAGAGAACAACACGAGATACACAATTAACACAACAACGAAGACGACACGAAGTCAGATGAAGACAGCATGAGGTGAGAAGAAGATAACACAGAGTGAAGCAATAGAAACACACGCGATCAGAAGAGACCTGGACGAGGTTAGAACGAAACAACACGAACTAACAAACGGCAACAAAAGACGACACGAAGTGAAATAACACTTGAAAACATAAGAAAAACAACTCGAGCACAAAATAGCTCGAATGAACGACTCGAAGATGAGGCGACACGGGCTGACCACGACACGAAGACAAATAACAGAAACCGTCACGAGTTGAAGACAACACGAAGATGAAAATAGAAACCGACACGAGTTGAAAACAACACGAAGACGAAACACAGGAATTGACACGGAGTGTGGTCAAGGCGAGAAGGACACGAAGTCTAAAGAGAAAAATAGCACGAAGACAGAAGAGTGACACGGCTATCACGACACGTGATGAAGCAGTGACACTAGTAAAAAAAAACGACTCGAGGAACAACAGTAAGTGACACAAAATTAAACAAGCAGACATAAAAGATGACACGAGATGAGGTCACAAAGTGACAAAGACACGAGGTCTAGAAAACACGACACGAAGACATGAGATAGACACGTCTTCAACAACACGTGATGAAACGGTGGAAGCAGAAGAACAACTCGAGGAACTACAGTAATTGACACGAAGACACAAGAGCAAACATAGAGGACTGACTCGAGATGAGCAACTAAGTGCTAACGACACGAGGTTCATACAGAAGCAACTCGAAGTTCATCAGAATAATTCGATCTGCTTGAGAGGAATCAGCACGAAGTCAATCAGCACACAACTTAAAGTAACACGAGGTACGAAAGGACGACACGGCGTGTTGAAAACACAAACAGTACTAAAACTAAAACGACACGAGGTAAGAAAGAAATAACACGGACATAAACACAAGAATAACACGAAGTATGACAGAAACAGTACGGACATACAATGTACTACCTCATAGCAGATTTCCTGTTAATCAATATGCATCAGACGACTGTGTATGGACTTTAAGACCCTTAGCCAATGTATAGACTTCAAAGTAGAGACCGATGTGTAGACTTCACGTGAAAGCCCAATGTGCAGACTTGACGCTGTACAGACTTTCCAAAGAGAACATAACGCTGTACAGACTTGAACTGAAGACCAATGTATGGACTTCAAAACAGATGCTAAGGCCAAGAGAAGTGTATAGACTTTCACGATGTATGGACTGAAAGATCTTCAAAGCACAATGTCCAGACTTTGCCACTGTATGGACTTGAAGAAACAGTGCAACGTATGGACTTGATCTCAAGAAATGTAAGCGATGTACACACTTAGCCAATGTGTAGACTTTGCCTTAGATGCTAAATGAGACGCTAAAGTCTGTATAGACTTAGCCTAAGATAATGTATGAACATATCAGCAGAGAAGCAATGCACAGAGCAGAAATCAAGAACAGAAATCAAGCACAAGCCAATATATCACAGCATGACTCAAGCATACACATGCGTTCTTCACAATTCAGACATGGCACACTTATGCAATCTCCCACAGAAAAGGTCAGACATATTCAAGACAATGTGGTGACTCATTCATGTTGCTATCATTAAAACATCACATCATCAACAAAGCACAAGGGGCACAATAATCTCCCCCTTTTTGATGATGGCAACATAATGAGTCACACTGACTCATCAAACTATTCTCCCCCTTTGACATAATCAAAAAGAAGGGAAATGGTTTGATAGTCAAATGCAGCACAACAATGCAGAGAATGAGTCAAGGTTCTTTAAAATGAAGATCTCCCTTATGACCATGAAACAGTTCTCCCCCTATCAACATGCATGATTGACTACTCTCCCCTTAGATGAAAATAAACCATAACTCCCCCTGAGGCACAGGAATGGACTCTAGTTATCCAATAAATCAATCTGAAATCAGCCATTACAAAGAATCTGAATTCTGGTGAAGATACCACAGAATCAGAACTTATTGCAGAACAAGATGGAAGATTCCAACAGTGTAGAGAGAAATACATCTCAGGAATCAATCTGAAATCCACCATCATAAAGATTCTGAGGTTCAGAAGGCTGCAAGTGAACAAGGTAATAATGGGAGTGGCACCTCACATTTGTATGGTCAGAAAAATGCAGATGGAATCAGTCAACTGATAAGAAAGGAGTTGACTATACAGTTTTTGTTGATCATGCATAAATCTGATCATGAGGGATTTGAATGCAAGGTCACAAATGATATGAACATGATTCAGTATGACAAGGAATGCTCCCCCTGAATAGATGCCACTTGATATGCAAGTGATGCATGACATGAATGCTCCCCCTCAATAAGTGGAATCTTATGAGATAGATGAGAAGGAGACCACAGGGGCAGACAAGGAGAAGTTCAGGTCAATGATCTAAGGAAAGTGAGCAGAAAGATTTTCAAGGAGATATCAATCTCATAAATCCAAAACATAATTTTTCAAGGTCTTCCATTATAGGGACTTATGAATGAGCCTTTTGAACAGCATGGTTTAAACATGATGTATGCAGAGTTTATCAATAAAATTCTGTATTGATATCTAAAACCATGTTTTAATAAAGATGAACCAAGCCCTCATATTTATCTTGATTAATCTCCCTTTCTCTTACACAATCAAATCTATTGACTTCTTTCAGAATTACATGCACCAGTATTGAAGTCAAGCAATTATGAAGTCATATGATTTTGTCTAGGGTTGTAGCAATTTGATTTTAGCATCAATATTCAGATATTTCAATTTGTTCAACAATTTTCCATGTTACAAATTTTACGAGCACTCTAGTCCAGTTCACACCTTGTAACTAGAGGATATACCTTGATCAGAGGCCAATATCCCTAAGCACTTAGTGTGACTAACTGTCATGCTATATATATGAACAGAGATAGCATTTACACATCATGACACACTCCAAATCATTTCTTGATGAGTGAGTTGTATTTCTCAGTGTGCATGCCATTGCTCTGCCTGAATTTCAATGAATTCTTAATCAGAGTTAACTAAGGCACCTCATGACACAGTCCTTCAGACATGTGTTTCTCAGTGACCAATGTCATTGCTCTGACAGATATTACCCTTTAGATATTTCAGAAAAATTCATTTGCTTCAAATCAATAATAGTTTCATGTACTTAATCAGTTGAAGTCATGTATTCAAAAGTGCAGATTTCAGAAGATTTTACAAGACATAGCATGAAACAGATTGTTAATATTTATTAAACATGCTTCAGATATTTTTAAGAGACTTTAAAGTCAAACCTTGAGTACATTAAACTTAAACCACCTGAGTTATTTCAGATATTCATAAAAACGTATAATAGAAGATTTCTAGTTCAAGATGTTTCAGATTTATGATCGAGATAGCCCATTGAAATCTTCATAAAGGACTGAAATAATTCTGATATCAAATGATACCAATTGTATACCAATTTTGAAGCTCAGTGTTTTCAAATTATGATCACGGTTTGGTCAAATAGAATCAATGAAAGGGATATGCACACAAGGCAAGATGTCAGGAGGTCAGGCAAGTTCCAGGATGTTCAAAGTTAACATGCAATGAACTCTGACATAAATATATGCACATGACTACCTTCATGCAATGTATTGACTCCTCCTGACACTATGCATTCAATTACCCTTTTTGGTATTTTCAATGTAGTAAAGTGCAATGCAATTAACTACATGCATGCAAGGACTCAACACTGAATGCTATGCAACATAACGCAGTCCTACATGCATTGAACAACTTCATTGACAGTCATGCAAATGATGTATGCAGACATTTGACACATGCATTGACTGTATACATTAAAGAACCGTTTAGCTTAGTGCAAAATGCAGTGCATCTAGCATCTTGTTCATTTAGTGCAAACAACAGCATGAGAAGAGCAACAAATATATTCAGAATTGAATTCAGTGAAGAGATCATCAAAATTCAGACAAGCAGATCAACATGAAATTCACATTTTTTCATACTCACAAATTCAGATAATGAATTTAAAACAGATTTCAGAACTGACCTGAAATGAGTCCTGGGGTTTTCTTTTTGAGTGCCTTGGTTAACCCCTTTTATTTCTCCTTCCAAGGCACACCTGCAGCAAGTCAATCAATTTGATCTTGCAGGAACCCAAGTTACCTTGGGTCCTGTATAAGCCCTAACAGGTGTTCTAAACAATTTCTTAGCAGTATTATCATCATGATCCATCAGGTAACAGTTATCCATGAGATGACCAAATTTTCCACAATCTCTACATGATGTAGCAAACCTTGAATTCTTTTTGTGGACATTATTATCATCATGGAATCTATGTGAATTTGTATGAAAATTTTTGTTACTTGCATGAGGTTTTGATTTAGCATTGCCTGCCCACAAGCATTCAGAAGCTCGGTGGCCAGGTTTTTCACATTCAAAACATACAAGAATCTTTTCTGTAAAAATAGGTTCATTTCTGCCAAGAAAATTTCTATTTTCAGGGAATTTATCAAATTTGGAATTAAGATGTTTTCCCTGAGCATACCAGCAGTCCTTGACTGCATGCCCATACTTGCCACATTCAGAACACCTTAGGTGCTTACCTCTTGAACCATTATATCCCCATGAAGTCCTAAACCAACACTCAACAGCTTTATGACCACGTTTGTTACAGTTATAACAAATGATGTGTTGGTTTGAAGCATACATGTTTCTTTTGGGGTGATGATGAACAGAAGACCTAGCATGCATTTTATCATCTTGTTTCATGATGAAACAGGCATCCAGGAAATGACCATGTCTACCACAGTAATGACAAGATGTATCAGACTTCCTAGTAGCATGATTTCTACCAAATGAATTTCTCGAATGCATTGTTTCACTTGCATGCCCATCTTCAGTCAATAATCTGCAATCATCCATTACATGGCCTACCTTGCCACAATAATGGCATGAAACACTCTTGTCAGATGCATACGGATAATTAATTGAGCTATGAGTGGTATGCATTGAGTCATCAGATGCAGTATGGGTAGCAGATTTAAAGACACAAGTAGGGACATGTTTATCCTTGTTTTTATTACCATTTTTGCTCATTTGTTTACCCTTGTTCACAACTTTTATTTGTTCTTCATTTTTCTGGGCCTTGAATTGGAAAACAGATGATGTAGATGTTTTAGGAGGCCCAAAGCAGCTTGCAATGTAAGAGCTGCGAGCAAGAGTAGTGTACAACTTTTTCTTAACAGATTTTTCAATTTGGGATTTGCATCCTTGCTCTCCACTTGATTTAGTGGCGTTATCACACAAAGGAACATTCATTTTCTCTTTTCCCTTGATAGATTTAGACATGGAACGAACAAGTTTACTTATTTCAGATTGGAGAGAGCAAATTTTGAGTTCTAAATTAGTCATGTCTTCCTCACATGTGATAATTTATCTCTGCATGACATCATTCAAATTTTTAACTATTTCTAGTTCCTGTTTCAGTTTCAATTCATTCTCAAATTGAATTTCCTTATCAGCAGATTTTCCTTTTTCAAATGACAACCATTTTTCAGAAAAGACAGTATTAAGAACCATTAGCCTTTTATTTTGATCTTTTAGATGAGAGTTTTCTTCAATCAACTTGTTTTCAAATTCTTCTTTCAATTTCAATTCAGTTTTTAGATTTTCATTTTCAGCCTTTAGACTTGTGATTTCAGCATTTTTCTCTTTTCTTAATTTTCTCTTTCCTGATTGACTCTTTCATATTTATCTAGAAGATGCTCATGCATGGCAACTAACTCATCATGGCTAATATCCTCGGTCTCAGAGATTACCTGGAATGAGGACTCATCTGATTGATCACTCCTTCTTGCCATGAGACATTCTTCTTCTTGTTCCACGTGTGTTGTAGTCACTCTATCAAACATTTCCTTTGCAGTGCTACAATCTGAGAAGGAGAAAAATCATCAGAACTGATTGCAGCCTTCATTAATTAGAGCTCTCAATCATTTTCAACTTATGAACATGAGTCCACTTGGACTTATCCTTAGGAAGTTCATGTGGACTGTGAGAGATAACCTTCCACAATTGTGGATTAATAGAGTTAACATGCTTGTGCTTATGATATAGCCAGAATTTAATATTTGAACCACTGAATAGTGGAGGATGACCCATGACAGCACAACAGATTAATGCAACAGGAATATTGATGCACTAAAAACAAATTAGCACCAAAAACCAGAGATCGAATCTGCAGGTCGTTGGACCTTGTATGCAGACACACGCTCTGATACCAACTGTTAGGGTGCTAGGCCCGGATACAGAGGGGGGGTGAATGTATCCTGCTACGAAATATGCCCAATTTAAAAACTAGGATGCTAAGCAAGTTCCGGAGTTAAGCTAATACGATTAGACAAAATAACAAGCAGGTGGAGCGAACCTATCCAAGCATCCAGCAGAAGCAAATCAAGCAATCTGATGAACCAGTTGAAAATCCTTTTAAACAAAAGAGCAAATATGTAACTGGCCCCCAAACAATCAACTAGCGGAAGCAGCACAAATGAGAATAAGAAATCTCAAGACAATCTGTGAAGGGTGGTAGGAGATATGAAGAACACACTACAAGCAAACCACTGCTCAAAGATTTTAAGGTGGTTTGGTCCTCCAGACCTACATCCACCCCTCACTCCCAACCGGAGTGAGGCTTCACTAGCAAACGCTAGAACCAAGCAGACTCAGTCTGCAAACAGTTGCTGCCACACAGCTTGACTAGGGGAACAGCCTCCCCTCTTCCTCCCAACCGGAGGGACACCCAAGTGACTCCCAGCCACTTGGAAACTAGAGGTCACAGACCTCTCTTCCTCCAGACCAGGAGGGACACCTAGACTTGCAACCACAAGCCCAGAACCGGAGGACTAGCCTCCCTTCCTCTAACCAGAGGGAACCCACAAGTGACAACCTGTCACTTGCAACCCGGAGATCAGATCTCCCTTCTCCTGAACCAACAGGAGGAACCCGATCCCCAACAGGGCAATCGAAAGAACAAGATAACCAGATGAAAATGGAAAAACAAAAACACGAAATGAAAATAACTTCAGCAAATAGAAAGCTGAAAAATGAAATGCACAATGTGGCTCTCAACGGAGATGACTGGCCTGGATCTGATTCACGGTCCAGTGAAGATAGATCTTCAAGTAGCTTCTTCCTTCTTCTCCACGAGCTCTCTCGCTCACTCTCTATCTCTCTTTCTTTCTCTTCTGCTCTCTTCTGCACTTCTTCTTCTTCACTCTTTCTTCTCTCTTCACACGAGCACTATCTCTCTCTCTTTTTCTTTTTCTGCTTTCACTCTCACTATCTTCTCTGCTCTCTTCTTTTCTTTCTTTTCTTCTTTTTCTGGATCGAAGGGCTTTCTACTCTTCCGGCTTTCTGCTTCGATCTGTCTTCTTCTGTGGAAGAAGGCTCATATATATAGCAGCAGCAACATCATCACCCCCGACGTGTGACCTCCACATTTCCAGCCCTAAGTATTCGGACCACGTGGCAGTCTCTCAGCCAGCTTCATTTCAGCCTCGGATCACGTGCTGCCCAGTCACTGGGGAATATTTCCTCGGACCACCTTCTTCTTCTCCTGCAAGGAATTAACACGATTAACACTCAGGGCCACAATAACTAAAACTGCATGAGGTATATGAAAGCAATACAAGATGCACTGTACTGAGAATGACACGAGATACACAAGATTACTTCAGTACGAAATAAATGGAGAATGACACGAGCTCAGATGAAAACAGCACGAGGTAAAAAAGAGAACAACACGAGATACACAATTAACACAACAACGAAGATGACACGAAGTCAGATGAAGACAGCATGAGGTGAGAAGAAGATAACACAGAGTGAAGCAATAGAAAGACACGCGATCAGAAGAGACCTGGACGAGGTTACAACGAAGCAACACGAACTAACAAATGGCAACAAAAGACGACACGAAGTGAAACAACACTTGAAAACATAAGAAAAACAACTCGAGCACAAAATAGCTCGAATGAACGACTCGAAGACGAGGCGACACGGGCTGACCACGACACGAAGACAAATAACAGAAACCGTCACGAGTTGAAGACAACACGAAGATGAAAATAGAAACCGACATGAGTTGAAAACAACACGAAGACGAAACACAGGAATTGACACAGAGTGTGGTCAAGGCGAGAAGGACACGAAGTCTAAAGAGAAAAATAGCACGAAGACAGAAGAGTGACACGGCTATCACGACACGTGATGAAGCAGTGACACTAGTAAAAAAAAATGACTAGAGGAACAACAGTAAGTGACACGAAATTAAACAAGCAGACATAAAAGATGACACGAGATGAGGTCACAAAGTGACAAAGACACGAGGTCTAGAAAACACGACATGAAGACATGAGATAGACACGTCTTCAACAACACGTGATGAAACGGTGGAAGCAGAAGAACAACTCGAGGAACTACAGTAATTGACACGAAGACACAAGAGCAAACATAGAGGACTGACTCGAGATGAGCAACTAAGTGCTAACGACACGAGGTTCATACAGAAGCAACTCGAAGTTCATCAGAACAATTCGATCTGCTTGAGAGGAATCAGCCCGAAGTCAATCAGCACACAACTTAAAGTAACACGAGGTACGAAAGGACGACACGGCGTGTTGAAAACACAAACAGTACTAAAACTAAAACGACACGAGGTAAGAAAGAAATAACACGGACATAAACACAAGAATAACACGAAGTATGACAGAAACAGTACGGACATACAATGTACTACCTCATAGCAGATTTCCTGTTAATCAATATGCATCAGACGACTGTGTATGGACTTGAAGACCCTTAGCCAATGTATAGACTTCAAAGTAGAGACCGATGTGTAGACTTCACGTGAAAGCCCAATGTGCAGACTTGACGCTGTACAGACTTTCCAAAGAGAACGTAACGCTGTACAGACTTGAACTGAAGACCAATGTATGGACTTCAAAACAGATGCTAAGGCCAAGAGGAGTGTATAGACTTTCACGATGTATGGACTGAAAGATCTTCAAAGCACAATGTCCAGACTTTGCCATTGTATGGACTTGAAGAAACAGTGCAACGTATGGACTTGATCTTAAGAAATGTAAGCGATGTACACACTTAGCCAATGTGTAGACTTTGCCTTAGATGCTAAATGAGACGCTAAAGTCTGTATAGACTTAGCCTAAGACAATGTATGAACATATCAGCAGAGAAGCAATGCACAGAGCAGAAATCAAGAACAGAAATCAAGCATAAGCCAATATATCACAGCATGACTCAAGCATACACATGCGTTCTTCACAATTCAGACATGGCACACTTATGCAATCTCCCACAGAAAAGGTCAGACATATTCAAGACAATGTGGTGACTCATTCATGTTGCTATCATTAAAACATCACATCATCAACAAAGCACAAGGGGCACAATAGCTATTTCCTGCTATGCTAATTGGTCTCCGGAGAACCGGGGGCGTCTTCCACCGCCTAATGAAGAGGCATGCTGTTACACCCCTCCTCCACGTGAGGGTGTGGGGGCAAAAATATCAATTTATGAGGGGCAAAATTCGTCCAGCGGTGATGATAGGATGCCGCTGGTCCTGCCTGAAATCCAGATGGGAAGCTGCATTCCCAGCTCTTCCCAACCTAATTCTGATGTGCTGGCAGAGCTATGTCAAAAACTACAAGAAATTGAAGTGCTGAAAAGAAGATTAACTAGAATGGATTTGCACCTAGCTGCACTTGGGCGGGCATGACCCTCATCTGAGGCGTTGTGGGGTGGCGCTGAGCCACTCGAAGCTTCACCGCAGCCAGTAATGCCCCGAATAACGCTTGACCATGCAGGGGGCACTCTCCCTTAACAGCTACAGCATGCGGCCTCGGCGCACCCTTCAGCTTCCCGAGTAGTCCAGGGGGTAGCTATGATACCTCTGGCAATCCCGCTGATAAACCTGCTTCTACTACCAGCTGGCTTGCACCCGAGTTTGACAGCTCCGGCAGCGATGAACAAACCAAAGATGGAACAAGTAGCTGAAACAGAGCTAGCCGAGGAAGAAATCACCGAGGAAGAATTATATGTGATCAAGCAAAAGGATGATGAGTCCGCTTCGGACTATATCCGACGATGGAGAAATCTCAGTGCGAGATGTAGATATTCGCCTGGCCACAGGTGTCATGCCCCGAACCGATGGCAGCAGAACGTGTTGCTCGGAACATGGCAGCGAAATAGTCGTGTCGATCAAAGCAAACCATAAGGCACAATATGATTGGACAAAATATAATTTCATTCCAAATATATGTTTATTACAATTTGACTCAAATAAAAGACTTAATAAAAGAAAATTACAATGGACTCATGACTAACTAATCTTGACATAAGACTCTAGGGCTTGACTAAGTTGTAGAAGCTCTCTTCACTCTTGCCTTTGCCCATCTTGGTCGCACTCGTTCTCAATATTACCTGAAAAATATGGAAAAACACTAGGTTAGCGAACGCTCAGTAGGTCTTGTATCTCTTGCTCCAAGCTAGCTTAAAGTGATTAACAATTTATCATGAATATGTAGATCATGCAAGGGTACAATAATCAAGAGCTATAATGGCACGAGACAGATCAATAGTTCGGAGATAATTTTTCAAGAACAATAAAGGAAATAGACTGGACAATAGATTCAAGAACAATCATGATGGGATAATAACAATCATTTCAATAAGGTGCTCACTTTTACAAGAGCATAACATGAGACTATCATTTGTAAGATTGGCCATATGTATAGTATGAATTCAAACATTCGAGTCTTGAACATGCCAATCTTTTATGGAAATGCCATAGATCAATCTTGCTTTTCATTGGTGCAATGCCACACCCGATCAATTATGATACCGGCACACGTTTAGACTTTGCCTCGTCCATGGGATCAGATCCGGGCCCCGTCACTTTTCTTTTCTAGCATTGAGTATCAATTATGTTGGACCCATAGCCCCTTTTAAGTTCTAGACCAATTCCACGTCATTTAATGGCCAAAGAGTTCCAAGAATCAAGTCATGTAAGAATAATAAGGTAGACTTATGGAATAAAGATTCCAAGGACAGAACTTTGGACAAGATGACATGGCGATAAATCATATAAAACCATGACATTCATGAAATCTGGGTAATTGGCATCCACTCAGACCGCCGTCAGTTACAGAATCTACACCCACTGCGGTGGTCGCCAATTTTGTGAACAGTACAGGCACGAGGAAATAGCGTTCACTGGGACGGCCGCTATTTTAGTTTTGGCGTCCACTGTCTTGGCCACCAATTCCAGACAGGGACAGGTTCTCACAGAATGCCAGAAACAACGCTCTGTGAGGCTAGGATGTCATGTTTTTTCAGAGTGTCATGACAATCAGAGGTTTCAGGGTTTTTTGAGGGTACAACCTACTCGGCTGCCTTGAGGAAATCCAAGGCTAGTGTAGACTTACGGAGGCCTTAGAGAAGAAAATTTTAGTTCGACGGAAGGAATATCCGGTGGAGGGTCTTTCAATCTCTAAGAAATAGTGTGCAACATGAAACAACGTGAAATAGGGACTCTATCTTCGGACTTGAGATAGAAGT
Source organism: Amorphophallus konjac (assembly GCA_022559845.1). NCBI lineage: Eukaryota > Viridiplantae > Streptophyta > Magnoliopsida > Alismatales > Araceae > Amorphophallus > Amorphophallus konjac. Next base: position 158,435,310 of record CM040122.1, on the reverse strand, counting down.
GCCAATAGACTCGCGGTATGGGTCAAAACCCGATAAATCTGTGAGACAAGGAAATCGCGTCCATTCAGACCGGCGCTATATCAGAAACTAGCGTCTGTTAAGAAAGTCGCTAAATCAATATTTTACAGGATTTCAATAATATTACCATAAATTGGCGTCCCTTCGAGAAGGCACCATTTCTTTAAAGAGCGTCCAAGGGATGGACGTCGATTCATATTTTTTCTAGTTTATTTCATTTCCTAAGTATTTATCAGGAATCAGCGTCTCTGTGGAGAGGTGCTATTTCTAGGAATTACCTTTAATCAAATAACATTAATTCCAATTAACGTCCATCTAAGGAGGCGCCATATCTTTAATTGGCGTCCATGTTACGGACGTTAATTCATGTTTTCTCTAATTTTCACACATATAATAATTATCAGGATTTGGCGTCTGTTTGCACAGGTGCTATTTCAGATATAGGGTCTGTGTGAATGGTCGCCAATTCTTTTCACTGTTGGACACTGCAATGCATCGCATGGATATGCTTGCAGACACATGGGAACTGTTCATTTGCTCGTAATACTGTTCATTAGGGGATTAGCAGTGCTACTTTCAACCAGGGATATTTTCAGGAATCTGAAGACATGATATCGAAGAGAAAATTACAGGTAATCCAGAAATATGCATAACATGATTTTTAGGTACATGGTTCTAGAATTATAGCATTTTAAACGTGCTGTAATTATTAATTATCTAAAGGAATTAGCGTCAATCTTACTGTTGTTGATTAATTCGTGTCCGTTTGAATGGGCGTTGATTCTTGGAAATAGCGGCCATGGTTGTGGTCACCAATTCATTATCATGCAGAAACGTTGTAACCAGGTACTAAAACATGTAAAACAGTGATATGCGATCATGAGAAGCTACATGGCCTATCTAACATGAGGATTGCATGGTATGCATGAATTTTAAAGGGGTTTTGATAGGGAGATTGACTTCCTTTACGTGCTTTTACGGAAAGAAGAAGAACAAGAGAGGAAGATGACGGACGTAGACGCTGCAGGAAGAAGAAGAAGAAGAACAGGGGAAGAAGCCAACACTTCTTCTCTGCAACCAACGCCGCAGCACCACGACTATCATGCCCCGAGCTTTTAATACAGCGAAAGGAATCTCGGGAACGTGGACAGTCGGCTAGTATGTCTCAAGCAAGCAATGTAATCATCAGAGCGCAAGACAATCACACAAGAGTAATTGCACAAGTATTTCCTAAAACTTCAACTTTATTTCATAAGAAGAATAATCACAAGTACATAAGACCACTTCTTTTGACATCTGACATCACATGACTCAAAAAAAATAGAAAATTACAACTTGACTTGACTAGACACAAAATGACTAAGGCTTCTCTCATTTCATTGACTTTCATTCGCTCTCGGATCCATCACTTGAGTAGTCTGAATCCGACCCGCTAGAATTTCCTGAAAAAGATTAGAAAAAATAGGGAATGAGCACACATGCCCAGTAGGTATCTTCGCATCAACATGAAGGTGATATTATTAATATTTTAGCTCTAGAATTATGATAAGAATGAGAATGTGGTAAATCATACGGCATAAACCAAAACATTCAAGAATATAGAATCATAATATATCTGAGCAAGTAGACATGATCGAGTAGATGAACAAGTAAGATAGACGTAAGTTGGCCTTTCATGAACAAGAATCCACGAGCATGTAACTAGAAGGTATTTACACAACCTTGTAAAGGCTATGCCATTAATAAGCATGTAATTTCCATAATGAGCCTCATGGTGTTTCACTCATTTATAAAAGAAAGTACTCCCAGCGCAATGCGACGCCAGTATCATCGTACCCCATGGTTTATAGCACGTTTTTGACCATCGACCGTGGGGGCTAGCATGGAGCCCTTGGACACAATCCGTGCCCGGTCTTGCATCTTTAAGTTATAAATCCAGCTACATGCACGAGATATAACAATAAATTTTGGCCAATGATTTCAATTCCAAATAATAAGTTTCATGACAAAGTAACCAAGGTATAGAACGTACCAAAATAGGGATAAGATTCCAAAGAATTAAAGGAGCATTATGCTACGGCGGCATTTCGGCAGCATAACGGTACATTAATTAAGTTCCATAACTTAACATCAACTTATTAAACATAGGTTGGAACTCCAGATAATCCTAAGATCATCTAGGAACTCAAGAAAACCAACCCCAAGGCTCAACCTCGGGTTAGACGAATTCAGGAACTAAGCGGTAATTGCCTGGACCGTTTCATTGATCAGGCGGTCAAGTCTAGACCGTTTAGCTGAGCTATGCGGTCGAGTTAGGACCATTTGTAATGAGTCTAAGCTAGAACAAAGAAAGCTTGACTCAGAGAGACATGCAGTCATGGGATGACCATTTGCGAAAGGAAGCGGTCACTTACCGACCGTTAGGTAACCCTTAGCGGTCGCCATGAAGGCCATTTGGAATCCAGAATTCAGAAAACATTGATAGTGTAAGTACTTTCTAGACAATTTGGGATTTAAGAGTACAACCAGCTCGGCGTCCTAATGGGAATCCCAGGCTCACAGAGTCTTACGGAGTCCTTGAAATATAATCCCCTAGCCCGACAGAAGAAATATCCGACGGAGAGGTTCATAAGTCCAAGAATGTGTACTTATAGTGCAAAGTGTATCTAATGGTCACATACTGGAGTACATGCTATGTACGTATGAAAATGACTCATAGACAAGAAGAGACCATAGTAAACATCGATCAAAGCTAGAGAAGTCCATGAAAATTAAATTCATTAATACAAGAGTATAAGTTTTGGTATGAAATTAGCTTAACTTAAAATAATTTCCATGCATATGTGAAACCTGCAATCTACTAGAATCAACCACCCATATAGCCAAATTCATAGATGTAGCACTTAAAACATGAATAAAACATAATTATCTAGGCTTATCTTAAGATAAATAAGGATCATCTACATTATGCTTCGGGTTAACATAATTACAGAATTCAAAAAACAAAAGCGGTCTACTAAGGACCGTTTAAGAGAGTCTAGCGGTCTATTGAGGGGCCGCTTAGCTATCTCTGGTGGTCACATATAGACCGTTTCTGTCTGTATGATAGAAAATCGAAAAAGAGTAAAATAAACACTAATCTAGGGCATGTTATGCATGGAAATCAACGAGAACCTATTGTAAAACATGATAGAACGAGAATAGGTCTAGAATATGCATGGGTTTGTGTGTAATGAACAAGAGATTTTCTTTTTAACTCAATTAAGGCTAAGATTCATGCATGGAGATTACACTAGATGCACAATCCCAATAAAACATAAAATTCTCTATGTACAGTACATGAAAATGACTGAAATCAGAGGGCTTTTATTCCTAACATTAAGTTTAAGCCGTTCATGAGATAACCTACCTCTAGTCAGAGCTTTAAGCTTCGAATTGAGGGCTAGAACTTGACCCTAGTTTCTGCTCGTGCTGAATCGAACCAGCAACTTCCCTCCCCTCTATCTCCTGATTCTCTTGACCTAAAGATGTGAAAATTGGAGGATAGATAGAAGACATAAAGGGTAACAAAAAGTTCTAAATACTCAACTGCCAAATACATCATTTAGGGTTTTTAATTTACAGATCAATCTGGCCCGGTCGCACAAGTTCCTGGGTTTCTTGTACTGAACCAGCGATTTTGGAAGCCTCTATCTTCCTGATGGCTTGATCTCCTACGATGAAATTTTGAGGGAAGTAAGACCTTAGTATTATGAACAAAATATTCTAAAGAACATACCTCTAATTCATCCTCTTACCTTAGTTCTACGCAAGCCAAAAGTAAGGGTCGCGTAGGTTGGTTCTAGGGTCTATTTATAGGTTTAGCTAGGGTTTTAGGGATATGAACGAACTTAGAGTCCTAATAAGGTCACCAATCCATCCTAAAGGCGTGCTAGAGTTTTCTAGCCAACAGATTGTATCAATCCCAGAGGATTTAGACTGGAAAAAAAAATAGAGTTTTTGTGCGATCTAAACTGCTCGCGTTCGAACTCTTGAAAATGGTCCAATGAAGACCGTTTCTTGTCCCTTGCGGTCTCACGATAGACTACTTTTTGTCTTGGGCACAGAATTTGAACTACTTCAAAGTATTTCCCCTATTATCTTCTTATTTATCCCATTTATCCACTTAATTCTGAAAATACCAGAAATTAAGCCTCTATAATATGGGTCAATTCTTTTGGGCTTGGGTTTAGGTCATTTGGGCTTATTAAAATGGGCCTACCCTATTCTTTAGAATAAGGCCTTTATAACGAGATTTAATTTGTATCCTTAGTTTATTTAATAACCTATTTAAATGTTTTTAATATTTAAATCTACAAAATTCTCGGGCGTTACACCCTCCCCCACTTAAAAGAATTTGGTCCCCAAATTCAATACATGGATTTATAGAGAGTGTACTTACAGCTGAGTAGGTCAGGAAATCTCTTGCACATGGCTTCACCCGTCTCCCATGTTGCTTCATGTGGACATAATTTGGTCCATTGGACTTTGACCATGGGAATGGTTTTATTTCGAAGTTGTTGTACTTCCCATTCAACTATCCTGATTGGCTTTTGCTCATACGTCAAATCCTTTCGAATCTCCAGGTTGTCATACGTTATGACATGAAAGGGATCGGAGATGTACTTTTTGAGCATTGAGATGTGAAATACATCATGAACTCCAGCTAATTGAGGGGGCAAAGCTATTCGATATGCTACTTCACCAACCTTTTCAAGAATTTCAAAGGGGCTAATGAGTCTTGGAGTGAGCTTGCCTTTGATACCGAACCTTCGAATACCTCGACCTAGAGAAACCTTAAAGAATACATGGTCTTCTACTTGGAATTCCAGGTCGCGCCTTCTGTTATCAGCATAGGATTTCAGCCTATCTTGAGCCATCTTAAGTCTCTCCCAAATCAGCTTTATCTTCTCGGTGGTATCCCTGATGATGTCGGGGCCGAGAAATTGCCTTTCTCCTACTTTATTCCAGCATATAGGTGAACGACAGCTTCTTTCATATAGTGCCTCGAATGGTGCCATTTGTATACTCGCTTGGTAGCTATTGTTGTATGCGAATTTCACTAGAGGCAAGTGGTCGTGCTAACTCCCTCCAAAATCAATAGCACATGCCCTGAGCATATCTTCCACTACCTGATTTGCCCTTTCAGGTTGTCCATCAGTTTGTGGATGGAATGCAGTGCTAAAGTTGAGTCGGGTCCCTAATGAATGTTGTAGACCCTTCCAGAACTGTGATGTGAATCAAGGGTCTCAGTCAGATATAATGGTGACGGGGACATTATGTAGCTTGACAATTTCCCTCATGTACAACGCTGCTAATATATCTACAGACCATTGACTTTTGATTGGTAGAAAATGTGCAGATTTAGTCAATCAGTCTATAATCACCCATATACCATCATGTCCACATCTTGTCTTAGGTAATCCCATGATGAAATTCATCCCTATACTTTCCCATTTCCACTCGGGAATACCCAAGGGATGTAGTTTTCCGGCGGGCTTTAAATGTTCTACTTTTAGTTACTGACAAGTGAGACAACGAGATACATAGTCTGCTACTTCTCTTTTCATGTTGGGCCACCAGAAGTTTCTTTTAAGTCTTGGTACATCTTGGTAGCTCCAGGGTGAATAGCATACCTTGATTTGTGAGCTTCCTCCATGATCAACTTCTTAGTGTCTACATGATTCGGCACACAGATTCGATCCTTAAACAATAGTCTTCCATCATTTGAAATGGAGAATTCCTACCTTTGATCAATATTAGCCTTGATCTCCATCAATGTGGGGTCGTTTTCTTGTAACTTGACTAGATCTTTAATCAATGTAGGTTGTGACCTTATATTAGCAAGTATACATCCTTCCTCTTCCTTATCAACATCCAGATTCAAACGAGCAAAATCTTTGATAAGACATGTCGTACCTTTCTTGAGGCTAGCCAGAGTTGCCATAGGTCTTCTGCTAAGAGCGTCAGCTACAACATTTGACTTGCTTGGATAATATTGGATACTAAAGTCGAAGTCTTTGAGATACTCCAACCATCTGCATTGTGTTGTGTAGTGGACAGCGGACCTAGAGGGGAGGGGTGAATAGATCTGCCTCTCTTTTCGCAATGCAACCCTCTTTAAAGCTAGATGATGAAATAAGCAGTGGAATATAACTAGCTTGACGAAGAACACAAATGATTTACTTGGCAAGATGATTACGCAATATAGATATTGAACCTAAGCATGCATCTAACACAAAGCAATCACGCAAGCAAACCACAACACACGAGATTTTAAGGTGGTTCAGACTGAATCTCCAGTCCTACGTCTGCCCCTCACCAAATCCGGTGAGGCTTCACTAGTGCAGCACACCAAACCACAAATCGGAGAACCACCGACTGCCTTCCTACTAACCACCGGTAGGGACGTCAACACCGCAGATCGGACAACTTCCAATTGCCTTCCTACTAACCACCGGTAGGGACGTCAACACCGCAGATCGGACAACTTCCGATTGCCTTCCTACTAACCACCGGTAGGGACGATCTTCAGTTTTGATTGTTCAAATGAAATGAAGAAGAAAGAAAAAATATCAAGCTATTCAAACAAGATATGAAATAAGCTCAAGAAGAAAAATCTTGTCTGAGATTGCTGGAGCATGATTCGGATTCTTCTATGGATGTAGATCACCAATAGAGGTTTCTATCTTCTTCACAAAGCTCTCTTCTTGATTCAACAGCAATGGCTTCTTCTTCCTTGTGAGTTGTGCTTCCTTGAATCTGCTTGAGTTGATGAAGAGGAAGAAGGATGCAGTTTAGATCACCCTTGAGAGCCTTGATTGCTTCTTCTTCCTTGGAGGTTGAGATGGCTTCAGATCTGGACTTGAATCACCTTGGATGGATGAACAACTTCCTCCCGAAACACTGTTCACGGAGGTGCTACAGTACCTCGAAAATAGCCTCCCTTGATCTCCCTTGAAGCCTTGAAGTGTTAGGGTTTCCAACCCCTCATGTGTTAGTTTTATAGACCTTGAATGGTCCTTGGACATCCTTCAGACCAGATCCACAATTTGTGGGTGATTAGGTGACTTTTGGATTAAAGAAATCCATGGAAAGGGGCTGGCCACGAGGTGGATTTCGAAGTCAAACATGGCTGCATCGGGGCTGGCGGTCGACCTGTGGCTTCTGGCGGTCGACCGCTACTGAAACACCTGCAAACGGATGATCCCTGGGAAATCCGATCGACCGCTACTGGCTGGCGGTCGACCTGCAGCTGACAGATCTGTAGTCGGGGGGTCCCTGGCTGGGGCGATCGATCGCCAGCTAGGCAGACCCCGGTCCAGCCCGGGTCGGTCCGTTAGCCGCTTCAGCTTCGTCGCTTGTGTCCATTAGCAGCCTGTTCATGTCTGTAACTTCATCCTTGTTGGTCTAGAAAGTACCAACTAAATCTTTGTCTTTTGACTCTCATCTTGTGCAGTGGCCTTGGCTATTTGAATGAAGCTTGTAGTTGCATAGGCTTTGCATCAAGGCTTGGACGTGTAGACTTTGTGTGCATGTATGAAATCTGAACAGACTTTGCACCTTGAGCATGCATGAGCCTCTACAGACTTGCTTCATGAACGTACAGACTTGGTAACTTGATGCACGAACACAACAGAACGTAATGTATAGACTTTGCGTGTGAAGTAGCCGGCCAATGTGTAGACTTGTGTTACAGCCATCAACCAACGTACATACTTGGAGTTTTGCTAGCAGCCAACGTACAGACTTTGTCTTGTGCAACGTACAGACTTTGTTTTGTGCATGCAGCCAACGTATAGACTTCATATGCAGCAACGTACAGACTTCATCTGCCGCAACGTACAGACTTCGTGTTGTGCAACGTACAGACTTTGAGTTGTGCATGCAGCCAACGTACAGACTTCATCTGCAGCAACGTATAGACTTCATCTGACGCAACGTACAGACTTTGAGTTGTGCATGCAGCCAACGTACAGACTTCATCTGCAGCAACGTATAGACTTTGTGTGCAGTAACGTATAGACTTCAAGTTGTGCTAGGCAGCCAACGTACAGACTTCATGTTCAACAACGTACATACTTTGTCCAACATATAGACTTCGTCCAATGTACAGACTTTGTCCAACGTATAGACTTTGTCCAACGTACAGACTTAGTCCAACGTATAGACTTTGCCCAATGTACAGACTTTGTCCAATGTATAGACTTTGTCCAACGTATAGACTTTGTCCATCATACAGACTTTGTCCAACGTATAGACTTTGTCCAATGTACAGACTTTGTCCAACGTATAGACTTTGTCCAACGTATAGACTTGGAATGCAGTGCACATGCCCGCAACTTGTTCGATGAAATGACAAACTGCTTAAACAGATACACAATGACATCATATGCAAACATAATGTGACTTATAGTAGTTGCTATCATCAAAACCATAATAGTAATCATGGTGCATATGTGTTCAACATTCTCCCCCTTTTTGATGATGGCAACACTGTGAGTCATTATATGGCAGAAATAGCCAAGATGGCAACGTGTATGATATATGTAGCATATGTAGCTCAAGATCCATGATAGTAATAGCATGTGAATGCAATTATGAATGCTATGCATTGGATACACAAATGAGATGCACAAAGTGAATCTCCCCCGTACACCATTCACTCATCCATAGCTCTTACAAAGGACTCACACAAAGAATTCTCCCCCTTTGCCAACAGCAAAAAGGAAGGATAAAGTAGAGTAGGTGACAAAGGTCGGTGAGACCAGAGGTGAAAGAGAGGGAAGAGCAAGCCATAATATGCAAACCTGAAACATATCGCGAGCAACATGTACGGGTCAAAGCTAATGAAATCCGATATCATCAACAGAGTTCGAAGAGCATCTACATCAAAGATTTAATATAAATGAACCAAAGGTGCATATCATTGCAATGTTTAACCTTCCCTTGTCTTATATATCCATATTCAATAACTGCTAAGGGAATAACACAAAAACTAGTATTGAGACTAAACAGACATGAGTAGAGCATGGAATGTTATGATCGCAGCAAATGTAATTTTCAGTATTTTTTGCATTTGAAGGCACAAGACTCATATTTTACGAGCAATCAAGTCTAGTACATGTCTCCTAGCCATAAGAATACACGTTGTTTAGACTCCAGTATTCTTAGATATTTGGTAAGACTGACTATGATGCTTCAAAATGAACAGAGATAGCAAAGTCACGTCATGACATATCCAAACTCATTTCTGTGATGGGAAGATATGTTTCTCAGTGATTATGTCATTGCTCTGCCTAGAGGCCAAATGTATTAAGACAGAGATAACAGGGGCACATCATGACATGTCATTCGTCACTTGAATTGATGACGGGACATATTTCTCCGTGCAACAATATCATTGCTCTGTCAAATTTATTTTTCAAGAATTCCAGCTCATCAAGATGTTTAACACCAATACTAAGCTCTAGAGTATCACCAAGATTGTCATGAAATTTAGATTTTCAGATAGCAGGATAGTCATTCAAAGCATAATATACAGTCTCTAGTTAAGGTCTATTAAAACCAAGAACATAGATGATTTCAGAACCAATATTTCAGAACTTCAAGGAAATCATTAAATTTGAACCGATTTTATTGAATGGATAATCATCAGGGCACATAATAGAAAGCTCTTACTCCATATGTCCATCTGTCTCATGAACGGTATTGTCAAACTGGAAGCCAGTGAAGTTCAGATTGCAAGAGATAAGAAAAGCAACAAAACTCCGCCTAAAGATATGCAGAGAATGCACTCAAGGAGTTATGTTTGCAAGCAAATGTAAGGACAAACGTCAAGGAGTGAGAGAGTAGAACCATGCAGGGGTTGACCTGATCAAACATGAATTTGGCAGGCATGAAATGTATGACCCAACACATGATTGTACATTTATTAAATGCAACAGAATGAAAATGAAACATATGCATGAATGCTGCAAAGTGACAACTCCCCCATACTATATGGCCTATATGCGACAATGACTCATGGTGCTTGGCGGAGGTGAAACCTCACGCATATTGAGTGTGTCTAGGCAAGCATAACCTGTCTTTCCATACATCAACATTTGATATACCATGGCCATGCAAGAATGATGCTACACAAACCATGCAATACGACACATATGCAAAATGACACATTGACATATAAACAATGCATGAACACACCAATCTGTAAAAATACACAACTAAATTGAACATGATCATCATTTCAATTTTTAGTGGCTTGAGGTCGGCAAAGACCAAGCTCCCTTCTGAGTGTTGAAAACCTGTCATTACACAAGGGCTTGGTGAAAATATCAGCAATTTGATTTAGAGTATCAATAAAATGCAGTTCCAAATTTTTCTTACTGACCTCGTCTCTAATGAAGTGATGTCTAATCTCAATATGCTTAGTCCTAGAGTGCTGGACTGAATTTTTTGCAAGGTTGATAGCACTAGTGTTATCACACAGAATCGGGACACAACCAAGATCCACCAAGTAGTATTGGAGTTGGTGTTTAATCCATAACACTTGGGTGCCACAGCTCCCCGCAGTAACATATTCTGCCTCCGCGGTTAAGAGGGCAACCGAGTGTTGTTTCTTGGAGGCCCAAGAAACTAAACACCCGCCTAGAAACTGGTAATAGCCACTAGTACTCTTACGATCCAGCTTGCATCCAGCGTAATCCGCATCAGAATAAGATATAAGAGATAAATCACATGATGACGGATACCACAATCCCAAATCTTGAGTGCCGGCAAGATATCGAAGGATACGTTTGACGGCAGTCAAATGAGATTCTCTAGGACTATCTTGAAATCTAGCACAAAGGCATACACTAAACTGGATATCTGGTCGGGATGCAGTCAAATAAAGTAAATAATCAATCATACCTCTATAGACCTTTGCATCCACTAATTTACCATTTTCATCCGAATCCAGTGATGTTGTGGTGCTCATAGGAGTTGCAATGATTTTTCTGTTTGTCATGTCAAATCTTTTCAGCAGCTCCTTGATGTATTTGGATTGATTTATGAAGCACCCATCTTCTCCTTGGTTGACCTACAAACCGAGAAAGAATTGAAGTTCTCCCATTAGGCTCATCTCAAATTCGCTAGTCATGAGGTTAGCAAATTCCTCACACATTTCAGATTTTGTAGAACCAAACACAATGTTATCAACATAAATTTGAACAATCAAGATGTTCTTACCTTGCTTCTTGGTGAAAAGTGTTTGATCTACCTTACCTCGTGTGTACCCTTTTTCAATGAGGAACGAGCTTAGTCTCTCATACCAAGCTCTTGGTGCTTGCTTAAGTCCATAAAGTGCTCTGTCTAGCTTGTATACAAAATCTACATTGTTAGAATTCTCAAAGCCGGGGGGCTACTCAACATAGACTTCTTCTTTGATCAAGCCATTCAAGAAAGTACTTTTGACATCCATTTGATACAACTTTATTCTAAGGGAGCATGCAAAGGTAAGTAAAATTCTGATGGCTTCGAGTCTAGCAACTGGGGCATAAGATTCGTCAAAGTCTACCCCAAACTCTTGATTATACCCTTGAGCCACCAATCTAACTTTGTTTCTTATTATCTTGCCATCCTCACTTAGTTTTTTCCTAAAGACCCATTTAGTGCCTATGACAGATTGTGATGAAGGTCTAGGAACAAGATGCCAGACTTTATTCCTTTTAAACTGGTTTAACTCGTCTTGCATTAAATTTATCCAGTTTTCATTATTTAATGCTTCATCAATATTTTTGGGTTCATGCTGCGAGACAAGAGCAAGTTGATCTAATTCTTCCACAATTTTAAAATGTGACCTTGTTCTAGGTGGGTCATTCAAGCTGCCAATGACGTTTTCTAAAGGATGATCCTTAAGAATTCTAATGTTTGTAGAATCGTTACCTTCTCCTAGAGCTTGATCCCTTGCATTGCTTGATTCAGCTAGGTCACCATCTTCTTTTATTTCTTCTTGTGGAGGATCACTCTTGTCCTTTATGCTTAGGAATTCCCCATCTTCAAGAGTTATCATTGTTAGAATCATGATATTCATCAAAAGAAATATGGGGTGATTCTTCCACAGTTTGACTCTTGATATTATAAATTCTATAAGCCCTAGATCTATCAGAATATCTAAGGAATATACCTTCATCACTCTTGGGCTCGAATTTATCTAAATCTTTTTTGTCATTATTGTGGATGAAGCATTTAGATCCAAACACTTTCATATGTGAGAGAAAGGGCTTTTTACCTTTCAGCAACTCATAATGAGTCTTTTTGGTGTGTGGCCTTACCATAGAGCGGTTGATAATATAACATGCTGAGTTTACCGCTTCAGCTCAAAACCTCCTTGGAAGTTGCCGTTCAGCAAGCATGGTTCTTGCCATCTCTACAAGTGTTCAATTTCTCCTTTCAACTACACCGTTTTGCTCTGGGGTTCTTGGTGAAGAAAATCGGTGTTAAATGCCTTTAGCTCTGCAAAGATTATAGATATTAGCATTTTCAAATTCACCACCATGATCAGATTGGATCTTGGAAATTTTAAACTCACCGTCCTGCTTTATCTTCATGTAGAGTGCCTGAAACTCATCAAAAGCATCATTTTTACGTGTGAGAAAGAAAACCCATGTGAACCTAGAAAAGTCATCCACCAAGACATATCCATATTTTCTACCACTCAAGCTAGCAGTTCTGGTTGGGCCAAACAGGTCCATATGAATTAGCTCGAGTGGTTTGGATGATGTATTTTCAGATCTTCCCTTGAAAGATTTTCTTGTTTGTTTGCCTAGGGCACATGCATCACACAACTTGTTTTCTTATTTAAATGATAATTCAGGCAACCCTTTCACCATTGAATGCTTTAACAATTTATGTAAGACATTGTAGCTAGCATGTCCTAGTCTACGATGCCATAACCATGCAATTTCAGATTTTGGTGCAGCAAGACAAAGGTTTAAATTAGCAGGATCATCTAAGTCAATCATGTAAACATTGTTGACTCTCTTTCCAGAAAATTTTACCTTGTCAGATTTTGGTTCAAAGATTTTACATTCATGAGAGTCAAACAACACTTTATGACCTTTATCACACAATTGACTTATGCTAAGTAGGTTATATTTCAAACCTTCAACTAGCAACACATTTTCAATGGAGTTGGAGAGGTTCTTACCTACATTATCTGTTCCAATGATTTTTCCTTTGTTATTCCCTCCAAACGTAATGTATCCTCATTCCTTTTCCTCCAAGAGATAAAATTTTATTTTATCTCCAGTCATGTGTCTTGAACAGCCGCTATCAAGATACCACCTGTTATGCATGGCTGCAAGACATTCCTGCACAAACAATTAAGCAATTGTATTTGGAACCCAACCAATTTTGGGTCCCATCAAACTCTTAAGATTTTCAAAACATGAAACCATTTCTTTTGGAATCCAAACCTTTCTAACATTAATGTTTTGTTTGCTTAGAGCAGGGATTTGTATTTTCTTTTCAGCCTTGACATTCATTTTCTGTTTGGAGGCTCTTTGTTGGAATTTGTGAAAGTTTGATGAAGTTGGCTTCTTAACCCATTGTGGCCATTGGTTGTTCTTGGGTTGAGAATAATTGTTTTGCCACCTATGGGATTGATGAACACAGAAATCACAATTGTCCCAAAAATATGGTGATGCTGGCCTATATGAGTGTGCAATCCAATTGTGGCGAAATCTGGAAGGTTGAGCGGGCAATTGCCAAGGAGTTGTTGACCTGTGCTGCAGGGAAGGTCGACCTTTCTTAGGCTTTTGGACAGTCTTTTTGGGAAGTTCAGTGGCTGTCTCTTCAACCTTTTCTTTCCCTTTCTCCTTTTATTTTTGCTGATTTTGTGTGGGTGTTGTGTTTGAGGTGGAGGCTTCGGAAGATGAAACAAATGTGACAGATTTTAACCCAATTGGCCTTTTGTTTGTAGGTTCAAAACCTAACCCTTCCTTGTTGAAGTTCATTCTTATACCTAGCAGTGCATCTAGGTTTTCTCTTCCATCCACAAATTTTTCTAAGGATTGTTGTTTATCCTTTAACTCTTTTTGTAGGTTTTCAATGTTTTGCAAGAGTTGAGTGTTGACATGTTTGACAGCTTCGTACTTCTCATTACTCAATTTTTTATTCTTTTCATAGCTTTGCATTTTTAGCTTGATGCTATCAATCTCATTTCTCAAATTTTCATTTTCAGTTTCCAAGTCAGCCATTTCTTTTCTTCCTTCCTCCAAATCCTCAATCATTTTCTTAAGATCTTCAATTTCAGTTTCAAGTAGAGCATTCTTATCATTTATATCATGATCATGCACAAATGAGTTAATTTTCTTTTTCAATGATTTATTCTCCTTTTTGTACATTTCATATTTTTCCATGAGTTGTATATATGCATCCTCTCAATCATCAATTGTATAATCTTCAAATGGAGAATTTACCTCAGTTTCTTCGTCACCTTTGGCCATAAGACAGAGATCTTCTTTTTCTTTGTCCGTGGAGCTAGTTCCGTCATCACTTTCCTCTTCATCGCTCCATGTGCACACCATGGCCTTGTTCTTTTTCTTGCCCTTCCATTTGTCAGTTTTTCTAAATCTGTCGGGACAATCATTCTTGAAATGCCCTGGTTTGTTGCAAGAATAGCAAATGATTTTATCAGATTTCTTAGAGTTTTCAGAATTAGATTTGAAACCATTTCTTACCTTTGACCTTCCTCTCATGAAGCTCTTACCTTCCTTTCTCAGGAATTTCTTGAACTTAAGTGTGAGCATGGCTACGTCATCCTCATCTCGCTCACTTGTCGAATCCTCACCTTCATTAGAAGAGCCTTGACCACTGGGTCCTGCTTTAAGAGCTAGAGACTTCTTCTTAGGTGCCTCAGCCTCTTTGTTCTTGAGGTTGATCTCATAGGTCATCAATGACCCAATGAGTTCATCTACCTTGGTAGTTGCGAGATCTCTCGATTCTTCAACCACGGTAGCCTTTGTGTGCCATGCTGGAGTTAACGATCTGAGAATTTTTCTTACAATTTCTTGCTCTGATTATTTCTTTCCCAAATCAGTCAAACTATTAGTAAGCACAGTTAATCGGGCATACATATCTTGAATTGACTCATCAGTCTTCATGCGGAACATTTCATATTCAGAAACTAAAATGTTGGCTTTTGTTTCTCGTACCTGAGAGGTTCCTTCATAGATTACCTCTAGCTTGTCCCACATTAGTTTTGCAGATGCGCAGGTAGCCACTCTTGAGAATTCAACTGGATGGAGTGAGCATTGCATGATGTGTTTAGCACTCCAGTTGATAGTGGATTACCTTATCTGTTCTTTGGTCCATAAATCCTTATTATCCGTAAGCTCATACGGACCTTTGCTGATCACACGCCAAAGTTCGTAGTCTTGGGCGTGAATGAACACCTGCATGCGATGTTTCCAATAAGGATAATTAGTTCCAGTAAAATAAGGAGGCATATTCACAGAATGTCCTTCGGGTATAAAACCCTTGGACGCTGATCCACCAATTTCCTCAAGGTCGTTGGACCCCATAATGAGAGATTAGGCTCTGATACCACTTGTTGTGTAGTGGACAGCGGATCTAGAGGGGAGGGGTGAATAGATCTGCCCCTCTTTTCGCAATGCAACCCTCTTTAAAGCTAGATGATGAAATAAGCAGCGGAATATAACTAGCTTGACGAAGAACACAAATGATTTGCTTGGCAAGATGATTACGCAATATAGATATTGAACCAAAGCATGCATCTAACATAAAGCAATCGCGCAAGCAAACCACAACACACGAGATTTTAAGGTGGTTCGGACTGAATCTCCAGTCCTACGTCCACCCCTCACCAAATCCGGTGAGGCTTCACTAGTGCAGCACACCAAACCGTAAATCGAAGAACCACCGACTGCCTTCCTACTAACCACCGGTAGGGATGTCAACACCACAGATCGGACAACTTCCGATTTCCTTCCTACTAACCACCGGTAGGGACGTCAACACCGCAGATCAGACAACTTCCGATTACCTTCCTACTAACCACCGGTAGGGACGATCTTCAGTTTTGATTGTTCGAATGAAATGAAGAAGAAAGAACAAATATCAAGCTATTCAAACAAGATATGAAATAAGCTCAAGAAGAAAAATCTTGTCTGAGATTGCTGGAGCTTGATTCGGATTCTTCTATGGATGTAGATCACCAATAGAGGCTTCTATCTTCTTCACAAAGCTCTCTTCTTGATTCAACAGCAATGGCTTCTTCTTCCTTGTGAGTTGTGCTTCCTTGAATCTGCTTGAGTTGATGAAGAGGAAGAAGGATGTAGTTTAGATCACCCTTGAGAGCCTTGATTGCTTCTTCTTCCTTGGAGGTTGAGATGGCTTCAGATCTGGACTTGAATCACCTTGGATGGATGAACAACTTCCTCCCGAAACACTGTTCACGGAGGTGCTACAGTACCTCGAAAATGGCCTCCCTTGATCTCCCTTGAAGCCTTGAAGTGTTAGGGTTTCCAACCCCTCATGTGTTGGTTTTATAGACCTTGAATGGTCCTTGGACATCCTTCAGACCAGATCCACAATTTATGGGTGATTAGGTGACTTTTGGATTAAAGAAATCCATGGAAAGGGGTTGGCCACGAGGTGGATTTCAAAGTCAAACATGGCTGCATCAGGGCTAGCGATCGACCTGTGGCTTCTGGCGGTCGACCGCTACTGAAACACCTACAAACGGATGATCCCTGGGAAATCCGATCGACCGCTACTAGCTGGCGGTCGACCTGCAGCTGACAGATCTGCAGTCGGGGGGTCCTTGGCGGGGGCGGTTGACCGCCCCTGTGCTGGCGGTCGACCGCCAGCTGGGCAGGCCCCGGTCCAGCCCGGGTCGGTCCGTTAGCCGCTTCAGCTCCGTCGCTTGTGTCCATTAGCAGCCTGTTCATGTCTGTAACTTCATCCTTGTTGGTCTAGAAAGTACCAACTGAATCTTTATTTTTTGACTCTCATCTTGTGCAGTGGCCTTGGCTATTTGAATGAAGCTTGTAGTTGTTGTATAGACTTTACATCAAGGCTTGGACATGTAGACTTTGTGTGTATGTATGAACTCTGTACAGACTTTGCACCTTGAGCATGCATGAGCCTGTACAGACTTGCTTCATGAACGTACAGACTTGGTAACTTGATGCACGAACACAACAGAACGCAATGTATAGACTTTGCGTGTAAAGTAGCCGGCCAATGTATAGACTTGTGTTGCAGCCATCAACCAACGTATAGACTTGGAGTTGTGCTAGCAGCCAACGTACAGACTTTGTCTTATGCAATGTACAGACTTTGTTTTGTGCATGCAGCCAACGTATAGACTTCATCTGCAGCAACGTACAGACTTCATCTGCCGCAACGTACAGACTTCGTGTTGTGCAACGTACAGACTTTGAGTTGTGCATGCAGCCAACGTACAGACTTCATCTGCAGCAATGTATAGACTTCATCTGCCGCAACGTACAGACTTTGAGTTGTGCATGCAGCCAACGTACAGACTTCATCTGTAGCAACGTATAGACTTTGTGTGCAGCAACGTATAGACTTCAAGTTGTGTTAGGCAGCCAATGTACAGACTTCATGTTCAGTAACGTACAGACTTTGTCCAACGTATAGACTTCGTCCAATGTACAGATTTTGTCCAACGCATAGACTTTGTCCAACGTACAGACTTAGTCCAACGTATAGACTTTGTCCAATGTACAGACTTTTTCCAACGTATAGACTTTGTCCAACGTATAGACTTTGTCCATCATACAGACTTTGTCCAACGTATAGACTTTGTCCAACGTATAGACTTCGTCCAACGTATAGACTTCGTCCAATGTACAGACTTTATCCAACGTATAGACTTTGTCCAACGTATAGACTTGGAATGCAGTGCACATGCCCGCAACCTGTTCGATAAAATGACAAACTGCTTAAACAGATACACAATGACATCATATGCAAACACAATGTGACTTATAGTAGTTGCTATCATCAAAACCATAATAGTGATCATGGTGCACATATGTTCAACACATTGTCTCATGTTTAGTTCCCTTTGGGTGAAGAGGTATTTCTGACTTTAATGATCTGAAAATATAGTGAATTTCTCTCCATAAAGGTAGTGTCGCCAAATTTTCAAGGTGAATATAACTGCAGCTAGCTCCGGATCATACATAGGGTAGTTTTCTTCATGACGTTTCAACTGCCTTGATGAATAGCAAATCACCTTTTTATTCTGCATAAGAACGCATCCCAGGCCAATGCCAGATGCACCGTTATAGACTTCAAAACCACCGCCTTCTATAGGCAGTGCTAATATAGGGGCAAAAGTAAGATGATCTTTAAGAGTTAGGAAACTTTCTTCACAATCCTTTGACCATACAAAAGGGTTCTCCTTTCTTGTAAGTCTAGTCAAAGGGACGGTGATTTTTAAAAAATCTTTAATGAATCACCCATAATAACCAGCCAGACCCATAAAACTTCTAACTTCGGACACGGTCGTCGGCCGGCTCCTGTTCTTAACAGCTTCTACCTTAGAAGGATAAACATCGATACCTTCCTTTGAAATGATATGGCCAAGGAAAGAAACTTCCTTTAGCTAGAACTTGCACTTGCTAAGCTTTGCGAAGAGTTGATGCTCTCTTAATGTTTGCAAGGCTATTCTTAAGTGCCCTTCATGTTCCTCTTTAGTCTTGGAGTAGATCAGAATATCATCAATGAAGACGATCATAAATTGGTCAAGATAAGGCCTGAAGACATTATTCATTAGTTGCATAAATGCTGCCGGGGCATTGGTTAACCCGAACGGCATTACTACGAATTCATAGTGTCCATATCTACTCCAGAAAGCAGTCTTGTATATGTCTTCGTCTTTGATCCTGAGCTGATGATGCCCCGACCTGAGGTCTATCTTGGAGAATATTCTGCTCCTGAAATTTGATCAAAGAACTCGTCGATACGCCGCAATGGATATTTGTTCTTGATGGTGAGTTGATTTAGTCGCCGGTAATCGATGCATAGCCTGAGAGATCCATCCTTCTTCTTGACAAATAAAACTGGCGCACCCCAAGGGGATGTGCTAGGTCGAATGAAGTCCTTGTCTAACAACTCCTGAAGTTGTTTCTTCAATTCTTTGAGTTCTGTAAGAGACATCCTGTAGGGAGCTATTGAAATAGGTGCTGCTCCAGGAACGAGTTCAATGGAGAAGTTTACTTCCCGTTCGGGTGGTAGACCGGGTAAATCCGATGGGAACACATCGGGAAACTCATTCACAATGGGAATATCCTTTATGATGATTTCCTTGGACTCAGTGATGACTACGGAGTTTGCAAGTATGAAGAGATGATAGGATGATAGGATGCTTCCTATATTTGATACCAAGGAAAGAAAATCTTGGAAGACCTGGTTTCTGAGAAGAGATTATCCTATTGCGGTAATTTATATAGGCGTCATGGTCTACAAGCCAATCTACACCTAAGATAGCATCATAGCCCTCCATGTCAAGGCATACGAGATTTGCGAGAAGATTATGACCTTCTACAACTACCTCACTATCGGGGTAGTAAGTTGTAAGTTTAGTTCCAGGTCCTAAGGGTGTAGTGATAGCTAGGTCCGAAGGTAAAGGAACTGATGAAACTGGCAAGGTTTATGCAAAAGTAGTAGATATAAAGGAATGGGAAGCACCAATATCAAATAACACGAATGTAGGATGGGAATAGATGCGAATAGTACCTTCCATTAGCCCATAATTCTTGGGCGTTTCTTCATCATCCATAACAGCGTTAAAACGTGCCTATCGCTTGCGTCCACCGCTAGAAGATTGGTCCTTCATAAGGGGGTAATCTGGCATGCGGTGCTCCCAGCTGCCACATCGCAAACATGCCCGTAGGCATTTTCAGCATTCCTCGACCGCATGGCCGAATTTCTCACAGAATGTGCAAGCCGCCATGACTTGCTTGTCTTCCTCTTTCACCTTTTTGTTCTTATGGTAGCAACTACCACTCCCGTTCTGGGATCTCTTCTTGTTGTCCCTAGAGTTGTAAGTGATGCTAAATTTTTCTTATCTTCTTCCTTGCCGATCTGACTTTCGGCTCGGCTCCTCCCCCTTGCCTTTGAGTTTCTCGACCTTCTCTAAGGTCCTTTCATATAGATGGATTCGTTGGACCATCTCCGCATAGGTCCGAATATTTTGAGAACAAAGTTGTTGAATGAATACGGGCCTTAACCCATCCATGAAATGATTTACTTTCAAAAGATCCGTGCTCACTAAATACTGAGCATAAGGTTCTAGGCGAGAAAATTGGAGTTCATACTCTGCTATGGACATCATTCCTTGCCTTAAGAAGGCAAATTCCGCCGCCTTCCTTTCTTTAACATGCTCCGAGAAGTATTTAACTCGGAATAGTGTGAGAAATCCTTCCCAAGTGTGTGGTGCATCTTGAGGTGGTGCAGTAATAGACTTCCACCATGTGCGCGCATCTTTGTTAAGTTGAAATGTGGTAGGATGAACCTTTTCTTGGTCGGCACATTGCATGACCTCGAATATGCGGTTCATTTCATTGATCCAGTTTTTAGCTTCATCTAGATTGGAGGAACCATAAAATCACGGAGGGTTTAGACTTCGGGAGTTGCGGTACAGATCACCAGCCCCTGCCCTTGCGCCTGCTTGGGCCATAGTTTGCAAAGCCTGGGTGAGACCTGCAACGGTTTGTTGCATTCCGTTCCAATCAACATGGTGAGCCATTGTAAGAATGAGGTACCTGAGAAGAGGAAATAAATTTGTCAACTCCTATGGAATCGGTAGGGTTAATTCTAGAGATAATTTCTAATTACTATCTCATCCCAGGTTCTACCCAATTTCTCTCATAGGTTGGGTATTTCTTTCCGTGTTTCCTAGGTGTGGGTCCTAATGCCTTGGACTTAACCTTGACAAGACATCCTTCCTAGGAATAAGTGAGTCCTTAGACCTAGGCTCTGATACCACTTTAACTGTCACGCCCCGAGCTTTTAATACATCGAAAGGTATCTCGGGAATGTAGATAGTCGGCTAGTATGCCACAAGCGAGCAATGTAATCATCAGAGCGCAAGACAATCACACAAGAGTAATTGCACAAGTATTTCCTCAAACTGTAACTTTATTTCATAATAAGAATAATCACAAGTACATAAGACCGTTTCTTTTGACATCTGACATCACATGACTCAAAAAAAAATAGAAAATTACAACTTGACTTGACTAGACACAAAATGACTAAGGCTTCTCTCATTTCATTGACTTTCATTCGCTCTTGGATCCATCACTTGAGTAGTCTGAATCCGACCCGCTAGAATTTCCTGAAAAAGATTGGGAAAAGTAGGGAATGAGCACACATACCCAGTAGGTATCTTCGCATCAACATGAAGGTGATATTTAAGTGATTAATATTTTAGCTCTAGAATTATGATAAGAATGAGAATGCGGTAAATCATACGTCATAAACCAAAACATTCAAGAATATAGAATCATGATATATCTGAGCAAGTAGACATGATCGAGTAGATGAACAAGTAAGATAGATGTAAGTTGGCCTTTCATGAACAAGAATGCACGAGCATGTAACTAGAAAGTATTTACACAATCTTGTAAAGGCTATGTCACTAATAAGCATGTAATTTCCATAACGAGCCTCGTGGTGTTTCACTCATTTATAAGAAAGTACTCCCAGCGCAATGCGACGCCAGTATCATCGTACCCCATGGTTTATAGCACGTTTTCGACCATCAGCCGTGGGGGCTAGCATGGAGCCCTTGGACACAATCCGTGCCCGGTCTTGCATCTTTAAGTTATAAATCTAGCTACTTCCACGAGATATAATAATAAATTTCAGCCAATGATTTTAATTCCAAATAATAAGTTTCATGACAAAGTAACCAAGGTATAGAACGTACCAAAATAGGATAAGATTCCAAAGAATTAAAGGAACATTATGCTACGGCGGCATTTCGACAGCATAACGGTACATTAATTAAGTTCCATAACTTAACATCAACTTATTAAACATAGGTTGGAACTCCAGATAATCTTAATATCATCTAGGAACTCAATAAAACTAACCCCAAGGGTCAACCTCGGGTTAGACAAATTCAAGAACTAAGCGGTCGTTGCCTGGACCGTTTCATTGATCAGGCAGTCAAGTCTGGACCGTTTAGCTGAGCTATGCGGTCGGGTTAGGACCGTTTGTAGCGAGTCTAAGCCAGAACAAAGAAAGCTTGACTCAGAGAGACATGCGGTCATGGGATGACCGTTTACGAAAGGAAGCGGTCACTTGCCGACTGTTAGGTAACCCTTAGTGGTCGCCATGAAGGCCGTTTGGAATCCAGAATTCAGAAAACATTGATATTGTAAGTGCTTTTTAGATAATTTGGGCTTTAAGGGTACAACCAGCTTGACGTCCTAGTGGGAATCCTAAGCTCGCGGAGTCTTACGGAGGCCTTGAAATATAATCCCCTAGTCCGACAGAAGGAATATCTGGCGGAGAGGTTCATAAGTCCAAGAATGTGTACTTACAGTGCAAAGTGTATCTAATGGTCACATACCGGAGTACATGCCATGTACCTATGAAAATGACTCATAGATAAGAAGAGACCGTAGTAAACATCGATCAAAAGTAGACAAGTCCATGAAAATTAAATTCATTAATACAAGAGTATAAGTTTTGGTATGAAATTAGCTTAACTTAAAATAATTTACATGCGTATGTGAAACTTGCAATCAACTAGAATCAACCACCCATATAGCCAAATTCACAGATGTAGCACTTAAAACAGGAATAAAACCGAATTATCTAGGCTTATCTTAAGATAAATGAGGCTCCTCTGCATTATGCTTCGGGTTAACATAATTACAAAATTCATAAAATAAAAGGGGTCTAGTAAGGACCGTTTACGGGAGTCTAGCAGTCTATCGAGGGGCCGCTTAGCTATCTCTGGTGGTCACATATAAACAGTTTCTGTCTGTATGACAGAAAACCGAAAAAGAGTAAAATAAACACTAATCTAGGGCATGTTATGCATGGAAATCAACGAGAACCTATTGTAAAACATGATAGAACGAGAATAGGTCTAGAATATGCATGGGTTTGTGTGTAATGAACAAGAGATTTTCTTTTTAACCCAATTAGGGCTAAGATTCATGCATGGAGATTACACTAGATGCACAATCCCAATAAAACATAAAATTCTCTATGTACAGTACATGAAAATGACTGAAATCAGAGGGCTTTTATTCTAACATTAAGTTTAATCCGTTCATTAGATAACCTACGTGATGCGGGATGACTATGGGACTCGACTCGGATGGGTTGCGACCTTGGACTCTATAGGACGACTCGACTAATAAGACGACCCGACCAGCAACAACACTATGACGCGGCACCGGACGAGCTCCAGAAGAGGCGATCATGCCCCAAACAAAAAGCGCTAACTCACAGTCATCCCCGGTGAGGGAAACATGATGATCTTGCACGGTTGAGAAACTGGCTTTCAGTTTCGGGTGGTCAGCTCACTCTCATGCTCGGAATGAGTCACAGGACGGGTTCTGCTCTCACAACTCATAGCGGTGATTAATATTAAACTAGCTGGGAAGTAAACTATCACACATGTAGCGGCATTCTAGAATGGATACTAGCTAAGCAAATATGACATAGAGGGGGTGGCGAGTGTACCTCCACGCTCGGGGCATGAGGAAGACTTCCCGACCGAGATCCGAAACTCCCGGTACAGCAATAATTAATAATTACAGAATTAATTCTACAGCCCACTCCACACAGGGAGATAACAAGCGCCACGTGGGGTCCAGGAGCACCAATCTCGGGTTGGCGGGCAGCAGTCGGTGGCGCTCAGGCGGACGCGGTCGATCGGTTCAACTCGGTTCACTCGGGCCCGCAGGACAACACGTGGGACCCGTTGCTGGTACGACGACGTCCGGGGCAGCTCCTGGCTACAGCGACTAGCGTGGGCGTTCCTGGAGTGTCCCGGGTTGATCCCCGAGAGCGGCAGTCACCGGAGTGGAGGCGGGCGATTTCTTGGGATTTATTTCCCAAGGCTGTCCCGCA
Organism: Amorphophallus konjac; assembly: GCA_022559845.1. Taxonomy (NCBI): domain Eukaryota; kingdom Viridiplantae; phylum Streptophyta; class Magnoliopsida; order Alismatales; family Araceae; genus Amorphophallus; species Amorphophallus konjac. Next base: position 158,411,112 of record CM040122.1, on the reverse strand, counting down.
GCTCAGCTTCTGGCCAGATCTGCGCGTTCCGACGAGATCAGCTGGTATGCCCAACTCCGACGTCGGATCGAGACACAAAGGTACCGTTGGAAAGAGGACTCAAAATTCTACAACATACTGGAATTACCACATTGTCCAATGGCGGGAATGAAAATGGGACCGACTACAAACTGACTGAGCACACTGTCCCGAAATATAGAACATGCTGGACAGAACTTGAACCTCCTGATCAAGGGGTTTGACCGAGGATCAAATGAACGAATTAGGACATTATATTTTTATGGTGGGTAGAGGGGAGGGTGACGGAGACGCACATAGTTTTTTTGTAAATTTTGGACAACATTAGAGCTGTGAGAAAGATCAGATGCCAAGATCTATCTCGTAGATCTGCACACAGGCAAACTTTGAGAAGAAAGAACAGGTGGCTGGGAAAGGGGGCAAACGAACTCTGATCGACCTCAAAATTAAAATGGGAATGGTCTATGATGGGGGGAACCTATCAGCAAAGTTTCGTCACGATCTAACAGTCGGATCACCCGTAACAGCCCTTTCACCAAGCTGCTGTCCTACAACTCCGAGTTTCGGGGCAACAAGAGGATGACCGGCTTGTGGTGGCTCAACGGCGACACAAACGGCGGTGACAGCGGTGGTGAACGATCACAGCAGATAGAGGGTGAGGGGAAGAGGAAGAAATTTGAGGGAGATAGAAGATTGGAGCTCAGATCTGAAGAGAATTGGAGGTCGGAGAGGGAAGAACACCAAGAACACAAGGAGAGAGGGGGGGTGCGCACAAAGCACTATACTCTTGTAATTTTTTTCATTAGTTCCACCAAAATACAACAAGAGACTATAAATATTCAAACCCTATACCTAGCCAAAAGACTTAGAATACCCTTGGTCAAGGGGGTATAATGGGGAAGGTAGATTAAACAAAGTTTAAATAAATCCCCATGTAGAGACAAAGAGGGGGGCGCCCCTTTCATGGGTCAACATAAGGAGCTTCCATTATTTAATCCCTTTGGACCATAATTTCACCCCCTTAGACCAAAATAAATAAAAATGCAAATACATGGTCATTTATTCTATCATTGACCCAATATAAAAACCCAAGATAATACAAACCAAATACAATCCAAATACATGCTAAATACACACCAAATATGGTCAAATACGTATAAAATACAAATATGTATAAAAATACGTACTGAAGTATCAGTGCTCCGGTGACGACTCCAGACTATCCCCCAGTGACAGAGAGGTCGGTGTCGACCGAGTCGTGCTGCGGGTCTGGTACCGACGGCTCGCTGAGTCGAGCCGTACTCGTGCTCTAGTGTCCTCACCAATTCTCCCTGGGTGGGAGAAGCTTGACCCCGTCGAGTAAGGGTCCGAATTGCTCTGGTATCGATCCAGCAGATCTGGATCTATCCTCTGTAGCTTGCTCCGGGTGATCCAAGTGTCATCGGACGTAGGCCGTCCCCTCCAACGCACCAAATAGCGCTGGTACACTCCGCATCGAGTAGTCGTCATCTGCTCGTCTAGTATACATTCTATCTACTCTCACTGCTGAGGTAACAAGGCTGGAGGTGGACACTCTGGGGTGGTGTCACTCACAATGGGTGGAGACAGCTCAAAGGGCTCACTAGGTATCACCGCTGGGTCCCTATAAGCGACATGATTTGAGACGTTGAAAGTGGAGCTGATCCCGTAATCCTCTGGCAAGTCCACAACATATGCGTTTGATCCGACTCACCTCACTATCCAAAAGGGATCGGCACCGCGAGCATGCAACTTCTTCACGGCTCCCGAGGGAAACCGTTCAGGTCTGACCCTGATCATGACATAATCGCCCTCCTGAAACTCACGGTGGTGCCTATGGGCGTCAGCAAATTCTTTGTATCGTGCGTTGCTGGACTCAATGTGACGACGAATATGCTCATGCAACTGTCGAATGTGATCGGCAAAAGACTCGGCTAACTCGGACACACGTGACTAGATGGGAGATGGGACTAGGTCTATGGGCTTCCTAGGTCTGCGGCCAGTGACAATCTCGTAGGGGCTCATACCTGTAGACCTATTGACCGAATCGTTATAGGCAAACTCGACTAAGGGTAAGACTAAATACCAGTCCCTGACTCGATCTCAGACCAGACACCTAAGAAGATCCCCTAAACTCCTATTGACAACCTCAGTCTGACCATCGGTCTGGGGGTGATATGCCATGGATAATTTCAATTGGGTGCCCATCATGTGCCATAGGGTTTTTCAGAAATAGCTAGTAAAGTGCACATCCCTATCAGACACTATAGTGTGGGGAAGTCCGAACCTGGAGACACAATGTGAAAATAATAGACCGACAACTCTAGAGGCATCCGAGGTTTTGGAGCATGGGATGAATAATGTTATCTTCGAGAATCTATCTACAACCACAAAGATAGAGTCATGCTGTCGGAGGGTGCGGGGCAATCCCAACACAAAGTCCATGCTAATGTCCTGCCATGGACTATCCGGGATGGGGAGGGGAGTATAGAGGCCGGTGTTCTGCTTCCTTTATTTGGCCATGGCGCATGTGCGGCATTGGGCCACGATGCGAGCGACATCTCTCTTCAAGCTAGGCCAATAGAATCTATGCTCAACCGACTTTATGGTCTTGTTCCGGCCGAAGTGGCCAGCAAGACCTCCCGCGTGCATCTCCCACGTAAGAAAGTCATGAACAGAAGTCCGTGGGATGCACAACTTGTCACCCCGGAATAGGTGACCCTCCTGTAGCACAAACTCGCTATAATCACGCGAGGGACCGGCCTGAAGGGCTGCATAGATCAGACTGAAATCTGGACAATCAACATAAGCATCCTTCAGCCTCTCTAAACCTACCACCTCAACACTCATGGTGGTCAACATCATCATCCGCCGACTCAGCGCATCGGTGACCTTGTTCTCCGCCCCTGCCTTATACTTGAGCACAAATGTGTACTCTTGGAGATACTCCACCCAACGACTGTGGCGAGCGTTCAGCTTCTTTTCAGTATGGAGGAATCGTAAAGCCTCATGATCAGAAAAGAGGACAAACTCCTGGTGTAAAAGATAGTGCCTCCAATACCTCAATGCCTGGACAACTGCGTAAAATTCTTTGTCATATGTGGAATATCGCAGTTTGGCATCATTAAGCTTCTCGCTAAAGAATGCTATGGGGTGGGACTCCTGACTCAACACGCCACCAATGCCCACTCCAGAAGCATCACAAGTGACCTTAAACACCTTAGAAAAATCAGGTAAAGCAAGAATAGGTGCCTGGGTCATGCGCTCCTTAATGCCCTGAAAGGCCGTGGCTACAGCCTTAGTCCATACGAATGCCCCCTTCTTTATGCAATCAGTGATCGGGGCAGTGATAGAACTAAAGCCACGAATGAAGCTGCGATAGAACATCGCTAAGCCATGGAAGCTTCGGACATTATGGAGGGTGCGGGGCTCGGGCCACTCCCTGATGGCCCTAATCTTCTTCGGATCAGCGGAGACTCCATCTCTAGACACAATGAACCCGAGGAAGGTGATCTGATCAGTCATGAAGGCACACTTCTTCGGGTTGGCGAATAAGCTCTCTCGCCTCAAAATGACACATACCTGCCTAAGGTGGTCTAAGTGGTCCTCCCTAGTGCGGCTGTAGATAAGAATGTTGTCAAAGTAGACGACCAAGAAGACCCCTATCATAGGGCGTAAAACCTGGGTCATCAACCGCCTGAAGGTACTAGGGGCGTTGGAAAGCCCAAAGGGCATAATCAACCACTCATAAAGACCATTCTTGGTCTTGAATGCCGTCTTCCATTCATCCCCAAGCCTGATCCGCACCTGGTGATAGCCACTACGAAGATCTATCTTTGAAAAGATAGTGGCTCCTAACATCATGTCTAACAAATCATCCAATCGGAGAATGGGAAAGTGTTACTTCACCGTGATCTTGTTGATCGCACGGCTATCGATGCACATCCTCCATGTGCCATCCTTCTTCGGGGCCACTAATGCGGGAACAACGCAAGGGCTCTTGCTGTCCCTAAGAGATCCTCGACTCATCAACTCTTTGTTGTGCCCATGTGGTCATTTGACATTCATGGTTTTGATAATGGCCAAACACTATAAGTCATTGATGTTTCCCACTCGCATATGATTGACATACTTGATGCTTTTCCATGACAAATATGCCAAGGAATGGAGTGGAGATGGCAAAAGTGAAAGACCAATGGTCGCGCCCAAGCAAGGATTAAAATCCCTTCGAAGCAAGAGTTGACATTTCACATAGCCAAGGTCGATGCACAATGAAGAACACAATTGGTTTCAACGTCCAAGGTCTGAGCATTCATTAAGGAAAGGTCAAATACTCAGTAGACACCTTCATGGTCTAAAGAGCTTGATGCACAGACTTGAATGGACTGCAAACAGGTTTAAGGGGTTGACTGAAGCAAAATCTGTGAAAAATAAAGTTTTCGGTCGACCAACGGTCATATACCGGCCGACCGGAATTACCAGAAACGAAAAGGCCACAAAAACTCTCAGAACCGGTCGACCGCCTAGAAAGTCCGGTCGACCGCCCCAGGTCCGGTCGACCGCCCCAGGTCCGGTCGACCGCCCCACCATTGCCGGTCGACTGAAATTGCCAGAACGAAAACGCTTTACAACTGTAAAGTTCGGTTGACCGACCACCAACCTCCGGTCGACCGGCAGCACTGATGCAGCAATGTTTGACTTTGTTTTCCACCTCGTGGGCAGCCCCTTTTCTTAGATTTGTTTAATCCTAAAGTCACCCAATCTACCATGATTTGTGGATCTGGTCTGGGGCTTGTCTATGGACCATTCAAGAGATATAAAACCAACACAAGAGGGTTAGAAACCCTAATGCATCAAAGGAGATCAAGAGACGCTAGAGGAGGCTGTCCAAGGGAAGAAGAAGAGGGTACTGTAGCCGTGAATAGTACTTCGTGCAGAAGTTCTTCATCCATTCCAAGGTGATTCAAGCTCATATCCAAACTAGCAACCTCCAAGGCAGTGTACAAGCAAGCAAGGTTCTCAAGGGAGATCAAAGCTCTATCCATAATCCTCTTCATCCACTCAAGAGGATCCAAGGAAGATCACTTCGCAAGGAAGAAGAAACCATTATTGCTGAATCAAGAGGAGAGCTTTGCAAAGAAGAAGAAGCCTCTGATGCAGATCTACATCGCATTTTAGACAAGATCTTTTCGCTTCAAGCCTTGATCATATCTCCATCTCTTGTCTGATCATTCTCATGTTTGTTCTCTTTTCATTTTGTTCAAGCTACTGAAATTGAGAATCGTCCCTACCGCGGTTAGTAGGAAGGCAGTTGGAGGGTGATCCAATCTGCGGTGTTGTCGTCCCTACCAGTGGTTAGTAGGAAGGCAATCGGAAGTTCTCCTATCTGCAGTTTGGTGCACTACACTAGTGGAGCCTCACCAGATTTGGTGAGGGGTGGACGTAGGACTGGGGATTCAGTCTGAACCACCGTAAAATCTCATGTGTTATGGTTTGTTTATGCGATTGCTTTGTACTAGATGCATACTTAGGTTCAATCATTAATTTACTCATTCATCTTGCTAAGCAAATCGTCGTATCCTTCGCTAAGCTAGTTGTATTCTGCTGCTATTATCTTTATCTAGCTTTAAAGAGGGGTGTTCTACGAAAAGAGGGGTAGATCTATTCACCCCTCCCCTCTAGATCTGCCATCCATTAATCAACAAGTGGTATCAGAGCCTAATCTCTCATTATGGGGTCCAATGACCTTGAGAAAAATGGTGGATTGTCGTCCAAGGGTTTATTACCTGAAGGACATTCTGTGAATAGGCCTCCTTATTTCACTGGAACTAATTATCCTTATTGGAAACAACGCATGCAGGTGTTCATTCGCGCCCAAGATTACGAACTCTGGCGAGTGATCAGCAAAGGTCCATATGAGCTTACGGATGATGAGGAATTGTGGACCAAAGAACAAATAAGAAAATCCACTGTCAACTGGAGTGCTAGACACTTCATGCAATGCTTACTCCATCTAGTAGAATTCTCAAGAGTGGCTACCAGCGCAACTACAAAAGAAATGTGGGACATGTTAGAAGTGATTTATGAAGGAACCTCTTAGGTATGAGAAACAAAAGTCAACATTTTAGTTTCTGAATATGAAATGTTCAGGATGAGGCCTGATGAGTCAATTCAAGACATGTATGCTCGCTTAACTGTGCTTACTAATAGTCTAACTGATCTTGGAAGGAAATATTCAGAGCAGAAATTGTAAGAAATATTCTCAGATCACTGACCCCAGCATGGCACACGAAGGCTACCGTGGTTGAAGAATCCAGAGATCTCGCAACTACTAAGGTAGATGAACTCATCGGGTCATTGATGACCTATGAGATGAACCTAAAGAACAAAGAGGCTGAGGTACCTAAGAAAAAGTCCCTAGCTCTTAAAGCAGGACCTAGCGGTCAAAGCACTTCTGATGAAGGTGAGACTTCTGCAAGTGAGCGAGATGAGGATGACGTAGCCATGCTTACACGTAAGTTCAGAAAATTTCTGAGAAAGAAGGTAAGAGCTTCATGAGAGGAAGGTCACAGGTAAGGAAAGGTTTCAAATCTAATTCTGAAAACTTTAAGAAAGCTGACAAGATATTTGTTATTCTTGCAACAAACTAGGGCATTTCAAGACTGAATGTCCTGAAAAATTCAGAAAAGCTGACAAATGGAAGGGCAAGAAGAAGAACAAGGCCATGGTGTCCACATGGAGCGACGAAGAAGAAAGTGATGATGGAACCAGCTTCTCGGACAAAGAAAAAGAAAATCTTTGTCTCATGGCCAGAGGTGACGAAGAAACTGAGGTAAACTCTCCATTTGAAAATTTCACAATTGATGATTGGGAGGAAGCATATATACAGCTCATGGAAAAATATGACATGTACAAAATTGAGAATAAATCATTAAAAAATAAAATTAACTCATTTGTGCATGATCATGATATGAATCATAAAACTGCTTTACTTGAAACTGAAATTGAAGACCTTAAGAAAATGATTGAGAATTTGGAAGAGGGAAGAAAAGAAATGGTTGACTTAGAAACTGAAAATGAAGACTTGAGAAATGAGATTGATAGCATGAAGCTAAAAATACAAACCTATGAAAAGGACAACAAATTGAGCAATGCGAAGTATGATGCTGTCAAACAAGTCAACACTCAACTCCTTCAAAACATTGAAAACCGACAAAAAGAGTTGAAGGGTAAACAACATTCTTTAGAGAAGTTTGTAAATGGAAGAGAAAACCTAGATGCATTGCTAGGTACAAGAATGAATTTCAGCAAGGAATGGTTGGGTTTTAATCCCACAAACAAAAGTCCAATTGGGTTAAAAACTGTCACATTTGTTTCTTCTTCTGATGCTTCTACCTCAAACACAACACCCAAAGGAAAAGAATAGGTTGAAGAGGAGGCCACTAAAATTCCCAAAAAGATTACTCAAAAGCCTAAGAAAAGTCAACCTTCCCCACAGCATAGGCCGACACTTCCTTGGCCATCCCTAGCTTAGCCTTCCAGAAGCCACTATAACTGGGTTGCACATAGGACATGTTGACACTCCCATTCATACAGGTCGACACCACCTTACTTTTGGGGCAATTATGATTCCTTTGTGCATCAATCCTATAAGCTTCAATCCCCTAGGTGGCAAAAAAATTACTTTCAACCCAAAACCAACTAGTGGCCTCAATAGTTTAAGAACAAACTTCTTCAAACGTCTACAAAATCTAACAAAGAGCCTCTAAACAGAAAGTGAATGTCAAAACTGAAAAGAAAAATCAAATCCCTGCACTAAGCAAAGAAAACATGAATGCAAGGAAATTTTAGATTCAAAAGAGATGGTATCATATTGTGAAAATCTGAAGAGGTTGATGGGACCCAAATTTTGCTGGGTTCCAAACCCCATTGCTTAATTCCTTGTGCATGAGTGTCTTGCAGCCATGCATAACTGGTGGTACCTTGATAGTGGATGTTCATGGCACATGACTGGAGATAGAACTAAATTCTTTCTCTTGGAGAAAAAGGAAGGAGGACACGTCACATTTGGAGGGGACAACAAAGGAAGAATCATTGGAACAAGTAATGTAGGTAAGAACCTCTCCAACTCCATTGGAAATGTGCTACTAGTTGAAGGTTTGAAATATAACTTGCTCAGCATAAGTCAATTGTGTGATAAAGGTCATAAAGTGTTGTTTGACTCTCATGAATGTAGAATCCTTGAACCAAAATCTGACAAGGTAAAATGTTCTGGTAAAAGAGTCAACAATGTTTACATGATTGACTTAGATGATCCTGCTCACATAAACCTCTGTCTTAGTGCACCAAAATCCGAGCTTGCATGGTTATGGCATCGTAGACTAGGACATGCTAGCTACAATGTCTTGCATAAACTTTTAAAGCATACAATGGTGAAAGGTTTGCCTAAACTATCTTTTAAAGAAGAAAATAAATTGTATGATGCATGTGCCCTAAGTAAACAAACAAGAAAATCCTTCAAGCCTAGATCTGTAAATTTGTCATCCAAACCACTCGAGCTGATTCATATGGACTTGTTTGGTCCAACCAGAACTGCTAGTTTAAGTGGTAGAAAATATGGATATGTCATGGTAGATGATTTCTCTAGGTTCACATGGGTTTTCTTTCTCACACATAAAAATGATGCTTTTGATGAGTTTCAGGCACTCTATATAAAGATAAAGCAAGACGGTGAGTTTAAAATCTCCAATCTTCAATCTGATCATGGTGGTGAATTTGAAAATACTGAATTCTATAATCTTTGTAGGGCTGAAGACATTTCACATCACTTTTCATCACCAAGAACCCCTGAGCAAAATGGTATAGTTGAAAGAAGGAATCGAACACTCATAGAGATGGCGAGGATAATGCTTGCGGAACGGCAACTCCCAAGGAAGTTTTGGGCTGAGGCGGTAAACACGGCTTATTACATTATCAACTGATCTATGGTAAGGCCACATACCAAAAAGACTCCTTATGAGTTGCTGAAAGGTAACAAGCCCTCTCTCTCACACATGAAAGTGTTTGGGTCTAAATGCTTCATCCACAATAATGACAAAAGAGAATTAGATAAATTCGAGCCCAAGAGCGATGAAGGTATATTCCTTGGATATTATGATAGATCTAGGGCTTATATAATTTACAACATTAAGAGTCAAACTGTGGAAGAATCACCCCATATTTCCTTTGATGAATATCATGATGATTCTAAAAATGATAACCATTGCAGGAAAAATGATGAAGACGGAGAATTCCTAAGCATGAAGGAAAAGAATGATCCTCCACAAGAAGAAACAAGAGAAGATGGTGACCTAGCTGAATCAAGTAATGCAAGGGATCAAGCTCTAGGAGAAGGTAATGATTCTGTAGACATTAAAATTCTTAAGGATCATCCTTTAGAAAATGTCATTGGAAGCTTGAATGATCCACCCAGAACTAGGTCACATTTCAGAATTGTGAAAGAATTAGATCATCTTGCTCTTGTCTCTCAAATGGAACCTAAAAATGTTGAAGAAGCCTTAAATGATGAAAACTGGATAAACTCCATGCAAGATGAATTAAACCAGTTTGAAAGAAACAAAGTTTGGCATCTTGTTCCTAGACCATCATCATAATCTGTCATAGGCACTAAATGGGTTTTTAGGAACAAACTCAGTGAGGATGGCAAGATAATAAGAAACAAGTCTAAATTGGTGGCTCAAGGGTATAATCAAGAGTTTCGGGTAGACTTTGAAGAATCTTATGCCCCTGTAGCTAGACTTGAGGTCATCAGAATTTTAGTTGCCTTTATATGCTCCCTTAGAATAAAGTTGTATTAAATGGATGTAAAAAGTGCCTTCTTAAATGGTTTGATCAAAGAAGAAGTCTATGTGGAGCAGCCCCCTGGCTTTGAGAACTCTAACCATGCAGCATTTGTATACAAACTAGACATGGCACTTTATGGCTTGAAACAAGCACCAAGAGCTTGGTATGAGAGACTAAGCTCGTTCCTCATTGAAAAATGGTACACACGAGGTAAGGTAGACCAATCACTTTTCACCAAGAATCAAGGTAAGAACATCTTGATTGTTCAAATTTATGTTGATGATATTGTGTTTGGTTCTACTAAATCTGAAATGTGTGAGAAATTTGCTAACCTCATAACTAGCGAATTCTAGATGAGCTTAGTGGGAGAACTCCACTTTTTTCTCGATTTACAGGTCAACCAATGAGAATATGGGTGCTTCATAAGTCAAGCCAAATACATCAAAGAGCTGCGGAAAAGATTCAACATGACAAGCTGCAAAATAATTACAACTCCTATGAGCACCACAACATCACTGGATTCAGATGAAAATGGTAAATTAGTGGATGCAAAAATCTATAGAGGTATGATTGGCTCCTTACTTTATTTGACTACATCCTAACAAGATATCCAGTTTAGTGTTTACCTCTGTGCTAGATTTCAAGCTAGTCCTAGAGAATCCCACTTGACTGCCATCAAACGTATCCTTCGATATCTTGCCGGAACTCAAGATTTGGGATTGTGGTATCCGTCATCATGTGATTTATATCTTATTTCTTATTCTGATGCGGACTACACTGGCTGCAAGCTGGATCGCAAGAGTACTAGTGGCTACTGCCAGTTTTTGGGCTGGTGTTTAATTTCTTGGGCCTCCAAGAAATAACACTCGGTTGCCCTCTCAACTGCAGAAGCAGAATACGTTGCTGCGGGGAGCTGTGGCACCCAAGTGTTGTGGATTAAACACCAACTCCAAGATTACTTAGTGGATCTTGGTTGTGTCCCGATTCTGTGTGATAACACAAGTGCTATCAACCCTTCAAAAAATCCAGTCCAGCACTCTAGGACACATCATATTGAGATTAGGCATCACTTCATTAGAGATGAGGTCTTTAAGAAAAACTTTGAACTGCATTTTGTTGATACACTAAATCAGATTGCTGACATCTTCACCAAGCCCTTGTGTAATGATAGGTTTACAACACTGAGAAGGGAGCTTGGTCTTTGCAGACCTCAGGCTAATAAAAATTAAAATGATGATCTTCTTTAATTTGGTTGTGTGCTTTTGCTGATTGGTATCCATGCATTGTTTATATGTAAACATGTTGTTGGGTCCCGTAGTGCAGGAACACGGATCTAGAGGGGGGTGTGAATAGATCCTACTACTAAAAACTATGTCCTATTAAAAACACAACTAGCACACAGTGGAATATACAAGATTGAGTAATTTAATCTAAACAGGTTTAAACTAGATTCACTCAATCTCACCGAGCTCACACGATTGCACAAACAGATAGGATAGAGAACACACAATCACAATAATCAAACCACAAGACACGGGGATTTTTAAGGTGGTTCGGGACCACGACGGGCTCCCTACGTCCACCCCTCACCAAACCGGTGAGGCTTCACTACACGCTACAAAATGTAGCAACACAGGGACGAACCCCAACACACAGACACGCTGCTTTCGCAGCAACACACACAGACGAGGCCTTGCCTCAAACTGCTGCCACAGCAGCACACCCACACACACACACCCACACACACTGGGGAACACACCCCGAACAAATTCCTCACACGGAGTCACAACTCTGTCCACACACACATAGGACAATGCCTACACAACCACACGGGAGTAAACTCCCAACCACACACACAGATATACTCCGCACAAATCAACACACATAAGACCACACACACACTCGGAGACCCCTTTCTCCGAACACCCACACAAAATATTCTGTCAAATGTATATGTAACAATCACAAATATATGCTATGACCTTCCACACAAATTCTATAGATGTAAACTAGAAGAATGCATCAAGTATAAGGCTCCCCCTTCTTCATCAAAATCTGATTCTCCTTGCTCGTTGATGGATGATCATAATCTTGACATCATCTTCTTCCTCTCCTCTAGCCGCCTCTCTTTTCCTTATTCCAATCTCCTCTCTTCACCTGAAAGAGTAGATAGACATAATGAGTTCAATCTTTAAGCTAATCTCAAACAAGAATATAGACTTGAATGGTTTAGAGATTCCCCTCTTCATCTTCAACCTATATGAAAGAACACATGAGCATTAAGATTGTGGTATCACAAAGATTGCAGCTCATATATATATATGCAATAGATAGGACGAATGAAGCTCTCCTATAATGCCTTAAAGAAGATTTTCAAGCTCTGTCAACAAAGATTAGAATAAGGAAGATTTTGTAGTGATTAGAGCTCCCCCTTTCTCTTCTTCAAACGTATTTGAATGCTTCTGCAGGATGAAGAACGTTCTTGAAGCAAGTGTGAAGAAATGCACCACAAACAAAGGTTGGATCTTGATTTCAGATGCAGCTTTCAGTTGTATATGATCTTGGGCCTTGATTCAAGCTTCTTCCCTTCATTTTCAGCTTCAGAACAAGGTGGAGGAGGGCTTGGGAGCTTCAACTTCGAACCTGCACATACAAGGGTTAGAAGAAAACGATTTTCAGATCTAGCATCCTCTTCCTTAGGGTTTACAACCCAAGAGTTGTATATAAGTGTTTAGAATGGTCAAGGAACAGCTTGGAGACTAGATCCACGAATTAGGGAGTGATATAGGGCATTAGGAATTGATTGGTAGGACTTTTGGGGCAAGAAAACGGCGGTCAAAGATGGTGGCTGGACGTCCGACCGGAAAGGGTCGACCCCAGGGTCGACCCTCGGGCTCACAGAAGCCAAACATAACCTAAAATATGGTTCTAGGTTACAGGGGTCGACCCCAGGGTCGACCCTTCAATGGGTCGACCCCAGGGGTCGACCCTCGTGCTTGTAGAACCCAAACAGAACCTGATTTAAGGTTCTGGGTTACAGGGGTCGACCCCAGGGTCGACCCCTTTCAGCAGGTTTAAAAAAAAACAGCTCTGCGCGCTTCGACGACAGGAATTAATTCTCCTAGCTCCGAACTCCTATCGAAGCAAGACTGGAGGTGTTGGAAAGAGGACTCCCAGAGGTACAACATATAATTTTAGAGGGGAGATCCAACGGTTGGATTGAAAATGGTGAAGACTGTAAGACAGTTTGAGTTTGAAAAACAACTAAAACCTCCATCAAACCAATGGGAAACAATTGAATAAATGTTACCATAATCCCATGAAGATCAACAATGATTTTTCATCCTGAAAAATATGATAAAGCAAGGTGTTAGTTGAAAATTAAGATCTTTACATCAAGCATTAACACTATGACCATGTTCACAATAAATTGCTTCGTTGAACCTATTCCACGAGTGAAAGATGGAACTTACAACATTGTTTTACCTGAGTTTCACATTATCCTTAAATGCTTGTTCTTTTATTGAATCGTTCATGTAAGAATCATGGAGTTCCAATATTGAATTACCATTGCATGATCAACAAATTTGGAATCAAGGTACGCATAACAATGTTGAGTCACATTCCATGTGATCAATTCACAAACTCATCAAACCACATATCATACCCTCCATTCATTTAGCATTACTAAAGTACACATTCATGATATGTGGCTCAATATGACATGATGCTCAATATGAGAGGCTCAATATGACATGATGCTCAAAATGACATTTATCCAAGTATGTTTTTCACAGAGGCTTCTCATTAAATACAAAGCAATATCACCAAGTGTAGAGACAATGTATATGCAATGTTTGTGCTAACTTCAAAGCACGTATGCATCCATATGATGATAAGCCTTGTAGAATTACAATTCATCCATATGATGATAAGCCTTATAGAATTACAATGCATCCACATGATGATATCCCAAAAGAAATAGTTTATGATCATTTCAACAACCAGTTCAAGTGAAGAGCATTCACGCACAAGGCTAAGCAACAAAGGCATTTTGTAATCATCAAAATCACATACACAACACATGTCATTCTGCATTTGGTGTCGCATTGCATGTAGTTGTATAATAAAGTTGAATTCATGTTCACGATGCATTACATGTGCTGTAGCATCATTCTTGCACGGCTATGGTATATTAAATGATGAATTGTGGAAAGGTAGGTTATGCTTGTCTAGAAGCACTCACCATGCGTGAGGATACACCTCCGCCAAGTACCATGCGTCACCGTCGCATGTAGGCCATATAGTAAGGGGGAGCTATTTCTTTGAAGCATTCATGCATATGTTTCATCTTCATTCAGTTACCTTTAATAAATGTACAACCATGGGCCGGGTCATGCATTTCATTTCTGATCATTCCCTTGATTGCAAACATAACTCCTTGAATGCATCCACTGCATACCCTTAGGGGGAGTCATGCTGCTTCTCTTACTCTCTTGCAAATCTGAACTTCAATGACTTCCAGTCTGAACATGTGATCATGAAACAGATAGAACTATGGCGTAAGAGCTTTCTATTATATGAACTGATGAATGTCCATCCAATTACAATGGTTCAGATTTAATGATTTCTTTGAAGTGTTGATATTTATTTTGAAATCATCTCTGTTCGGTGATTTTAATAGACTTTAACTAGAGATTGCATGTTGTGCCTTGAATGACTATCTTGAAATCTAAAAATTCAAACTTCATGGCAACCTTGGTGATACACTCAAGCTTAGTATTATTTTTAAACACCTTGATGAGCTGGAATTCCTGACAATAAATTTGACAGAGCAATGATATTGTTGCATGGAGAAATATGTCACGTCCTTAAACCAAGTGACGAATGATATGTCATGATGTGCCCATGTTATCTCTGTCTTAATTAAATTAGACTCTAGGTAGAGCAATGACATAGATGCTAAGAAATATATCTCCTCATCAAAGAAATGAGGTCAGATATGTCATGAGATGACAAAGCTATCTCTGTTCAATCTGAAATGTAGCAGTCAGTTTTACCAAATACCTAGGAATACTGGCGTCTAAACAGCGTGTATTCTTACGGATAGGAGGCATGTACTAGACTCGATTACTCGTAAAATATGAGTCATGTGCATACAAATTCAAAAGATCATGCAAAACAGTGCTGAAATCATAAGATTCTATGCTTTAGTCAAGCTTGTTTAACCTCAATACTAGTTTGTGCAATTCCCGATGAAGTTATTGAATATGGATGTATAAGACGAAGGAAGGTTAACCACTACCATGATATGCACTTCTGGTTTATTTCTATTAAAACATGGATGTAGCTGCTTTTCGAACTCTGTTGTTGATCTCGGATTTCATTAGCTTTGAACTATGTATCTTGCTCACGACATGTTTCAGATCTGCATATAATGGCTTGCTCGAAACTCCTATTTAGCTCTGATCTCTAGATCATTTGTCACAATCTTTACCTTATCCCTCCTTTTTGCTATTGTCAAAGGGGGAGAATACTTTTGTGAGTTGAGTTACCTTTGTGAGTGAGTTGTCAAAGGGGGAGACAAAGGGGGAGAATAACTTTGTGAGAAAGGGGAGAATAACTTTGTGAGAAAGTCCCTTATCATGCATACACACAGGGGGAGAGCAGCATACATAATCAGGATGAACTTGATCATCCATGCATACATATTAGCATGCACATGATCTGATCATCCATGCATACAAATCCACATTCACATGCTCTGATCATCACTCTGCATCTTAAGCTGCATATGTTAATACTCACTCATGCATAGCATAATCATCATCATCATGTATCTTGAGCTGCATATGTTATAAAATTTACCATCTTGGACATTACTGCCAACTAATGACTCACAGTGTTGCCATCATCAAAAAGGGCGAGATTGTGGTGCCCATGTGGTAATTTGACATTCATGGTTTTGATAATGGCCAAACACTATAAGTCATTGATGTTTCTCACTCGCATATGATTGAAATACTTGATGCTTTTCCATGATAGATACGTCAAGGAATGGAGTGGAGATGGCAAAAGTGAAAGACCAATGATCGCGCCCAAGCAAGGATTAAAATCTCTTCGAAGCAAGAGTCGACACTTCACATAGCCAAGGTCGATGCACAATGAAGAACACAATTGGTTTCAACGTCCAAGGTCTGAGCATTCATTAAGGAAAGGTCAAATACTCAGTAGACATCTTCAAGGTCTAAGGAGTTTGATGCCACAGACATGAATGGACTGCAAACAGGTTTAAGGGGTTGATTGAAGAAAAATCTATGAAAAATCAAGTTTCCCGGTCGACCAACGGTCATATACCGGTCGACCGGAATTACCAGAAACGAAAAGGCCACAAAAACTCTCAGAACCGGTCGACCGCCCAGAAAGTCCGGTCGACCGCCCCAGGTCCGGTCGACCGCCCCACCATTGCCGGTCGACTGAAATTTCCAGAACGAAAACTCTTCACAATTGTAAAGTTCCGGTCGACCGACCACCAACCTCCAGTCGATCGGTAGCCTCGATGTAGCAATGTTTGACTTTATTTTTCACCTCGTGGGTAGCCCCTTTTCTTGGATTTGTTTAATCCTAAAGTCACCCAATCTACCATGATTTGTGAATCTGGTCTGGGGCTTGTCTATGGACCATTCAAGAGATATAAAACCAACACAAGAGGGTTAGAAACCCTAATGCATCAAAGGAGATCAAGAGAGGCTAGATGAGGCTGTCCAAGGGAAGAAGAAGAGGGTACTGTAGCCATGAACAGTACTTCGTGCAGAAGTTCTTCATCCATTCCAAGGTGATTCAAGCTCATATCCAAGCTAGCAACCTCCAAGGCAGTGTACAAGCAAGCAAGGTTCTCAAGGGAGATCAAAGCTCCATCCATAATCCTCTTCATCCACTCAAGAGGATCCAAGGAAGATCACTTCGCAAGGAAGAAGAAACCATTGTTGCTGAATCAAGAGGAGAGCTTTGCAAAGAAGAAGAAGCCTCTGATGCTGATCTACATCGCATTTCAGACAAGATTTTTCACTTCTAGCCTTAATCATATCTCCATCTCTTGTCTGATCATTCTCATATTTGTTCTCTTTTCATTTTGTTCAAGCTACTAAAATTGAGAATCGTCCCTACTGCGGTTAGTCGGAAGGTAGTTGGAGGGTGATCCAATCTGCGGTGTTGTCGTCCCTACCGGTGGTTAGTAGGAAGATAATCAGAAGTTCTCCGATCTGTGGTTTGGTGCGCTACACTAGTGGAGCCTCACCGGATTTGGTGAGGGGTGGACGTATGACTGGGGATTCAATCCGAACCACCTTAAAATTTCGTGTGTTATGGTTTGTTTGTGCAATTACTTTGTACTAGATGCATGCTTAAGTTCAATCGTTAATTTACTCATTCATCTTGCTAAGCAAATCGTCGTATCCTTAGCTAAGCTAGTTGTATTCCGCTGCTATTATCTTTATCTAACTTTAAAGAGGGGTGTTCTGAGAAAAGAGGGGCAGATCTATTCACCCTTCCCCTCTAGATCCGCCATCCACTACTCAACACTCCTCGACCTGCCTTTGAAGTTCGGCATGGTCCGTGGGACTCATCCTATAGTGGGGAAGGTTGGGCAAGGATGAGCCCGGGACAAGGTCGATCTCATGATGGATATCCCTCATCGGCAGAAGGCCTTCGGGGAGGTCTTCCAGGAAGACATCAGAAAAGTCTCGGAGGATCGCAGCTACCTCTGGGGGGTGCTCTTCATCAGACTTAAGAGCGACATCCTCCACTCCTTAGACAACAACGGCAAGGATAGGGCTACCCCCGCTCACCTCTTGCTCTATCTCTCGTGGGCTAATCATCATTAATCTCCAGGGTGGGAGGCCTCCTGTCCTAGGAGTAGTCGAAGAGGTAGTAGCCCGCGTCGTAGATGAGGTGGAAGGACCAACTGTCCCCTGACTAGGAGGGGTGGAAGTGCTGGGACCGGCTGGTCCTCGGACAGAAGGATCCTTCGGCTGGGTGGGATGGAGGGTGATCATATGGTCCCCGTGATTGAATGTACATGTGTTTGACCATCCTTGGAGGGTGGCATCCCAATCAAACAGCTAAGGCCTACTGAGGATAATGCTACCTACCTTTATAGGCAACACATCACACCAGATCTCATCATGGTAAGCCTGGAACTGTAGTGGCACCAAACATCTCAGCCTGACCAGGATGAAAGTAGAGTCCACCCAAGAAACTCTATAAGGTGCGGGTTGATCTACGGGCGTCAAACCCAGATGCTTAACCATGCCCATAGAGATGGCGTTAATGCAACTCCCGCTATCAATGATCACCTTGCAGGCCTTTCCTCCCAGCCTACAAAATATATGAAAGATGGTGGTACGACGCCAGTCGTCACTTACTTGGGGCTGGGTAAGGATGCACCTAACTACTCCCAACTGTACATCACTCTGATGATGGGTACCTGGGAAATCAACTGGTGCTCCCTCCACGTGTTCATCAAAGAACTCCTCCGCCAAATCCTGATCAGCCTCGTAACTGATCGGCACTAGCTCAGGTGTGGGATCGCTGGCAGATGGATCCGAGATGACAAGCGATTCCTGAGTGGGACACTTGGCCGAATAGTGGCCAACCCCACCACACCTATAGCAGGTTCCCTGAGTCCCGAAGCCCTGGGATGTTCCACCCACCATCGGCCCCTTACCCTTGTCCACAAGACGGACAAGGGGTGTAGGAAGTAGGGGTGGTCGAGTCGGTATGGCGGGTTGGGCCGGTCTAGGGGTAGGGATGGGTGCCTGCTGGCGAGGGGGAGGATCCCTCGGAGGAAGGGGGCGCCTAGGAGTAGCAAGGTCCTAGCGAGGAGGTTCCTGGGGGTGGGCCACGGGCCACCGAGTGTAGGAACCAGGCATGGTCCTAGGGTCAGACACACGCGGATATGGGACCCCCTGGCGCAGAGTAGGAGCAAACTCCGCCTCAAATTGCTCTACCTTGAGAGCAACATGGTACGCGTTCTCCAGCTTGTCCACCTTGCGGTAGAAAAGCTCATATTGTAGGTGTGGCCGCAGACCACGCCTAAAACGGGAGACAATAAGGGAGCTCTCCTCCGTGGCGTCACATCGTAAAAAGTATTCATCAAACTCGGCGATGTAATCGGAGACGGACCGGTCTCCTTGGGTGAGACTCTACCATCTGTCTATGAGACGCTGGTAGTAGGAGGTAGGGAGGTACTTCTTCCTAAGTTTGGACCTCGTCTCATCCCACGTCTCTACCTGGGGCTCCTGACGGTGAAACAACAGGTTCTCCATGTTCCTCTAGTAAGTTTGTGCCTGCCCTAACAGTTTCATTTTGGCAAACTTGACCTTCCAGTGGTCCGACATCTCAAACCACTCGAAATATCGGTCCATGCCGGCCTCCCAATCAAGATAGACCTTTGGGTCCAAGGACCCGTCGAAAGTGGGAGGGTCTACTCGCATCGTCCTAAGGACCCGCTCGTCCTCATCATCCCTTTGTGGTCGGTGACCACGGCGGCGTCGGCCATCTCCCCCATACTCATTTTCAGACCCGTAGTCCTCAACATCTGGGGCACGTGGCTGTCGCTCCTCAGCCCTAAGTGGGGCGGGATGGATAACAGGCACCGGAGGGGGCACCTATAGAGCCGGGATAGCTCTGGGGAGCTCCTGGCTGGGGACTCTCTCCACATTTTCCATCCTTCCGACCAGACCTTGGATAGATCGGTCGGAGACCTCGTCACGGTCCTCCATGATTTTGAGACGGCCCTCTATGCGCTCAGTATGCTCTCTACTAATTTGCTCGAACCGATCCATGCGCTCCATGAGTAGTGCGACCACATCATCCAGAGTTTGGCCACATGGGTTGGCACCTCGGGGGTCACCCATAGTGTCAGGGTGATGGTACTGGGCACCTCCACGGGTTGGCATGCAATGGGTGAGGACCTAGAGGGAGCTAAGGTGGGGGGTGACTCACTATGACCTATATGGATGGACTAATGCAAAAGACGGACAACCTACACTCCAAAATCTGGTACGAGGCAGAGGTTTGATCCTCACGCAAGTGTGCCCCTTTCCCAATAGGCTTAGCCTACCGTTCCGAGAACACCTTTGGATATACCAGATGAAATGGAGCATCTAGGACTGACTACCCTAGACTCAAATCAGCTCTGATACCATTTTGATGCGGGACAACTACGGGACTAGACTCGGACGGGTTGCGACCTTGGACTCTATCGGACGACTCGACTAATAAGATGACGCGACCAACAACAACACTATGATGCGACACCGGATGAGCTCCAGAAGAGGTGATCATGCCCCAAACAAGAAGCGCTAACTCACAGTCATCCCCAGAGAGGGAAACATGACGATCTTGCACGGTTGGGAAACCGCTTTGAGTTTTGGGTGGTCAGCTCACTCTCATGCTCGGAATGAGTCACGGGATGGGTTCCGCTCTCACAACTCACAGCGGTGATTAATATTAAACTAGCTAGGAAGTAAACTATCGCACATGCATCAACATTCTAGAATGGATACTAGCTAAGCAAATACAACAAAGAGGGGGTGACGAGTGTACCTCCACGCTCGAGGCGTGGGGAAGACTTCCCGGCCGAGATCCGAACTCCCGGTACAGCAATAATTAATAATTACAGAATTAATTCTACATGCCACTCCACGCAGGGAGGTAATAGGAAACACATGGGGTCCGGGAGCACCAATCTCGGGTTGGCGGGCAGCAGTCGGTGGCGCTCGGGCGGACGCGGTCGGCTGGTTCAACTCGGTTCACTCGGGCCCACAGGATAGCACGCGGGACCTGCTACTGGTACGGCGGCGTCTAGGGCGGCTTCTGGCTGCAGCGACTGGCGTGGGAGCTCCTGGAGTGTCCGGGGTCGATCCCGGGAGCGGCTGTCACCGGAGTGGAGGCGGGCAATTTTTTGGGATTTGTTTCCCAAGGCTGTCCCGCAGCTCAGCTTCTGGCCAGATCTGCGCGATCCGACGAGATCGGCTAGTACGCCCAACTCCAACGTTGCATCAGGACACAAAGGGTACCGTTGGAAAGAGGACTCAAAATCCTACGATATACTGAATTACAGCTTCATCCAACGGCGGGAATGAAATCTGGAGCGACTGCAAACTGACTGAGCTCACTATCCTGAAATACAGAACTTGAACCTCTTTATCAAGGGCTTTGACCGAGGATCAAATGAACGAATTAGGACCTGAGATTTTTATGGTGGGTAGAGGGGAGGGTGACAGAGATGTACATAGTTTTTTTGTAAATTTTGGACAACATTAGAGGGGTGAGAAAGATCGGATGGAAAGATCTATCTCGCAGATCTGCACACAGGCAGACTTTGAGAAGAAAGAATAGGTGG
Organism: Amorphophallus konjac; assembly: GCA_022559845.1. Classification (NCBI taxonomy): domain Eukaryota; kingdom Viridiplantae; phylum Streptophyta; class Magnoliopsida; order Alismatales; family Araceae; genus Amorphophallus; species Amorphophallus konjac. Next base: position 158,389,826 of record CM040122.1, on the reverse strand, counting down.
CTAGGAAAGGGGGCAAACGAACTCTGATCGACCTAAAAATTAAACTAAGAATGGCCTATGATGGGGGAAACCTACCCTCAATGTTTCATCATGATCCAACGGTCGGATCTGCCGTATCATCCCTTTCACCAAGCTGCTGCCCTGTAACTCCGAGTATCGGGGCAGCAAGAGGATGACCGGCTTGTGGTGGCTCAACGGCGGCGGTGAACGATCACAGCAGATAGAGGGAGAGGGGAATAGGAAGAAATTTGAGGGAGATAGAAGATTGGAGCTCTGATCTGAAGAGAATTGGAGGTGGGAGAGGGAAGAACACCAAGAACACAAGGAGAGGGGGGGCGCACACAAGGCACTATACTCTTGTAATTTTTTTCATTAGTTTCACCAAAATACAACAAGAGACTATAAATATTCAAACCCTAGACCTAGCCAAAAGACTTAGAATACCCTTGGTCAAGGAGGTATAATGGGGAAGGGAGATTAAATAAAGTTTAAATAAATCCCCATGTGAAGACAAAGAGGGGGGCGCCCCTTTCATGGGTCAACATAAGGGACTTCCATTAATTAATCCCCTTGAACCATAATTTCCCCCCCTTAGACCAAAATAAATAAAAATACAAATAGATGGTCATTTATTCTACCATTGACCCAATATAAAAACCCAAGATAATATAAACCAAATACAATCCAAATACATGCTAAATATACACCAAATATGGCCAAATATGTATAAAATATAAATACTATAAAAATACATACTGAAGTATCAGTGCTCCGGTGGCGACTCCAGACTGTCCCCCAGCCACAGAGAGGTCAGTGTCGACCGAGTCGTGCTGTGAGTCCGGTACCGACGGCTCGCTGAGTCGAGCCGTACTCGTGCTCTGGTGTCCTCACCACTACCTCTAGTCAGAGCTTTAAGCTTCGAATTGAGGGTTGGAACTTGACCCTAGTTTCTGCCCGTGCTGAACCATACCAGCAACTTCCCTCCCCTCTATCCCCTGATTCTCTTGACCTAAAGATGTGAAAATTAGAGGGTAGATAGAAGTCATAAAGGGTAACAAAAAGGTCTAAATACTCAACTGCTAAATACCTCGTTTAGGGTTTTTAATTTACATATCAATCTGGCCTGGTCGCACAAGTTCCTGGATTTCTTGTACTAAACCAGCGATTTTGGATGCCTCTATCTTCCTGTTGGCTTGATCTCCAACGATGAAATTTTGAGGGTAGTCAGACCTTAGTATTATGAATAAAATATTCTAAACATACCTCTAATTCATCCTCCTTACTTTAGTTCCACGTAAGCCAAAAGTAAGGGTCGCGTAGGTTGGTTCTGGGGTCTATTTATAGGTTTAACTAGGGTTTTAGAGATATGAACGTACTTAGAGTCCTAATTAGGTCACCAATCCATCCTAAAGGCATGCTAGAGTCTTCTAGCCAACAGATTGTATCAATCCCAGAGGATTTAGACTGAAAAAAATGGAGTTTTTGTGTGATCTAAATTACTCGTGTTAGAACTCTTGAAAATGGTCCAATGAAAACCGTTTCTTGTCCCTTGCGATCTCGCGATAGACCACTTTTGGTCTTGGGCGCCGAATTTGAACTACTTCAAACTCTTTCCCCTATTATCCTCTTATTTATCCCATTTATCCACTTAATTCTAAAAATACCTAAAATTAAGCTTCTACAATATGGGTCAATTCTTTTGGGCTTGGGTTTAGGTCCTTTGGGCTTATTAAAATGGGCCTACCCTATTCTTTAGTATAAGGCCTTTATAACGAGATTTAATTTTTATCCTTTGTTCATTTAATAACCTATTTCAATGTTTTTAATATTTAAATCTTTAAAATTCTCGGGCGTTACAACGGTAGCAGCACGCACAGCAACAGTCACACTCCCTTGAACAGGATGAAGAAGGAAGAAGAGGATGCCGACGTAGCAGAAGCAGAAGACTCTCGTCGATCACCCAGGCAATAGTAGCCCTGGCTTGATCGAACGGGGTTGGTATTTATAAGAGAAGAACTCCTTTGCGTGCATGAATCCTTGCGGGAACTAAATTCCCTATGTATAATCCTAATGGGTTTCAAATCTCCCGTGCTAATCTCTTCACTACCACAGCCGCAGCCGATTTCTTGTTTTGATCTTAAGGAACCCTAATGCCCATGCAAGACTTCGAACGTGGAAGGGTTTGTGGCCCTTTGAGAAGCCTTTTGTTTATATATATACATGTATCCCATTATTATGTGAATAGACGTAGCCCTCTTAAGGCCCAAAAGCCTTCAGATTTCTCTTAAGCCCATTAACTATTGGGTTTTAATCTTAATTGAGTTTATATTTTATTTGTAATGGGTTTATACGTGAGAAGCCCATTAAGCTTATTTGTGGCCTTTTCTCCTTTCTTGCTAATCGAAACCCATTATGGGTTGGGCTTTTATCTTTTTAAGATTTATTTGTAGTGGCCTATTATCTATTTCAGATATTTCTATTTTTCTTATATCACAATTTTATCTTTCTTAATTGTTATTTGACAAATATATTATAGTCATTATTAGTTATTCTCTTTTTAAAATTTCTGGGTTGTTACACCCTCCCCCACTTAAAAGAATTTGGTCCCCAAATTCACATGCTTTTCTTTCTATAACAATGGGGTAAAATCACCATATCCCATCGAGCAATTGTGAATATGGCAGGTTTAGAGTTACCTTTCAATGCTTGTAGCCTGCCTTGTCGCTTCGGTACACCTTGTTGTTTATCTTGCGGCGCTTGCTCCTTTATAAGAGGACAACGGGCGATCCTATGGTTTACACTCCTGCAACGGATGTGTAGACACGCTATTCCTGACGTCCCCTGAGAAAATCTCATATTACCACGCGACGCCCCGCAGCGGCTTTCACATTTTGAATCACTTGAGTGTTTCCTATCTTTGAGTCTTCTCTCGTCTTCTGGGTGAGTAGCGTAACGCTCCTTCGGCATCCGGAAACCGCCTCGTTGTGAAAATCATGCGGCATTCGAACGGCATCAACATGAATCGGATGCATCAGAAGTTGCCGGGACCAGGAAAATGCCTAATGGACGACTGCCGACACCCTTTTCGGGGGAATCCGGGGGTCATCATGGAGGCGTCCAGGCCCCTGGACGCCTCCATCAATACAAAATAATGACAAAAAATATATATATAAGATTGAACAAAAATATATATAATTTCATGGAGGCGTCCAGGCCCCGGGATGCCTCCATCAACCAGCTCACGGGCGACCCCCGGCCATCGACTGACCGTTGCTCAGTCTGTCGTTTGAATAAAATCCAAGTTATGGAGGCGTCCAGGCCCCTGGACGCCTCCATCAACCAGCTCACGGGCGACCCCCGGCCATCGATTGACCATTGCTCAGTCTGTCGTTTGAAGAAAATCTAAGTTATGAAAGCGTCTAGGCCCCTGGACGCCTCCATCAACCAGCTCACGGGCGACCCCCGGCTATTGACTGACTGTTTCTCAGTCTGTCGTTTGAATAAAATCCAAGTTATGGAGGCGTCCAGGCCCCTGGAGGCCTCCATCAACTAGCTCACGGGCGACCCCGGGCCATCGACTGACCGTTGCTCAGCCTGTCGTTTGAATAAAATCTAAGTTATGGAGGCGTCCAGGCCCTTGGACGCCTCCATCAACTAGCTCACGGGCGACCCCGACCATCGACTGACCGTTGCTCAGCCTGTCGTTTGAATAAAACCCAAGTTATGGAGGCATCCAGGCCCATGGACGCCTCCATCAACCAGCTCACGGGCGACCCCGGGCCATCGACTGACCGTTGCTCAGCCTGTCGTTTGAAGAAAATCCAAGTTATGGAGGCGTCCAGGCCCCTGGACGCCTCCATCAACCAGCTCACGGGCGACCCCGGGCCATCGACTGATTGTTGCTCAGCCTGTCGTTTGAATAAAATCCAAGTTATGGAGGCGTCCAGGCCCCTGGACGCCTCCATCAACTAGCTCACGGGCGACCCCCGGCCATCGACTGACCGTTGCTCAGTCTGTCGTTTGAAGAAAATCCAAGTTATGGAGGAGTCCAGGCCCCTGGACGCCTCCATCAACCAGCTCACGGGTGATCCCCGACCATCGACTGACCGTTGCTTAGTTTGTCGTTTGAAGAAAATCCAAGTGATGGAGGCATCCAGGCCTCTGGACGCCCCCATCCTCTCGACCTCTATAAATAGAGGTCTCCCCCCCTCAGTTCACGAAGTCGAAAAAGAGCGTCGAGAGGCTGCCGGATTCTATTCCTAACCCCTGGGTGTTTTGTAGGGGAAGTCCGGTCGGATCTTCAGGTGCCCGTGCTCGCAGGAGAGAGGCCGCCTTCGCCCGCCGCGCTACCTCGTCGTCCCTACGCTGTCGAAGTTCCATCGGATCTTGCCATTGACCATCCAATAAGCCATTCTCTCCTCTTCTTTCCTAGTTATCTTGCATTCATCATATCATATCTTCTACCCCCCCCCCCTTTTATGAGGGAGTCTCTTCCCATTTCTACGTCGGAATAATTGCCATTCATCATAAGCATTTTCCTCCTACTCGTGTCCGAGAGGGGTTTAAAAGACAACACCAACCAGGTGTGTGTCTTGCCATCATTTCGTTACTTGCGTCGTTAGAATTTGAATACTGCACCTTCGTCTTTCTGATCCACCCGTTACTTGTTTGTCGTTGTTTTGCAAGGGTACCTGAGGAAAGCCCTCTCCGTCGGCCAGCCGAAGGGGGAGGAAGAAGCAACCTTCCATTTCCCGCTCTCGAGGATTCACAATCTCCGCTCTCAATACAAGGTACACGCGATCATTTCATTTCTTTGAGGTAACCCCTCTGGCGATCACATCCCTTTAGCATCCTACGTATGCTTTTTCCTCATATTGGCACATTTCATAATCCTTCTTAATTTTTAGTCGCTTGATAGTCTGTAGTTTAGTTCGTTTTCTTCTCCTTGAGTGGATTCCTCGGCCTCCACAGATTGGCGATCACGGTGGGACCTTCTTTTTGCTTTTTTGGGTTACCCTTGAACTCTCGGCACCCACGTGTGCCTCCCTTCTTTCGGCACCCGCGTGTGCCCCTCCCTATTGTGCCCACGTGCGCTACATCATTTCCCTCGTGCACCACGTGCACTCCCCCGGTCCTTTGTGATTACTTCGAGGTCTGCGTTATCTCGACACCCACGTGTGCCCCTCCACTCGGCACCCACGTGTGCTCCCTCCACTTGGCACCCTCGTGTGTCCCCCTTCTTATTGCACCCGTGTGCGTTGTGTCATCCCCTTCGTGCACCACGTGCACGCCCCTTAGTCCCCTCTTTTGTCATTTTTAAGTCTGTGTTGTCTTGGAAAGTAGAACGGCTATATCTTCCTCTATCTGTTTATTGTTGTTATATTCTTGTTATATCACTGCTATACATCTGTTATATTTGTGTACTTATCTCTGCTCCATCTGTGTGTTACATATCTTTTATCCAGCATCGCATTTCATGCATTTACCCCCTTTTCTTTCCTTTTTTTACTCTTTTCTAAGGATCACCCTCTCTCGGTGAAGGAAGGACTCTCCGTTCAGGAATTCCTCTCGACGGACTAGAATCTCCTCCACTGGGACCTCCGTAAGTCCCCGACATCGAAGAATCTCCTCTTCGTTCACTGGGCCGATTGTACCATTGAAGTTCCCCGGAGTTAGTTGACCCATTCGTGGTGAGACGAGAGCCCCTAGCTGACACAGTGGTGAAAACAAAAATGAACTAGGGTCCCTATTTTATGTGAACTTCGGATCTGGTTAAAAACACAAAAAAAAATCATCAAAATCAAAACACAAAAAAGGGGCGTAAAGGCATCCACTTGTTTGATAATCTCTGCTATTTGCTTGCTAGTATATGTTTTTGCGTTCTGGGAAAACTGTGACCATGGCTCACGAGTCTTTTGAGGAGAACCACCCTGGTCGTGGTGAGTCAGTCGAGCCACGAGTCCATGCTATGGACGCGGGTCCTTCCCATGAGCCCTCACGTGAGGTGCAGGTTACCACAGGGGACACATCCCCCCCACAGGACATCTCCTCTTTGCTAGGTGTCCTCGCCAACACGGAGCTTACCTCTGAGCAGCTTCGGGCCTTCCAGACCATTCTGAAGGGGAAATCTGTATCCCCCGCTCCCCAGGAATCAACTCCAGCCATCGCACCTCTCCAAGAATTGGTGCGGGCCATTCATCTCCTTCGCTGGCACAAGCCATCCAATCTCCCTCGCTTCAAGGGCAAGCGAGCCAACAACCACCCTCGTTCCAGTTCCCTTCGCAATCTCAAACCCCTGTTGTTCCCCACATACCGCTTCAGCCGGGGCGAACTATCGGCGGCCCGGCAGCTCCCTCTCATTCAGGGTTTCCCCCTCAAGTCTCCGGGAGACATTTTCCTCCCCAGTGGCAAGTGCCACCTTCACCACCCGAGGAGCTCGCCCAATCGCTCCTCAATAGGTTCAATAGGATGGACGAACAGTTTCAGAATTTGAAGAAAATGGTGGACGTGAAATCCACCCCGGAGGTTGCTTTGCCAATCCTTCCGGTCATCCATCTTCCTCCCTCCAAAATGCCCATGTACCATAGGTACAATGGCACTGGCAACCCCTTCATTCACCTCAAGGATTTCATGTATGAGTCATCCTATTGGCAAAACGACCAGAGATCCCTGGCATACCTCTTTCGGAGGTCATTGGACGGTCCTGCGCTAGAGTGGTTCTATTCTTTGGAGCCCCGCGAGGCCGAGAATTTTGAAACAGTCCAGAGAATGTTCTTGCAAAAATATCGGGATAGGGTCGGTCCCTCTCTCTCCATTACCGACCTAGTGGCCGAAAAGATGAAGTCCGATGAGAATTTTGTCTGCTATGCTGATAGATGGAGGTCTCTAGCAGAAACAATAAGAGATACCCTCTCGGAACCTGAACAAGTAAAGATGATCGTATCCAATGCGACCCCACAGTTCAGGCATGTCTTGGCCATGAATAAGCTCACCACCATGGAAGAGCTCTATGAAAGAGCCCGGTACATCCAAACCCAGTTAAAAGACTCCCCCATTATGAACATGTTTGAGCCGCCGAAGCCCAAGGTGGTCAGAAAGATAAGCGCTGGTGTCCCAGGCGGAGCAACAGAAGGGGTCGTAATAAATGAGCAAGTAAGTGCGGTCAACAACGCCAACTATGCAGCCAACCCAAGGCTTCCACAAATTCCCTGATTTCCCCTCCAACCAGGTCCCTTCCCCTCTCGTCCTCCACCCCAAAATGATCCACCTCAGAACAACATGCCTCAACTACTTCAACCCCAGCAACAACCTCGACCCCAGCAACAACAACCACCACTTCAGTACAACCAAGTTCCACCCCCAGGAAATTACGGTCCCCCACAGCAACAAAGAAGGCCGATTGGTCCCAAGAGAGCCTATTACCCACCATTGCCAGAAACTCTGGCGGATATTTTCAACGCCCTCATGGCCTCAAACACACTCATCCTACCCAGGGAAAGGCCCGTGTGGCCCCCGAATGTTGATACCTCCAGATACTGCGTCTATCACAGGCAGCCAGGACACATAGTGGACAACTGCTTTCAGTTTAAAGATTACATCCACGATACGAATGATGAAGGCGGGATTGACTGGGATGAAATGAGGCGATACGTCGCCACTCTCAAGGCTAGGAGACCTCCTCCTAGGCCACAGTTCCAGCAACAACAGCAGCAGTTACAACAGCAGCCACAACAACAACCACAACAACAACAGTAGCCTCAGCAGGCCCAACCACAACAGCCCAACATGGGCATAATCCAGAATCCATTATCGGAGCACCAACATCCCAATCATCAGGTCAACCCCATCTCCTCCTTCCCGGAAGTTGGGAGAGAGCAGGTGTGGCATCCAGAGAGTACCTCTATTCTTTCTACCGCCAACCCTATCATCATGCAACCCCCTCGCCTTGCCCGGGTAGCACCTCTCTCTCATCAACCCGCGTTAATATAGCCTTCACCAATCCCACTGCTATCACGCCCTCTCATTCACACCCCAATGACCTATCAGCCAACACCCTTCATTACACCCTCACACCCTCTCATTTTCTCTCACTCCCCCACTTTACAATCCACCTCTACTGCATTTGCCCCTATGCCTTCTAAGCCCCTTATCACCCGTCCACCATACGTAACCCCGCCTGTCTCCACCATACCACCGCCAATGCCCTCAAAACCACTCATCATCCACCATCCATCTCAACACCATTACCCGCTCCAAACCTTACCCACTTCCACTTTGCCTCCACCTCCACCTTCCAGACCCCTTATCCTTCATAACCCGTGCGATATCCCCTCTACCTCCACCATGCCTCCACCTAACAAACCCCTCATCAGAATCCCTGCTCCCATCATCACCCCTGCTTCATCAACCATCCATCCACCACTACCCCTCAAACCTCTGTTAAAACCCACTGCTACCCCTATAGAGGTACAAAAGCCACATGCAATGGTGCTCCGGAGTGGAAGGATTTTCCACAGGGTTTTCCCCCAGAACAGTCAGAATCCCGAGCAGTCTCAGCCAGAGAGGGACGATGGAGAACAACCGGAAAGATCTATCCCTGGAACACAGTATGATTTGTTGAAACACTTGGACAAGACGCCTGCTCGGATCTCCATCCTGGAGCTGCTTCAGAGATCCACATCCCATCAGGCAGCCTTAATGGAGCATCTTCTAAAGGTCATGGTGAATGAGGACCTCCCTGTAGAAAAGATTTCTGCCGTCCTGACCCCAACGGACACGCAACCGGCCATCATGTTCCACAACTACGAGCTCGCTCCCAAGGAAGCTCGGAAATATGCATTGTGTGTTTCAATAAAAATTAATGGGGTATCCATAAACCCATGCCTTGTAGACACGGGTGCGTCCATAAATGTGATCTCCATGAGCACCCTTCAGTTGTGTGGGGTCGAACAGGAACATATAAGACCTTCTTCAATCACAGTCATGGCTTATGACAATAGCAAAAGGCCGCCGCAAGGGATGATTATTCTAAGGGCAGAGCTAGGTCCTATGTCAGTCCCCACGGAATTCCATGTCCTCGACATGGACCCCACATTCAAGGCCATACTGGGTCGCCCTTACATTGAAGCCATAGATGCTGTGCCTTCCACCAACCATCAGTGCTTGAAGTTTCCTTACAATGGAAGAATTATTAAAGTAGTCAGCACACCTGTCCTTCACACGGTGGATGCTATCAACACCTCTCTGCCCTCTGTTTGGCCGTCTCATCGGCCCATATTGTCATTGCTGGACGTGTGCGATTCATCTCACATTCCGCTAGCACCAAAGAAGCCGATCAAGGCAACAACGCCATATCTCCCTTTTCACTCCAAAGGTTGGGAGATTATGAGAAATATCGGCTATCAACAGGGCAAAGGTCTGGGTGCACAGCTACAAGGTAGGTTGAAACCACCAAAGGAGATTAGGCCGAACCGCAGGTTGGGCCTAGGCTTCAAAGGACCATTCAAGGCGGATTGGAAGCCCCTCACATGGACCCTATCAAACCACTTCAACAAAGGGCCCGTTATTCAGATGGAGGATTATCCGCAGGAAGTACATGGGGGGTCGCATGTTGTGTATTCAGCCGAAAAATGTCCGAGGGTCACCAAAAGAGGCAAGATCAAAGACCCAGAATGCGAATGGGACAAATGGTTTGATGTACGGGACGTTTCCATTGCACTGGAAAGGATGTTCTCGTCTCCCCAGCTTGAAGGACCGCCATTGATCTCCGGAATGCCAGAAAATATCATTACTGTTGCCAAGGTCCCAAACTATCCTCGTCCTCGCCAGAAGGACCCTGTCACCAGCAGATCTTCATCCGCCATCACTATCACCACCGACGACTCATTAGCCGTCATCTTCTCCATTCACTCGTCGCAACCTTTGTTGCTGTCATCTTCCTGGGCCAGACGGTTGTCTGATGATCTTCCCAGATCCCCCTATCTACTTACGTACCTGCGCGGGTTTCTCAACCCGCGCCAGGTCTTCAATCATGATCTGCTCTACGAGCCTCCCATTCCTCTAGCCATAACAACTTTTTTATCTCCCCCGATCTCTTTCCACTATTTTGTCATCAAAAATGAAAACGAAAAAAAAACATCAATTTCCAAACTCCTCAACAACACATCTTCGTTGAGGAAACTTTCTACATCTCCCACGGGTGCGCCCCGCCCTGCGGACCACCCGTCCAAGGTCCGATGAGCGACATTTTCTACCCCTCCTCTGAGGGGTCTTCCCCTGTACATTATTCACCATCCTCTTCATCTTTTTCTTCTTCTGTAAATAATGTCAGTCAATCTAGGAATAATAAGTCAAAGGTAGTACCTAGGAAGAAATCCAAGGGTAGGCAGATCCCTCGTCGATTCCTTCTGGATTTAGCCGCCAGGTGTCAGGCCCTTCTTGCCGTCCCTCAGTTGCTAGAAAATCCCATCCAGCTACCGGAAATAGAATGTGAGGGCAACTGCATAATTAATGAGGGGTATGGAGTCTACGAGATCACATATGAAGAATACCCTACTGAAGATGAGGGTGAAGAATATGAGGATGCGGCTGGCGCATATGCTAGTGGAATAAGGAGATTTGACGAGCCGTCAACCACCGTAGAAGAGTCCACCAAAGAAGTCAACTTGGGAACTGAGGAAGACCCTAGGATCATCCTCATAAGTGATAATCTACCACCCTCTGAAGAAGAGGCATTAATTGAAGTTCTCAAGGAATATAAGGACACGTTTGCATGGAGCTACGAGGATATGCCGGGTCTGGATTCAACCCTGGTCGAACACCGTTTAACCCTAAAACCAGGGTCCGTCTCGGTAAAACAAAGGTTAAGACGTTTCCACCCTCAAATGGCTTTGAAAATGAAAGAAGAAGTCGACAAGCTCCATAAAGCCAGGTTTATTAGAGTCGTCCTTTATCCTCAATGGGTGGCAAACATTGTCCCGGTCATGAAGAAAGATGGGAAAGTCAGGATTTGCATCGACTTCCGGGACCTTAACCGCACGTGTCCAAAGGATGATTTTCCCTTGCCTCACATTGATGTTTTAATCGACAACACAGCGGGGTATGAGACCCTCTCATTCATGGATGGATTTTCAGGATATAATCAAATTCGTTTGGCAGAAGAGGATCAAGAAAAGACATCATTCACTACACCTTGGGGAACATATTGTTACGTGGTCATGCCGTTTGGGTTAAAGAATGCTGGAGCTACTTACCAAAGAGCTATGATGGCCATATTTCACGACATGATGCACATATATCTGGAGGTGTATGTGGATGATCTATTGGTGAAATCAAGGACCAGGATGGAACATCCAAGGGTTTTGGCTAAGGTCTTGCAGAGATCAAGGGAGTTCCAATTGAAAATGAACCCGAAGAAGTGTGTGTTTGGTGTATCATCGGGCAAATTACTGGGCTTCATTGTGAGTAAAAGAGGGATCGAGATAGATCCCGACAAAGCTAAGGCCATCAGGGATATGCCACCTCCCAAGAATTTGAGGGAAGTCCGAGGTTTAATCGGGAGGTTGCAGTTTATTCGTCGGTTTGTGTCTCAGCACTCACAAAGGTGTAGACCTTTCTATGAGTTGACCAAGCCAGGAGTAGAATTCCACTGGGATTCTAAATGCCAAAAAGCTTTTGAAGGGTTAAAGGAATATCTGGCTAGTCCACCCGTTCTCATTCCACCCAAACCAGAAAAACCTCTGATCCTCTACATCTCCGTCTTGGACGACTCCGTGGGAGCTGTCCTCGCACAAGTTGATGAAGAAGGCAAGGAACGGGCAACCTATTACTTGTCCAAACTTCTCAATCCCTGTGAGCAGAAGTACACAGTCATGGAGAAAACCTGTGCTGCCCTCGTTTGGGTGGTGCAGAAATTGAAGCACTACTTCTTGGCTCATGAGGTCCACTTGATTGCTCGCATGAACCCTATCAAGTTTCTTCTGGAGAAATCCATCCTTACTGATAGGCTAGCACACTGGCAAAGTTTTCTTTCTCAGTTCGACATCACCTGCATCCAGCAAAAGGCAATTAAAGGCTATGCCATAGCCGAGCATCTCGCCCACCATCCTCTCCCCAAGTTTGACCCTGTCCAATCAGAGTTTCCAGACGAGGAACTAATGTCCATCGCCCAATCCGACAAGCCAATGTGGACATTATATTTTAATGGAGCTCTAAATTCCCAAGGGAAGGGTATCGGCATTGTCCTTCTAACGCCTGAAGGCGTTACCATCCCATAGGCATTTCAGCTCGCGTTCCCAGTCACCAACAACATCGCTGAATACGAGGCTCTTCTAGCTGGCCTGGAACTAGCCCGTTCTTTCTATATCACTGAGTTCCGAGTCATGGGTGATAGTCAACTTGTTCTCTGCCAGGTGCTTACCAAGTATCGCACCCTCGATCCCAAGCTCAAACCCTATCAGGAGCTGGTCTCCGCCTATGCCAAATTGTTCACCAAGCTAATCTTTGTCCATGTTCCTCGCGAACAGAACATTCTGGCCGATGCCCTCGCCTCCTTGGCGTCATCCTTCAAATTTTCTTTAGGTGCATGGTTTAGATCCATCATTCTCTACAAGCGTCTTGTCCCTGCCGTTCAGGACCCTTACCTCTTAAAGATCAAGGAACGAGTCCTACAGAAGATCCAGAAGGGAGAAATTCTTGAGAAGAGGGAGATCATGTTGGCAGAAGTCGAAGAAGAGCTGGCTGACGATGAGAAACCATGGTTCTATGAAATTGTCAAATATTGTAAAGATCAGTCTTATCCTGAAGGAGCCACCACAGAAGATAAGAAAGCCATAAGAAGGGTGGCTCAGAAATACACATTGGTTTGAGATCTACTCTATAGGAGGAGCCTTACTGGTGTTCTGTTAAGGTGTCTTGACGACAATGAGGTTTGGAAATGCGTAGAAGAAGCACACTCGGGTGTGTGCGGTGGCCACGTGAATATCCAGATGCTCGCCAAGAAGATCATTAGGCAAGGCTTTTACTGGCCCACTATGGAAGAGGATTGTGCCGTCTATGTCCGTAGGTGTGTCAAGTGTCAACTTCACGCCGATAAAATCCAGTCACCATCTTCCTCACTTCATCCAATATCCTCCCCATGGCCTTTCTCCATGTGGGCATTCGACATCATCGGTTCCCTAGGTGATCCCAATTCCCTCACCAAACAGAAATCTTTCATCCTTACTGCGACGGAATACTTCACCAAATGGGCCGAAGCCGAAGCTTACGCGGAAATCAAGGCGTCAACAGTCTGCAAGTTCATCATGAAGAACATCCTCGCCAGGTTCGGCGTCCCAAGCACAATCGTCACCGACAATGGGCCACAGTTCATTTCTCAGGACCTTCAGGACCTCTGCAAAAGGTACGCAATTGCATTGCATCATTCATCGCCTTATTACCCACAAGGTAATGGCCAAGCGGAGGCCACCAATAAAACATTGATCAAAATCATCAAGAAAACATGCGAGTCTAGTAAGTTTTCAGACTGGCCAGAAAAGCTTATCGAAGCTCTATGGGCCTATCGCACTTCAATCCGTACCCCCACCGGGCAGACTCCGTTTGCCCTTACTTACGGTATGGAAGCGGTAGTCCCGTACGAGACTCTGATCCCTTCTCTCAGGGTACAATTGGACGAGGAATTTCCCCTCGACGACCGTCGTAATTCACTCCTCGCCCAGTTGGAATTCTTGGATGAGAAGCGGCTGGCCGCTGCCGAGCATGCGCGTGTGTATCAAAATAGACTCGCTCGCTTTTACCAAAAGAAAGTCGTTGAGAGAAAATTCAAAGTCGGTGAGATGGTCGTAAAACGAATTTTTGTCAAACCTGGAGGGCCGCGTTCTAAGCTCTAACCCAATTAGGAAGGACCATTTGTAATTCAAGCCGTGTACCCTGGCAACGCCTACAAGCTAGTCAACGCCGAAGGGACTGAGTTATCCCACCCTTGGAACGGGCTTTATCTTAAAAAGTACTATCCTTAGCTTAGTGTAAAAAAAATAAAAAAATGACGAAAAGAAAGAAAACATCAAAAACAAAAATATTGAAAATCACTAAAAATATGGAAAACTCAAAATGCCGATGCCTGGTGGTCACCATGTAGTTAAGTCCCTGCATCCAACCTTCATGTTAGGATAGGGCCCATTAAGGCTTGGTAGGCACCGGGTCTTGGTTTGCCAAAACCGTGGAGATCCCTGTCCGGCCACGTCGGCCTATGCTCGCTCGAAGGAAGCCAACATGTACTCACTTATGTATTTTATCCAAAAAAAATTTGGTAGCATCACCTACGGTGGGGCCTCATCCGGAAGATCTCCAGAAGGTTTAATCTTTATTCTCTTTCTCTTCGACCAAATGAGACAGTCGGCGCCCTTAAAACGCTGAGCATGAGAAACCAAAACTCAAACCCCCAAGGGCAAGAGTAGGATCCATTTCCTCGAGCATCGATCAGAGCACGAGAAGAGGGCAGTGTCCCCGCAGGCATACGAAAGGGAGCTCACAAACGTCAAACGACTATATCTTCCTCGCAAAAAGAAACACAAAATCAAAATCAAGAGAAAAGCCTGGTCGTGACCGTGCCTGATGCGATAAATGAAACCCCTCAAAGCAAAAGTCTGAATCCACAAAAGGGGCCATGGAATGTAAATGCTCGGGATTTGGCCCGAAGTTGTCCGAAAGGAAAGAGTTAAATGGGCCCTTATTGGCTCGCCGGGTTAACGGTTTTGTCGATCCTCTCAGGAGGTTTATCCCCTACGCTCTTCCTTCTTCCTTTAAAGGTGAAAGCTCGACGGAATGTCTGAAGGGCGAAACCCGCCAAGATTTGCGACCTTATTTTAATACAAACATATGGTTGCCTACTTTGAAAAGTAGAAGCTATCGCTGCGAAGGAGTCTCTGTGTTTTTGGCTGGTCAAGACCCTTGTTTACCATCTGGTTGTCTTCTTGTTTAACCTTGGGCTTAGGCCAATGCAAGCGCGTCACCTCTGGGTGCGACGGCGTCTGATTCGGGTCAGCATCGCGCGGTTGGTCGTTAGGGTTCTAGGGTGTTCCATCATATACCATCTAGAGTTGTGAGGAAATAGACCCGGGTCGGGCAAATCATTTACCTCGAACACCTTTTGGGCGAATCCCTATGGTCGGAAGCAACTGGGAGCCTAAGCATGGCATGGCGGTATTGTCATCAGGGTAAGTCTTAGCCGGCGGGATTATCATTCGAGGGGTCTAGAGGCCCAAATCAACCTAGATGTGCACTTAGGATACCTGGGAGGTTAGTAAGAAACCCCTGTTCTCATGAAGGTTAGGTGCCATATGGGTGCTCATCAGGCGTTAGCGACAAAAAATGATAAAAAACAAGAGAAAACGTAGATATTTGGAAAACAAAAAAAATTAGAATGATAACAAAGACAACAAAAAAAATGCCAGAAAAAAAAAATCATTTCGCATGATTGCATTTGTATGCAGCATTTCACTTTTAAATTCCGCTTGCATTAGTGTGCTTGTCTGTCACATTCATCATTATCGCATCTTTCCCTTACCTTCGTTAATAAAGGCTTGGCCCCTTGACCCATTATCAAGGACAGTTGAAGTGAACACCTGCTTATTGAGCAAGGGGCCAAGTCAGAACAGAGATACTGACCTGTTTGTTTCAGTGATGCGTGCAGGGATTCAAGATAGCAAGAGTGAGATGAAAATCAAACAAAATCATACCTTTTATTCCATTCTTAAATAAGGAATTGTACATTAAGCTCCACCTTCTCTCTCTACATTACTTGTCCCGCCACTCTCCGGGCAAAACGCCCTCAAGGGTGCTACCCAACTACGAAAAGCGGTACTTCTACCGCTCTGTACACCTCTTCCCATTCTCACACCCCGGCGCTGATCCGTGGGAGCAGCAAAGGAGCTACTGACACGAAAGCCACGCTCTCATGCTCTTCGATAGCGCTCCTCACCATCTCTCAGCCATTGTTCAGCGAGGCCAAGGCTGGTTCAGAGTTCGAAGAACTGGGCCTCCATGACCCTTCGCTCCTCCCTTTCAGCTACTCTGTCGGCTCTCTCTCTTTCTCTATCCCTATCTTTCTCTGCCCGTTCTCTCTCACGGTCTTCCCTCTCCAATTGAAGGGTGATTCTCAGCTCCATGGCATTCCTGGAAGAATCGTCATCGGGACGACGCCGCAATTCCTCCTCCAGCTCTGCTATTCTAGCCTCTCTCTGTGCAGCATGGGCAAGTGACTCTTGCATCTTATTTTCCTGCCAGATGTACTATCTCAGATATGTGGCAAGGTATAAACATGGAGAACTCAACACTGAAACTCTTACATGTATAGAGAGCATTCCTTTTGCCTCCGCGGCACGCTGCGTAGTCCGAGCAAGTTGCTCGTGAAGCAAATCAAGTTCTGAGGCGGGGATCCATAAGCTGGAAGAGACGCCCCCTCCTCCCATCGCTGAGGAAGCCGCGTCGATCTGAGCGCGCTATAAACCACATGGGATGAAAATTTACGGCCGAACGCCATCAATCTAGAGTTTTAATTAGGAGTGCGCATTGTACATACACCTACCGAAGCGCTCAAGGCTCCACGGGTGTCGCCCAATTGTTGCTCCGTTTCTGCCAGGCGTGATCGCAAGTCCGCTATCATGGTATCACGGACATCCTGCAACCATAGGAGTCAGCATCCACAGAGAGGAGAGGAGGAAAGAGAAAAGAGGAAAAAGGAGACCCACCTCCACAAGTCCCTGGGGTTGGAGCCGCTCTGCGTACATTGTCTTATACAGACGCAGATAGTCTTCACTATCCTGCGCATGTGATTCCACGATTGTGCCACCTCGTTGCCAGTCTTCATACTGTTCGGGGAACCGCACACGCCAATCAACGCAAGTTGCCGGTCCACGTGTCTTTCTTCCAACGCGAGGTGGTGCAGTCGTATCCACCCATTCCTGGGCCAGCCCTAGGGTCCTCATAACCAATCGTAGCCGAAGCGGCTCGATTTCATTTAGGCAGTGTATCCACAATTCCCATCCGAACCGGGCACGACTTGTTAAAACCCATGGTTGATCGGCATCGACCATGCCTGAGTAGGGTCTCCAGTTTACCTAGGTGAGGTTGTACATACCCGTTTAGCTGGTTAAATATATATATATATATATATATATATATATATATATAATCCCACCATCGCTGTAGGGAATTCCTGTAGCTCGCGCCTTAGCACCATCAGCTGGTAGGTTACAGGCGCTGCACCCATGATCGGTTGCCACCGCCTGGCTAACGGCACCATCGCTGGTCGCCAATGCCGAGCTCTCCCCATCGGGAGGTAATAATAGCTCCACAGCTACATCATCATATGCCGTCAATGCCTCAAGTGGACTATTACAAATAAACACAAAAATATATAATAAAAATAAATGAAAAAAAAAACCTGGATAAGTGGTGTGAACCCACTCACAGTCATCTCACGATCTGCCTCTTGGGACAGGCCCGTAAACAAGTGTGCTAGCATGGCAGCTCCCCAGGCGTACTGTCCTACTCTTTCGAGGTCAGATAGCAGCCCTAGGAAACGACAATGGATGCCGTCTCCTTTCGAGCTCAGTATCAATCTCCCCAGGAAAAAGAGGAGAAATCTCCTCAAATCCATATTAGATCTCTCCCAATTGTCAAAATCTGTGCAATACACAGCACGACATCCCCTTCCCATCCTCTCCATAAATTCTTCCGAGGACTCGTCGTCCCGTCGACGAGTATCAGTGAGCCCTAATGCCCCCATGATAGACGCCCTAGCTACTGATCTGTGCTTCCGACTATCTAAGTCCAACCCCAGTAGCTTCTGGGTGCCTTCTCGGTAATCCGCATAGGTGACGCCGGTCACTGCCTCACCATCCACCTTGAGGCTCGTGATTCGGACCACATCTTCTAGACTGGGCATCATGTGCCCCCATGGCATCAGGAATGCCCGACTTACTAGGTCCCATCTTTCGCACAAGGCTTGGATAAGGGCCAGGTCGAGTTGGATCGGCTCGATCCGAAGAAAGGCACCAAATCCCATCACGTCTAGCCTGGCCTTCTGAAAATCTGGGAGACCCCTGTATGCGGCCACTGCTAACTCCCATGAAATGTGTGATTTCATCACACTCTGTGCGTGCATAAGAAATGGAGAAGGGTGTTGTCAAGAGGAAGGAAGAAAGAATGAGAAAAGGGGGGGAAAGCTCAGCTTACGAGTTGCGACTGGGTCCTCTCGCTGAACTGCCCTTCGAGGTCCGAGAGTTTCCTGGAACTGCTACCGCTGGATCTGCTTCTCTTCGAGGAGTGGGAAGATTCGCCCTCCATCCGGAATTTTGAGTTCCTCCTAGTACCCTTCAAGTTAGCCCTCGATGCCCCTAGAAGAACAAAAGAGGAAGGTATATATAGAAATGGGAGAAGTGTGGGCCAAGATTGTCTCCAACGATAGCCCTCACAATAGGGCGCCTCCCCTGCGGTCCCATGAGTCACTTCACCACCCGCACAAGGTGATGGATCGGACAGTGTATTATGATGACCTGCTCCCTGTGGTGCCCTGTCATAACGTGGAGGCCATCTGCAAAGTTTGAAAAATCATCCGGGAGAAGAGGCCTAAGCTGTCATCATTGACCTTGACGACAGATTCTCGTGAAAGAATAGTCACAGCAAGATGCCATCCTCCGTCTAGGACAGGATGTCGGCAGACACATCACATGAGAACAGTATAAAGGAGCATAGGGAAGAAGGGACGCGCAAGAAAACAAACAAACAACAGAAAATCAAATCACTCATAAGTCTACATAAGCTGTCACAAACATTACAATCATAGAGAGGAGGCGGGTCCACTGACTCGCCAACTCTCGACATCATCTTCATGCTCATCCCTTTAGGCGTCCCTCTCCTCTCCCCCGAGGTGAGGATCCCTCGGAAGCCTCCTGGACCCCTGTGCAATGCTCGCCTCGCATCGTGGCACCTGCTCCACAGCAGTGGCTCGCTGCTCCTCCTCTGGCGTGGCGAGGAAGCCACCAGCAGAAAAGGTGTCCGAACCGGCGAAGTAGCGCCCCTAACTCTCGCGCTCTCTCGTAGCGCGTCTCCATCGCCCCTAACCTCTATGCCATAACCTAAAGGCCTAGCTGGAGCTCCCTCACTTGGGCCTCCAAGGCCTTCTTCTCGGCCTGGTCTCGCTGTCGCTCTGCCCTTCTCTCCTCTCTCTCTCTCTCTGCCTCCCTCCTCGTCACCTGGAGAAGGACCCTTAACTCCAGAATGTCTGGAGAGGGCCTCCCCTCACCTCGACGCTGCAGCTCTGCCACAGCTGCGGCCCAGGCATCACGCTCCTCTTCAGCACGAACCGCGCGGGCCACCGCACTGGCAAGTTGCTCCTAGAGGGAGGCGATCTCCAAAAAAAGAGCCTGAGGATTGGAGGACGATCCGCCAGCCATCCCTACCATTGTTTCCTGTTGAGTACATAAAAAATAGATAAGACAACAGCTGTTGGTTAAATTCTGGAATTTCATGGCAAAATAATAATAGTAATAATAATAAATATATAAAAAATTTTGAGGCCCTATTGTCACCTCCGTCCATCACCCAAGCTGAGGAACCCCCGCTCGGTCCCCCCTCCGCTGCTGCAGGAGGCCGCCACTGCCCTGCACCGGTGCGCTCCCTTGTTGTCCAGGGGAATGTACGCGCCGGTCCTCGAGCTTCGCCTTGCCGCAACTCTCCTTCCTGACACGGCTCGGCTCATCCGCGCTCGCCCACTCGTTAGCCAAGCCCGGGATTCTCACTATACCCTGCATCAAAGAAGGAGGTCCCTCGTCAGTTAACGAGAACGCGTCCCCTATCGAGGACGCACCCATCATGTGAGTGCCGCCCTCGCCAAACCCCTTCCACTCCCACACCACTCGCTCCAAACTCAAAACAAGTCATAGAGGTGGGAACCGAAGCACTCACCCAGTCGCGTTCGCCTCCTTCCGCGCCATAGGGCCCCTCGGGTCCCACGAGTGCTCTAAAAGGCCCTTCCACTTCCGTCGACGCCCCTCCATGCTTTGGCGCATCCCTCCTCGGGCGAGGAGTCCCTCGCCCCTCTCTCCCCTCGCCACGATCTGGCCCACCGAACTCCATCGATCGAGAGAGGAAGAAGACGAAAAGGGGCGAGTAAATCTCGACAGGAGGCGGACTCGTTTGCGGGTAAGGCACGAAGAAAGAAAGGCCGCTTGGCACTTTAAATTTGAATTCGAAGGATAAGACGCGTCCTCGCGGCAGGACGCCCCCACATCAAACAAAATAAAAAAAAGAAAAGAAAAGATAGAGGCGTCTAAGCCCCTGGACGCCGCCACAAAAAGAACAAAAATTTTTCAAAAATTTTTCAAAAAAATTAGGGGCGTCCAGACCCCTGGACGCCCCCATTTAAGCATATAAATATATATATATATATATATATATATATATATGACCATAATATGAATAAACCAGAACACAAAAGAGAAAACAAAAAAATGCAAAAGACAAATAAAAATCATAACCAAGGGAACAGTAGTCCGAATGTCATGTGCCAGATTTTATTCCATCGGAAAAGCAGGATGAGCTACATCAGGGGCTTAGGCACCCTAGGCCTTAACTTCCCCAGTTCGGTTACATAAGCCCTCCACAGCTCGCATTCCTCCCCCACATGCGCTAAGGCCCTTCCCACAACACTTATCTTCAAGGATGCTTTAATGGCCTTCACTTCCTTCGCGTCCGCTTTCGTGCCCAGCTCCCTCTTCTTCAAAGGAACGATCCCGGTCAGCAGTGGGAACTAGTGACGTGGAAGGCCGACCTGGACGCAGCACCGATGCACGTTGTAAAGGACAAACTCGGTCGCGCCGATCAGTTGGAGTTCAATTTCGGGAGAAGACCTCATGAGGAGTTCAAGTAAGAGTAGACATGCCGGTGTGCAAGTGAAGAAGTTTTGTGTCAGGGTTCGAAAGTGAGACCGCCAGTCCTCACGCCTCTTCAGCCATGGAACACGGTTCGCCACGGTGCCTCCGAAGCCTAACACATCGGCTATGTGATAAAGGGGGCTTTGTTGGAAAAGCTTCGAAGCAGTCGGCATCCCCTCACAATGGTCGAATTTGAAATGCAAATCAATCCAACAATTTAGAACGAGTGCGCAACCGTAAGGAGGCTTACCCATGCTCGAGACAGTAAGGCCGCTGTAAAGGTAGGCAAGGACGGCGGCTCCCACCCTCTTTCCACTCCAAATACCGCGGATAGCACTCAGTCGGTCCTCCTCCACTATGTTGTCGGTATAAGGAAACAAGAGAGCACCTGCCAGACAGATGGTGAACCCTTTCATAATTCCTTCCAAATGTTCATCATCTGGTGACCCTCTCAGGGCATCCATAACCCACTCCGCGAGCCTTTGCAAATCAATTCCCTTTTGAGTACGAACCTTTCTGGCTGCGTCGAGTGGCATGAAGCTTCCCAGGACGCTCTCGGAAGTCCCCCGGGTCAGCATCCGCATAGCCTTCACCTTCCCGTCACTCTTGAATTTCTTCAATCCGAGCAGAAGTTCCACCTCCTCGAGGAGAATGGTCGCCTCGAACGTTGGGAAGATGAAAGTGTGGGTCTGGGGATGCCAAATCCCCACTAATGCGCCCATAGCCGCCTAGTCCATGCGGATTCTCTCGTAGTGTTTGGCGTGAATAAGGAGCCCCTGAAGATGCCACTTCGAGAGTATAGCCCTCATGCCAATGGAGATGTTGGAAGTTAGGTCTAAAAGCCATGGCAGTTTGAAAAACTTCCTCAGGCCCGGAAAGAGTGGATACGGCTGGAAAGAAAAAGAGAAAGGAAGGAAAGTGAGAAGAGAGTTCATGCAGTAGATTTGAAATGAATCAACTTACCATATGCGACTTGATCGTCCCACTCAGATGACCCTCGAGGTCGGAAAGTCGCCTGATCTCACTGCTAGGCCTGCCCCTCTTCATAACGTAGGAAGACTCTCCTTCCATCCTGAAATCCCCAGACCCTCCTCTCCTCCTCCTCCTGAACTTTCAAAACTCCCCTTGGTACGTTTGAATAAACTAGCCTAAGGGAGGTACTTATAGGAAAGGAGAGGTGCTACGGGACGGGACGTGTCACATGAGTGGTCGAGTCATCAGTATTTTATCCTTGTACTGTGGCACGATTCTGTTATATTTCTGCTGCTTTCTGATGTATTTAATCTATGATGGTCTGTGCAGGTTTTACCAACGGACGTTTTTCGCCCTATCTTGCATACCATCCTTCAGTGTTCGGTCCCCCGTGTCATACATCATACTATATGATATTTACGCTATTAGAACACGTCAAGGACCTTGCGACCCGAACGAATCTGGGATTTGAGTTCCCCTTCAACAAAAACAGTGATGATTCCAGAAGAATTTGGGTTGTACAGATAGGCCGTTAACTGGTGATAGTGTGGGAACGACGGTTCCATTCAATGAGTCGGTGCGTGGATAAACGGGCCCCAGCTCAGTATCAGCTCACTAGATCGGTATCCTGACCCATTCTTAACGAGTTGACAATATTATCCTTGGCTATTTTCTATTCTAGTTTGTTTTAATTTTTTTTTTAAACCCAGTATGCATTCATATAGGACTTTGAGTCTATTGCGGAAGATCATTCAAGTGATTCGATTGCAAAAGTCGTTGTGCTTCAATTCTTACAAATATGAGATATTCCATTCTGAATGAAATACTGAGTTTCGTTGAAACGGCCCTACGTTGCCCTTCCAAACGAGACCCTTGTTTGGACAGACCCTCAGATATTCCTTTTCTTTTTACCTTGTTTGACCCACCTTGGCCGCAGCACTTCCATATTGACTGGTAACTGCTCCCCAAAGGTGAAACCTGCAGGTTTATGACCCAGGTACTTCCACACCGAGAAGTTGGTCTCCTTTATTTTCGTGCCTGAGCGCACATCTCACCCTCCCTTATTTGATTTCCGTCCAAACAATCGTCAAATTTGAAAGACCTTCTTCAAGGTCGCCTCATTGAAACTATAGGAAAGATTCCAAACAGTCATGTCAAAAGCGTGTCTCATCACACCTTGGCATCAACTTATCAGTCCATTCCCACTCCATTTCACTCCACTTCGATACCATTCCATTACGTGTCACTCCCTTGCAAAGCAGACGCCAAGGCGGGGCAGCTGTAGATACGCTATTCCTGACGTCCCCTGAGAAAATCTCATATTGCCACGCGACGCCCCGCAGCGGCTTTCGCATTTTGAATCACTTGAGTGTTTCCTATCTTTGAGTCTTCTCTCGTCTTCTGGGCGAGTAGCGTAACGCTCCTTTGGCATCCGGAAACCGCCTCGTTGTGGAAATCATGCGGCATTCAAACGGCATCAACATCAATCAGATGCATCAGAAGTTGCCGGGACCAGGAAAATGCCTAACGGACGACTGCTGACGCCCTTTTCGAGGGAATACGGGAGTCATCATGGAGGCGTCCAAGCCCCTGGACGCCTCCATGAATACAAAATAATGACAATATATATATATATAAGATTGAACAAAAAATATATATAATTTCATGGAGGCGTCCAGGCCCCTGGACGCCTCCATCAACCAGCTCACGAGCGACCCCCGGCCATCGACTAACCGTTGTTCAGTCTGTCGTTTGAATAAAATCCAAGTTATGGAGGAATCTAGGCCCCTAGACGCCTCCATCAACCAGCTCACGGGCGACCCCCAGCCATCGACTGACCATTGCTCAGTCTGTTGTTTGAAGAAAATCCAAGTTATGAAAGCGTCCAGGCCCCTGGACGCCTCCATCAACCAGCTCACGGGCGACCCCGGGCCATCGACTGACCGTTGCTCAGCCTGTCGTTTGAATAAAATCCAAGTTATGGAGGCGTCCAGGCCCCTGGACGCCTCCATCAACCAGCTCACGGGCGACCCCCGACCATCGACTGACCGTTGCTCAGCCTGTCGTTTGAATAAAATCCAAATTTTGGAGGCGTCCAGGCCCCTGGACGCCTCCATCAACCAGCTCACGGGCGACCCTCGGCCATCGACTGACCGTTGCTCAGTTTGTCGTTTGAAGAAAATCCAAGTTATGGAGGCGTCCAGGCCCCTGGACGCCTCCATCAACCAGCTCACGGGCGACCCCCGACCATCGACTGACCGTCGCTTAATTTGTCGTTTGAAGAAAATCCAAGTGATGGAGGCGTCCAGGCCTCTGGACGCCCCCATCCTCCCGACCTCTATAAATAGAGGTCTCCCCCCCTCAGTTCACAAAGTCGAAAAAGAGCGCCGAGAGGCTGCCGAATTCTATTCCTAACCCGTGGGTGTTTTATAGGGGAAGTCCGGCCGGATCTTCAGGTGCCCGTGCTCGTAGGAGAGAGGCGGCCTTCGCCCGCCGCGCTACCTTATCGTCCCTACGCTGCCGAAGTTCCATCGGATCTCGCCATCGACCATCCAATAAGCCATTCTCTCCTCTTCTTTCCTAGTTATCTTGCATTCATCATATCATATCTTCTACCCCCCCCCCCCTTTTATGAGGGAGTCTCTTCCCATTTCTACGTCGGAATAATTGCCATTCATCATAAGCATTTTCCTCCTACTCGTGTCCGAGAGGGGTTTAAAAGACAACACCAACCAGGTGTGTGTCTTGCCATCATTTCGTTACTTGAGTCGTTAGAATTTGAATACTGCACCTTCGTCTTTCTGATCCACCCGTTACTTGTTTGTCGTTGTTTTGCAAGGGTACCTGAGGAAAGCCCTCTCCGTCGGCCGGCCGAAAGGGGAGGAAGAAGCAACCTGCCATTTCCCACTCTCGAGGATTCACAATCTCCGCTCTCAATACAAGGTGCACGCGATCATTTCGTTTCTTTGAGGTAACCCCTCTGGCGATCACATCCCTTTAGCATCCTACGTATGCTTTTTCCTCATATTGGCACGTTTCATAATCCTTCTTAATTTTTAGTCGCTTGATAGTCTGTAGTTTAGTTCGTTTTCTTCTCCTTGAGTGGATTCCTCGGCCTCCACAGGATGCATTTCCCGAGTTTATACCAACACTCTTCCGGTTTGTGCCCTCCTTTGTTGCAATGTTCACACTTGGCCTGAACATCATGTTGATCCTCATTCCTGGGTTTCTTGTCCTTTCGAGAACCATTACCCCCATTTGATTTCTTCTTGCCATTCACGGGTTCCCCACTCTTGGATCCATTGGCTAACCCCTTCTTGGCAATTTTTCCTTTAATTCGTTCCGCCATATCCATCACATCTTCTAATAGTTGTGCTTTCTTAACCATCTCGGTGTATGTTTGGATTTCTAACGGAGCCAATTGAGGAATAAACTCCACTTTAAAACCGTTCATGAATCTTTTTGCTCTCATCCTTTCCGTGCCAACTAAATGGGGTGCATAACGGGCTAATCTGGAAAACTGCGCTTCATAGTCCGCTACCGATAAACTACGTTATTTTAGTGATGCTAACTCCATGGCCTTCCTTTCT
The DNA here is from genome assembly GCA_022559845.1 of Amorphophallus konjac. Taxonomy (NCBI): domain Eukaryota; kingdom Viridiplantae; phylum Streptophyta; class Magnoliopsida; order Alismatales; family Araceae; genus Amorphophallus; species Amorphophallus konjac. Next base: position 158,364,331 of record CM040122.1, on the reverse strand, counting down.
CGGATTCTCTCAGAAAAATACTTCTCATTGAAGTGTTCCAAGAACTCGTTCCATGTTACTTGATTGTCGGGCAAAATTGCTTCTACCAATTCCCACCATGCTCGGGCATCTCTTTCTAATTAGTAGGTTCCTAATAACACCTTCTCCTAGTCGGTACATTGCGTAACCCTGAAGGTCCTTTCTATTTCTCTTACCCAATTCTCAGCCTCATCCGGGTCAGTAGACCCACTAAACTTTGGGGGATTCATCGCTTGGAAACTCCGATATAAATCTCCCATTCCATGATGTGCTCTGCCTTGTGTCACTTGTTGCAAGGTCTATGTCAAACCTTGGACAGTACGCTGCATCTCTCTCCATTGGGCTCGCTTGACAGCCATCTTAGCCTACAAAACAAGTTCTTAAATAATGAGTATTCATATCTTGACATTAATTCAAAGTGGATGTGTAGCAACCCTGATAAAATATTAATAATAATAAAGATTTTAAAAATAAATCAAATAATTAGATAAATAAAACAATATAAAATAACGCCTCGGATAAAGGCGCTATTTAAATTATAAACGCCTCTAGATAAGGCGTTATTCAAGAAGTGACGCCCTGACCACACGGCGTCAAATTCCAACGTCAAAAAGGGTAAGGACAAGAAACGCCCCTATCTTGGGCGTGTTTTAAAACAAAGAATGCCTTCATACCAGGCGCTTCTTAAGAAACGACCTGCACCAGGTCGTCAATTCAAGAATCGACGACCTGACCAAAGTCGTTAATTCAGTTCATGAACCGTTCGAACTGGGAGCTTATCCAGGGTAAGTGATAACTACGAGAAAGAGTTCTAATGTGGCAATAACTCTATCTTAGAAACATTACTTCTAATCAAACTCTAGCCCTAATAGGATTCCCAAAAATCCCTATAAATAACCTACTGATCGAACCTTAAACGCTATTTGGCGTTTGGAAAACTACAAGGTATGTGAGAGGAATATTTCTTCTTATTTCCTTAATTCCCTACGTCTGTTACATGAAGAACTAACAGTTCTTCATCTTCTTCTGTTACAGGTTAGGAAAAGCACCTACGTACGTGAAGAACAAAGGTGATGTTCTTCTTTCTTTTACCTTCGGTCAGGAAGTATGAAGAAATACTAATATTTCTTCTTCTGTTCTCGTAGGAATTACAGGACCGAAGAACAAGAGCTCCTCTTCTCACGGTTCAAATCATCAAATTATCATAAGGTAGGATTTTCTCAAGTATGTAGCCCAAAGTATATAAGAATCGTAGTGAAATCATATGATCATACACCTGCATATAGTTTTCCTAAGTCTTAAACGTTTCTGTTGAATTTTTGAAAGGAACGTCCTTACCAAGGGCGTGATTTTGAAATACGCGACCCAAACAAGGGCGCTACTTGTAAAGAAACGACCTTGATCAGGTCGTCAATTTTAGATTTGACGCCCTGTACACAGGCGTTAATTTCATTTAATCATTAATCACCCATGTTAAGAATTGATTATCTATGAAATCATGATTCTACAATAATGCATGATCATATGTCTTCAAACCTGTTAATTTTATTGTCATGACCATACATTCGTTCTCCATGAATTCTATTATCCTGAAATTATTACTGCCCATGAAAATTCATGGTATTTCTTGAATTCACGACCGTGGCTAGGTCGTCTTTCACTGGACTAACGCCCGATACTAGGGCGTGAATTGAAAAGTAACGCCCCTTCATAGGGCGCGTTTCTGTTAAAATCCCGAACAATATATTCTGTAAAAATAAGAATTTAATGATTAACGCCCCTGCCAAGGGCGCGTTTTTTGATAATTTCTGAAAATAAATATGTTCTGTAAAATATTGTAAATAAAAAGACGCCTGCTACTGTAGTCGTCTCATTGCAAAGAAACGCCCCTGTCCAGGGCGCGTTTTAGATAAATTAATGAAATATTAAATTCTAAAAAATGGAAACATGTGTAAACGCCTTTCTGTTAGGCGTTAATTACTTGATAAACGACTCTGATTAAGTCGTTATTTTACTGTAAAACTGATTTTCCACTGTTTCTGTTAACCGATGGTTTCATATGTTATATAATATATATATCGGCACTATTCTCCACTCCGTGAGTATAGTCCCACGTTTCATGTTGTTTCATCGATCACACTCAACTCTCATTGACATACAAGCTCTCCATTGGACATTCCGTTCCTTTGGACTAGCGAGTTAGTCATAGAGACCTCCGTAAGACTCCTCGAACCTTGGATTCCCTCAAGGTCGACTGAGCTAGTTGTACCATAAAACCCATTACACGATCTTTGCCATGTCAATCTAAAGAAACATGGTATACCGGCCCTTATGATTATACAAAGAGTATATCATAAGAAATTCTTAATGGGATGATGATATCATGCCATATCATGTCATTCTTGTAAACCTCAATTCTATGATAAGAATGAGGGTATCTTACCTTTGATATACTGTTCATGTGGACCTCAATTCTATATAAAGAATGTCCATATTGATTTGTCATGGTACCCAAGTTAAGGGAACCATATTCTACCTAGTTTTATCAATATCGTGATTATACCGTTATTATCGTCATTCTATGTCCTTTGTCATATTTTTGGACTCTATTCTGTCAAAGTTGTCATACATGTCTACAAGCTTGATTATTGAAATTCAAAAAATTGGCTATATATACAAAAAGTGGATGTCAAAACACATGATAAATGCCTGCGCATATAGGGCCCGATCTGGTCCTGGGAGGAGCACCCGAAAGTACTTGTGCCCATGTGAGTTAAAATGATAAGGTATCTGGCATTATACCGAGTACTTTACTTTCTAGATTGGACATTCCACATAAATCTTGTGCTTGAAATCATACTTGACTTGACATGAAATGCGTGGCCCGAAAAAAGGTAATTTACTTGCTTGATATATGATAGCCAAAGTTCTTGACATGACTTGTTAAATGTACTTGCTTGAATATCTTGAATAACTTGTTATCTTGTTGAAAGTTCATGATTAGTCCATCTTATTTCCTTGATATTACATTCTCTCTATCTTGTCATTTTATGCGAGCATGCATAGCTTTATTGCATTCATGAAAGATGTAATGACTTAAACCCCTTGCTAGTACTTGAGATATAATTTCCTACTGAGCGTTAGCTCATTCCATTTGTCCATTTTTACTTTTCAGGTAAGTCCGACGATGGAAGTCAATCGGATGGGAATGGTCAAGAGTGAAAGTGATAGAGCTGCTCAAGTGTCATCTAGTCTTTTCTATAGTTTCTTGAGTCAAATATGTATTCTTTTCCTTTTTATTAAACAGAGTATTAGATTTGTAATAGTCTATCCATTATGAAATAAAGGATTGGGTTATCTTTACTTTCGCGCATCTCTGTCTTTGTGTCGAATACACGACCACTCTGATTGACATGATTGATATAAACTCGTCACGCGTCTCCGGGTATCTTCCGCGCTCGGGGCGTGACAGTTTTTGTGGTATCAGAGCCTAAGGTTTTCAATTCCTAGGAAAAACCCAAGTCCAAGGATAAGTTGAACGTTTAACCAAGTGAGATTGGGTAGAACCAAGGGTTAAGAGTCAATGAGTCTTTTAATAAGATCACAGTGATATAATACTAACGTAGCTATTGTAATTGTAGGATAATGGCTGCCGAACGTGCTCAATGGCGCAACATGCAGCGTACCCTCCAAGGGATGACTCAAGTGCTACAACAGGTAGCACAAGGTGGTGCTCCACGAGCTGGAAGCTTACACCAAGCATTTAAGAGTATGAATCCCCCGAAGTTCATAGGATCGACCGATCCGGACGATGCCGAGCATTGGGTTCGGGAAACCGAACGCATATTCCGTGTCATGCAATGCACGGATCAGGACAAAGTTCTATTAGCTACATTCCAGTTAGAGAAAGATGCTAGATGCTGGTGGGAGTCTATTGAAGCAACCATCGATCCTACTCAAGTAACATGGGAAGAATTTGTGGAATACTTCAATGCTAAATATTTCTCGGACCGAGTCCAAGAAAAGAAGGCTGCAGAATTCACTGCATTAAAGCAACGATCTTTATCATTAGCAGATTATGAAGCTCAGTTCTCCAGGTTGTCTAGATATGCTAAGCATCTTATTAGCACGGAGAAGATGAAAGCCCGTAGATTTCTTAATGGGCTTAGGCCCCACTATATTACTCAACTGGCGCCTATGGACATCCAAGTTTATTCTGAAATAGTGCGCCGAGCTCAATTACTTGAAGATGCCACGGAACTATCTGATAGGATCCGTGGAAAAGACAAGAAGGAGCAAGTCACAGGTTCGGGTTCTTTTAAACCCAACTTTAAGAGGAGGCCCAATAATGGAGGTTCATCCTCTCAAGATTCCAAGTTCAAGAAATCCAAGCCCTTCTCTATCACCACTACACCTTCAAACGTAGTATGCAAGCATTGTGACAAGGCTGGTCACAAGACCGAAGAATGCTGGAGGAAATTAGGAGCATGTCTCCGTTGTGGGAGCCGCGAACATCGGATTCCCGACTGTCCGTTACTTAATGACCAAGCCGGAGACGGTAAGCGCCCGGTGACAAAGAACGCTCGACTTCATGCAATAAAGGAGACCGAGCAAGAAGAAGGTGGACTGGTAGAAGGTACATTAACAGTTTGTTCCAAAAGTGCTTATGTCTTATTTGATACGGGTGCATCGCATTCCATTATTTCTAAGAAGTTTGCCGACCCGTTACCGTTAGAACCAGAATGGATAAAAATAGTTCTAACTACTCCTCTTGGAAGTGAAAATGATATTACTCATCACTACCAAAACTGTGAGGTAATGGTTCAAGGTAGGAATTTACCTATAGATCTCATATGCCTCGATCTAAAGGAGTATGATGTTATACTGGGAGCGGACTGGTTATCCAAATACCAGGCAACGGTTGATTGTCGCAATAGCCAAATTGCTTTCAAAGATTTTCCAGAATTAGTCTTTACTCGCCCCAAGAGTCGGAGCAATTCCCCTCTTATTTCGGCCCTCCGAGCTAGCAAGCTCGTCAGGAAGGGATGTGTAGCTTTCCTTGCATTTGTCACAGTTAAGGAAACAAAGGACACTAAGATAGAAGACATTCAGGTAGTGCAAGAATTTCCAGACGTATTTCCGGAAGATTTGCCGGGATTACCCCCTCAAAGAGAAGTGGCCTTCACCATTGACTTAGTCCCTGGTGCTGGTCCAGTTTCAAAGGCACCCTATAGAATGTCCCCTGCGGAACTCAAAGAGTTGAAGGAGCAGTTGATGGAACTAATTCGAAAAGGGTTTATTAGACCAAGTACTTCCCCGTGGGGAGCACCAGTCTTATTTGTGAAGAAGAAGGACGGATCCATGAGATTGTGCATCGACTATCGACAGTTGAATCATCTCACTATCAAGAACAAGTATCCACTGCCGAGAATCGATGAGTTATTTGATCAGATTTCAGGATCCAAATATTTTTCCAAGATTGATCTCAGGTCGGGATATCATCAGTTAAGAATCAAGGATGATGACATTCATAAGACTGCATTCAGAAGCAGGTATGGCCATTACGAATTTGTTGTTATGCCTTTTGGACTAACAAATGCCCCTACTGCCTTTATGCAGTTAATGAATAGCATATTCAGGCCTTACTTGGATCAATTCATAGTAGTCTTCATTGATGATATATTGATATATTCCAAGACTAAGGAAGAACATGAAAAGCATTTGAGGATTGCATTGCAAGTCTTGAGGACAAATCAATTATATGCAAAACTCAGCAAGTGTGAATTCTGGCTTGAAGAAGTGGCTTTTCTAGGACATGTGATTTCAAAAGATGGATTATCAGTAGATCCGTCAAAGGTCGAAGCTGTTAGAAACTGGGAAAAACCAACCAATGCGAGCGAGATCAGAAGTTTCTTAGGTCTTGCAGGATATTATCGGCGATTCATCAAGACTTCTCCAAGATCGCCGTGCCCCTTACAAGGTTAACTCGCAAGGAGATCCGATATGAATGGAGTGAGGAATGTGAAAGAAGCTTCCAAACTCTCAAGGATCATCTTACTACAGCTCCGGTCTTAGCTCTACCAATAGAAGGAGAGAAATTCGAGGTATACACAGATGCTTCTGGCATTGGCCTCGGGTGTGTCTAATGCAACAAGGGAAGGTCATAGCATACTCTTCTCGTCAACTGAAGAAGCATGAGGAGAATTACCCCGTCCATGACTTAGAACTGGCCGCGGTGGTATTTGCACTGAAGATATGGAGACACTATCTCTATGGAGTACAGTTCACTGTATACTCCGATCACAAGAGTCTCAAATATCTATTTTCACAGAAAGAGCTAAACATGAGACAAAGACGCTGGCTAGAATATCTCAAGGACTTCGACTTCAATATACAATATCATCCCGGAAAGGGTAATTATGTTGCTGATGCCCTTAGTCGAAAGCCGAGAGCAATGATAGCCAATTGTATGATACAAGAATGGAGGTTACTTGAACAATTCTCCGAGCTCAATATAAGCTTGGACACGGAATCCAAATTTGTCACATTATCTCATGTAAGCATACAGTCAGACTTATTATCTGAGATACAAACACTTCAGGATGATGATCCTATATTAGTGGAAATCAAAGGCAGATTAGAAGGACAATCTGATTTTCAACTAACTTCTGATGGAAGATTATTGTTCAAAGATAGAACTTGTATACCAGATTGTCCAGAATTAAAGAAGAAGATCTTAGATGAAGCTCACAGATCAAGGTACACTATTCATCCAGGATCAACCAAAATGTACCAAGATGTAAAGAGGAACTTTTGGTGGCCCAACATGAAAAGAGAAATAGCGGACTATGTATCACGCTGTCTCACATGCCAACAGGTCAAGGCGGAACACCAAAAGCCTGCTGGAAAACTACATCCTCTAGATATTCCTAAGTGGAAGTGGGAGGATATTGGTATGGACTTCATCATGGGTTTATCTAAATCAAAAGGAGGACACGATGGAATCTGGGTTATCATTGACCGATTAACTAAATCGGCGCATTTCTTGCCAATAAAAAGCCGATGGTCAATTGATGTGCTAGCTGCACTATACATCAAAGAGATAGTCAGACTACATGGTATTCCTGTCTCAATCGTGTCTAATAGAGATCCCCGTTTCACTTCTCATTTTTGGAAGGGATTACAACATTCGTTGGGAACAAGGCTTAACTTTAGTACAGCTTTCCACCCACAAACGGATGGTCAGACCGAGAGAGCTAATCAAGTTGTTGAAGATATGCTTAGAGCATGCATCATTGACTTTGGAGGAAACTGGCATGACCACTTGCCTCTAGTGGAATTTGCATATAACAACAGCTACCAAGCTAGTATCCAAATGGCACCTTTCGAAGCTTTATATGGAAGGAGTTGCCGATCACCCTTATGCTGGAACGAAGTTGGAGAGAAACAACTGTTAGGTCCAGACATGGTAAGGGATACAACTGAGAAGATACAAGTAATCAGAGAAAGATTGCAAGTTGCTCAGACTAGGTAAAAGGCTTATGCAGATACAAGAAGGAGAGATCTTGAATTCCAAATCGGAGATCATGTATTTCTCAAGATATCACCTGGACGTGGCATACGAAGATTTGGTGTTAAGGGCAAGCTTACGCCAAGATTCATCGGACCATTTGAGATACTCGAAAGAGTTGGCAAGGTTGCTTATCGCATCGCATTGCCTCCTCAATTATCCGAGGTACATAATGTATTTCACATATCTATGTTGAAGAAGTATGTGCACGATCCATCACACATTATTGAACATGGAGATCTGGTGATCAAGAAAGATCTCACATATGAACAGAAGCCTATGAAGATCTTAGACCGTGAAATACGTGCTCTAAGGAATAAGGTTATTCCCATGCTTAAGGTACAATGGAATAAGAATACTAAACACGAAGCGACATGGGAGACTGAGGAATCTATGAAGAAACGATTTCCCGAGTTGTTCTAAGAGGTATATACTCTACACTCTCCGCGTGTATACATAATATGCAATTGAATTTGGGGACCAAATTCTTTTTAAGTGGGGGAGGGTGTAGCAACCTTGATAAAATATTAATAATAATAAAGATTTTAAAAATAAATCAAATAATTAGATAAATAAAACAATATAAAATAACGCCTCGGATAAAGGCGCTATTTAAATTATAAACGCCTCTAGATAAGGCGTTATTCAAGAAGTGACGCCCTGACCACACGGCGTCAAATTCCAACGTCAAAAAGGGTAAGGCCAAGAAACGCCCCTATCTTGGGCGTGTTTTAAAACAAAGAATGCCTTCATACCAGGCGCTTCTTAAGAAACGACCTGCACCAGGTCGTCAATTCAAGAATCGACGACCTGACCAAAGTCGTTAATTCAGTTCATGAACCGTTCGAACTGGGAGCTTATCCAGGGTAAGTGATAACTACGAGAAAGAGTTCTAATGTGGCAATAACTCTATCTTAGAAACATTACTTCTAATCAAACTCTAGCCCTAATAGGATTCCCAAAAATCCCTATAAATAACCTACTGATCGAACCTTAAACGCTATTTGGCGTTTGGAAAACTACAAGGTATGTGAGAGGAATATTTCTTCTTATTTCCTTAATTCCCTGCGTCTGTTACATGAAGAACTAACAGTTCTTCATCTTCTTCTGTTACAGGTTAGGAAAAGCACCTACGTACGTGAAGAACAAAGGTGATGTTCTTCTTTCTTTTACCTTCGGTCAGGAAGTATGAAGAAATACTAATATTTCTTCTTCTGTTCTCGTAGGAATTACAGGACCGAAGAACAAGAGCTCCTCTTCTCACGGTTCAAATCATCAAATTATCATAAGGTAGGATTTTCTCAAGTATGTAGCCCAAAGTATATAAGAATCGTAGTGAAATCATATGAGCATACACCTGCATATAGTTTTCCTAAGTTTTAAACGTTTCTGTTGAATTTTTGAAAGAAACGTCCTTACCAAGGGCGTGATTTTGAAATACGCGACCCAAACAAGGGCGCTACTTGTAAAGAAACGACCTTGATCAGGTCGTCAATTTTAGATTTGACGCCCTGTCCACAGGCGTTAATTTCATTTAATCATTAATCACCTATGTTAAGAATTGATTATCTATGAAATCATGATTCTATAATAATGCATGATCATATGTCTTCAAACATGTTAATTTTATTGTCATGACCATACATTCGTTCTCCATGAATTCTATTATCCTGAAATTATTACTGTCCATGAAAATTCATGGTATTTCTTGAATTCACGACCGTGGCTAGGTCGTCTTTCACTGGACTAACGCCCGATACTAGGGCGTGAATTGAAAAGTAACGTCCCTTCATAGGGCGCGTTTCTGTTAAAATCCCGAACAATATATTCTGTAAAAATAAGAATTTAATGATTAACGCCCCTGCCAAGGGCGCGTTTTTTGATAATTTCTGAAAATAAATATGTTCTGTAAAATATTGTAAATAAAAAGACGCCTGCTACTGTAGTCGTCTCATTGCAAAGAAACGCCCCTGTCCAGGGCGCGTTTTAGATAAATTAATGAAATATTACAATTCTGAAAAATAGAAACATGTGTAAACGCCCTTCTGTTAGGCGTTAATTACTTGATAAACGACTCTGATTAAGTCGTTATTTTACTGTAAAACTGATTTTCCACTGTTTCTGTTAACCGATGGTTTCATATGTTATATAATATATATATCGGCACTATTCTCCACTCCGTGAGTATAGTCCCACGTTTCATGTTGTTTCATCGATCACACTCAATTCTCATTGACATACAAGCTCTCCATTGGACATTCCGTTCCTTTGGACTAGCGAGTTAGTCATAGAGACCTCCGTAAGACTCCTCGTACCTTGGATTCCCTCAAGGTCGACTGAGCTGGTTGTACCCTAAAAACCCATTACACGATCTTTGCCATGTCAATCTAAAGAAACATGGTATACCGGCCCTTATGATTATACAAAGAGTATATCATAAGAAATTCTTAATGGGATGATGATATCATGCCATATCATGTCATTCTTGTAAACCTCAATTCTATGATAAGAATGAGGGTATCTTACCTTTGATATACTGTTCATGTGGACCTCAATTCTATATAAAGAATGTCCATATTGATTTGTCATGGTACCCAAGTTAAGGGAACCATATTCTACCTAGTTTTATCGATATCGTGATTATACCGTTATTATCGCCATTCTATGTCCTTTGTCATATTTTTGGACTCTATTCTGTCAAAGTTGTCATACATGTCTACAAGCTTGATTATTGAAATTCAAAAATTGGCTATATATACAAAAGTGGATGTCAAAACACATGATAAATGCCTGCGCATATAGGGCCCGATCTGGTCCTGGGAGGAGCACCCGAAAGTACTTGTGCCCATGGGAGTTAAAATGATAAGGTATCTGGCATTATACCGAGTACTTTACTTTCTAGATTGGACATTCCACATAAATCTTGTGCTTGAATCATACTTGACTTGACATGAAATGCGTGGCCCGAAAAAGGGTAATTTACTTGCTTGATACATGATAGCCAAAGTTCTTGACATGACTTGTTAAATGTACTTGCTTGAATATCTTGAATAACTTGTTATCTTGTTGAAAGTTCATGATTAGTCCATCTTATTTCCTTGATATTACATTCTCTCTATCTTGTCGTTTTATGCGAGCATGCATAGCTTTATTGCATTCATGAAAGATGTAATGACTTAAACCCCTTGCTAGTACTTGAGATATAATTTCCTACTGAGCGTTAGCTCATTCCGTTTGTCCATTTTTACTTTTCAGGTAAGTCCGACGATGGAAGTCAATCGGATGGGAATGGTCAAGAGTGAAAGTGATAGAGCTGCTCAAGTGTCATCTAGTCTTTTCTATAGTTTCTTGAGTCAAATATGTATTCTTTTCTTTTTTATTAAACAGAGTATTGGATTTGTAATAGTCTATCCATTATGAAATAAAGGATTGGGTTATCTTTACTTTCGCGCATCTCTGTCTTTGTGTCGAATACACGACCACTCTGATTGACATGATTGATATAAACTCGTCACGCGTCTCCGGGCATCTTCCGCGCTCGGGGCGTGACAGGATGAAACATATTTTATTGGTTAGCCCATGGCTCTACCCAATTCTCACGGAATTCCTATAGGGTAACTGGCAAGGACAGCACAACCTATCACTTAAACTCGATGACCTAGTGATTTAGAAAAGTCTAGGCTCTGATACCACTTCTGTCACGCCCCGAACTGATGGCAGCGGAACGTGTTTCTCGGAACGTGGCAGTGAAACAGTCGTGGCGATAAAAGCAAACCATAAGGCACAATATGATTGGACAAAATATAATTTCATTCCAAATATATGTTTATTATAATTTGACTCAAATAAAAGACTTAATAAAAGAAAATTACAATGGACTCATGACTAACTAATCTTGACATAAGACTCTAGGGCTTGACTAAGTTGCAGAAGCTCTATTCACTCTTGCCCTTGCCCATCTTGGTCGCACTCGTTCTCAATATTACCTGAAAGATATGAAAAAACACTAGGTGAGCGAACGCTCAGTAGGTCTTATATCTCTTGCTCCAAGCTAGCTTAAAGTGATTAGCAATTTATCATGAATATGTAGATCATGCAAGGGTACAATAATCAAGAGCTATAATGGCACGAGATAGATCAATAATTCAGAGATAATTTTTCAAGAATAATAAAGGAAATAGACTGGGCAATAGATTCAAGAATAATCATGATGGGACAATAACAATCATTTCAATAAGGTGCTCACTTTTACAAGAGCATAACATAAGACTATCATTTGTAAGATTGGCCATATGTATAGTATGAATTCAAACATTCGAGTCCTAAACATGTCAATCTTTTGTGAAAATGTCATAGATCAATCTTACTTTTCAGTGGTGCAATGCCACACCCGATCAATCATGAAACCGGCACACGTTTGGACCTTGCCTCGTCCATGGGATCAGATCTGGACCCCGTCACTTTTCTTTTCTAGCATTGAGTATCAATTATGTTGGACACATAGCCCCCTTTAAGTTCTAGACCAATCCCACGTCATTTAATGGACAAAGAGTTCAAAGAATCAAGTCATGTAAGAAGAATAAGGTAGATTGTAATACCCCAAATTCTTCTAGAAATTTAATTAGAAATTTATTTGAATTTAATTAGAAATTATTTGAATTTATTTGAATTAATGGGAATCAATTCGAAATTAATTAGATTAATTCTTTAATAAATAGAATAAGTCACATTTCGACTATTTTATAAAAATCCATAAAAATTATATTTTTGTAGAATCAATTATGTTTAACAATTTTGTCTTCTATGACTAAGCCTAATAAAATCATTAACTAGGCCGAATCAGTGGGATTAGTCAAATTTTCACACTTACCTAACCAAATTCGTGCTCAATAATAACCACCACCTTAAAACATCAAATTCGAGCTCATTTCTCAACCAAATGAGGTGATTCTATGGGCAAATGAAAGGTATTAAAGAGAGGATCATTTCCCCTCTCATAATGCCATGAAATTTTGAGCTTATGGGGAGCTTTTGGTCGCGCATGGGCTAGGTCAACTTTGGCGGCGGTGGTTTGAACACGCCACTTCAAGGGACGATTTCTCCCTTCCTGGAAGGATCCAGAATGAGTATGACCTATTAAAAGAAAGCACCGTGTGTCTATTTTCATTTGGTAGCAGTGATGTTCGTAGAGGATTCCGATCTAAAGAGATCTCTCGCGTTTATTGGAGGAGTGTTCGAGTTCGTGGGTTTTTCTTTGGCCCTCTTTGTTCCTTCGATTAAGGTAGGTACCTCGACCAAAATCTGCACATGAGTATACCATTTTGATCCTCTCGGAGAGCTATTTCCATTGGTAGTAAAAGCCCCAAATTCTATTAGGTGTGGAGGGAGATCTCATGGAAATAATGAAGGGCTGTCAAACAGGGGTTCTTCGTTCTAACTTCTAAATCTCTCTTCCATTGAGGTAGGTTATAACCGACCAAACTCTAATTAACATATATGGTTGTAATCAGCAGCATGTTAGCTTTCATTTGGCGTAGAAAGCCCTAAATTTTATGCATCATGTTTAGAGAATTTCTGATTTGAGTAAGAGCATGTCTAGACGTGGTTTATGATGTATTCTTTTGAGTTAAATCATGATTTCGAGTTATTAATCTTGATCCCCATATAGCATGTCATATATGGTTGGAATCAGCATCGAGTAAGCTTTCTTTTGATATAGAAAGCCCCAATTCTTATAGACCATGCTTAGAGAATTTCGTGTTTGATTAGAAGCATGTTAAGACTAGGTTTTTAAGTGTTCTTCCTAGATAGGTTGTGATTTCGATTGGTTTTCCGGTGAGTTTAGGGTTCCAAAGCCCTTGAATTATGACCCTAATATGTCCATCAAGAACCTAGGGGCATGGGGTTAAGACCTCAGTCCAATTAGACCCCAATTGGGTGAGATTTTCTGACTTCCAGAAGTCTCATTCGTGTCTGCGAAGCCGAGGGTCGACCCATTGGGTCGACCCATACACAGACAGAAGTCTGTTTGTGCAGGGGTCGACACATACACAGGCAGACCCCTGGTTTTCCAGGGGTCGACCCAATGGGTCGACTCATACACCCTGGATTTCCAGGGGTCGACCCAATGGGTCGACCCATTTGCTGACAGCCCCGGTGGGCTTGTTTTCGACCCGAGGATCTATCCGGACCGTGAGGGGATCGACCCATTCAAGCCTAGTCCAATTGAAAACCATATTTTGAGGAACCAATGACCCATACATGCAACCCATTGATCTCAAATTAAGCCCGGCGTTCCTCAATCCAAAATTGAAGAACAAAGTGTATAAACCATCCGATTACTATCTCCACTTCAACGCACACAAATGGTTAATTAGAAACCCATATAATAAAATGGTAATTTTGAAAGTAAATTGCTGTCTTGTATTACTGTCTATTGTCATTATTGGCTTGTTCTAGTATCTTGAGTTACCATCTTGTAATTAACTTATCTCTTGAATTGAGATTTATAATAATTCACGAATCAAGGTATTTTTAAATGGTTGTTAGGAAATCAATTAAAAGCCCTTATACCCCGGTAGAATAGACTAATAGCACACTAACAATCTATATGGCATTACGGCCATTAAACCTAAATTGATGTCCCTTAGTGTGATTCTACCTGGACACTCTATCCGGCAAGTTAGAATCCGCCATTTTGAGACCCGTATGACCCGGCTACGACCTAGAAATTGTGACCAAATCGCTGAGTTATAAGTCACGGATCGACTTGGGCTAATCAGCACATGAGTAGCTCATAGTTGACCGCTTGTCTCCATGAACGGTCTAGTGTAGTCCGTATAAGTATCGTAATTGTGTCTTAAGGTCACGTACTGCTTACTTACCTGAACGGCACTGTCAACCGTTCATTCTTGACCTCATGGACTGAGATTTGGTCCAGTTCTTGTAATACGGCCAATAGTAGCCGTATGTCCTATCAAACGGCCTAGAAGTGACCGTATACCGAGTTTTTAAGTTAATGAATCCAAGGACAGGTTAGTCCTTTAAATCTTGAACTTCTGACAGAAATTCCTCTGATTAATTGGCCATTTAACTTGACTGAATGTCTAGACAACGTGGGATCTTGGATCCAATAAATCAATGCCAACGCATCATAAGGGCCCGGTCTGGTCCTGGGGAGAGCGCCCGAAAAATTATTGAGCCCATGGGATGTTATAATGACATGGTGAGGCATTGCACCGAGTGCATGACTAGTGTGACGTCTATGACATGAAAATCTCTTGTTACTCTTGTTACTTGATCGTGCTTGAAATGATGTTTAAATTACTTGCTTGTTGGCCAATTCTCTATTACTATCTCCTGTTGTAAATTCTTGTACTTGTTATCTTGTTAATTCTTGTCATCATATATTTCTTGACCTTGCAAGATCTTTTATTACGTTGTTTCATTGTATCGTCATTTATTTCTTTTATTAGCATGGCATATGAAAATGTAATTAAATTGTTAATCACGTAAACTTGCCTGTTATTTCCTACTGAGCGTCAGCTCATAGTTGTTGTTTCCCCCCTTTCCAGGCTGTTCAGGTGATGATGCGCATACCGATGGGGAGGGGCATGAGTGATATCTTTGAGTGCACCAGTTCTAGAGTTGGAGTTGGCATAGTTATCCTACTTGTAGTTGTGCCTTAGAGTGTGTTTAGTTTCAGTTATGATATTATTGATTGAGTTGTTATTGTCTCAGTTTGTATTAAGTTGGTTTAAGGATATTGTACTAGATTTGGAATATTTCATGATCAATAAGTTATCTCTTTCTTAGCACCTGTGTAATTGTTTAGTTTAGAATATTTATATGATTTCTAGCTAGTTTCTAACTGTACGACTCGATATTCCGCGTCGGGGCGTGACAGTTTAGGTGGTATCAGAGCCTAGGTTTAATATTCCTAGGTTTCCCTAAGTTCTAGGTTTTCCAAGTTCTAGGGTTCTAAGTGTTATCATAGGACCCCTAACCTTGTTAAAGTCTAAGGACCTGACCTGGTGAGATTGGGTAGAAACTTGGGTTAAGTTCATATCTTAATCGTGTTATTATCTATTTTTATGAACCTAAGTAATCTATTCCACGTGTAGGCCTTTGCAATGGCAGCTGATCGTGCGGAATGGAGGAACTTGCAGCGTACGGTTCAAGGCCTTACTCAGGCCTTGCAACAAGCGGCCCAAGCAGGAGCTGCACACCATGGCACTGGCGATTTATATCGGAACTTTCGGGGATGAATCCGCCGAGATTTGCGGGCTCGACTGACCCTGATGAAGCCGAGCATTGGCTGGATGAGATGGGAAGGATATTTGAAGTAATGCAATGTAGCAATCAAGAACGTGTCCTTCTCTCGACCTTTCAACTGAACGTGATGCAAGGACATGGTGGGAATCGGTAAAGGCGACTCTCGGTGATCAGCAAGTCACATGGGAGGAGTTCAAGGAATTCTTCAATGGCAAATATTTTTCTGATAGAGTGCAAGAGAAGAAGGCAGCGGAGTTCGCGGCTTTGAAGCAGCGAAGTCTATTCGTGGCAGAATATGAAGCTCAGTTTTCTCGGCTTTCTCGTTATGCTACCCACTTAATATCCACCGAGAAAATGAAGACTAAGCGTTTTCTAAATGGACTGAGGCTGTATTTTATCAATCAACTGGCACCGATGGAAATTTTGACTTATTCCGAGATGGTGAGGAAAGCTCAAGTCCTTGAAGATACTCTAGAAATGACGGAGAAAATCCGTGGAAAAGGCACAAAGAAGGAACAACCTACGGGTTCCTGGAATATCAAACCCGGGTATAGCAAGAAGAGGCCTATTAGTGGGCCTGGTTCGTGGAGTGGTTCTGGATCGTGGAAGGGCAAGATGCCGAAGCATGAAGATAAGAAGCCTGGCCCTATTGTTCCATTTAAGGGCGTGTGCAAGTTTTATGATCGTCCTGGTCACAGGATGGAGGAGTGCTGGCGCAAGCTGGGCGCCTGTTTGCGATGTGGAAGTAAGGAGCACCGTATCCCTAATTGTCCTCTTTTATCGGAGCAAGCTACCCCGGCAAAACCACAAGGCATCAAAAGGCCGCAAGGCAAGCTCCAAGCTTTGCATGCAGATGAAGCAGGAACCGCCGAGGATGGTGGACTCGTCGAAGGTACTCTTATTATACTCGACAAGCCAGCATTTGTTCTTTTTGATACTGGTGCCACACATTCATTTATTTCTCGAGATTTGCTAAGTCTTTAGCTGTGGAACCTGTTTTGATGAATTCTCCGTTAGAAATATCAACGCCTATTGGTTCTAGATCGGCAATTCAGTATTTCTATCCTTTCAGTAAGGTTATAATTGATGAACAAAATTTACCAGCTGATTTAGTTTGCATGGACATGAAGGATTATGATGTAATCCTAGGAGCAGATTGGTTAGCTAGATATGAGGCAGGTGTTCACTGCAGTTCTAGCTCTGTGTCTTTTACTAGGCACCCGAGACTTTCTTTTGTGGGAGTTAAGCACCATAACTCCGTATCACTTATCTCGGCTCTTCGAGCTGATAAGCTGATGAGACGAGGATGCGAGGCTTTTCTAGCCTTTGTCTGTGCAACCCCTGAGCAGCAGATTGAGATTAAGGACATTTCTGTTGTCTGAGATTTCCTGATGTCTTTCCAGAGGAACTACCAGGACTTCCGCCTGAGCGGGAAGTTATCTTCTCTATTGATCTCATTCCTGGTACATCTCCTATTTCCAAAGCTCCTTATCGTATGTCTCCTGCGGAACTGAGAGAATTAAAGCAACAGTTGATGGAATTGCTCGAGAAGGGTTTCATTCGTCCAAGTACTTCCCCTTGGGGAGCCCCTGTATTATTCGTCCGGAAGAAAGATGGTTCGATGAGATTGTGCATCGATTATCGGTAATTGAACCAGCAGACTGTCAAGAACAAATATCCATTGCCGAGGATTGACGAATTATTTGACCAGATAGCGGGAGCTCAGTATTTTTCTAAGATCGATCTTCGATCTGGATATCATCAGTTGCGGATTAAGGAAGAGATATCTATAAAACAGCTTTCCGCAGCAGGTATGGTCATTTTGAATTTGTCGTTATGCCTTTTGGTCTAACGAATGCACCAGCAGCTTTCATGCAGTTGATGAACAATGTATTTCGGCCCTATCTTGATCAATGGGTCGTGGTATTCATTGATGACATCCTGATTTATTCCAAGAATGAAGAGGAGCATGCTGAACATCTGAGGATGGCATTACAACTATTGAGAGATCATCAGCTATATGCCAAGTTCAGTAAGTGTGAGTTCTGGCTGCAAGAGGTGTCCTTTCTAGGACATATTATCACAAAGAAGGTATTTCTGTTGATCCTTCGAAGGTAGAGGCAGTGAAGAATTGGGACCAGCCTACTAGTGTGACTGAAGTTAGAAGTTTCCTAGGCCTGGCAGGCTACTACAGAGATTTATTCAAGATTTCTCTAAGATTGCGGTACCTATGACAAGATTAACCCGCAAGGAGAACAAATTTGATTGGTCAGAAGATTGCCAGCGAAGCTTTCAGACTTTGAAGGAATGTTTAACTACGGCACCTGTATTGGCTTTACCTTCTGGTGAAGGAGGTTTTGTGGTATACACGGATGCTTCAGGTATCGGTTTAGGCTGTGTACTCATGCAGCATGGGAAAGTGATTGCCTATTCTTCTAGGCAGTTGAGGAAGCATGAAGAGAATTATCATGTTCATGATTTGGAACTTGCAGCAGTCGTGTTTGCATTGAAGATATGGAGGCATTACTTGTATGGAGAAACATTCACAGTGTTTTCAGATCATAAGAGTCTGAAATATTTATTTTCTCAGAAGGAACTCAATATGAGGCAGAGAAGATGGTTGGAGTATTTGAAAGACTTCGACTTCTCGATTGAGTATCATCCTGGAAAGGTAATGTTGTGGCAGATGCATTAAGCCGGAAGCCTGTAGCTAAATTGTCAAGTCTCATGTTACAAGAGTGGAAGCTACTGGAACAATTAGCTAGTCTGGATCTGAATATTGACAATGATCGGGTTATGATTGCACAGATTCAACTTAATCCGAATTGTTGATGGAAATCAAGTCTTTGCAAGATAATGATCCCGAGCTAGTAGAGATCAAGGGAAGCTTGAGCAGCAGACCTGACTTCACGATGGCTGACGATGGAAGATTGTTATTCAGGGTAGAACTTGTGTACCTGATGAAGCTGAGATAAAGAACAAGATTCTGGAGGAAGCTCATAGATCCAAATACACCATTCATCCTGGAGGCACTAAAATGTTCAAGGATTTGAAGAGATCCTTTTGGTGGCCGAATATGAAAAGGGAAGTTGCAGACTTCGTGAGTAGATGCTTGGTTTGTCAGCAACTCAAGGCTGAACATTTCAGACCGGCAGGAAAGTTGAAACCACTCGACATACCTCAATGGAAGTGGGAAAGTATTGACATGGACTTCATTATGGGTCTACCTAGGACTCGTGGTGGATTTGATGCAATATGAGTGATTGTCAATCGATTGACAAAGTCAGCTCATTTCTTATCCATTAAGTCCAAATGGACAGTTGATGTATTGGCTGCTTTGTATTTGAAAGAAGTGGTACGACTCCATGGTATTCCAGTCAGCATTGTGTCTGATAGAGATCCCAGATTTACTTCACATTTTTGGAAGGGACTACAAGAGTCTTTGGGTACTCGTCTGAATTTCAGTACTGCCTTTCATCCACAGACAGATGGACAGACTGAAAGAACCAACCAGATAGTGGAAGATATGCTTAGAGCATGCATGATTGATTTTGGAGGCAGTTGGAGTGACCATTTAGCTTTGATTGAATTCGCCTACAACAACAGTTATCAATCCAGCATTCAAATGGCTCCTTTTGAAGCATTGTATGGAAGAAGTTGTCGTTCCCCATTGTGTTGGGATGAGGTAGGTGAAAAGCAATGGCTTGGACCGATCTTATTTCAGAATCATCACAGAACATCCGTATTATCCGAGACCGGTTACAAGTGCTCAATCAAGACAGAAGAGTTATGCCGACAAAGGAGAAGAGCATTAGAATTTCAAGTTGGCGAGCATCGTATTTCTGAAAGTCTCTCCTACAAGAGGGATTCGAAGATTTGGCATTCATGGCAAGCTGAGTCTGAGATATATTGGTCCGTTCAAGATTCTGGATAGAGTGGGAGAGGTTGCTTACAGATTGGCATTACCGCCTCAATTGTCAGGCGTACACAATATTTTCACGTGTCTATGTTACGGAAATATGTGTACGACCCCACTCATATCATTCAGCATGTGGATTTCGAATTGAAGGAAGATTTGACCTATGAAGAAAGACCTATCAAGATTCTGGATCGGAAGCAACAGCAACTCCGGAATCGTTCCATACCTATGGTCAAAATTCAGTGGAGTCGGCGTGGAGCTGAGGAAGCTACTTGGGAGTCTGAAGATACTATGCGGAAGCGGTATCCCGACTTATTCTAGGTGAGCTAATCTTTCCCTATCTCTGTATTAAAGTGCAGTGAATTTGGAGGACCAAATTCTTTAAGTGGGGGAGGGTGTAATACCCCAAATTCTTCTAGAAATTTAATTAGATATTTATTTGAATTTAATTAGAAATTATTTGAATTTATTTGAACTTATGGGAATTAATTCGAAATTAATTAGATTAATTCTTTAATAAATAGAATAAGTCACATTTCGACTATTTTATAAAAATCCATAAAAATCATATTCTTGTAGAATCAATTGCGTTTAACAATTTTGTCATCTATGACTAAGCCTAATAAAATCATTAATTAGGCCGAATCAGTGGGATTAGTCAAATTTTCACACTTACCTAACCAAATTCGTGCTCAATAGTAACCACCACCTTAAAACATCAAATTCGAGCTCATTTCTCAACCAAATTAGGTGATTCCAGAGGCAAATGAAAGGTATTAAAGAGAGGATCATTTCCCCTCTCATAATGCCATGAAATTTTGAGCTTATGGGAGCATTTGGTCGCGCATGGGCTAGGTCAACTTTGGCGGCGGTGGTTTGAACACGCCACTTCAAGGGACGATTTCTCCCTTCCTGGAAGGATCCAGAATGAGTATGACCTATTAAAAGAAAGGCCCATGTGTCTATTTTCATTTGGTAGCAGTGGTGTTCGCAGAGGATTCCGATCTAGAGAGATCTCTCGCGTTTATTGGAGGAGTGTCCGAGTTCGTGGGTTTTTCTTTGGCCCTCTTTGTTCCTTCGATTAAGGTAGGTACCCTCGACCAAAATCTGCACATGAGTATACCATTTTGATCCTCTCGGAGAGCTCTTTCCATTGGTAGTAAAAGCCCCAAATTCTATTAGGTGTGGAGGGAGATCTCGTGGAAATAGTGAAGGGCTGTCAAACGGGCGTTCTTCGTTCTAACTTCTAAATCTCTCTTCGATTGAGGTAGGTTATAACAGACCAAACTCTAATTAACATATATGGTTGTAATCAGCAGCATGTTAGCTTTCATTTGGCGTAGAAAGCCCTAAATTTTATGCATCATGTTTAGAGAATTTCTGATTTGAGTAAGAGCATGTCTAGACGTGGTTTATGATGTATTCTTTTGAGTTAAATCATGATTTCGAGTTATTAATCTTATCCCCATATAGCATGTCATATATGGTTGGAATCAGCGTCGAGTAAGCTTTCTTTTGATATAGAAAGCCCCAATTTTTATAGACCATGCTTAGAGAATTTCGTATTTGATTAGAAGCATGTTAAGACTAGATTTTTAAGTGTTCTTCCTAGATAGGTTGTGATTTCGATTGGTTTTCCGATGAATTTAGTATTCCAAACCCTTGTAATATTACCCTAGTATGTCTATCAAGAACCCAGGGGCATGGGGTTAAGATCTCAGTACAATTAGACCCCAATTGGGTGAGATTTCATGGTTTCCGAAAGTCACGTTCGCATCTGCGAACGTAGGGGTCGACCCATACACAGACTAGAGTCTGTCTGCGCGAGGGTCGACCCATGGGGTCGACCCATACAACAACTGCACGAGGGTCGACCCATTGGGTCGACCCAAACAGTAGACGTGCGGGCGGTCGACCCATGGGGTCGACCCATTCAGCAGACAGCAGTCTGTTTGTGCAGGGGTCGACCCCAGGGGTCAACCCACACGCAGGCAGACCCCTGGATTTTCCAGGGGTCGACCCATGTGCTGTCAAACCCGATAAGCTTGTTTTTGGCCCGAGGATCGATCCGAACCGTGAGGGGATCGACCCATTCAAGCCTAGTCCAATTGAAAACCATATTTTGAGGAACCAATGGCCCATACATGCAACCCATTGATCTCAAATTAAGCCCGCGTTCCTCAATCCAAAATTGAAGAACAAAGTGTATAAACCATCCCGATTACTATCTCCACTTCAACGCACACAAATGGTTAATTAGAAACCCATATAATAAAATGGTAATTTTGAAAGTAAATTGATGTCTTGTATTACTGTCTATTGTCATTATTGGCTTGTTCTAGTATCTTGAGTTGCTATCTTGTAATTAACTTATCTCTTGAATTGAGATTTATAATAATTCACGAATCAAGGTATTTTTAAATGGCTGTTAGGAAATCAATTAAAAGCCCTTATACCCCGGTAGAATAGACTAATAGCACACTAACAATTTATATGGCATTACGGCCATTAAACCTAAATTGTTGTCCCTTAGTGCGATTCTACCCGGACACTCTATCCCGCAAGTTAGAATCCGCCATTTTGAGACCCGTATGACCCGGCTACGACCTGGAAATTGTGACCAAATCGCTGAGTTATAAGTCACGGATCGACTTGGGCTAATCAGCACATGAGTAGCTCATAGTTGACCGCTTGTCTCCATGAACGGTCTAGTGTAGTCCGTATAAGTATCGTAATTGTGTCTTAAGGTCACGTACTGCTTACTTACCTGAACGGCACTGTCAACCGTTCATTCTTGACCTCGTGGACTGAGATTTGGTCCAGTTCTTGTAATACGGCAAGTAGTAGCCGTATGTCCTGTCAAACGGCCCAGAAGTGACCGTATACCGAGTTTTTAAGTTAATGAATCCAAGGACAGGTTAGTCCTTTAAATCTTGAACTTCTGACAGAAATTCCTCTGATTAAATTGGCCATTTAACTTGACTGAATGTCTAGACAACGTGGGATCTTGGATCCAATAAATCAATGCCAACGCATCATAAGGGCCCGGTCTGGTCCTGGGGAGAGCGCCCGAAAAATTATTGAGCCCATGGGATGTTATAATGACATGGTGAGGCATTGCACCGAGTGCATGACTAGTGTGACGTCTATGACATGAAAATCTCTTGTTACTCTTGTTACTTGATCGTGCTTGAAATGATGTTTAAATTACTTGCTTGTTGGCCAATTCTCTATTACTATCTCCTGTTGTAAATTCTTGTACTTGTTATCTTGTTAATTCTTGTCATCATATATTTCTTGACCTTGCAAGATCTTTTATTACGTTGTTTCATTGTATCGTCATTTATTTCTTTTATTAGCATGGCATATGAAAATGTAATTAAATTGTTAATCACGTAAACTTGCCTGTTATTTCCTACTGAGCGTCAGCTCATAGTTGTTGTTTCCCCCCTTTCCAGGCTGTTCAGGTGATGATGCGCATACCGATGGGGAGGGGCAGGAGTGATATCTTTGAGTGCACCAGTTCTAGAGTTGGAGTTGGCATAGTTATCCTACTTGTAGTTGTGCCTTAGAGTGTGTTTAGTTTCAGTTATGATATTATTGATTGAGTTGTTATTGTCTCAGTTTGTATTAAGTTGGTTTAAGGATATTGTACTAGATTTGGAATATTTCATGATCAATAAGTTATCTCTTTTCTTAGCACCTGTGTAATTGTTTAGTTTAGAATATTTATATGATTTCTAGCTAGTTTCTAACTGTACGACCCGATATTCCGCGTCGGGGCGTGACA
Source organism: Amorphophallus konjac (assembly GCA_022559845.1). NCBI lineage: Eukaryota > Viridiplantae > Streptophyta > Magnoliopsida > Alismatales > Araceae > Amorphophallus > Amorphophallus konjac. Next base: position 158,340,760 of record CM040122.1, on the reverse strand, counting down.
GTTTAGTTGGTATCTGAGACTATGTTTAATATTCCTAGGTTTCCCTAAGTTCTAGGTTTTCCAAGTTCTAGGGTTCTAAGTGTTATCATAGGACCCCTAACCTTGTTAAAGTCTAAGGACCTGACCTGGTGAGATTGGGTAGAAACTTGGGTTAAGTTCATATCTTAATCGTGTTATTATCTATTTTAATGAACCTAAGTAATCTATTCCACGTGTAGGCCTTTGCAATGGCAGCTGATCATGCGGAATGGAGGAACTTGCAGCGTACGGTTCAAGGCCTTACTCAGGCCTTGCAACAAGCGGCCCAAGCAGGAGCTGCACACCATGGCACTGGCGATTTATATCGAAACTTTCGGGGATGAATCCGCCGAGATTTGCGGGCTCGACTGACCCTGATGAAGCCGAGCATTGGCTGGATGAGATGGGAAGGATATTTGAAGTAATGCAATGTAGCAATCAAGAACGTGTCCTTCTCTCGACCTTTCAACTGGAACGTGATGCAAGGACATGGTGGGAATCAGTAAAGGCGACTCTCGGTGATCAGCAAGTCACATGGGAGGAGTTCGAGGAATTCTTCAATGGCAAATATTTTTCTGATAGAGTGCAAGAGAAGAAGGCAGCGGAGTTCGCGGCTTTGAAGCAGCGAAGTTTATCTGTGACAGAATATGAAGCTCAGTTTTCTCGGCTTTCTCGTTATGCTACCCACTTAATATCCACCGAGAAAATGAAGACTAAGCGTTTTCTAAATGGACTGAGGCTGTATTTTATCAATCAACTGGCACCGATGGAAATTTTGACTTATTCCGAGATGGTGAGGAAAGCTCAAGTCCTGGAAGATACTCTAGAAATGACGAAGAAATCCGTGGAAAAGGCACAAAGAAGGAACAACCTACGGGTTCAGGGAATATCAAACCCGGGTATAGCAAGAAGAGGCCTATTAGTGGGCCTGGTTCGTGGAGTGATTCTGGATCGTGGAAGGGCAAGATGCCGAAGCATGAAGACAAGAAGCCTGGCCCTATTGTTCCATTTAAGGGCGTGTGCAAGTTTTGTGATCGTCCTGGTCACAGGATGGAGGACTGCTGGCGCAAGCTGGGCGCCTGTTTGCGATGTGGAAGTAAGGAGCACCGTATCCCTAATTGTCCTCTTTTATCGGAGCAAGCTACCCCGGCAAAACCACAAGGCATCAAAAGGCCGCAAGGCAAGCTCCAAGCTTTGCACGCAGATGAAGCAGGAACCGCCGAGGATGGTGGACTCGTCGAAGGTACTCTTATTATACTCGACAAGCCAACATTTGTTCTTTTTGATACTGGTGCCACACATTCATTTATTTCTCGAAGATTTGCTAAGTCTTTAGCTGTGGAACCTGTTTTGATGAATTCTCCGTTAGAAATCTCAACGCCTATTGGTTCTAGATCGGCAATTCAGTATTTCTATCCTTCTAGTAAGGTTATGATTGATGAACAGAATTTACCAGCTGATTTAGTTTGCATGAACATGAAGGATTATGAGGTAATCCTAGGAGCAGATTGGGTATCTAGTTATGAGCAAGTGTTCACTGCAGTTCTAGCTCTGTGTCTTTTACTAGACACCCTGGACTTTCTTTTGTGGGAGTTAAGCACAATAACTCCGTACCACTTATCTCGGGTCTTCGAGCTGGTAAGCTGATGAGACGAGGATGCGAGGCTTTTCTAGCCTTTGTCTGTGCAACCCGTGAGCAGCAGATTGAGATTAAGGACATTTCTGTTGTCCGAGATTTTCTGATGTCTTTCCAGAGGAACTACCAGGACTTCCGCCTGAGCGGGAAGTTATCTTCTCTATTGATCTCATTCCTGGTACATCTCCTATTTCCAAAGCTCCTTATCGTATGTCTCCTGCGGAACTGAGAGAATTAAAGCAACAGTTGATGGAATTACTCGAGAAGGGTTTCATTCGTCCAAGTACTTCCCCTTGGGGAGCCCCTATATTATTCGTCCGGAAGAAAGATGGTTCGATGAGATTGTGCATCGATTATCGGTAATTGAACCAGCAGACTGTCAAGAACAAATATCCATTGCCGAGGATTGACGAATTATTTGACCAGATAGCGGGAGCTCAGTATTTTTCTAAGATCGATCTTCGATCTGGATATCATCAGTTGCTGATTAAGGAAGAGGAGATCTATAAAACAGCTTTCCGCAACAGGTATGGTCATTTTGAATTTGTCGTTATGCCTTTTGGTCTAACGAATGCACCAGCAGCTTTCATGCAGTTGATGAACAATGTATTTCGGCCCTATCTTGATCAATGGGTCGTGGTATTCATTGATGACATCCTGATTTATTCTAAGAATGAAGAGGAGCATGCTGAACATCTGAGGATGTCATTACAACTATTGAGAGATCATGAGCTATATGCCAAGTTCAGTAAGTGTGAGTTCTGGCTGCAAGAGGTGTCCTTTCTAGGACATATTATCACAAAGAAGGTATTTCTGTTGATCCTTCGAAGGTAGAGGCAGTGAAGAATTGGGACCAGCCTACTAGTGTGACTGAAGTTAGAAGTTTCCTAGGCCTGGCAGGCTACTACAGAAAATTTATTCAAGATTTTTCTAAGATTGCGGTACCTATGACAAGATTAACCCGCAAGGAGAACAAATTTGATTGGTCAGAAGATTGCCAGCGAAGCTTTCAGACTTTGAAGGAATGTTTAACTACGGCACCTGTATTGGCTTTACCTTCTGGTGAAGGAGGTTTTGTGGTATACACGGATGCTTCAGGTATCGGTTTAGGCTGTGTACTCATGCAGCATGGGAAAGTGATTGCCTATTCTTCTAGGCAGTTGAGGAAGCATGAAGAGAATTATCATGTTCATGATTTGGAACTTGCAGCAGTCGTATTTGCATTGAAGATATGGAGGCATTACTTGTATGGAGAAACATTCACAGTGTTTTCAGATCATAAGAGTCTGAAATATTTATTTTCTCAGAAGGAACTCAATATGAGGCAGAGAAGATGGTTGGAGTATTTGAAAGACTTCGACTTCTCGATTGAGTATCATCCTGGAAAGGCAATGTTGTGGCAGATGCATTAAGCCGGAAGCCTGTAGCTAAATTGTCAAGTCTCATGTTACAAGAGTGGAAGCTACTGGAACAATTAGCTAGTCTGGATCTGAATATTGACAATGATCGGGTTATGATTGCACAGATTCAACTTAAACCCGAATTGTTGATGGAAATCAAGTCTTTGCAAGATAATGATCCCGAGCTAGTAGAGATCAAGGAAGCTTGAGCAGCAGACCTGACTTCATGATGGCTGACGATGGAAGATTGTTATTCCAGGGTAGAACTTGTGTACCTGATGAAGCTGAGATAAAGAACAAGATTCTGGAGAAGCTCATAGATCCAAATACACCATTCATCCTGGAGGCACTAAAATGTTCAAGGATTTGAAGAGATCCTTTTGGTGGCCGAATATGAAAAGGGAAGTTGCAGACTTCGTGAGTAGATGCTTGGTTTGTCAGCAAGTCAAGGCTGAACATTTCAGACCGACAGGAAAGTTGAAACCACTCGACATATCCCAATGGAAGTGGGAAAGTATTGGCATGGACTTCATTATGGGTCTACCTAGGACTCGTGGTGGATTTGATGCAATATGGGTGATTGTCGATCGATTGACAAAGTCAGCTCATTTCTTACCCATTAAGTCCAAATGGACAGTTGATGTATTGGCTGCTTTGTATTTGAAGAAGTGGTAAGACTCCATGGCATTCCAGTCAGCATTGTGTCTGATAGAGATCCCAGATTTACTTCACATTTCTGGAAGGGACTACAAGCGTCTTTGGGTACTCGTCTGAATTCAGTACTACCTTTCATCCACAGACAGATGGACAGACTGAAAGAACCAACCAGATAGTGGAAGATATGCTTAGAGCATGCATGATTGATTTTGGAGGCAGTTGGAGTGACCATTTAGCTTTGATTGAATTCGCCTACAACAATAGTTATCAATCCAGCATTCAAATGGCTCCTTTTGAAGCATTGTATGGAAGAAGTTGTCATTCCCCATTGTGTTGGGACGAGGTAGGTGAAAAGTAATGGCTTGGACCGGATCTTATTTCAGAATCATCACAGAACATCCGTATTATCCGAGACCGGTTACAAGTGGCTCAATCAAGACAGAAGAGTTATGCCGACACAAGGAGAAGAGCATTAGAATTTCAAGTTGGCGAGCATGTATTTCTGAAAGTCTCTCCTACAAGAGGGATTCGAAGATTTGGCATTCATGGCAAGCTGAGTCCGAGATATATTGGTCCGTTCGAGATTCTGGATAGAGTGGGAGAGGTTGCTTACAGATTGGCATTACCGCCTCAATTGTCAGGCGTACATAATATTTTCACGTGTCTATGTTACGGAAATATGTGTACGACCCCACTCATATCATTCAGCATGTGGATTTCGAATTGAAGGAAGATTTGACCTATGAAGAAAGACCTATCAAGATTCTGGATCGGAAGCAACAGCAACTCCGGAATCGTTCCATACCTATGGTCAAAATTCAGTGGAGTCGGCGTGGAGCTGAGGAAGCTACTTGGGAGTCTGAAGATACTATGCGGAAGCGGTATCCCGACTTATTCTAGGTGAGCTAATCTTTCCCTATCTCTGTATTAACGTGCAGTGAATTTGGAGGACCAAATTCTTTAAGTGGGGGAGGGTGTAATACCCCAAATTCTTCTAGAAATTTAATTAGAAATTTATTTGAATTTAATTAGAAATTATTTGAATTTATTTGAACTTATGGGAATTAATTCGAAATTAATTAGATTAATTCTTTAATAAATAGAATAAGTCACATTTCGACTATTTTATAAAAATCCATAAAAATCATATTCTTGTAGAATCAATTGCGTTTAATAATTTTGTCTTCTATGACTAAGCCTAATAAAATCATTAACTAGGCCGAATCAGTGGGATTAGTCAAATTTTCACACTTACCTAACCAAATTCGTGCTCAATAGTAACCACCACCTTAAAACATCAAATTCGAGCTCATTTCTCAACCAAATTAGGTGATTCCAGGGGCAAATGAAAGGTATTAAAGAGAGGATCATTTCCCCTCTCATAATGCCACGAAATTTTGAGCTTATGGGAGCATTTGGTCGCGCATGGGCTAGGTCAACTTTGGCGGCGGCGGTTTGAACACGCCACTTCAAGGGACGATTTCTCCCTTCCTGGAAGGATCCAGAATGAGTATGACCTATTAAAAGAAAGCCCCATGTGTCTATTTTCATTTGGTAGCAGTGGTGTTCGCAGAGGATTCCGATCTAGAGAGATCTCTCGCGTTTATTGGAGGAGTGTCCGAGTTCGTGGGTTTTTCTTTGGCCCTCTTTGTTCTTCGATTAAGGTAGGTACCTTCGACCAAAATCTGCACATGAGTATACCATTTTGATCCTCTCGAGAGCTCTTTCCATTGGTAGTAAAAGCCCAAATTCTATTAGGTGTGGAGGGAGATCTCATGGAAATAGTGAAGGGCTGTCAAACGGGCATTCTTCGTTCTAACTTCTAAATCTCTCTTCGATTGAGGTAGGTTATAATATACCAAACTCTAATTAACATATATGGTTGTAATCAGCAGCATGTTAGCTTTCATTTGGCGTAGAAAGCCCTAAATTTTATGCATCATGTTTAGAGAATTTCTGATTTGAGTAAGAGCATGTCTAGACGTGGTTTATGATGTATTCTTTTGAGTTAAATCATGATTTCGAGTTATTAATCTTGATCCCCATATAGCATGTCATATATGGTTGGAATCAACGTCGAGTAAGCTTTCTTTTGATATAGAAAGCCCCAATTTTTATAGACCATGCTTAGAGAATTTCGTGTTTGATTAGAAGCATGTTAAGACTAGGTTTTTAAGTGTTCTTCCAATATAGGTTGTGATTTCGATTGGTTTTCCGGTAAATTTAGGGTTCCAAACCCTTGTATTATGACCCTAATATGTCCATCAAGATCCTAGATACATGGGGTTAAGATCTCAGTCCAGTTAGACCCCAATTGGGTGAGATTTTTCCATTTTACGGAAGTCACGTTCGCATCTGTGAACGCAGGGGTCGACCCATACCCAGACAGGAGTCTGTCTGCGCGAGGGTCGACCCCATGGGTCGACCCATACAGCAGCTGTGCGGGGGGTCAACCCAAACAACAGTCGTGCGGGGGTCGACCCATGGGGTTTACCCATACAGCAGACAGAGTCTGTTTGTGCAGGGGTCGAGCCCAAGGGTCGACCCACACACAGACAGACCCCTGGTTTTCCAGGGGTCGACCCATATGCTGGCAGACCCGATTTAAGTGTTTTCGACCCGAGGATCGATCCGGACCGTGAGGGGATCGACCCATTCAAGTCTAGTCCAATTGAAAACCATATTTTGAGGAACCAATGACCCATACATGCAACCCATTGATCTCAAATTAAGCCCGGCGTTCCTCAATCCAAAATTAAAGAACAAAGTGTATAAACCATCCTGATTATTATCTCCACTTCAACGCACACAAATGGTTAATTAGAAACCCATATAATAAAATGGTAATTTTGAAAGTAAATTGCTGTCTTGTATTACTGTCTATTGTCATTATTGGCTTGTTCTAGTATCTTGAGTTACCATCTTGTAATTAACTTATCTCTTGAATTGAGATTTATAATAATTCACGAATCAAGGTATTTTTAAATGGCTGTTAGGAAATCAATTAAAAGCCCTTATACCCCGGTAGAATAGACTAATAGCACACTAACAATCTATATGGCATTACGGCCATTAAACCTAAATTGCTGTCCCTTAGTGCGATTCTACCCGGACACTCTATCCGGCAAGTTAGAATCCGCCATTTTGAGACCCGTATGACCCGGCTACGACCTGGAAATTATGACCAAATCGCTGAGTTATAAGTCACTGATCGACTTGGGCTAATCAGCACATGAGTAGCTCATAGTTGACCGCTTGTCTCCATGAACGGTCTAGTGTAGTCCGTATAAGTATCGTAATTGTGTCTTAAGGTCACGTACTGCTTACTTACCTGAACGGCACTGTCAACCGTTCATTCTTGACCTCGTGGACTGAGATTTGGTCCAGTTCTTGTAATACGGCCAGTAGTAGCCGTATGTCCTGTCAAACGGCCCAGAAGTGACCGTATACCGAGTTGTTAAGTTAATGAATCCAAGGACATGTTAGTCCTTTAAATCTTGAATTTCTGACAGAAATTCCTCTGATTAAATTGGCCATTTAACTTGACTGAATGTCTAGACAACGTGGGATCTTGGATCCAATAAATCAATGCCAACGCATCATAAGGGCCCGGTCTGGTCCTGGGAGAGCGCCCGAAAAATTATTGAGCCCATGGGATGTTATAATGACATGGTGAGACATTGCACCGAGTGCATGACTAGTGTGACGTCTATGACATGAAAATCTCTTGTTACTCTTGTTACTTGATCGTGCTTGAAATGATGTTTAAATTACTTGCTTGTTGGCCAATTCTCTATTACTATCTCCTGTTGTAAATTCTTGTACTTGTTATCTTGTTAATTCTTGTCATCATATATTTCTTGACCTTGCAAGATCTTTTATTACGTTGTTTCATTGTATCGTCATTTATTTCTTTTATTAGCATGGCATATGAAAATGTAATTAAATTGTTAATCACGTAAACTTGCCTGTTATTTCCTACTGAGCGTCAGCTCATAGTTGTTGTTTCCCCCCTTTCCAGGCTGTTCAGGTGATGATGCGCATACCGATGGGGAGGGGCAGGAGTGATATCTTTGAGTGCACCAGTTCTAGAGTTGGAGTTGGCAAAGTTATCCTACTTGTAGTTGTGCCTTAGAGTGTGTTTAGTTTCAGTTATGATATTATTGATTGAGTTGTTATTGTCTCAGTTTGTATTAAGTTGGTTTAAAGATATTGTACTAGATTTGGAATATTTCATGATCAAGAAGTTATCTCTTTCCTTAGCACCTGTGTAATTGTTTAGTTTAGAATATTTATATGATTTCTAGCTAGTTTCTAACTGTACGACCCGATATTCCGCGTCGGGGCGTGACATAGATTTATGGAATAGAGATTCCAAGGAAAGAACTTTGGACAAGACGACATGGCGATAAATCTTATAAAACCATCTAATACCATGGATTCTTCGGATCGGAATCGGAAAGCTTTCGGAGTGCTTTCATGGGTCCCTGATTGTGTTTTACGATCCACTCGGTTTTTTCTCCTATATAACTTGCGGAATCCCGTGGAGAGTTAACCGTTGAGTTTTGAGACTCCGAGACACTACAGGTGCATTATGCTCTTTCCGAGGATTGTAGAGACTATTTTTCTATATTTTTCGGAGTTTACAGAATTTTGGGCCAAAAATCAGATTTTAGGAAAATTGCTAATTTCTTTTCCTTTTTAACCCTCACCCTCTCTTCTCTCTCTTCTCACGTTCTCACTCTCTCCCTCCATTCTCTCTCCTCTCTCCCGGGGCGTATGACCGTGGCGGAGCTAGACGAGGTGGTGACAGTATGGAGCTGACCTGGAGCGTGATGGCACGAAATCGGAGTGTGGCATTGGCGCGATCCCATTCATGGATTCGAAGTCGGCATGGGTTGTTTGTGTGATGGTTTTCGACGTGGTTTGGCCATTTCGGCGCACGATATCTTCGGTAGAGGTAGGGGGATGGATACCCTACTAATTTCCTGCTTCCTCTCATGATTTGGAGCCAAACGATGTGAGTTTGAGTGGGTTTTCCTACTTTAAGGGTGAAAGCATGTTTCGGGGGTGTGAGCTGAGATCGTCGTTCCAGGTGACGTTTTTAGTTTAAATGGTATTATTTGAACCCCTGGCATGTTGGGATTCGATTCCCACCAGTTTAATTCTGTTTGAGCGTGATTTGGGGCCGGTATGAGGTCGGATGCTCACGTGACTTATTTTGGGTCAATTTGTGGAAATAGCCTGTTTCTTACCATTTTGTGGTTTGTTGGCCCCTTCCAGATTATGAAAGGTTGGCATTGAGTCTATGTGTGTTTTCTCGTCGTTCTGGGACGATTGGGGCATGGAAAGATCGAGTTTTGAGGCTTCCTACAATTTTCGCACCTGTAGGAAGTAGCAGTCAAACCAGAGACTGCTACTTGGAGAAACGGTCCAACGAGGATCGCTATCTGGCTCGTAAAAGTGTTCTACGTCGGTTTCGGGTTGCGGTCTCGCGACCGACCGCAACTTGGTAGTGGCAGCCCTAGGAGGATCGCTACTTCCTAGAAACGGTCCCAGGAAGACCATTATTTGATTAAGTCGGTTCCTAGTAGCAGCCTTGCGGCTGACTACCTTATGAAGTGACGGTGAGGCAAAGGACTACCACCAGGATGGCTTATCATGCTTTTTGAGAAGTTTTCAAGGCGGATTGGAGATGGCGGTCTGGCCATGACCGTCACCTTCAAGAGACGGCCCTGTGAGGACCGTAACTTGTTAGTAACGGCCTTGAGCAAGACCGTTTCCTGCCTGTTCAATTCTGTGAGTAGCGGTCAGCCTATGACCGCCATTTCTTGTTTGCGGCTATATGGGTGACCGCCACTTGTTCTAGGTGTTCTTTCACGTTGGTTTGGCTTCCGGTTGTTGTGGCTTCGACCCCTTGGTTAGCCCATTGTTCCGTGGATGTCTTGGGCATCCTATGAGGGCTGTAACCATGTCATAGGGTGTTTGGGAGTGCCATTGTACCGAGTAGTGTTTCGTGTTGGTTTGAGAGTCATTATGGTTTCCGGTCAACCCAGTTGTGACCCAGCGGTGGACACGTGACCTCGTGAATGTCTTAGCTATCCTATGGGGATCGAGACTATGTTTTGGACGCTTGGAGATATTGTCTTACCTTGAATTGCATGTCCATGTGGTTTGAGGGTTCGAGTAATCCTTCATGTTCTGTGTTTCATGTTATGCTGAATTGTGAGTCCGTTGAGCGGCCTAGGGGCCGAGGACTCATTATTAGTGATGTGGATCCGACTGTCATGTGCCGTTTCCTTGATATGTTTTACCGTGATCTTGGCTTAGGGACTAGGCTGATTAACAGCATGTTGCCATGATGTGCAACGATCTTGACTCAAGTCTTGTGACTCAAGGATAGTTGTGTCAGCAGGTCTAGTTGACTGTCCCGAGTCTGGCAATTGTATACTGCACTGTGTTCCCTAGTGCGTGCGATAGGTGGGTACTTAGTCTGTCTGTACTTCGATACTCCTATTTTGAGTCTGTGTCTAGTGACCCTCCACTAGTCGTAGCCTGACGACACTTATGTGTGTCGGCCCACCTGGGTGTGGTGGCGGCGCGAGTTCCCGATAGAGACGGTTTGTAGGCTAGTTGCCGTGGGCCCCTTTGTCTAGCCGTTAGAGTCCGACGGGAAGGGAAAACCAGCTAGAGGCTTGGCTCAAGAAATTGAGCTTGTGTGTGCACACATGGTCTGGGGCATTTGGACCAGCGCCGACGGGCGTGAGCCTGACTAGTCACTCGTTACTGTTGTTCCTTGGTTCTTGTTCGGTGTCTCAGTTATCGCGTTCGAGGCGAGCGGGAGATGATTGAGGCAGAGTGTAAGACGTCAGTGGACGCATCTAGCTCTTCTACTAGTGAGGAGGTGCTTCTATCACATGACACGGGATTCAGGATTCGTGATTGATGATTCGTGGCTTACGTGGTTCTCGTGCAGCGTAAGCTCTAGACGTGTAGTTTCATCTTGTGATACTCGTGGTTTGGTTTACGTCTGCGGTGACGTAATTCCTCGAGTGGTTTTATGTCCTTTCGACACTATGGTCTAGGGTGTCGGTAGAGAATTACCGTGGTTCTACCCGTAGACAGTGTAGGGTGCACGACAGCGGATTCGTGACCGTGCCTTTGACCGTGTAGGTCTTTTGTAGGGCCTTCGTCTGTTTCTGTAGGCCTTCACGATAGGGTTTCGTGAACTGTCGATGGATCGGTATCTCCCAACTTTGTGAGATCGGGGTTTACCTTTCTATTGCCGTTTGGAGTAGCTTAGAGGGCCGAGGTTCGATCGGCTGCCGTGTTTCTGTTCAGTACGGCTTTCCTCTTTACTTTTACTATTCCTACTGCTGCTACTACTTTTGTAGTTTAGCACTGTTGTTACTGCGTTGTTTCGTGGTAGGGATCTACGGGACCCCTACTGAGCCAGTGAGATGAGGCTCACCCCTAACTTTTCAAGTGTAGCTATTCTTCCTCGTGCTTTGGAGGTGCAGTGCGGTTGTTCTTAGTTGCCAGCTTTGCCAATGTCGGGCTTCCCCCGACTTAAAAGTATGTTCTCTTTCATATTGTACTGTACTTTGGTTGGACTGGACTCTGTCGTACCTTGTAAGCTACTGTAGTTTAATTTATTTAATAGAAAATGTAATTTTATTTCTACTATTTTAGCAATCCTGATCATAGTAATTTAATTACCTACGGCTTTATCTAGAAATTCAATGTACTTACACACACCTTTCTATCCCTTCAGAGCTTTCCCAGTCTTGGGAGGCCTCTCAGAATCCAAGTGGTATCGGGTTTACCCGGTATCCGGAGTCTGGGTCGTCACAGTTGGTATCGGAACGTGTGTCTATGAAGGTACATGGGAATTCAAGATATTGTAGTGCTCAGAGTCCATAAGGTCTAGTATAGTCGGCAGCTGGCATAGGTTTTGTGTTTCTTTACCGCTTTGCTTCTCGCGTGAGAGCTTGTGCGCGCTGTGTTGGCACTGTGCGAGGTGGTTTTGCTCTCGTCAGAATGTGATGGAGCTTTCTTCTTTTGTCAAGATGTTGGTCTCGATTGTGCTACGCTAGGTAGAATTTGTAGGCAAGTGTGAATCTGTGGTGCAATGTTTGAGATTTTTCATGGCGTGATCAGGTGGCTGATGGGAATTTATCATTGGTGATGGCCGTGCATGTTCTCTGAGGAGATTAATGTTGTTTTGGCCTTCCCAACTTAAGGTTTGGTCAGCCCCTAAGGTGTTAAGGTTGTGCTTTGAGGTAGTCATTTGGCTGTCTTGTTTGAGAGAGTGCTCGGGCAAGCCTAGGATTTCCTTCCTGGTGAGCTGTTGTAGTCGAGCTTGATCTTTCTCATCCTGTCTTGTGGCGTCTTTTTGAGGTAAGCTTTGGAAGTGCTGTCTCGGTAAGGCCTTGTCCTACGTGTCTACTTATGTGTGGACTGTGCTAGTTCTGAACCTAATCTGCTCATGTTTCTGCGGTGGCCTGGCTTTGGACCTAGTTTCTGAATTGGGGGCCATTGTGCACCATGTTCGGCGTGCTGTGTTTGGTGGCTGTTGTGCTGTGAAGGTTCAGTAATTGTTTCGGAACTAGAGGATAAGCTGAGACTGGTGCACTTTGTGGCTGGTGCTGTGGCTCTTGGCACGATGGTTAGCACTATGGCGACTTATAATCGACTATTAGCAGGATTGGTACTCGAGGCGTGGTATATTGCAGTTTCATGAATTGTGATGGCGCCGAGGTGTGCTGAGATGCGGATGCCGAGTTGTCGGTGACTCCTATGTGCGTGGTGTTGAGTGTGCAGCAGAAGCGTGTGGGCTCATAACCCACAAGTCGAGGATCCTAGGTTGGAAGATTCTGACCAGCCGAGAGGATTGTTTCCTCGATGTAACATTGTCTTAGCTATGTGTGCCTTGATGTTATTGGTTGCTGTGCCATTGCTTGAGGCATTGTGGTTGTTGGCACTGACGAGTTCAAGAATTAGGGAGATCTGTCGGTGATTATGCTGGTCGAGTACCCTTTTCTTTTTTTGCATTTCTTGGAAGTTGTGCTCTCGGGACGGATTGTGGTCCTGGACATACATTCTCCGAGAGATTGTTGGTGGGTCCTTATTGGTAAGCTGCGAGCGACTAGTACATTTTAGCCATGTGGTCAGCTGTAATTTTGCCTTGATGTGACTCAGCTTGGGGTGTTGTCCCGTGGTTCTGTGTTGAGAACGGAGCCGGGGATTTGCAAGTGTCCATCATTTGGTTGTATGATGGTTTGTGTTTGTTGTCAGCTTGGGAGGAGTTCCCTGTGAGTCTGAGTTTTGATTTGCATTGACTGAGGTCTTGTCGATTTATTTTGCTATACTCTCTTACCTGGTAGAGTTGGCGTGCAACTCAAATCAGATGTAATGTCTGAGTGAGGACTGACTTGATTTTATCTTAGGTCCAGTGCTGTCATTGGCATTCTGCATGCCAGATTCGATCATTATTCATGGCGCAGAAGCCGATGGGCGGAGCAATCAGCTGAGATGATTGTCTTCCTCGTGAGAGCTGATGCCTGTTCCGTCTGCCGAGTGTGTGTTTTTATCGGTGGCTGTTTCGTGGCATGGGTCATGTCTCCTTGTTTTGTGAGATGATAGCTATGATGCCCTATTTGGAGGTGCCAGACTTGTGTTCCTTTGTGTGCCATGCTCGTTCTGTGGATCGATGTGCCTTGAGATCCAGAGCGTGTGCCTATGATTGTGGTCTGGCAGTGTTCCCTTGAATTGTGTTTTTCAAAAATTGTGTTATCGTGTTTTGTGTTCGAGGTTTGGCTGGTGCTTGGAGAGCATTGCCAGCGTTTGGGGTTGTTCTTCCCTTTTCCCTGTTGACTCCTTGAATTTAGAGGATGAAGTTTCTTAAAGGAGGGGAGGCTGTAATACCCTGGATTCTTCAGATCGGAATCAGAAAGCTTTCGGAGCACTTTCGTGAGTCCCTGATTATGTTTTATGATCCACCCGAGTTTTTCCACTATATAACTTGCGGAACCCCGTGGAGAGTTAACCATTGAGTTTTGAGACTCCGAGACGCTACAGGTGCATTGTGCTCTTTCTGAGGATCGCGGAGACTATTTTTCTGTATTTTTCTGATTTTACGGAATTTTGGGCCAAAAATTGGATTTTAGAAAAATTACTAATTTCTTTTCCCTTTTTGCCCTCACCCTCTCTCTTCTCACGTTCTCACTCTCTCCCTCTATTCTCTCTCCTCTCTTCTCCTCTCCCCCGGGGCGTACGATCGTGGCGGAGCTGGATGAGTTGGTGACGGCATGGAGTTGACCTGGAGCGTGATGGCGCAAGAATCGGAGCGTGGCATTGGCGTGATCCCATTCGTGGATTCGAAGCCGGCGTGGGTTGTTTGTGTGATGGTTTTTGATGTGGTTTGGCCATTTCAGTGCGCGAGATCTTCGGTGGAGGTAGGGGGATGGATACCCTACTGATTTCCTACTTCCTCTCGTGATTTAGAGCCGAACGGTGTGAGTTTGAGCGGTGAAGAGGCGTAATCTCACGCTGATCCTGAGTCGTGAGATCCTGGAGGAATCTTAGATCACGGCCACCACGCATGTATAATCTGCAAGATGAAAAAAAGATCAGGGGTGCCCAGGGATGAAACCCCGGGGAGAACCCTCCGATGCCTAAGTCAGCAAATATGGTAAAGCACTGATGCGAAGAGAGGTGGTAGGAGGAGAAGAGGGTGCGAGATTATTCTTCAGCAAGAGGTGTGGTGGTTTTCTCTCAGGATTGTTGCCTTACCTCTCTGGGGGGTCCTTCTGGGGCTTATATAGTGATTCGTTTAATGCAAGAGCCCTGGGAGTCGAGGGGATTTAGGGGGGGGTTACGTCCTCATCGTGGGCTCTTTATGGCTCAAGGACTCTTGCTGTCCCTTATCCCTTAGGGTTCCCTACTCCTGGAGGGTGCATAATGGACGCTTGGATAAGCTTCCAACAGCCGGTCCGAGCTTGGGGAGATCGCTCGGGGTTTTTATCCCGAGCGATGGGTGTGTAGCTTGGGTAGACCGTGGTGGATCCCCTTAGGGGCTCTCTCGACCGATCTATCGCTTGGACTTATGGACCCGGGGGTCGCCTAGGAAGTGCTGCTCCGAGTGAATTTTGAGCTTGAAATAAGTGGGCCTGAAATGGGGCCGTCACTTCGGGGAGCTGGGCCTGGTTTGGTCAAATTGGACCTAATTGGGCCGTGCTCTTGGGCGGTAGATTTTCTCCTCTCCACTTGTCCCCCTCGTACTCCTGAGCCATGCCTAGGCTCGGATGAGTAGCACTTGTGGGGATGGTGTTGGTGGCTTGATTTGGATGAGGAATTATCTCTGACACGGGCCATTTAATGTGGTTGTCCTGGGAGTACGCCCATAATGATGACTCTTTTACGTTGATGCGAGGAGTCCTCTTTTGGAGTTCAGAATGTCGCGCTATCTCCCGCCAAGTCTCTGGGGGTATAAATATTACGTGTGCTTGCATTCCAAGCCTCCTTCGTTTAGGGTTTTCTTTCTCTATTGCACTTGTATTTCGGAAGGGCTCATGCGCCGTGAGGGTGATCAGGAAGAGTAGCGACTCGCGGAGGCCTTTGCAGAGTTAGCGGAGATCACGGTGGCGGCAGTTCGCCAGCTTCTACCTCCTCCTGAATCGTACGATTCGACGCTCTCTTCCTCCTCTTCCTGTCCCTCGCATTCTTCCATGGCGGAGCAGCATCCCGCAACCAAGGTGTAGGAAGCCGAACGGGGTGCAGGGAGTTTGGTGCCACAGCCTGAACACCCCATGCGCAGCGAGTTGGGCGAGGCTGAGGTGAAGAGGATGGAGAAGCGTTATGGGCTGCTGTGGGAGTACTTTTTCTCTCCATCCCAGCCTCATGAGTCTAGCTTGGCTTCTCGTTCGGGCCTCTTCTGTACTCTTTTTTTAGCTTGGAAATGTGGGTTTCGTCTCCCTCTCCATTCTTTTGTCACGCAGTTGCTTCAGATTTAACGACTGGCTCCTATCCAGTTGGTCTCCAACTCGTACACTTTTATCTTCTCCTTCATCTTTCTCTGCCGCTCGTGTGGGCTTCGCATTTCGTTGGAGCTTTTTCATTCTTTCTTCGAGTTGAAGGAGCAGACCCATGCGAGTAAAGGCTTCTTCTATCTCCAGGCGAATAGGGGAAGGAGTTGTGTGTCCTTCTCTGCTAGGGACTCTTCCCACAAGAGGTGGAAGATCCAATTTTTCTGGGTGGGTTCAACCAAAGGGGGTATCCCTTGGGGCTTCCCGACGAAGCGTAATTTTCATCCGTCTTTCCCTCCGAAGCAAACGGTGATTTCTCGGGGGCTAGAGGAGGACATTAGGATTCTTCAGGAGAATTCCCGGCCGACTGCTGAGTTGATGACTGCGGCCAATATCGAAGAATATCCCTCCCGCACGGTGCCACCTCAAGGTAAGAACCCTAAGGTCCAGCATTGTTGTTTCCAGGTCAGGTAGGTAGGCCTCTTTCTGACGATTTGACTCTCGTTGTTCAGATTCAAGACGGATGAATGACGAGGAACAACCGTTAGAGTAGGAGATCGTCGAGCTAGAGGAGATGAATGCTCCGAGTGAACCCCAAGCTTTTGGGGGCCCTTCCTACGCCCGAGACCGGGGCAAGCAGATTGCTCGGGGAGATGCCCGCGAGTGTCATGGGGCTAAACGCAAGGATCCAGGGGAGCGGCTACTCCTATCTTCAACGAAGGCTCTGACCGCTGAGAATAAGTGGTTAAAGAAGGCGGGGGTCTCCTGTCCAGTCGAGAAGCATGCTCGCCTGATCGAGGGGCGTGTCCGCCTGGTCAAAGAGCGTTCAGCCGAGGAAGTCTGCCATACGGATCTCCCGTCCATCAAGCCAGAAACGGCTTCTGTTGGCAGGAAAACCACTCTCGAACCTGTCAGACCGCAGACAGAGGCGGTGGGCTCTGAATTTTCAGCCGAGGCTGATGGGGTGAAGGGCGAGGCAACAATCTAGTCCGAGCTCAGCGTTGCCGACCCGAAAGTGGGGAAGCTCGGGGGAGACCCCCCGGCCCGACTCTTCCACAGAGGATTCCTCCTCTCTCGGTTGGTGCACCCATCGTTCGAGCTTGTCTATATCAACGGTGCCGATCCTTGGTGCCTTCGCTGGATCGGGAAGAATTAAGATGCAGTCCTCCCTCTCTACTCTTCGAGAGGGTTATGGAGGGCGGATTGATCATGGCCCAGCTGGGGGCCGAGATAATTGATTTCTTCGCTCGACTGGACAGCGAAGAGAGGTCCCTCTCTCGGGTTCACACTTAGTCTGATCGGAGGATCAATCAGTTGACTTCCAAGCGCGAAGTCTCTCGACGGGAGGCAACTTCATTTCGAGCCCAGTTTCAGTCGAGCCAGGAGGAGGCTCGGACACTGGCCGATCAGCTAGCCTAGGCTCGCTACATGGTTGACCTGAAGGGCGAACTCCTGGAAGAGGAGCATCAATCTCAGGTCGAGCGCTCCGAGCAGTGGAAGACCGAGTGGGAGGAGCTCAGCAACCATGTCCGAGGGGCCGAGCGAGTGCGGGAGGAAGTTGAGGTGGCTCGGACTGAGGCTGAGGTGAAGCTGTCTGAGACCGAGAGGAAGTTGCTCGAGGCCGAGCAAAGAATAGTCGAGATTGAGAAGGAGGCTGAGCGAGCTGGGGCAGAGGTGATCGAACGATACATGAGCTCGGAGGGCTATCACGTAGCTCTCGAGAAGGCCGCCTTCTCGCATTATGAGCCAGGCTACCATCGGGGGCTGTGGAAGGGATTCGCCCAAGGCTTCCATCGAGCGGTCGTTGAGGCCCAACAGTAGGTGATCGATGAGCTTTTCTTTCCTTCCGGGCAGCGCTATGACTCAGACATAGATACTACAAATTCTCCTGATCCGACGTCGATTGAAGGGGGGAGCAGGACTGCCTCTGCTTCAACAGATGGATCACCAACTCAAGTCACCTCTAGAGGGCACGCGGTCAAGGCAATTCCCACACAAGTGGGGTCAGTGTGTGGACCGACCATCACCGAGGGTACCGGGGGCAGATCTCAGAGCGCTGAGGATCCTTCAACCGCTGAGCCTCAAGAAAGGCTGCAGGCCCCTCGGAGTCCCCCCATTTCCATAGATTAGGAGGAGAATGAGTTCAATGTGCTAGCCCCCTTTTTTTATTGCCATGTAAGGCTCTTCCCTTTCTATATAGAATGGCAGTAATATTTAGGACTGAGTTGATTGTTTCTTACCGCCTTTGGCATGATTTGACCACCGTATCCATAGTTGCTAGTAAAGGAGGAGATTTTCTATAGGCATCTCGCGTCGCGTACCGATTGGTCAGGCGGTTGGCATGAGACTGGCACCTTTCCGCCTTTCCATGCTTTGAATGACTTACTATTTTGCGTGTCCCTATGGGAGGGCTATTGAAGGAAATAGTGTAACTACTCTTAGGGAAGGGTTTCTGCCTTTCGCATTTTTTTGAGGGGAGAATCAATTAAGGCAGGGTTTCCCCCTTTCGGTCTATAAAAGGTCCCGAAGGGCGTCTCCACCTTTCTTCACCGCTTAACGCTTCCCTGACAGTTTTTCCTCTTTTTTTTTCTTTGGCGAAGCGTCTGTCTCTATTGCTGGGAGATTACTAATGAAGCATGGAGGGCGATTCGGAAGACGATGACCCTGGCGGCCGCAAGGTGTTCGTGCTGCTCCGGCGTACAAGAAGGAAGGAGGACCGGGCGAACATCGTATGAGAAAGAAGGAGGCTTGGTGACGGGCTCACTCCCAACTTCTGGACCGTCGATAGACGGCCTACAAGAAGAAAGGAGGCCTGGTTGCGGGCTCTCTCCTGCTCTCTGGGCCACCGCCCCACTTGAGGGGGACGGACGACATAACGTTGTTGGTCCTCCTTTCTTTCTAACCACGTCACCCTCTCACTTCTTCGAGGGGGTGCTCGGTCTTTCTCCCTCTTCTGCTCTTCAACCAACTTCTTTTCTCTTCTTTCACTCTTTGGAGGATTCCTTTATCCTTGCTCGCACCACTTGGAGGTGCTTGCTTTCTGTTCGACTTCCGGCCTCCTTCCAAAGAGTTGGCAGAGGAGGCCTTCTCTTTTTTTTCCTGACATCCAAGCAATCCTTCCTTTTCTTCCTCCCTTCCTCTGATACCTTCTTTCTGAGTTTCCCGAGCAAACAAGGTCAGTGATCCTGTTATCCGAGCCAGTTTCCACATTGGGTGGAGTTAGTTGCTCTGCTTAGGGGTGCCAGCCGTGTCCGCGTCGAGTAATCAGCTCATGGTATAGTACCAGTGGATGTAGCATTTTTGTTTTTGATATGCATTGTATTGGCTGTGGCCTATTTGATGTACGAAGAAATATTAATGGAAGAAAAACTATTGCCATATATTGCTTACATGTCTGTGAAGAGCTCAAAAATAGAACTTTCGTAACCTTGTCGTGTTCAATGTCCGAGGGATAGGCGTTCCTTCCATGGTAGACAATCGATATGCCCCCTTCCCGAGCGTCTCGACCACTCGGTAGGGGCCTTCCCAATTAGGGGCCAGCTTCCCCACCGCCTCCAGTACTCGAGAGGCTTCGGCTTTTATAAGGACGAAGTCTCCTAGATGGAAGTGTCTATTTTGGACTTTGGTGTTGTAATATCGAGTGAGGCACCGCTGATATTCTGTGGCTCGGATGCTCACGATCTCTCTTATCTCGCTTGCCATATCGAGGTTCTCTAGCAGTTTCTGCTCATTTGCCTCGGGCGAGAAGTTGATGACTCGGAGAGATGGGCTGCCGACTTCCAAAGGAATCACGGCGTCCGTGCCCTACACCAACTGGAAAGGAGTCTCACCGGTGGTGATTCTTGGAGTAGTTCGGTGCGACCATAGTATGATGTGAAACGACCACGGGGTATGCAGCAAGCAAACAGAAACTTAGGACCTATTCCGCAATCACAACCACATAGCAATTCAGTTGGCAGATCGGGCCAATTTGCCGTCGCACACACACGAGCCCGGGGTGACTAAATGATGCTAAGGGGAGGTGATGGATCAAGACCCTTGCTGGTAGAGTGCCAGCAAGGCTAGGGTTGCCCTCCCGAAGGTACGAAGCCCATAATTAAGGGGATGACTTGGTACCCTACAAGGGCCCCACGGTGACACCCAATGAGGAGATCCAGCCTATTCCACCCCTTGAGAGCGTCCCCACACTTCAGAGAGCTCCACCCAACTTGAGAAACCAGCGTGATAAAGTGGAGCAGATATTAGATGAACAGGTCACCAACACAAGGAGAGAGGCGTATGAGCGATACCTGGTCACGAAGAAGGGACGACCACCCTCGGACGATGCCTGGGTGAGCTGGGAGGATCTCCAGCAGCTGGACCCCGATCTTCTAGAGCAGTACCGTAGCAGGGAGGGCCTTTACTCGACAAAGTCGAGCTCTTCGCAGCCCGGGAGAATTGATGAGGGCATCACTCACGATTCCCTCTGGCTTGGCACCTCTCTCCCTCCCGGAGGCAGCTAGGGAGCAGCCCTTCTTCTGGATTGGACCGTAGTGTTTACCAATGGGGTCATCTTGTTGTTTTCTCCTTTTTACTTGAGTCATAATCATGTAATTTGCCTTTTATTTGAGTCTTGTACCTAGGTTATTAAGTCATTTCCCTAAGTTCGAGTCTCACTAGGCTATGATGCTTGCTATTGGGCCTATTTCGTTGGGCTAGGCCCATGGGCGCACCCCCCTTCCTTGGTTATCTGTTAGTATGTTAAAAGTCAGGGTCTTATATGTAAAAGTGGGTCTCCTATAAATAGGACCCCAATCCCTCTTTTGAAGGCTAATGAAGTATTGAAGAAAATTTCCACTTAAGTGATATTCTCTCTCTCTCTCTCACTAGCTCTCTCCTCCTCTCTCCAAATTTCGAAATTCACTCTCTCTCCTCCCTATTCACCTCTAATTAAGACCCCTCCCCCTTCCCCATACCTCTCATTTAATCCCCCTCCAACCCCTAGGTGGAATCCCCTTCTCCTAGGCACCTCTCCCTCCTCCCAAGCAACCTTTCCCGTTCCCCATACAACCTTTCATTTTCCCAAGGGAGAATCCCATCTCCCAAGCACCCATTCACATCCCCAAGGCACCCCTTCCCATTCCATAGACCAGAATTAAACCCTCCATTAACCACACATTCAAATCAAAGGAGAGATCTCTCCTCCCTCTCTCATTCCCAACCCAAATTCGCAGCTCCCCCTTCCTCCACTTGCTAGACCACCTCCCAGCCCCCTTTCTGCCCCTCCCACACCTTGTATCACCCCCTAACAGACCCCCACATAGTCAGGTGCCATCCCCACACCCATCCACCCCATTTCCCACCCCATTTACTCCGTCTCCCATCACCTTTCACCACCCTATCCATCTCAATTCGCAGGCAGCAGTTGGAGCTCAACTTATAGAGGCTGCTACGGAGTCGTCCGATGTCGTCTAAAGGCGTACCATACCAATCTGGAAAGGTTGTCCAGTTAGCTTTGCAGGCGAGGCAATCTCATCCCGGTCCGAGTTCGGGGCTGTCCAGGAGAGCCGTTCTACCCCGACTGCGCCGGGCTCCCCCTGCAGAGTATCAGAACCCGGTTCGACGCTGCACCACGCCAAACAGAAGAAGATTCATACCACGAGCCCTTCAACAAACTTATTCCTCCTCCAATCCTCTATCAGGAGCAAGAAGCAGAACTGCATTCAGCATCCGGAGGCCAAAGTTCCTATTTTTCTCCCTCGACTGGTCGGGTCTGCCTCCCATAGACTGCAGTGACCTTTCTTCACTCTTCTGAGTCTCCCCGTCCTCTCTGATGTCAGACGGCTGCCCCGTCAGTTTTTCTGCGCAGAGGGTTTGTCTACGGTTCCAGAAACTCTGACGGTTTGTGATTTGGAGTCCGGGAACGGTCAGGACAACCTCTGCAAGTTGCTGTCAGAAACAGTAAGCTGCTGCGTCCAGTTTCAGTCACCCTGTTCGAAGCTCGACCTGGACTAGCAGCTGCAGCAGAAGAAATCGAGAAAATTCTGGGCCATCCATGTGCCAGATACGAAGATTCCCACGCTGGTCTTGCCTCCGTAAGAATCCGGGAACGCGAACTACAGCCCCGGGACCGACCGGAAGTCAGTCATCACAGCCTACAAGTGGAAACAGCCCTGGCTTCCCTCTTCCGTTCTCCGACGATTCTCCCTTCCCCGCCTGGCCGGCTTACCGCCCCTCCCTGCGTGGAGGTAGTGTTTGCTTGTAAAACTTACTTCCCCACCCCTAGTCCAACCCTCCTGTGTGAGGAGTAGTGAATGTAATTTTGAAATAGGGTTCAAGCTACACCGTCGCAGTGTGCGGGGAACCCACACTTCCCCGCTCGCCCTCGTCTCCGACCGGGGTTGGTTTCCTCAAACCAACCAGGTGAGCCTCTACCCTTGCTCATTTACTCCTGTTCATTTCATATCTACGAAACTTATCTGCTGGTCGGTGAGAGAGTGCCCGATCCCGGAGCCACCAACCCTTGTATGGTCACCGTGGATGATAGTGAGCGAGTGACCTAGTGCCCCCAAGGCACCCGGCCGCCCTTGTTTGTGGGCTTCATATCCTCGGGAGGGACAACCTTAGCGGTGCTGGTCCTCTAGCCAGCCAGGGGCTTTCTCCACAATCTCGACTCGGCATCACCGAGTCACCCCGGGAAATGTGTGCGCGCAGTGTGACGGCGACTCTCAAGTTGCTCCCAATCTTGTGGTTGTGATTGCGAATCAAGTCCTAGGGATCACATTTCTACTGCCGCATATTGTGTCACATCATAGTATGCTTGGCAATTCCTCGAGCTAGCTACCCTTGGCCTTACCGAGCCTGGCCTTAATGCCTTTTAATATAGTTTTGTTGGCATTTTTGACCAGTCCGTTAGCCTGGGGGTGGGCTACCGAAGTGAAGTGGTTGCGAATGTGAAGGTCGGCACATCTGTTCCTAAAGTAATGAGAATCAAATTGCCGACCATTATCGCTCACAATCACTCGGGGGATACCGAAATGACAGATGATCAATTTCTAACAAAGCACCATACGATTGACTCGGTAATCCTAGAGGTGGCTTCGGCTTCAATCCATTTGGTAAAATAATCGATGGCGACGATGATGAACTTCGTCTGGGCTTGGGCCGTGGGAAACGGCCCCAGGATGTCGATTCCCCACCGAGCGAAAGGGTACGGCTCGGTAAGGGTGACGAGCTCTAAGGTAAGCTGATAGACCAGATGATCGAAATGTTGGCACTGGTCGCACCTTTTAACGTAGGTTAGGCAGTCGCGTTGGAGAGTAGGCCACTAGTAGCCTTGCCATAGCAAGATCCTGGCGAGCGATCTTCCTCCTTGATGTGCACTGCAGACACCTTTGTGGACTTCTTGAATTGCTCAGTGAGCTTCATTGGTATTGAGGCACTTGAGGAGGGGACCAAAAAAATACCTTCGGTATAAAGCGTCGTCTAAGATGACGAAGCGTTGAGCTTGATACTTCAGTCTTCGAGCATCCCAAGGGTTAGAGGGTTCTTGAGAATCTCAGAGCCAGGATATATATGGGGTCCGCCAGTCGCTTGATGATGCCTGATCAATGGTCATGAGCAACACTTCTATGCTCGGTCGTTCTAGCTCTTCAAGGAAAACCGATCGAGTGCCTTCTGTGCCGGCAGTGGAGGCCAGCCGAGAGAGGGCATCCGCCTGTGAGTTCTCCTCCCGAGTTATCCGGATAACTTGAAAACTCTCGAATAGTGGGGCTATTCCTCTTACCAGTTGAAGGTATTTGATCATCGGTGTTTCTCGAGCCTCGTAGTCACCGTTGACCTGGCTGGCGACCAATTGAGAGTTAGTGTGGATCTTGACTCGTTCGGCCCCTAGTCACCGCGGCATCCTGGCTCCCGAGATGAGAGCCTCATACTTGGAGACGTTGTTGGATATCAAAAAGTTGAACTTCAAGGCATATTGTAATTCTGCTCCTTCTAGGGATCTGAGAAGGACGCCGGCGCCGCTGCCGGCCGAGTTGGATGACCCGTCAACGAACAGACCCCGGGTGGGCCTGGGAGTCAGCGGATGGGCTTCCTTGGTCGGGACGGTGCTCTCTACAATGAAGTCCGTGAGTGCCTGTCCTTTGATGGTCGAGCGTGGGTGATAGGAGATATCGTAAGCCCAGAGCATTATGGCCCACTTGACGAGGCGGCCCGAAGCTTCAGGGTGAGCGAGGATTCTCTTCAGGGGTTCGCTGGTCAACATGACGATGGAGTGCCCTTGAAAGTAGGGCTGGAGATGCTTGGCCGAGGTTACCAACACTAGCACGAGTTTCTCGGTTGTGGGGTACCATCTTTCGGCTTCGTTGAGCACCTTACTGGTATAGTAGACCGGTCTCTACACTCCTGCGTCGTCTTGAACTAGGACTGAGCTCACCGTGGAAGAAGTTGACGAGAGGTAAAGGTACAACGCTTCGCCCAGGACCGGATTAGATAATACCGGGGGCGAGGCCAAAAACTTCTTTAGTTCTGCGAAAGCCTTCTGACATTCCTCATCCCAGGCGAACGTGGCAGATGCCAATTTGGGCTCTCTCAACAATTTGAAGAAAGGCAGGCATCGTTCGGCCGCTTGGGACAAGAAACAGTTGAGCGCAGCAATTCGCCCAATCAGGCGCTGGATGTCCTTGACGCAAACGGGCGGCTGCATGTTCAGGATGGCCTGAACTTTGTCGGGGTTGGCCTCGATCCCACGTTGGGTGACTAAGAATCCCGGGAACTTTCTGGATCGAACCCCAAAAGCGCATTTAGTCGGGTTGAGTTTCATATTGTACCTCATGAGGGTGTCGAAGGTTTTTTAGGTCGGCAAAGTGGTCCTCATCCTTAGGTGTCTTGACGAGCATGTCGTCGATGTAGGCTTCGACGTTCCAACCGATTTGTCCTTCGACAATGTGGTTGATCAACCTCTGGTATGTTGCTCCGGTGTTCTTCAGCCCGAAAGGTGATGAAGGCTGTCTTCTCGATGTCTTTAGGGTCATTCAGATCTGATGGTAGCCAGAGTAGGCATCCAGAAAACTGAGCAATTTGTTACCGGAGGTCGAGTCAACTAGCTGGTCAATGCTTGGTAGTGGGTAACAGTCTTTCAGAGTGGCTTTGTTGAGGTCGGTGAAGTCCACGCACATTCGCCACTTGCCTGAAGCTTTAGGCACTAAGACGACATTAGAAAGCCACGTCGGGTAAAGGACCGGGCGACATAGGCTGATTTTCTTTCCCTTAATAATCTACTCTTTGATGATCGCCTGCTTCTCTGGGACGTGCTTTCTTCTGCGTTGCTGGACGGGTTTCACTGACGAGTCATGGTTGAGCTTGTGCACCACCATTTCCCTAGGGATCCAAGGAAGATGCTCATCAGATCATGCGAAGACTTGAATATACTCCGAAAAAAAATATTTATATTGCTTTTGTACATCAGGGGGTAAATCAGCTCCAATTTTTACTCCTAGGGCTGGGTTGTCTTTGAGGAAGACCGTCAACAGTTCGCCACCAGGCTCGGACGTTGTCGGTTCATCCTCCGCTCTCTCGACCTTTTTCTTTTTTCCCTCTGGCCTTATGGCTTCGACCGAGATTATGTAGCACCTTCTAGGCATTGCCTGGTTACCTCGGACTTCCCCGATACCATATTTGGTGGGAAACTTCATTTTTTGGTGATAGCTGGAGGGCACTGCCTTTGTTCGGCTGAGGATACCTCGGCCAAAGATGGCATTATAGGCTGACATCCCCTTGATCACTATGAAGTCCACCATGACCGTGATGGTCTTATGAGGGGTACCAATGGTGACCAATAGGCTTAGGGCTACCTCGGGATAGGTTGCCTGGCCATTGAACCTGCAGAGGGGGGTTCGAATTGGGCGGAGCTTGGATGGATTTTCACCAATCTTAAGGAAGCATTCATACGAGAGTACATCAGGGGCAGTACCATTGTCAACTGATATCCTATCTATGTTACAATGGTTTATAGTAGCTGATACTACAAAAGCATCGTCGTGCGGGGTACATAACCCTTCCAAGTCTTGGTCAGAGAATACCAGGGCTTGCTGCTCGCCCGCCGGCGGGGCATTGGGGAGCTCGGAGGCCCTGCTTGCCCGTTCAGCGTGACGCTTCTTTCCTCGGCTACTGTATCCTCCTGATGCTGTCCCGCCAAAAATAACATTGATATGGACTCTGCGGGGGTGGTTGTCGATTTCTTGTGGGATGCCACGATCCTCCTTCTAGCACTCGGACACGTATTGAGATAAGTGTCCCTGGCGGACGAGACGTTCGATCTCGTCCTTGAGCTGGTAACAATCTCCAATGTGGTGCCCGTGGTCGTCGTGAAACGGACAACGCTTGCGGCGGTTGCGTTGCTTGGCCTTCATCGGCTCGGGTTGATGGAGGAGTCCCGAGCCCTTGATGTCTTCATATATCTCAAAGACGGGGGAGGATAGAGGAGTGTACCGCTCATATTTTCGAGGGGGCTCCCTATGGTCTCCGTCTTTATTCTGCCTTTTTCCTTGGCCAGAGCCTTGCTCGGACGGTCGCTTCTTATCCCCTTCTCGACCCGAGCCTGTTGTGCCACTGCAAGCGCTAAGGACTTCCTCACACTCTAGGTGATGCAGGGCCAGGGTCACTTGGTCGGTGAGAGAGGTGGGGGGATGGCGGACCAGTTCTCGTCGGAGGTTCTCATCTCGGGTGCCTCCGGTCAACGTGGGGATGGCTGAGGTGACATCCAGGCAAGGGATATGCAGAGCTTCTGATATAAATCAGTTGATATAAGCCCGGAGCTTCTCCCTCTGTGCCTGCTTCAGTGCCAATAAGCCCGCCACTGACCTTGGAGGACCGCTGTCGGTGAAGCTTTCCTTAAATATTCGCCAGAATTGCCTGAAGTCGCGAATACTGCTGGGGGCGAGTGCTTGGAACCAAGCTTGAGTGCCCTAGACCAAGGTGGTGAGGCAGAGGCCCCGTGCAGGGTCATCCGGGCATCGAAGCTGTCATAGTTGTCGACCGGGTCTCCCAGGCCGTCATATGACTTGAAGGTTGGCAGAGAGAGTCTAGGAGAGATCTCGACCTTCAAGATTTGGTCAGAGAACGGGGATTACTCTTCGTCCTTCTTGGTAGAAGTCTTCTGCAAGGCGCGGAGGGTGCGCTCTTGCTCCACTAAGCGTCATTCGAAGTCTCACACTCAAAGAGATAGATCCGACTGCCGCACGGCCGAGGGGCTGCGGGGGCATCCTTGCTGGCTACCTCATCGTCCCTCGAGGGCATCGGACTCTGGGAGCTGCCGACGCATCCCGGGCCTTTCTCTCCTCGGGGTGGAGGAGGCTTCTTGCTCTAGAGGAGGGGCGTGCGACGGTCCTCCCGACCTGTTGCGTATAAGCCATCATCCCCGGAGGGTGAAGCGGCCTCCAACTGTTTGCTAGGAAGCTTCTCCACGGGGGGGGGGGGCTTTCCCGTGGGAGTCGTGACTTCTCCTCCCTAGCCGCCTGGGTGCTTATTAATTGTACGAGGATATCCAATTTTACATTGAGGGTTTGGAGAGCATCAGAATTCCCATTAGGGGGTTGCACCTCCGTGGGTGGTGGAGGCAGCTCATCGGCTAGGTTGTTGTCATCGGAGGGGAGGTTTTCCGTGAGGTGGGAAGGCACGGGTTCTCCTTCCCCTGCTATCACGGTCTTTCCTATGCCACCGGTGATCCTCCTACCAGAATTTCCTCTCACCATGGTGGCTCTTTGTTCATTTCCCACAGACGGCACCATATGAAGAGGCGTAATCTCGCGCTGATCCTAAGTCATGAGATCCTTGAGGAATCTTAGATCACGGCCACCACGCGTGTATAATCTGCAATATGGGAAACAGATCAGGGGTGCCCAGGGATGAAACCCCGGGGAGAACCCTCCAATGCCTAAGTCAGCAAATATGATAGAGCACTGATGCGAAGAGAGGTGGTAGGAGGAGAAGAGGGCGTGAGATTATTCTCCACCAAGAGGTGTGGTGGTTTTCTCTCAGGATTGTTGCCTTACCTCTCCGGGGGGTTCTTCTGGGGATTATATAGTGATCCGTTTAATGCAGGAGCCCTGGGAGTCGAGGGGATTTAGGGGGGGTTACATCCTCGTCATGTGCTCTTTATGGCTCAAGGACTCTTGCTCTCCCTTATCCCTAGGGGTTCCCTGCTCCTGGAGGGTGCGTAACGGACGCTTGGATAAGCTTCGAATAGTCGGTCTGAGCCTGGGGTGATTGCTCAGGGTTTTTATCCCGAGCGATGGGTGTGTAGCTTGGGTAGGCCGTGTTGGGTCCCCTCATGGGCTCTCTCGACCGATCTGTCGCTCGAACTTTCAGACCCGGGGGTCACCTAGGAAGTGCTACTCCGAGTGAATTTTGGGCTTGAAATAAGTGGGCCCGAAATGGGGCTGTCACATTGAGGAGTTGGGCCTGGTTTGGTCGAATTGGACCTAATTGGGTCGTGCTCTTGGGCGGTAGATTTTCCCCTCTCCAAGCGAGTTTTCCTACTTTAAGGGTGAACGCATGTTTCGGGGGTGTTAGTCGAGATCGCCGTTCCAGGTGATGGTTTTTAGTTTAAATGGTATCATTTGAACCCCTGACATGTTGGGATTCGATTCCCGCCAGTTTAATTCCGTTTGAGCATGATTTGGGGTCGGTATGAGGCCGGATGCCCACGTGAGTCATTTTGGGTCGATTTGTGGAAATTGCCCATTTCTTACCATTTTCTGGTTTGTTGGCCCCTTCCGGCTTGTGGAAGGTTGGCATTGAGTCTATGTGTGTTTACCCGTCGTTCTGGGATGATTGGGGTATGGAAAGACCAAGTTTTGAGCCTTCCTACGGTTTTCGCATCGGTAGGAAGTAGCGGTCAAACCAGAGACCGCTACTTGGAGAAACGGTCCAATGAGGACCGTTATCTAGCTCATAAAAGGGTTGTATGTTAGTTTCAGGTTGTGGTCTCGTGACTGACCACAACTTGGTAGTGGCGGCCCTAGGAGGACCGCTACTTCCTAGAAACGGTCCCAGGGAGACCATTATTTGATTAAGTCGGTTCCTAGTAGTGGCCTTGCGGCTGACCGTCTTATGAAGTGACGGTCAGGCAAAGGACTACCACCAGGATAGCTTATTGTACTTTTCGAGAAGTTTTCAAGGCAGATTGGAGATGGCGGTCTGGCCATGACCGCCACCTTCAAGAGATGGCCCTGTAAGGACCGCAACTTATTAGTAGCAGCCTTGAGCAAGACCATTCCTGCCTGTTCAATTCTACGAGTAACAGCCAACCTATGATTGCCACTTCATGTTTGCGGCCATAGGGGTGACCGCCACTTTTTCTGGGTGTTCTTTCGCATTGGTTTGGCTTCCGGTGTTGTGGCTTCGACCCCTTGGTTAGCCCATTGTTCCGTGGATGTCTTGGACATCCCATGAGGGTTGTAATCGTGTCATTGGGTGTCTAGGAGTGCCATTGTACCGAGCAGTGTTTCGTGTTGGTTTGAGAGTCATTATGGTTTCCGGTCAACCTGGTTGTGACCCAGCGGTTGACACGTGACCTTGTGAATGTCTCAGCTATCCCATGGGGATCGAGACTTTGTTTTGGACTCAAAGAGGTATTGTCTTACCTCGATTTGCATGTCCATGTGGTTTAAGGGTTCGAGTAATCCTTCATGTTCCGTGTTTCGTGTAATGCAGAATTGTGAGTCCGTTGAGCGGCCTAGGGGCCGAGGACTCATTATTAATGATGTGGATCCGGCTGTCATGTGATGTTTCCTTGATATGTTTTACTGTGATCTTGGCTTAGGGACTAGGCTGATTAATGGCAAGTTGCCGTGATATACGACGATCTTGACCCGAGTCTGGCAGTTGTATACTACATTGTGTTCCGTAGTGCGTGCGACGGGTGAGTGCTTAGCCTATATGTACTTTGGTACTCCTTTTTTGAGTCTCTGTGTCTAATGATCCTCCACTAGTCGTAGCCTGACGACACTTCTGTGTGTCGGCCCACTTGGGAGTGGTGGCGGGGCGAGTTCCCGATAGAGACGGTTTGTAGGCTGGTTGATGGGAATCAACACCAGACACTAACATTTTATTTTTACATTTGTGTCCTTTTGTTTACATTTATATCCTTGGTTAATTGGGTTTGCAATTGTAAGGCATTATAAGCTAATTTGTTAGTCTTTAGGAATCTTTGGGTTTCTATGTAAAATGTCAATCGGTCCAGTAGGGTCCCCCACCCTCTTTCCCATTGGTCCACCTAGGATCATGGGCCATGTGGGGCTTGTTCAAAGTCAAGATTAGACTTGAACCAAGGGGACAAGAAGTGGAAAATTCAAAATTGAATGCCCCATTTTTAAAGGGGCACCCCCCTTTAATATAGTTTATTCATGTTGTATTTTATTTATTTTGGTCATTTGACCACATGGGGGATTAATTATCCCATACCCTATTTGCCCCTCCCTAACCCTAGCTGGTATCAGAGGTAAGTCGAGTCTAGGGTAGTCGGTCCAAGGTGTCACATTGCATTCCTATACCCGGTATATCAAAAGGTGTTCCCG
Organism: Amorphophallus konjac; assembly: GCA_022559845.1. Classification (NCBI taxonomy): domain Eukaryota; kingdom Viridiplantae; phylum Streptophyta; class Magnoliopsida; order Alismatales; family Araceae; genus Amorphophallus; species Amorphophallus konjac. The sequence goes on along the minus strand of CM040122.1, from coordinate 158,310,465 downwards.
GAATGATAGGTTACGCTTATCAGGAAGGTAGCACACTTGCGTGAGTGCGATCTTCGGATCAAACCTCCGCCACATATCGTATATGGGTTGAGTCTAGGTTTGTATTCGAGTCCGCATTTTACCCCTTTTCACTATTTAGAGTTGTGTCTAGGTGCTTGCAATTAAAAAAGGAGAGAAAAAGAGTCCAATGCATGCCCACTCCTAGGGGAACGAATTCCCATCTCTTTGCCACTATGGCCAACCCCTACGCCCAAGTCCCAAAGAAAGAGAAAACCCCGATTAGACCCGTCCAAGGCAACAAATCCGTGTCTGGGTACATTAGGGACTTCGATGAGTACCGGTTGGGATATGGAGTTGGAGAGGAGAGCACCACGACTGCATTTCAGTTCCGAAGAGGTTTGCGGCTCCACTTCTAGTTTGAATTGCTTTGCCGCGACGTGACCACTCTGGCACATTCTTATCTGGTCGCTCTAGAGGTTGAGCCTTTTGAGTCAAGGTTTGATGCTGCCCTTCGGCGGGCATCTACCTATCAGCAAGTTCCCGAGCTGGTCGGACAGCCTGCCCCATGGCCTTCCCCACCCCGGCCAGGGAACCCTTCCCCTAGAGCTCCTTTGCCACCTACTTCTGATCCTTATTCGGAGCCACCTCATTTGGTGCCACCCATGTTTCTAACGGGAAATTTATTCATCGACGAGCCCCTACTTAGTTGGCTAAAGATAGGCTTGGTCCCTAGACCACCTTGCTATCCATCCATGGAGCCTACACTACCATTAGTGCCCGTCAACTCATTCCATACCACATTCCGGTCTAGTCACCATGTTGATACATTGAAAGATCTCATTAAGGGATTAGACTGGCAGTTGCAGTTGATGCACTTATTGGCCTGAGGCTTCGACCAACCCAATAGTCGTAGCTTCACACATCCAGCCTTAGGGTCCATTACCTCCGTGTGCACCGTGGGTCATGTCACCACGGATGTTCTTTTATTCCTCCCTATGACGACCGAGCCGTATTTCATTCCACTTATCCTGAGGGAGGAACCATATCTAATATATAAGACCACTGTCCCATCTACCCCAGTGCATGAAGGTGACCACCTACACCTTCAAGAATTCCAAACGTGGGACCGTGACCTATGGGAACCCAGCTCGAGGGATCACACATTCTTTGATCCCTTCGACCCCTTGCCTAGTGAACCCCTTGGCCCACCACATCTACTCCACTTCTTTGAGGGAGTCCACTATCACACCCATTCCCTACAGGCCGGGTCATCTACACCCATCAAGCCCATTCACTGGCAAGATATACATACATATAGGGGTGATGAGAAAGGTGCATTCAACTCTCCTGGCCCACCCAAACCTCCCAATCCAAAAGGTCATCATTGCATGAGTGTTGCATAGTGGGATGTCTAGGATTCCATGATGCCACCTACATTTGGTTGTGTCTTATGTATGCATGGCACACATTCGGATGTCATGGTCCACCATTGCATATGGGTCGGTCTAACGGTAGGTTTGTTTAGGGTCATGTGTAAGTCCGTGTTTTTCTTTATTTGTCCAGTTTGTCAAGAGTCTATACACACATGTGTCGAGTATATTAGGAGTCGCATAGTCGATCTCATGTCAGCTCGCGATGTCAGTCCCTTTCGAGTGTGTGGCAAGTCGGGTCTAATGCATACGTTGTAGACTTGTCAGAATTTTGGATCGGCTCTACCTCAACATATCGGATCTAGTCACATAAAGGGACCCAGCGGTGATTCCTAGTGAGTCATTGTGCCGTCTCCTTCCTTTGAGAGTGACACCATCCCGGAGTGTCCACCACTAGCCTCATTCCCACAGCAGTATGTGCATATCGAATATATACGGGATGAGTAGGAGACGATTACTTGGAGTGGAGCATACTCCGCGCTACCTGGTATGGTGTCAGATCCGCAGGAGCCACCCGAGCAGCCGCACCCCTTATTCGACGGGGTCGAGTTCTTCCCACCCGTGGAAATTTATGAGAATCAACACCGGGCACTAACATTTCATTTTTATATTTGTGTCCTTTTATTTACATTTATATCCATGGTTAGATGGGTTTGCAATTGTAAGGCATTATAAGCCAATTTGTTAGTCTTTAGGAATCTTTGGGTTTCTATGTAAAATGTCAGTAGGTCCAGCAGGGTCCCCCACCCTCTTTCCCATTGGTCCACCTAGGATCATGGGCCATGTGGGGCTAGTTCAAAGTCCAAGATTGGACTTGGACCAAGGGGACAAGAAGTGGAAAATTCAAAATTGAATGCCCCATTTTCAAAGGGGTGCCCCCCCTTTAATATACTTTATTCATGTTGTATTTTATTTATTTTGGTCATTTGACCACATGGGGGATTAATTATCCCATACCCTATTTGCCCCTCCCTAACCCTAGATCTGAGAATAGTTTAAGTCTTTTTTCCATTTCTATATAACCCTTGTATTTTCACATTTCCTGGAATTAATGAGAAGAAAAATCATGATTTATTCTTGGAGCCCAAGGGCGCCCCTCTCTCCCTCTCTCCCCCTTGCAGCTGGACTGCTGTAAATTCTATGGTGTGAAGCCATAAACTTGGTGGATTCCAAGTTCTATCACCTGTGCTGGATGTGATTTCCAGCCGCCGCCGCCGCCTCCGTTCGTGCCGCCGTCGAGCCGCCACAACCATTTCTCTACCCTGCTGTCTAGGATTCCGATATCCAGGACAGAAGCTGAAAGAAAAGGTTGGTATGCCAAATCTAGTTATCTGATGATCTTGAAATTTTGATATATCATCCCCCTCCTTGTTAGCCATCCCCAATTTAAATTTCATGCCAATCCGTCACCTTTTGATATTTTTCCCAGCATTTTAGTTCCAGCCCTAACAGTCTGTCAATCAACAGATCTGCGATATAGAGTTTGTTGTTGTATTTTTCCCGCCCCCTTAGCCATCTCCAAAAATTCTCAAAAAAATCATACGTGTTCCTCACATCCCCCTCTTCCACCCGTAATTTTCTCAGAGTCTAGATCCAACGTTTCTATGTCGGTCAAAATTCAATCTCAGGTAGATCTTGTTCTGTCATGATTGCTTGTAATCCGAGTCAGTAAAAAAACCTTGGGAACAGTCGTTGTTATTTTCAATCCATTCACTAGATGGATCTGAAAATAATATATGTTGTAGTCCTACGAGTCCAGTTTCTAATGGTCCCAATGTTCCCTCGATCCGACACCTGATCTAGGCGCAACAAATATTTTTGTGGAGGCGCGCAGTTCTTTCTCGAGAACAGGCCAGCAGAACAGTCCACCGGCTAATTCCGGTAAAATACGCCGGCACACCTTCGGCGACCGCCGCTCTCGAAAATCGATCGGCAACCCCCCTGTAGCGTCCCAACCATCCGCCGTAGCAATGATACGCCCGGGCACCACCGTCCCAGCAGCCGGACCCGCCGCTGTCCCACAGGCCCTGTAGAATCGAGCCGGACCAGTAGCCCGTCTCTGGCCCAAGAGCCTTCCAAAGTGCTACCCGTTAACTAGAGTTCGCTACTCCCGGGGTCCCACGTGTAGCCCGTTACCTCCCTGCGTGGAGTGGGCAATTAAATTCACTGCTGTAATTATTTAATTACTGTGTACCGGAAGAACGAGTCTTGGACGGGGTCATCTTCCCCACGTCCGGAGCGTGGAGGTATCGTTTCTGCTCCCCTCTTTAGCATTTGCTTTACTCGTATATGTTTCTTTATGTTGCTGCATGAGTGATAGGATAACTAGCTCGTCAAATTTTTATCACCGCTGCGAGAGTGAGTGAGTGGAACCCGTCCCATGACTCAATCCGAGCACGCGGAAAAGCCGATACCCGAGACTCATTGTCAGTTTGTTAACAGCGCACGTCCTCACGTTTCCCTCGCTTAGGGACGTCCGCGAGCTAGAGTCCCAGGTTCACGTCCCGTCCCGCATCACTGGTTGCCATGGGCCCCTTTGTCTAGCCGTTAGAGTCGGACGGGAGGGGAAAGCCAGCTAGAGACTTGGCTCAAGACATTGAGCTTGTGTGTGCACACGTGGTCACGGGCGTTTGGATCAACGCCGACGTGCGTGACCCTGACTAGTCACTCGTTACTGTTGTTCCTTGGTTCTTGTTCAGTATCTCAGTTACCGCGTTTGAGGTGAGTGGGTGACGCTTGAGGCGTAGTGTAAGACGTTAGTGGACGCATCTGGCTTTTCTACTAGTGAGGAGGTGTTTCTATCACATGACACTGGATTTAGGATTCGTGATTGATGATTCGTGGCTTACGTGGTTCTCGTGTAACGTGAGCTCTAGACGTGTGGTTTCATCTTGTGATACTTGTGGTTTGATTTATGTCTGCGGTAACGTAATTCCTCGAGTGGTTTTGTGTCCTTTCGACACTATGGTCTAGGGTGTCGATAGAGAATTACCGTTGCTCTACCCGTAGACAGTGTAGGGTGCACGACAGCAGAGTCATGACCGTGCCTTTGACCGTGTAGGTCTTTTGTAGGGCCTTCGTCTGTTTCTGTAGGCCTTCACGATAGGGTTTTGTGAACTATAGATGGATCGGTAACTCCCGACTTTGTGAGATCGGGGTTCGCCCTTCTGTTTTCGTTTGGATTAGCTTAGAGGGCCGAGGTTCGATCGGCTACCGTGTTTCTATTCAGTATGGCTTTCCTCTTTACTTTTGTTGTTCTTACTGCTGCTACTGCTTTTGTAGTTTAGCACTGCTATTACTGCGTTGTTTCGTGGTAGGGATCTGCAGGACCCCTATTGAGCCAGTGAGACGAGGCTCACCCCTGACTTTTCAGGTGTAGCTGTTCTTCCTCGTGCTTTGGAGGTGCAGTGCGGTGGTTCTTAGTTGCCAATTTTGCCAGTGTCGGGCTTCCCCCGACTTGAGAGTACGTTCTCTTTCATATTGTACTATACTTTGGTTGGACTGGACTATGTCGTAGCTTGTTAGCTACTGTAGTTTAATTTGTTTAATAGAAAATGTAATTTTATTTCTACTATTTTAGAAATTCTGATCATAGTAATTTAATTGCTTACTGCTTTATTTGGACGTTTAATGTTCTTACACACACCTTTCTATCCCTTCGGAGTTTTCCCGCTCTTGGGAGGCCTCTCAGAATCCAAGTGGTATCGGGTTTACTCGGTATCCGGAGTTTGGGTCGTCACAAACCAGGACATTCATGAAATCTGGGTAATTGACGTCCACTCAGACCGCCGTCAATTACAGAATCTGTGCCCACTGCGGTGGTCGCCAATTCTGTGAATAGTGCAGGCACGAAGAAATAGCGTCCACTGGGACGATCGTTATTTCCATTTTGGCGTCCACTATCTTGCCCGCCAATTCCCGGAAGGGACACGTTCTCACAGAATGCCAGAAACAGCGCTCTGTGAGGCTAGGATGTCCCTTAGAGAAAGAAATTCCAGTCCGGTGGAAGGAATATCCGGTGAAGGATCTTTCAATCTCCAAGAAATAGGGTGTAACGTGAAATAGCATGAAACAGGGACTTTATCTTCTGACTTGAGATAGAAGTGCCAATAGACCCGGGGTAGGGGTCAAAACCCAATAAATCTGTGAGACAAAGAAATCGCGTCCATTCACACATGTGCTATATCAAAAATTAGCGTCTGTTAAGAAAGTCGCTAAATCAATATTTTACAGGATTTCAATAATATTACCATAAATTGGCGTCCCTTCGAGAAGGCGCCATATCTTTAAAGAGCGTCCAAGGGATCGGCGTCGATTCATAATTTTTCTGGTTTATTTCAATTCATAAGTATTTACCATGAATCAGCGTCTCTGTGGAGAGGCGCTATTTCTAGGAATTACCTTTAATCAAATAACATTAATTCTAATTAACGTCCATCTAAGGAGGCGCCATATCTTTAATTGGCGTCCATGTTACAGACGTTAATTCATGTTTTTTCTAATTTTTACACATATAATAATTATCAGGACTTGGCATCTGTTTGCACAGGCACTATTTCAGATATAGCGTCCATGTGAACGGTCGCCAATTCTTTTCACTGTTGCACACTGAAATGCATCGCATGGATACGCTTGCAGACACAAGGGAACTGTTCATTTGCTCGTAATACTGTTCATTAGGGGATGAACAGTGCTACTTTCAAACAAGGGATATTTTCAGGAATCTAAAGACATGATATCGAAGAGAAAATTACAGGTAATCCAGAAATATGCATAACATGATTTTTAGGTACATGGTTCCATAATTATAGCATTTTAAACGTGCTATAATTATTAATTATCTAAAGGAATTAGCATCAGTCTTACTATCGCTAATTAATTTGCGTCCGTTTGAACGGGCCCTGATTCTTGGAAATAGCAGCCATGGTTGTGGTCGCCAATTCATTATCATGCAGAAACGATGTAACCAGGTACTAAAACATGTAAAACAGTGGCATGCGATCATGAGAACCTACATGGCCTATCTAACATGAGGATTGCATGGTTTGCATGAATTTTAAAGGGGTTTTGCTAGGGAGACTGCCTACCTCTACGTGCTTTTACAGAAAGAAGAAGAACAGGAGAGGAAGACGACGGACGTAGACGCTGTAGGAAGAAGAAGAAGAAGAACAAGGGAAGAAGCCAACACTTCTTATCTGCTACCAACGTCGCAGCACCACGACAGCAGCACACAGAGCAACTGTCGCACACCCTTGAACAGGACGAAGAAGGAAGAAGAGGATGACGTCGTAGCAGTAGAAGAAGCCTCCCGTCGATCACCTAGGCAGCAGTAGCCTTGGCTTGATCAAACGGGGTTGGTGTTTATAGGAGAAGAACTCCTTTGCGTGCATGAATCCTAGTGGGAACTAAATTTCCTATGTATAATCCTAATGGGTTTCAAATCTCCCATGCTAATCTCTTCCCTGCCACATCCGTAGCCGATTTCCTGTTTTGATCCCAAGGAACCCTAATGCCCATGCAAGACTTCGAACGTGGAAGGGTTTGTGGCCCTTTGAGAAGCCTTTTGTTTATATATATACATATATCCCATTATTATGTGTTTAGACGTAGCCCTCTTAAGGCCCAAAAGCCTTCAAATCTCTCTTAACCCCATTAACTATTGGGTTTTAATCTTAATTGAGTTTATATTTTATTTGTAATGGATTTATATGTGAGAATCCCATTAAGCTTATTTGTGGCCTTTTCTCCTTTCTTGCTAATCCCAACCCATTGTGGGTTGGGCTTTTATCTTTTTGAGATTTATTTGTAGTAGCCCATCATCTATTTTTAGCTATTTCTATTTTTCTTATATCATAATTTTATCTTTCTTAATTGTTATTTGACTAATATATTATAGTCATTATCATTTATTCTCTTTTAAACATTTTCGGGTTGCTACAACAGGGATGCTACACAAATATGCAAACGCAATATGAAGACGGATAGCCTACTAAGGGTGATTGGCGTCGAAGTCAAGTCCTTCGACCAATTAAATGACTTGCAACTGATATTGAAGCCCTCCTAGCAAAGCACTACCCGGCTACTGCTACCTTGGTCTAGAAGAATAAGCCAGCTGGCGAACGGCCGGCGCAAGAAGAAATGCACGCTGCTGATTTTACAGCTTTCGAGTAGCAAAGGAACAAATCAAAAGAGGTGGCTGGCCCTTCTGCCACCAAGCACGCCGAACAAAAAACCTCACTAAGGGGAAGAATGAAGAAGCCATATTCCTTTCCGAAGGATAAAACTCAGACTCTGTTCGAGTGGGCCTGTAATATGACAAGGTCGTCCTCCCAGAACCCAGAAGCCCACATTATGTCAAATGGAAAAATGATCCTCAATTTTGCCTCTATCACCATAAGAAGGGGCATCCCATTGAGGACTGCTATGTATTCAAAGATATCAACGAAAGCCTGATTCAGAAAGGTGAATTACAAATCGGTGATTACAGGGTGGACCCACCTCGCCCTCACCAAATGCCCGTCTTCAAGACAGCGGCCAACATGCGCTCGCTATACCAGCTGAAACAATACATATTCTAAAGGGCATTACAAGCCCCTCAATCCTTGGCAGGAAGCCAGAAAAGAAATACAAGATGCAGATGGTGCTCTATTCTGGGGGCAAATGTTGAAACCAACAAAAGCCGAAGACAAAAAGTAGAGTTGCTACTCCACTTTGCCCGCCGGCTTCGCTCAAGCCGATCGATTCAAATGAAGTCAGCCTAGCTCAGGGCCAACAACAAAATGATGCAATTGTGGAGGAGAATCTACGACAGATACTCTCTCCAAATTAAAAGATCTAGTAAGATGCAACTACCACTTTGCCCGCTCTGAAACATGATAGAAGATGCTCACAAATGTCTTCCAAGAAGATGTGCTGCCGCCCGTTGCAACCCCTCATGCTAGATAAGAGTGGGGGAAATGCTGGTGTAACACAATGAAAAGAAAACGACAATATAAGCCCATCGAGAGCCAGGCGATTGTAGACTTCTGTACATCATATATGCTGCTTAAAAGATTTGCCTCTGGTCACAGAGCTACCCAAATGAGGAAGTTCCACACTTCTCGTACTCGGCCAGTAAAGCTTGTACGGGCACTGATGCATATTGCGTTCACTACGGGGTGCCAGATTCCCCTGCTATGCGGCTCATGCGGTGATTCTCTACTGTTAAAGAATCCATGCTGGTCCAGTTTAAAATCACTCAAGCCGATGCACTGGCCGAGCTGCAAAACTTGTATCAAGGGTCCCACCGGACAAAACAGCCCACACTGTTGGTTAGTCTGTACCAAGAGGCAATGATTCAAAAAAAATGAAATGAATAAAAAGATGAATGAAAAATGATGGTCAACAAAATAAGCAGACCACTTCTGGTGCGTACCAATCTTTGGTCCTGCCAGACAGCTATATTCTCCCCCTTTGCCTAGACTTCACGTCTCTGCCAAGTTGGTTGACTTCGACGTTCCGTCGGGTCAACAACTATAATCTACCCTTGGCCTAGACTTCACATCTCTGCCAAGTTGGCTGACTTTGGCGTTCTGTCGGGTCAACAACTATATTCTACCCTTGGCCTAGACCTCACGTCTCTTCCAAGTTGGTTAACCTTGGCGTTCTGTCGGGTCAGCAATAATATTCTACCCTTGACCCAGACCTCCCGGCTGAGTCAGGTGGGTTGACTTTGACATTCCGTAAAGTCGACATCTATGCTATTCTGTGTTCGATCACATATTTCAACTATTCTATCATTCGACCTAAGCCATTTCGGCCAAAGCCTGCAACCTTATATTTAAGCTATTCTATCTTCCGACTTAGCCATTTCGGCCAAAGCCCCAGGACTAATCTTGTCACGCCCCGACGCGGAATATTGAGACTGGCAGTAGAAATAATTAATAGTAATATGTTGATTTACAGACATGATATGCTAACGCTAAGGGTCAACACAACACCATGAATAGAAAATAACTTTATTCACTAAATAACATTGTAATGATCCACGTTCCAATCATACAAACCCACTTAAACCAACTTTCAACATAACATCCACTTGACACTACTACAATTGCTGACTTCGAATTACAATTCTTCCACCATACACTCTAAAACATAATTAGACACAAACGACTATGACTGGCTCCACAAGCTTCTAACAGGTTCGCTCCATGGCCATCACTCTTGTCCGTCCCCATCAGTCTGTGAATCCTCACCTGAGCTACCTGACAAGAGGGAACAACTGGGTGAGCGAACTCTCAATAGGTAATTATAGGCAAGTTTAAGTGATTAACCAATTAATTGCAATTATATGCGAGAAAATAAGGAACACAATGAAATGACGATATGACGAAACAACATAATAAAGAGAAGGCAAGATCATGATATAATTGGAAATTGGCCAATCAAGCAAGAACTAACCAAGTCAAGAAAAGATTCAAGTAATAGATTATTATCGTAGACATCACTCTAGTCATGCACTCGGTGCAATGCCTCACCATGTCATTCAAACTCCCCGGGGCACAAGTACTTTTCGGGCACTCCTCCCAGGACCAGACCGGGCCCTTATGATGCGTTGGCATTGATTTAATGGATCCAAGATCCAAGTTATGTCTAGACATTAATCAAGTTAAGTGGCCAATAATGTTATAACTTACCTCGGAGAATTCCAAGGGTAAGTCGAAGATACTTTGACTAGAAAATTCAAGTTATCAAGAACCAATCAGATCCTTGGATTCAAACACAATAACCACGGAAAACATTTTCCAGAAGATACACGGTGCATATCGGTCCGTTCAAAGATGGATGGTCAATAATGGGTCGCTCATGGCTAGAAGAGCTAGAAGCCCAAGAATAAGGTAAACAGTCCTTATAGGGCCGCTCAAGGAATGAACGGTCCAATAAGATCCGCTCGAGCACATGGACGGTCCAATTCAGTCCGTTCAAACTGGGCCTAACTAGAAGACTAGAAATCCACCCAAAAATGGGCTTCGGGCTGCCATAAGTGGGGTAGAACAGAACCAGGGTCCATCCCACTCTCCACTGGTCAGCCTAGGGCTTATTGGGTTAATCCAAACATGATTTGGTCGAAGATAGAACAAGGTTAATCGACCAATGTAAGTGGCACTTGGCCAGAAATGCACGGTTCATAATGGGCCGCCTATTGAGTTAAATGGTTCGATTCCAACCGTTCAAAACTCAGTCAGTCCACATTGAGCCGTGACTCTTAGCATGACAATCCGAGCGGTTCGATCACATAAATAGGTTCAGGTCTTGGTTGTACAACCTGCCCGGTGTCCTAGTGGGAATCACAGGCTCGCGGGGGCTTACGGAGGTCCCGTAATGAACGTCATAGTCCGACGGAAGGAATATCCAGCGGAGAGTCCCAACCATTACAAGCAAATGAGGCTATCAAATCATCGTAAACCGAGTATAACGGTCAGTCAATCCTACCAGAGTAGAACGACTGTCAATCAATCCTAATAGCATAGTTCATGAAATCATGTTTGAATTTAACATATTGAAATAAATTAAGGCCATGATGAATCAAGATCAAGTGAAGACAATTAGCAAAATTCCTAATTTGTTTACTTCCATAAGTTCCAGTTATCATGTGGGTTGCTAACTTACCATTAGCAACTAATTCACTAGGATAAATCATGCTAAAATGAAAGTAAGCAGTTCTTGTGTAGTTGGGCGGTTCTTTCAAAGCCGCTCACATGCCTCGGCGGTCGCACGACAGGCCATTCACACCCTGTCAGGTCCGAAGGCCTACTGGGGATGAGCGGTCTGTAATGTGCCGCCTGGGACGAAGAACGGTTTTGAACTGGCCGCTTAATAACAAGGCGGTTAGGGGTCTACCGAGCATTCTACAAAACATATCAAAGGTAAAAGCACATGAACGGTCAATAACCGGCTGCCTATCTAGGTTGGGCGGTCTATCGAGAGGCCGTGCAAGTCAGATCAGTCCGCCGCCCCTTCGCCTAGCCCGTCTCCGACGAGGTTGGCTAGGGTTAGCAATAATAACCAAATATGCACAATAGAAAGCATGAAAATTAGGACTTTTATAGTCAATAGAACGAGCATGAAAAGTTATACAAGATAGCATGATCAATTTAATGTTTAGTGCCTGAAATCCCTACCTAAATCGAGATGGAACATAGTTAACCCTAAGTCTAGCATGCTTCCACTAAAACTTGAAATCCTAGCAGGATACTAGATGAAATTTCGGGCCTTCTAGATCAATGGAAAAGGGGCAGGACAACGCTTCTATTGATATATAATAGTTAGGGTTTGGCTTGCTATCACCTACCTTAATCGAAGGATGAAGGAAGAAGAGGGAAGCCAATCGCGCTAGGTACACACAGCCGATGATCGTCGAAATCCTCCCTCGATCGAGCTCCTCTCCGGCCGCCACAACAACTAAACGATTCTAGGGTGGGTAAGGATCATTTTTTATAGGTTCAATTGGGTCTGGGGAGTCATAATCGCGAAGATAGAGTCCTTGCACCGCGGACGTGCGAGATTCGCGCGAGACCAAGTCAATCCACCATTCCGCCACAAAATACTCTTCCTAGGGTTAGGGTTTTGGAGATTAACCAGAGGGGAAACGAAGAGTTAATCCTTAGCATTCATTTGCATCCGGTTTTAGCATAAATGGTTTAGTATTGGGCTCGAATTTCACGTTTTAAGGTCCAATTAGGCTAAGTATGGTTTTGGGCCTTAATATGTTAATTCGACTTGTTTACAAATTTTTTTTGGGCTGGTCATAGAAGATAATTTTACTTAACGTTTCATCCTCTACAAGATTCTAATTTTTACAAATTTTTAAAATTGGTCAAAATTTTACTTATCCTATTTCTTAAGGAATTTCTCACTAATTTTCTCACAATTTTATTCTTTAATAAATCGGGGTGCTACACCCTCCCCTACTTAAAAGAATTTGGTCCTCCAAATTCACTGCACTTATGGAAGACGAGTAACGAGATAACTCACCTAGAATAAGTCGGGATATACTTCCGCATGGTGTCTTCTGACTCCCAAGTAGCCTCTTCGGTTCCACGCCGACTCCACTGCACTTTAACCATGGGTATGGAACGATTTCTGAGTTGCTGCTGCTTACGATCCAAAATCTTGATAAGTCTTTCTTCATAAGTCAAATCTTCCTTCAGCTCTATATCCGTATGTTGAATGACATGAGTGGGGTCATACACATATTTTCGTAGCATAGACACATGGAAGACATTATGTACTCCTGATAACTGAGGCGGTAGTGCTAAATGGTAAGCAACCTCCCCCACTCTTTCCAGAATTTTGAATGGACCAACATATCTTGGACTCAACTTACCTTGAATGCCAAACCTTCGAATCCCTCTCATGGGAGAAACCTTCAAAAACACATGCTCACCCACCTGAAATTCCAAGTCTCTCCTTCTGTTGTCGGCATAGCTCTTCTGTCTTGATTGTGCTACTAGCAATCGATCTCTGATAATACGGATATTCTTGGACGATTTAGAAATAAGATCTGGTCCCAGCCATTGCTTCTCATGTCACACCCCGAGCCCTTATGACAGCGGAAGACTCGCTCGAGGAACGTGAACAGCCGGCATGGTAAGCCTCTTGCAAGCAATAATAATCAGAGTGCAAGACAATCACACACATAAATATAATTGCACAATAATTTAGTTAAACTCCAACTTTATTTCATTGATAATCAAATATTCAAATACAATGACTCTCATCTTCTTCCAATCTATCAGACTTAAGAAATAGGAAAATTACATAGACTCAATCTAAACAATGCTGACTTCCTAAGTCTTCACTCTCAATTTGATATGACTTTCATTCGCTCTCGGACTCGCTACTTGTATAACCCAAATCCGAATTTGTATCACATTCATTTCCTGAAAAGATTGGAAATAGGTAATGAGCACACTTGCCCAGTAGGTATCTTCGCATCAACATGATTAGCACTATTAAAGTAATTAACATTTTTTCTCTAAAGAAATAAGGTAAAATCATGTGAATGCGGTCAATCATGCGAATAACCAAGGTAACCAAGAGGATCGTTAAGATAGAATGAGAGCAAGTATGAACTGGCAAGAATGTAATAAGTATGAACAAGAATGTAGCATGACCTTTCAAGAACAAGAATGTAACGAGAATGCACTTTCACTTTTCACTTTCATAACCACAAAGGTTACGCACTAGAACGTAAATCATGTAGCAATTCACTAGATTTTCACGAGTGCTCATGGATTTCACTTATTTATAAAGAAAGTACTCCCAGCGCAATGCGACGCTAGTAGCATCATATCCCATGATTTATAATAGTATGTTTCCGACAATCAACCGAGGGAACTAGCATAGAGCCCTTAGACACAATCAGCGCCTGAACTGCATCTTCACGTATAAATCAAGCTACTTCCATGAGTGTAACAATAAAGTATGACGAAGAATGTAATAAGTTCAATCAATAAGCTCATGATAATAATTATCAAAGAATGAATGCTTCAATTAAGAATATGAGAGATCAAGAATTAATTAAGACAATGTTATGTTTATGGAAATAAATCGGCAGCATAACGGTACATTTCTTTAGCTTCCATTCAGTATATTAAGTTTCTTGATCAATAAGATCACTCCTAGACCATTATCAAGCCATCTAGGAACTTAGAATATCAACCCTTGGGTCAAACCTCGGGTTAACTAGCTCAAGCATTGTGACGGTCTTGCACTGGGCCGTTACGTTCACGTGACGCTCCAGTATTGGGCCGTTAGATTGGTTTGAATCCAGAATAATAGAATAGACTTAGTAAAATGTGACGGTCGTATAGTGGACCGTTATATGGGCCTGACGGTCCAATATAGGTCCGTTACATTGCTAGAACCAGAAAACATCGATTAGTGCTTTCTAATCAATTGGGTTTTAATGGTACAACCAACTAGGCGTCCTAGTGGGAATCCCAGGCTCGCAGAGAATTACGGAGGCCTTGAAACAAGATTTCCTAGTCCATTGGAAGGAATATCCAATAGAGAGGTCCTCATGTTCAAGAACAATGTTCCTATAGTGCAAAGTGTGAACTAATGGCCAACATACCGGAATATGTGCCATGTACTTAAAGAAGATGACTCTATTGATAGAAAAGACTGTGAAACGATGTGAACTCATGATAAAACTTCATCCATACATCATTTGAAATCACAATTTAAATACAAACTATAGAGTTAGCCAATGAAATTAACATATGTTTTAAAACAACTCAAGATGCTTTTAAATATGCAGCTTCTATTATGAACCAATTAATAAACTCAAAATCATATTAATAGGTCAAAACTTAGATAACTAGGCTTATGTATAAGTAAAATTGACTGTTTCCCAATTCTGTCCATTATTCTCCTGAAGGTCGAGAGTGGGCGCGTCATAGTGATTGTGACGGTTTATCGAGGGGCTGTTACAGTAGTGTAATGCTCCTGTTATGGTGCGTTAGAGACAACAGAGCAATTAAAATGCAACAGAGTGTGACGGCTTATCGTAAGGCCGTTACAGCATTGTGACGGTCTAAGTATGATGCGTCAGAGTCCCTGCTAACAGTATAAAGAAATTAAAAGACTATGATTTAAAACCATGTCATGTTTTGAAAAGATTTAACTACCCCAATCATGACAAAACGAAGTAAAGGTCATCTAGATGCATAGGTTGCAGTGAATTGACAAGATAATATCTTTGATCTTTGATTAGGGCTAAGGATATACATGTATGCATGAACCCACTAAAACATGAAATTCATAGTCTATAATGCATGAAATCAAACACAATCAGAGGGCTTTTATCCTTAACAAGATCTTTTTGTCAATCATGAGATAACCTACCGCTTAACTGGGCTTTAAACTTCTAATTTGAGTCTGAAAGACGTGCCCTAATTCTCCCTTTCTAGTGAGTTTCCAGCAACTTCACACTGCTCTATCTCCTTGACCTCTTGACCTAAGGATGTGAAATTTTGAGGGTACGAAGATGAAACTAAGGTGAACAAAAATTTCTAAACGATTGAACTCTAATTACCTCATTTAGACGTCCTAATCTCTTGATCTTCAGGGGACTTGCGTTCAGATTCCTGGGTTGCTATGGTCGAACAAGTAACTTTGGAAGCTTCAATCTCCTTGGTTGGTTGATCTCCTAGCACGAAATTTGGAGAGCTATTAGTCTAATGTATTATAAACAAAAAGTTCTAAAGAACTTACCCAAAATTGTGACTCCTTACCTTGTTTCTTCACGAGCCAAAAGTAAGGGTCGCTCAGTTCAGAACTAGGTCATATTTATAGGGTTTTGGCTAGAGTTTGAAGATTAGATCGATTCTAGAGTCCTTGTTAAAGCTTAGATGAACTTATAAGAGTCCTTAACACCTCTATTAGTCTTCCCATCTTGATCCCTAAGGGAAGCTAGCAAAAATCTAATCTTTTTGCAAGTTCCTTCATTCACGAAACTGACATGGGTGTAACGCATCAAGACCAGTGCATTACATGGCTGTAGCGGTCGCCCGATAGACCGTTACATCTAACGTGTACAGAGTTTCAATTTATTAAAACTTATTTATTCGTTTATCCTTCTAATTATCTAATAAAAGATATTTATCTTTAAAATTCGTGGATTGTCAAAATAACCTTCTAGAATATGGGCCAAACTTAATGGGCTTGGTCTTTAAACCTATTGGGTTTCATTTATCAAAGCTAGATTAATTACTTAACATAAATTGGGCCTTATAATGATTTATTTAATCTAATATTTATTTATTAATCCCTTTTGGGTCTTTAAAATTCTCAGAAAATAATTAAATATACCAAAAGTAATTTATAAAAATTCTGGGGCCTTACATCTCACCTACCTCATCCCAACATAATGGAGATCGACAGCTTCTTCCATACAAAGCTTCAAACGGGGTCATCTGAATGCTAGACTTATAACTGTTATTGTAGGCGAATTCAATCAAAGCAAAGTGATCACTCCAACCACCTTTAAAATCAATCATGTAGACTTTAAGCATATCTTCCACTATCTGGTTGGTTCTTTCAGTTTGCCCGTCTGTTTGTGGATGAAAAGCAGTACTGAAATTCAGACGGGTTCCCAAAGATTCTTGCAATCCTTTCCAAAAATGTGAGGTGAATCTGGGGTCTCTATCGGACACAATGCTGACTGGAATACCATGGAGTCTTACAACTATCGGACACAATGCTGACTGTCCACTTAGACTTACTAGACAAGAAATGAGTAGACTTTGTCAATCTGTCAACAATAACCGATATTGCATCAAATCCGCTACAAGTCCTAGGTAGACCCATAATAAAATCCATGCCAATACTCTCCCACTTCCATTGGGGTATATCAAGTGGTTTCAATTTCCCAGAAGGTCTGAAATGCTCAGCCTTGACTTGCTAACACACCAAGCATCTACTCACGAATTCTGTAATTTCCTTCTTCATATGCGGCCACCAAAAAGATCTTTTCAAATCCTTAAATATCTTAGTACCTCCCGAATGAATAGTGTATCTGGATCTATGAGCTTCCTCGAGAATCTTATTCTTTATTTCAGCTACATTAGGTACACAGGTCCTTCCCTGAAACAACAATCTGCCTTCGTCAGCTACCATGAAATCAGGTCTGTTACTCAAATTCTCCTTGATCTCTACCAGCTCTGGGTCATTATCTTGCAAGGACTGGATTTCCATTAACAATTCTGGTCTGATTTCAATCTGAGCAATCGTAACCCGATCCTTGTCAACATTGAGATCCAAACTAGCCAACTGCTCTAACAGTCTCCATTCTTGCAACATGAGATGCGACAACTTAGCTATTGGCTTGCGACTTAAGGCATCTGCTACTACATTTCCCTTTCCAAGATGATACTCTATGGGGAAGTCAAAGTCTTTTAAATACTCAAGCCATCTCCTCTACCTCATATTGAGTTCCTTCTGAGAAAATAAATACTTCAGACTCTGATGATCTGAGAATACCGTAAATGTCTCTCCATACAAGTAAAGCCTCCATATTTTCAAGGCAAACACCACAGCTGCAAGTTCCAAATCATGAACGGAATAGTTCTCTTCATGCTTCCTCAACTGCCTAGAAGAATAGGCTATCACTTTCCCGTGTTGCATGAGCACACAACCTAAACCAATGCCGGAAGCATCAGTATACACCACGAAACCTCCTTCTCCAGATGGTAAAGCCAAAACAGGGGCAGTAGTTAGACATTCCTTCAAGGCCTGAAAACTTCTCTCACAATCCTCTCACCAATCAAATTTGTTCTCCTTGCGTGTTAATCTTGTCAAAGGCACCGCAATCTTGGAGAAATCCTTAATAAACCTCCGGTAATAACCTACTAGGCCTAGGAAACTTCTAACTTCTGTTACATTAGTAGGCCTATCTCAATTCTTCACTGCCTCTACCTTCGAGGGGTTAACAGAAATACCTTCCTTTGTAATAATATGCCCTAGAAAGGACACCTCTTGCTGCCAAAATTCACACTTACTAAACTTGACGTATAATTGATGGTCTTTCAATATTTGCAATGCCATCCTCAGATGTTCAGCATGCTCCTTCTCATTCTTAGAATAAATCAAGATGTCATCAATAAACACAACGACCCATTGATCAAGATAGGGCCGAAACACATTGTTCATCAACTGCATGAAAGCTACATGTGCATTCGTTAGTCCAAAAGGCATTACTACAACTTCAAATTGCCCATACCTACTACGAAATGCCATTTTATAGATATCCTCATCCTTGATCCGTAACTGATGGTATCCAGATCGAAGATCGATCTTAGAAAAATATTGAGCTCCTGCTATCTGATCAAATAATTCGTCAATTCTTGACAATGGGTATTTGTTCTTGATAGTCAGCTGATTCAATTGCCGATAATCGATGCACAATCTCATCGAACCATCCTTCTTCTGGACGAATAATACCGGGGCTCCCCACGGGGATGTACTTGGACGAATGAACCCCTTCTCAAGCAATTCCATTAATTGCTGCTTCAATTCCCTCAGCTCCGCGGGAGACATACGATAAGGAGCTTTAGAAATAGGGGTCACGCCTGTAACTAAATCAATAGAAAAGATAACCTCTCTCTCTGGCGGAAGTCCGGGCAATTCCTCAGGAAAGACATCCAAAAATTCTCGAACGATGAGAATATTATTAATCTAAATCTTCTTCTCATGGGTCACAAAAATAAAGGCTAGAAAAGCCTGACATCCTTTCCTCATCAACTTATCAGCTCGAAGGGTCGAAATAAGTGGCACAGACTTATGGTGCCTAGCCCCTATAAAAGAAAGTTCAGGGTGTCTAGAAAAAGACACAGAACTAGAACTGCGATGAACATTGGCCTCATACTTAGCCAACCAATCCGCTCCTAGAATTACATCATAATCTTTCATATCCATGCAAACTAAATCAGCTGGCAAGTTTTGTTCATTAATCATAACCTTACTAGAAGGATAGAAATACTTAATTGTTGAACTGGAACCAATAGGGGTTGAAATCTCTAACGGGGAATTCATCAAGACCGGCTTCACAGCAAAAGACTTAGCAAATTTCTGAGAAACAAAAGAATGAGTGGCACCGGTATCAAAGAGAACGAATGCTGGCTTATCATGTATAATAAGAGTACCTTCAACGAGTCCACCCTCCTCGGTGGTTCCGGCATCATCCTCTTGTAGGGCATGGAGCTTGCCCTGCTGCTTCTTGTTTCCTTGGGGCTTAGTCGGGGTAGCTTGATCAGACAAAAGGGGACACTCAGGGATACGGTGGTCCCTACTACCACAACGCAAATAGGCGCCCATCTTGCGCCAACACTCTTCCATCCTGTGACCTGGACGGTCACAATACTTGCACACGCCCTTAAACGGCACAATCGGGCCAGGCTTCTTATCTTCATTCTTCGGTATTTTTTTCTTCCACGATCCAGACCCACCATTGGGCCTCTTCTTGCCGTTGTCAGGTTTGGCACTCCCAGATCCAGTAGACTGTTCCTTCTTAACATTCTTCCCACATATTCTCTCTGTCAACTCTAAAGTGTCTTCCAAGACTTGAGCTTTCCTTACCATCTCCGCATACGTTTGAATTTCCATTAGTGCCAATTGGTTAATATAATGTAACTTCAGCCCGTTGAGATAACGCTTGTCCTTCATCTTCTCCGTAGATATCAAGTGAGTGGCATAACGAGACAACCGAGAGAACTGAGCTTCGTATTCCGCCACCGATAAACTCAGCTACTTCAAAGTAGCAAACACAGCCGCTTTCTTTTCTTGTACTCTATTAGAAAAATATTTACCATTAAAAAGCTCCTCAAACTCTTTCCATGAAACTTGTCTATCGCCGAGGGTAGCCTTCGCTGCATCCCACCATGTTCTAGCATCACGCTCCAGCTGGAAAGTCGTTAAAAGAGCACGCTCCTGGTCACTGCACTGCATCACTTCGAAGATCCTCTCCATCTCCTTTAGCCAGTGCTCGGCTTCATCGGGATCGGTCGAGCATTCAAAATGTGGGGGATTCATCCCACGAAAGTTCCGGTGAAGATCGCTAGCTCCGTGGTTTGCTGCTCTTCCTTGGGCCACTTGCTGCAAGGCCCGAGTAAGTCCTTGAACTGTTCGTTGCATATCTTGCCATTGCGCACGTTCGGCTGTCATTAGAATGTCCTACACATAAAATAAATTAATTTAGGATCATTTAGAAGGGATAGATCATTAACACAACCCAAGTCTCTACCCACATCTCACTAGGTTGGATTCTTAGACTTATAACAAGATTATAGGTTCTACGACATCACTTAGAATCCTAGAACTTAGAAAAACCTAGGAATATTAGAAACCTAGGCTCTGATACCACCTAACTGTCATACCCCGACGTGGAATATCGGGACTGGCAGTAGAAATAATTAATAGTAATATGTTGATTTACTGACATGATAAGCTAACGCTAAGGGTCAACACAACACCATGAACAGAAAATAACTTTATTCACTAAATAACATTGCAATGATCAACGTTCCAATCATACAAACCCACTGAAACCAACTTTCAACATAACATCCACTTGACACTACTACAATTGCTGACTTCGAATTACAATTCTTCCACCATACACTCTAAACATAATTAGACACAAACGACTATGACTGGCTCCACACGCTTCTAACAGGTTCGCTCCATGGCCATCACTCTTGCCCGTCCCCATCAGTCTGTGAATCCTCACCTGAGCTACCTGACAAGAGGGAACAACTGGGTGAGCGAACGCTCAATAGGTAATAACAGGCAAGTTTAAGTGATTAACCAATTAATTGCAATTATATGTGAGAAAATAAGGAACGAAATGAAATGACGATATGACGAAACAACATAATAAAGAGAAGGCAAGATCATGATATAATTGGAAATTGGCCAATAAAGCAAGAACTAACCAAGTCAAGAAAAGATTCAAGTAATAGATTATTATCGTAGACATCACTCTAGTCATGCACTCGGTGCAATGCCTCACCATGTCATTCAAACTCCCCGGGGCACAAGTACTTTTCGAGCACTCCTCCCAGGACCAGACCGGGTCCTTATGATGCGTTGGCATTGATTTAATGGATCCAAGATCCAAGTTATGTCTAGACATTAATCAAGTTAAGTGGCCAATAATGTTATAACTTACCTCGGAGAATTCCAAGGGTAAGTCGAAGATACTTTGACCAAAAAATTCAATTTATCAAGAACCAATCAGGTCCTTGGATTCAAACACAATAACCATGGAAAATATTTTCCAGAAGATACACGGTCCATATCGGTTCATTCAAAGATGGACGGTCAATAATGGGCCGCTCATGGCTAGAAGAGCTGGAAGCCCAAGAACAAGGTAAACGGTCCTTATAGGGCCGCTCAAGGAATGAACGGTCCAATAAGATCTGCTCGAGCACATGGACTGTCCAATTCAGTCCGTTCAAACTGGTCCTAACTAGAAGACTAGAAATCCACCCAAAAATGGGCTCCGGGCTGCCATAAGTGGGGCAGAACTGAACCAGGGTCCAGCCCACTCTCCACTGGTCAGCCTAGGGCTTATTGGGTCTATCCAAAAATGATTTGGTCAAAGATAGAACAAGGTTAATCGATCAATGTAAGTGGCACTTGACTAGAAATGCACGGTTCATAATGGGCCGCCTATTGAGTTAAACAATTCGATTCCAACCATTCAAAACTCAGTCAGTCCACATTGAGCCGTGACTCTTAGCATGACAATCCGAGCGGTTCGATCATGTAAACAGGTTCAGGTCTTGGTGGTACAACTTGCCCGACATCCTAGTGGGAATCCCAGGCTCGCGGGGGCTTACGGAGGTCCCATAATGAAGGTCCTAGTCCGACGGAAGGAATATCCGGCGGAGAGTCCCAACCATTACAAGGAAATGAGGCTATCAAATCATCGTAAACCAAGTATAACGGTCAGTCAATCCTACCGGAGTAGAACGACTGTCATTCAATCCTAATAGCATAGTTCATGAAATCATGTTTGAATTTAACATATTGAAATAAATTAAGGCCATGATGAATCAAGATCAAGTGAAGACAATTAACAAAATTCCTAATTTGTTTACTTCCATAAGTTCCAATTGTCATGTGGGTTGCTAACTTACCATTAGCCACTAATTCACTAGGATAAGTCATGCTAAAATGAAAGTAAGCAGTTCTTTCAGAGCTGCTCACATGCCTCGACGGTCGCACGACAGGCCGTTCACACCCTCTCAGGTCTGAAGGCCTGCTGGGGATGAGCGGTCTGTAATGTGCCACCTGGGACGAAGAACGATTTTGAACTGGCCGCTTAATAACAGGGTGGTTAGGGGTCTGCCGCACATTCTACAAAACATATCGGAGGTAAAAGCACATGAACGGCCAATAATCGGCCGCCTATCTAGGTTGGGTGGTCTATCGAGCGGCCGTGCAAGTCAGATTAGTCCGCCGCCCCTTCGCCTTGCCCGTCTCCTGCGGGGTTGGCTTGGGTTAGCAATAATAACCAAATACGCACAATATAAAGCATGAAAATTAGGGCTTTTACAGTCAATAGAACGAGCATGAAAGGTTATACAAGATAGCATGATCAATTTAATGTTTAGTGTTTGAAATCCCTACCTAAATCGAGATGGAACATAGTTAACCCTAGTTCTAGCATGCTTCCACTAAAACTCAAAATCCTAGCAGGACACTAGATGAAATTTAGGGCTTTCTAGATCAATGGAAAGAGGGAAGGACAACGCTTCTATTGATATATAATAGTTAGGGTTTGGCTTGCTATCACCTACCTTAATCGAAGGATGAAGGAAGAAGAGGGAAGCCGATCGCGCTAGGTACACACCGCCGATGATCGTCGAAATCCTCCCTTGATCGAGCTCCTCTCCAGACACCACAGCAACTAAACAATTCTAGGGTGGCTAAAGATCAGTTTTTATAGGTTCAATTGGGTCTGGGGAGTCCTAATCGCGAAGGTAGAGTCCTTGCACCGCGGACGTGCGAGATTCGCGCGAGACCAAGTCAATCCGCCATTCTGCCGCCAAATACTCCTCCTAGGGTTAGGGTTTCAGAGATTAACCAGTGGGGAAATGAAGAGTTAATCCTTACCGCTCATTTGCATCTGGTTTTAGCTTGGGCTCGAATTTCACGTCTTAAGGTCTAATTAGGCTAAGTGTTGTTTTGGACCTTAATCTGCTAATTCGACTGATTTAAAAATTTTATTTGGGCTGGTCATAGAAGACAATTTTACTTAACGTTTCATTCTCTACAAGATTATAATTTTTCCAGATTTTTACAAAATGGTCGAAATTTTACTTATCCTATTTCTTAAGGAATTTCTCACTAATTTTCTCGAAATTTTATTCTTTAATAAATCGGGGTGCTACAAATCTATTCGTCCCACCGTGATAACCAATACAACTCACTGGCTTTGACTTTTTGTCGAAGCCCACTTTCTTACTATCTTCCGACTCTTGTAGCCCGCTTTCTTACTACGTTCTGACTTTCATAGCCCGCTTTCTTGCTATCTTCCGGCTTACATAGCTCGCTTTCCTACTACCTTGCGGCTTACATGGCCTACTATCTCACTATAATTCGGCTTTCATAGCCCGCTTTCCTACTATCTTCCATCTTACATGGCTACCCCACTATAATTTGGCTTACACAGCCTACTTTCCCGCTATCCTCTGGCTTACAACCTGCTCTCCGCTATCCTTAGCCTGCATAGCCTGCTCTCCTGTTATCCTCTGGCTTTCACAGCCTACTTTCTCGCTATCCTTTGGTTTTTACAGCCTGCTCTCCTAATTTTGGCTTAGACCTTCGGTTGAAGCC
This sequence comes from Amorphophallus konjac, assembly GCA_022559845.1. Classification (NCBI taxonomy): domain Eukaryota; kingdom Viridiplantae; phylum Streptophyta; class Magnoliopsida; order Alismatales; family Araceae; genus Amorphophallus; species Amorphophallus konjac. The sequence continues at coordinate 158,286,646 of CM040122.1, read as the reverse complement.
TGCTCTCCCGATTTTGGCTTCGACCTTCGGTCGAAGCCCGCTCTTCCAATTTCGGCTTGGACTTCGTCCGAAGCCTGCTCTCCTGCTCTCGGATTAGACTTTCCATCAAAGCCCGTTGTCCTATTCTCGGCCCCACCGAGGTTCTCCTCAATGCATGAAGCACTTTCTCCCTTGCTTCGACATTGATTTTATACCCGCAAATAATATATAGATATAGTATATGTATATGATAACGATATATGTATATGATAAACGATATATGTTTGCTCGCTCTGCCTTCATGCTTGCCTATAATTTATTTAATATACTCCCTCCGAACTTTCTAGGACCATGCTTCCTTACTAAATAATGCTGCCCCAATTCCAGATATGTGTGCGTCACGACATATTCTAAGGGAGAAAATCAATTTATGGTGGGTGCACGCGTCAAGGGGAATGGTTATAGCTATGTTGCTAGCATAACTCACACAATACACCCGAGGCCAAACTCCCACACTTTGCACGCAATATGATCAATGATCTCTAACCATAGGGATACCTGATGTTCTTCCTAGCACTCTATGGATGCTTGAAACCCTACACTCACACGAAAGGCAATCGTGAGGAAAAGGCTATCCGCCCCCTTTAAAAAAATGAAAAAAATGATGATGATAAATAAAAAAATGAAAATTAAAATGATGAAGAAGTGAGTGTGAATCTAAGTAGCCGGGAATCCCCACTGAAATAAATGAGGAGACTCATGCAAAAATGGTGAAGCAAATTTCGACAAGGACGAATCCTAGTAGCCGGGAATCTCCATTGAGATACATGAGGAAACTCGTGCCAAACGGTGAAGTCCAGAATTCAAAATAAACAAGGGGGTTGTGTGAAGCTACCAAAAGTTGAAAGTCTAAAATGCGTCTGTATATACCTATGTTTAGGGTTCACTGCTCGCATACCTACACTTTCGCACCATGGAGAAATTGTCTTGGGTGTAGAGTGTGATTTAAACTATGCGCATAGGCTGTGCAATGTCTTCTTGATTAATTCACCGCTCTTTTAGTTGTGCTTCGTGGGCCGCACTATGTTTGTGGATCAGGGGCGCCACTCTTATTCTATCCCCGGTAGAGGGGAGCTATACTATATATCTAGTTTTGTGTGCTTGTTGTCAATGGACGCCTGCATGCCTGAATAAAAAGATAATAACAAAAGAAAATGAATGAAAATAAAATGAATGAATGAAAACCCTCCCAATTTTGGCTCTCGCGGCCTGCTCTCCAGATTTCAGCTCTCAAAGCCCGCTCTCTCAATTTCGGCCGTGAAAGCCTACTCTCTTAATTTCGGCCCCCCAAGTCCGCTCTCCCAATTTTGGCTCTCGCGACCTACTCTCCCAATTTCGGCTCTCAAAGCCCGCTCTCTCGATTTCGACCATCAAAGCCTGCTCTCCTAATTTTGGCTCTCGCAGCCTTCTCTCTAAACTTTGGCTCCCGCAGCCTGCTCTACCAATTTTGGCTCTCGCGGCCTACTCTCTCAATTTGGCTCTCACAACCTACTGTCCCAATTTTGGCTCTCGTGGCCTGCTCTCCCGATTTCGACTCTCAAAGCCTGCTCTCTTGATTTCAGCCGTCAAATCCTGCTCTCCTAATTTCGGCCCACCAAGCCCGCTCTCCCAATTTTGGCTCTCGCAGCCTTCTCTCCCGATTTCGGCTCTCAAAGCCCACTCTCTCGATTTCGATCTTCAATGCCTTCTCTCCTAATTTTGGCACTCGCAACCTGCTCTCTCAATTTTGGCTCTCAAAGCCTACTCTCCCAATTTTGGCTCTTGCAGCCTACACTCCCAATTTTGGCTCTCGAGGCTTGCTCCCCCAATTTTGGCTCTCAAAGCCTGCTCTCCAATTTTGACTCTTACGGCCTGCTCTCCCAATTTTGGCTCTCACAGCCGCGGCTTGCTCTCCCAAGTCCGGCTCTCGCAACCTACTCTCTCAATTTTGGGCTCTCGCGGCCTGCTCTCCCAATTCTGGCTAACACAGCTTGCTCTCCTAATTTCGGCTTTGCAAAGCCTGCTCTCCCAACTTTGTCCGAAGCCTACTCTCCTGCACTCGGCTTATACCTTCCGTCTAAGACCGGATTAAACGATTTCCTTGCATTGGCATATACCCTATGCCAATGATTCCATCAAGGTTGGTGCTTGACTTCTTGTCGGGACTGGCCGCTATAACCTAACGGCTAGGACCTTCCGTCCAAAGCCGGATTAAACGATATCTTTGTGTTGGCATATACCCTATGCCAATGATTTCATCAAGGTTGGTGCTTGACTTTCAGTCGGGACTGACCGCTATAACCAAACGGCTTAGACCTTTCGTCTAAAGACCGGATTAAACAATATCCTTGCGTTGACATAGACCCAATGTCAACGATCCCACCTTGGTTGACGTCTAACTCCCCCGTCAGCGCCACTCGATACAGATTGAGATCACGACGTTTCATCTAAAGCTGATAGTATCTTGCATGATATCAATCCTACGCTGGGCGAGAAGGTAAACCCGTAGGTCCCGCTCGGTCATCCCTCGCTCGTGACACCTACAGGTGGGGGGCATTTGTTGACGCTTAAAAATTGGCACCAAAAAGCAAGGCAAAGTCAGTTGTAGAGGAAAAGGAGCCCTGGAAAATAGGTTGCATCGACGTAGCTCACTTGCTGCGTTGACGCACCTAAAGAATGAGACGTAAGGCATCATGCTGAATAATAAGGTTGCGTCGATGTACAATGCTAGTTGCGTCGACGCAGGCTTGAAGGGCTGGCTGCTGATCGTGCTGGATGAAGGGGTGCGTCGGCGCACAGTGCCAGCTACGTCGACGCAACCTCACGTGCGTGAATGCCATACTCAATGCTGGACCTAACCAATGCATGTGCTCCCAGGAAAAGGATGATCGAAGAGGTGATACCAGCTTCCAGAAGGCATCTGCAGCCCGTACAAGACACGTAGGAGAGTGAGCTCCAATCATTGGAGCTTTCTCGTCCCTACCCCGATGGAAACCCTAGCCCTTCTGCTATAAAATGAGGGCAACGCCCTAAAGAAAAACCCCCTGGTCATTGGTTGTTCGAAGCTCCCCAAGGGTGAATTTAGAGCGATCTGAAGTACTCCAGAGTGGGAAGGAGAATAAGAGAGGAAAAAAGAAAAGGAAAATAGGTGCTGCTCAGGGGTGGGAAGGGAGTCAATGCTCCGCCCTCCCCCATCTTTCTTTTTCTTACTATGTATTTGTTTTTTCTTATTCATTACTTCCAGACTTATTGGTCTTGGGATGATGTATCCTTTCTGTTTAGAGAAATGAATGAAAACGTTCTTTGCCATGTTCAGATACAAATATATCTTGCCTTGCAAATTTCTCTCCAATTCCCATTCCTACAGTTTACTGTGATTCTACTGTTACGTTTTCTTTGCTTTATCATTTGGAGGAGAGGGTTGTATTGTGAGAGGGGTTCACGCCCAGCCTATCCAATGGCAATTGATTGGGTTTGGGTTTCTGTCCTTCTCGATTTACCAGATGAGGCTCCCCAGTCGGACCTCATTTTGATTTCTGGAGTGAAGAATGGGTTTAGTGTGATACTCCGGTCTTCATGTTAGATTTACGCCCTCATGGGTAATATTAACTCTGTAAGCCCCTTCCCCAATGCCCCAGACAGGTCCAGATCGTCTCTGTGTATCCAATGTATATTCTCCATAAGCATTCAAAATGCATGCCCCCTCCCTATGTTTAGCGCAGAAATTCTGCGGAGCTGGCCCCTACTCTATCACCCATGTTTATGGGTTGTGGGAGCTATGGTGCCGTCCCTGGTTTACTTGAATTCCCATCCCCCTTTATCCATTCAAATTATATTTGGTAGAATGTTGCTATTCATTTCACACCGATCACTTTGGCCCTTGTGACGGCCACACATACGAGCACCCCTCTTGTTTATTCGAATGTTTAGGGGACTTCTGTCTTTGAGAACCCCATATATCCATACCTGCCGCACCCTACTCTTGCATGAATTAGTGGCAGATTTCATCTGTGTACTCCGTTTTGCAATCGATTTTAGTCCTCATCCCTCGCAGGTCAACATATGGGTCATATCTCCGCCCCAGCTATACATTTCAGTAGCATGTAGTATACTAATGCATTGATTATTATGGCATCAAGTTCCCATTTGGGACACGGGTTTGCTAATGTTCTCAGCAAGATCCGTGGTCTAATGTATTGGGACTATAATACATTTCCTATGATTTTCCCAAAGAGACTCGTAAGTATGGACTTTTTTGTGTCCCTGGTTTTGATAATGGACAACTATGAATAAGTAAATTTTGTTGAAATTTTGTTAAAATCTCTAACAATATATATTTCTCTCTGACATCAGGTAAGTCAATTATCTGATAAGCAAGAAGCTTGAAGAGTCGACGCTATAGAAGTTTCTGAGTCGATGCTGCAGAAGCAAATTCACTCAAGTCTTAAGAGATTGAGTCAACGTAAGATCCAAGTAGAGTCGACGCAGCAACTGGACTTCAACAGTACTTTGTTCAAAACCAAGAAAGAGTCGACACAAAGAGTCGACTCCTGTTTACAGGAGTTCTGTCAGACCTCGGGTGTGCACATGGAGTCGACGTACTAAAGAATTGTGTTGATGCTAGGAACAAAGCCCGTCAAGCCAAGTATCAAAGCATTAAGGTGAAGGAGTCGACGCAAACACACTTCGGAGTCGACACAATGAAGGTGGTTCAGTCAGAACTCAAGCATCATCAAATGTTGCGCTGACTCCACATCTCTATGGAGTCAACACCACCTTGAAGACTGGATCAAGATTCTTTGTAACAATGAAGAAGAGTCGATGCAAGATCATCATGGAGTCGACGCACTTATTGAAGGGTCTCAGACTATGAAAGAAATTTTATTTCACGTACGGAGGCGCTATGAAGCCGTGGTCACGTGATCACTCAATGATTGGCTTGTTATCCGAAGCATGCTCCTCAGAATCTGGAAGACTCCTAGGATAGAATGCTATCACCTGGCACGTGGACCAGTCAAATTTAAAGTAGTCTTTCTGATTTCACAGATCTTTTCGTTCGGAGCTCTGCTATGAGAGCTCGCCCAACTTCCGACGAAAAAGGCTGGTTGTTGCAGAAAGAAGCAGTGAGCATTCCACTGAGAAATTCGAAGAGAGTCACACCAGTACCTCAAGAGAAGAAAAAGAGAAAGAGATGGAAAGAGAGGGAGAGAGAGGATCAGAGATTGTATAGAACTTTGTCGGAGCAACTTCGCGAGTTCTTTCTTGCTCATCTTGTGCTACATTTTTTCTTTGGGCTGTTTGTTTCTTGTTTCTTATCTCTTGTTCCTTTTTCCTTTGATTCTATTGTTTATTTCTGAACGTGTTTCAAGACACGATTCAGAGGGTGAGTGATTGGGGATCACTCACGGGTTGCTCTGATTGATGAGAGCTTCCTACTGCTTGGTGCAGTAGGGTTGATTGTGCTGGGAGCACAATCGGGACTATGTACAGCTGGGCACTGTGCACTGGTCTGCCTTGATTTTTTTTTAAATTAAAGTCATACTTGTAAGGGGGCAAGGGGAGATACTCGACCCCGGCCACCTTACAAGAAAAATTTTATATATAGAAGGCAATAAGGGGAGGAAGGGGGGATACAGGGGACAACGGAGGTCTAGGGGGAGGGGGGGCATCCTACTAAGGACTGGAAGAGCTCGAAGTACAACAAGTGCCCAAGAAGGCCCAAAAGAGGAAGAACTAAAACAAAGCCCAAGGCAAGGGGCGGAGAAAATGCCGGCCAAGGACCCATAGCTGACCAGCAATGGAGGAGGCCTAAGGAGAAGTGCTCACGTGGATAGCCAGGCCTGCGGTGAGATCTGCGGTTGCTCTTGCGAGCGATCCTAGAATTGGGCAACTCCAAGTCCTGCTCACCAGCGGAACCTTCAAGCGATCTAGGCTCGGAGGGGGGAAGATTGACAATGTTGTCGTCCTCCTCGAGACTGGCCTCCGCATGGCGGATGTCAGTAGCTCTAACTTTCTTCCGTAGGGTAGCCGCGAAAGACAATCGAGAAGAAGATGAAGCAGCACCAACTAAAAACGAAGATGATGCTGAGAGACCCGAAGGCGATACGACCTTGGATGGGCTCGAGGAGGATGGTGCAGCAGAAACTCCTGTGGGCAGGTCTATCGCATTAGCAATCGAAGCAACTGGGAGAGCTCCAGGCGCCGCAGCAGCAGGGAGACCAAGGGCCCACGAAGGGGCGACAGCACAAAGGGATGACACTGGGACATCCGTAGGAAGGAGGCCTATAGGCACCGGTGCAGGGGTCAGACGTGGGGCATCAGCCATGCCAGAGGGAGACCATGAAGGTGCAGCAGCGTGTACCCCACCACAAGGTGTAGGCATAGAGGACCCCGTGGGTGTGCCATCAAAAGAGGAGTTCCCGCAAGGTGATAAGCTAGGTGGCTCAGCAGAAGGGGCAGCCAGGCCCAAGATGACACTGGTAGTAGACTTGGGCTGGCCGAGCAGACGGGTAGGTGGGACTTCCTCCGCGACGGGGCAAATGGAAGAGCGTGGCCGGCCAACCTTCGAGACCCCCAGCGTAGATGCAGGGGCGAGCGCTAGGGGAGGCAGCACCGACGAAGCAGCAAGGCTGGGGGAGGTTCCTGCAGAGGCAACGGGAGTAATAAGCATGTTGTTGTAGGAAGCGGCCGATTCCATCCCTGGCATAGTGAGGACCTGAAGAGGCAGAAAGGAGATGGATGTGTCGCCCGAGCCCGAAGGAGAAGCATCCTCACCGGCCACAGAAGCATGACCAACGATGCCAACAATCCCAGGCGATGGGGACAGGCCATCAGACCCGGTAATAGAAGTGACCTCCTGAAGGCCTAAAAGAGACGACGGGGAGGAGAGGGTGGCTTCTGCTCGAACGGAAGAGGGGGAGCAGGGCAAGGGGCCAGTAGTACCAGCCAACATATAGTGAGCAGGAGCTACAAAGTAGTTGTGGGCAACCGGCGAAGAGGCAATCTCCGCAGCGACACTACCAACAGGGTCAGTTGAAAGAGGCGGTGGCGGAGGAAGTGACGACACAGCAAGCGAAGATGGCGCAGCATCACCTGCTGCCATAAGCGAGACCTCCCTAAGCGGCAGAGCCATGGCTGAAGCAGAGTCAGGGCACGGAGAGTGATGGAGAGGTGGATCAGACGGAGTGAAGCCACCTACACCAAAAGTTGGAGCGAGATCAGAGAAGGCCGAGCAGTCCATAGCAGTAACACCACAGGTAACAGGGATAGCACGGAGAGAAGGCGGAGCAAAGGCCGGTGAGATGGCAGGACCGGGGAAGCAGGCACATGTGTGGCCTCCCGGGCAGAGATGGAAGGGCCATCTGCAGGTGGCCAATGGAGACCCGCTAGTGAAGCCCTCGCCCTCGTCCCATGCGGCGCCGTGCCTTGTCCGCCGTTGAAGAAGCCTGTCAGCGCCACGTCGCTGCCTCGTCCGCCCGAAAAGACCCACCATCAGCGCCAGCCAACCGCCGCTTGCGCCTGTCGACGTCCAAGGCCGTTGAACGCCCCTCTCGCCATGCACTTGGCCACGTCGACCTTCTTCAGCGTAATATATATATATATATATTACACACACACACATATATATATATATATATATATCACACATATATATGTATCATATATATATATATCTCATATATATATATATATATATATATATATCTCATATATATATATATATTTATTAAAAGCCAACTGCTTTATTTTTTTATTTTTTTTATTTTTTCTCTCTTTTTTTCTCTTTTAACAAGCCCATGGGCCTTTGGCCCATTTGTACTTTTATTTTATCTTTTTTTTTTTCTTTTCATCTTTAACGGACTTTGGCCCGTTATTGTGCAAACTTGTAGAGTTCGCGCCATCGTCCTTTTTGTGAATGCAAAATAATTAAATTTATTTATTAAAATTACTTAATTCTATCAAACTAAATATTTTACACTAGATTGTGATTAAGTGTGATAAATGTATAGTGATGCATATTAAAGCTCATAAAAATGTGTTCTAACATTAATTAACATGTAAAAATGCACACTTATCACACCCCCCAACTTACTCATTGCTAGTCCCTTATCAATACAAATAATTAAAAATTTAGGACCAACAAGAGTTAGAAAAGTCCATACTTTCATATCCAATTTTTCTTTCATAGAATTAACTGAAGATTAGGAATCTGAAAGCATTAACGCACACTAGTCTTAGATTTGAAAATTAATGTACATGATCAAGAATTCAAATCAAAGTGCAATAGCACTAGTGCATGTGTAAATACTAAATCCACAGTCTAGACAATTGCATCCCCCATTTGCTATTCCAAATAAGTGCCTTCCAACCCTACACCTCTTAATCAGAGCATTAAGCATGTTAGCTTTTTATCTGCCTTATTACTTCGTCCCTTAGGGATCTTTTTATTTTTCTACACACATGATGTTGTACTACCCTTCACTGTTTAACGTGAAGCTCGAAGCAGACCCGGTTTCGCAGATCAAGGTTTCCTTTTCCTTTTGACGCGAACCTCAACACGTCTTAGGTGAAGTAGGCCCGGTTACTCAAATTCGGAGAATTTTTCATGGTGTTTTCTCTCTTTTTTTTTCAATATGCTATTGCACTAATTTTGATAGATTACTTAGCAGAAAGCATATAAAAGATCTCTTCTTTAAGAGGTGTTGAATATCAGACAACATACCCAAAATAGCAGAAGCCTTATCCTACTTATTTCTTTAGCGTGCAAAGTGGTTTTCTTTCATTTTTCTAAAGTGCACATGAACTTTAAAGAGATTCTTATATCAATTTTCCATGGCTAGATCAATTTTCCATCATCCTTATCTAGTCATTTCTATTCCAGAATTACTTTCAATGGAAGCATGAATCATGAAACTCAAAATGGGTTTTAATTTTTAATTTTGTTTATTTTTTTGTTTATTTTGAATGAAAAAAAATGAGGTTGTATATGAATGTAACATGTTGGAATCTTAGGGTTTCTTTACAAAAGGCCTTTGGGTTTCTATGTAAAATGCCAGTAAGTCCAACAGGGTCCTCCACCCTCTTTTCCATTAGTCCACCTAGGATCATGGGCCATGTGGGGCTGGTTCAAAGTCCAAGATTGGACTTGGACCAAGGAGACAAAGTGGAAGAAAAATCAATTTTTTCTACCCCATTTTCAAAGGGGCGCCCCCCCTTTATACTATTTTATTCATGTTGTAATTTTTTTAATTTGGTCATTTGACCACATGGGGGATTAATTATCTCATACCCTATTTGCCCCTCCCTAACCCTAGATCTGAGGGTAGTTTAAAACTTTTTTCCATTTCTATATAACCCTTGTATTTTCCCATTTCATGTAATTAATGAAGAAAAATTTGCATTTGCACAAGAGAGCCCAAGGGCGCCCCTATATCCCCTCTCCCCCTTAGAGCTGGACTGCTCTGATTTCTATGGTGTGAAGCCATAAACTTGGTAGATTCCAAGTTCTATCACCTCTGTTGGATGTGATTTCCAGCCACTGCCGCCTCCGTTCGTGCCATCGTCGAGCCGCCACAACAACATCTCCGAGCTGCTGTCTTGAACCACGAAATCCAGAACAACAACCTGAAGATCTGGTTGGTCCTCTCAATCCGTGAGTCTGATGATCTTGAAATTTTGAGAGATCATCCCCCTCCTTGCTAGCCATTCCCATTTTAAATTTCGTGTCAATCCGCCACCGTTTGATATTTTTTCCAGTATTTTAGTTCTACCCCTGACAGTCTGCCAATCAGTAGATCTGCGGGACAGTGTCTTGTTGTTATATTTTTCCCGCACCCTTAGCCTTCTTCAAAAATTCCCCAAAAAATCATACGTGTTCCTCACATCCCCATCTTCCACTCATAATATTCCTACAGTCTCGATCTATTTTTTTTAGGTCGGTCAAAATTCAGTCTCATGCAGATCCTATTCTGCCCTGATTGTCTGTAATTTCGGGCCAGAAACAACTACAACCCACCGAGTTTTTCATTTCCAACTCGTTTACTGGATGGATCTGAAAATAATATATGTTGTAACCCTCTGAGTCTAGTTTCGAATGGTACCAATTTTGCCTCGATCCGATACCAGATCCGGGCGCAAAAATTCATTTCGTGGAAGCACGCAATTCTGTCCCGAGAACAGACCAGCAAGGCAGTCAGCTGGTTAATCCCGGTAAAATTCGCCGCCTCACATTCGGGTACCGCCGCGCCCGAAGGTCGACCAGCAACCCCCCTGTAGCGTCCCAGCCAGCCGCCACAGAAAGGAGACACCCTGGCACCGCCGTCCGAGTAGCCGGACCCACCTGCTGTCCCGCAGGCCCCGCAGAACCGAGCCAGACCAGCAGCCTGTCTCCGGCCCGAGAGCCTTCCGATTTGCTGCCCGTCAACCCGAGTTCATTACTCTCAGGTCGCCATAGTAGCCCTTTACCTCCCTGCGTGGAGTGGGCAATTAAATTCACTGCTGTAATTATTTATTTACTGTGTACCGGGAGTACGAAGTTTGGTCGAGGTCGTCTTCCCCACACCCGGAGCGTGGAGGTATCGTGTCCGTTCCCCACTTGACATTTGCTTTACTGGTATATATTTCTATATGCCGCTGCTTGCATGTGATAGGTCTGAGCTGGTTATAATTTTATCACCGCTACGAGAGTGAGTGAGTGGAACCTGTCCCGTGACTCGATCCGAGCACGCGGAAAAGCCGATACCCGAGACTCATTGCCGATTTCTCAACCACGTAGATCCACGCATTTCCCTCGCATAGGGACGTCTGGGAGCTAGAGTCCCAGGTTCACGTCCCGTCCCGCATCAAATTGGTATCAGAGCTATGTCAAGTCTAGGGTAGTCGGTTAGTCGGTCCAAGGTGTCGCATTGCATTCCTATACCTGGTATATCAAAAGGTGTTCCCGGAATGATAGGTTACGCCTATCGGAGAGGTAGCACACTTGCGTGAGGGTGATCTTTGGATCAAACCTCCGCCACGTACCGGATACTGGTTGAGTCTAGGTTTGTAGTCTGCATTCCAACTTTGCATTGTTGTTGTAGGGTCGTGTCTAGTCGGATTGTCTTGTCACCAAGTGTCGGCATGGCCATCCTATAGCTCCCCCGTGTCCCATGGATCCCCAAAAGCCCACGTCATATGAATGGTGGCGACACACCCAAGGATGGGGAATCCAACCCCACCACCTCCGTAGGCCCGAAGCCCTGGACTTCTATGGCTCCATGGTCCCAAGCGACTACCTAGAGTGGGAAGCTGCTATGGACAAATACTTTGAGTGTTACATTATGTCCGATGCCATGCAAGTCGACTTTGCCACAAGGCGACTTTTTTATGAAGCTGCCGAAACATGGAGGGACATAGAATACTTGAGGGAAATTAGGAGGCAATGGCTTATAGAGTCATGGCGAGAGATGAAGGGCGAGCTTAGAGCGAGTGGGTCATAGTCGGAGGCAAAGAGCCCTGCATGTCAATGAGCCTAAACCCATGACTAGGCTGAGAGACCATGAGCGAGTCCACCACGATGCCCCTACTCTAACCCCCACCATTGCCGAACTCTTCAAAATCATGTCGGATCGATTGGATGGGATGTGTACTCAAATTGACGGAGTCCTGCGCGAGCCTCCCAACCCGGTGCCACCCCAAGGACCTCTTCCCCTCAGGGAGGACATTCCTTCCCCACCCATGAGAGCTCCATTGCCATCACCCTCACCTTCTGATCTTTATTCGGAGCCACCTCCTTTGGAGCCGCCTCAGCCAGAGCCACCCATGCTTCTATCGGGGAAGCTAATCATCGATGAGCCACTTTTTAGTTGGCTCAAGCAAGGCTTGATCTCTAAAGCCTTTTTCTACCCATCCATGGACCCTGCACTACACTTAGTGCCCGTCAACTCATTCCACACCACTTTTCGGTCTTCTCACCATGTTGATACATTGGAAGACCTCATTACGGGCTTAGACTGGCAATTGACGTTGACATGTATGTTGGCCCGAGGCTTCGACCAACCCAATTGTCGTAGCTTCACACATCCAGCCTTAGGGTCCATTACCTCCTTGTGCACCGTGGGTCATGTCACCACAGAGGCTCTTTTATTCCTCCCCATGCCAGCCGAGCCGGATTTCATTCCACTTTTCCCGAGGGAGGAACCTTATTTTCTACATATGACCTGTGACGACCCGGATCTCAGATATACCCAATAGGACTACCGAGCAAACCCGATACCACTTGGAACCCGTGAAGCCTCCCAAGAGCTGTAAAGCTCCAAAGGGATAAAGGATTGTCGTGTAGTACATTGAAGCCACAGAGATATAACAGTAAGCAATTAAATTTCATTAATCGATTTGCTAAAGTAGCAGAAATAAAATTACTTTTTAATTAACAGTTCAAATTAACAATTATACCAGAGTCCAGTCCAAAGGAAAGACAAGTATAGTCTAACAGAAAGAAGAACATACGCTGAGGTCGAGGGAAACCCGACGTAGGTACCGCTGGCACCTACGGACACGCCACACCAGGAACCGCGGAAGCAGAACGACGCCACCCACCTGAAAAGCAGGGGTGAGCCTCGTGTCACTGGCTCAGTAGGGGTCACGCGGATCCCCACTGAAAAATAACACAGTAACATGCTAAAATAGCAGGAGTAGTAAAGCGGGAAAACTAAACTATAAAGTTGTAAAATAAAACCGGAATGGAAGGAGAAGCTATAGGTACAAGAAAAGGGAAAAGTCGTACCTGAACAAAAACATGACTGCCGAACTAACCTCGGCCCCCTGAACTACTCCGGGTAACAATAGGAAGGCGAACCCTGATCTAACAAAGTCAGGAGTTGCCGACCTATCGGGCCCATAAAGATAGGAAAAAAGACTAGAAAGTACCTAGACAGACACAGACGCCCTAAAGCATACACGACTCTATTGCCGTGCACGCTCTCCTAGACATGACCACATACACGACTGGAATGTCGTGTACATGACACAACACTGACCTCGGGAAAGACCACGAGAGGGCTAACCCAGAAAGGTCACAACGTACAAGAAAAGAGAGAGTCAAGTGTCACATGATGGAAGCACCACCTCACTAGAAGAACTGTCAGCTGCGTCCACTGATGTCTTATGTTGCGCCTACAAGTGTCTTGTTTATGCTACCGCCTGAAGCATGAAAGAGACTAAGACACGCTCAGAACCAGAAGAGGAACTACAGTAACGAGTGACTAGATAGGGTAACACCCGTCGGCATCAGTCCAAGCCCCTGACCACCTGTGCACACACAAGCTCAATGCCTTGAGCCAGGCCTCTAGCTAGTTTTCTCCCCCAGTAAGACGCTACTGCAAGGCAAGGGAGCCCACGGAAACTAGCCTATGAACCGTATCTCAGGAACTGCCACGCCATCACTTCCAGGTTGGTCGACACGCCATAACGCGTCGCCAGGCTACGACTAGTGGAGGCTCACTAGACACAAACTCTGAAACAGAAGTGTTGTAGTACAGACATGCGAGGAAGCACTGTCGTACGTACTAAGAAGCACAGGACACGAGGTAGCATACCAGACTGCTGCCAGACTTAGGATAGTCAACTAGACTTACCAACACAACGATCCTTGAGTCAGAAGACTCAGGTCAAGACCGTTGTACAAAGTGGTACAAGCCGCCAATCGGTCTAATCCTAAGCCAGAAGAAACAACCGTAGAAAATGACACATGGAGACCTGAGAGATCAACAAGACCCTCAGCACACCTGGACATGCAAATCGAGGTAAGATGATACCTCGAGGCATCCAAAACCATGTCTTGGACTGGACAGAACCGTCGAGACACACACAAGGTTGCTTGTCAACCACTGGGTCTAACTGGGTTGACCAGGCCCTAACAACGACTCTCCAATAGCACAGAAACCAAAGCATGCCCGGCTACCTTTCGACACCCCCGAAACATGGACACGGAACTCACAGGGTGTCCGGAACACATGCGAGGCCATAGGTCGGTCATTGGGTCTCAACCAGACCGACTAGGACTCGAAATGAGTGAAAACATGAAATGTCGTCGACCTGAACCCTGGGGTCGGTCGACTTGATAGGGCTGGTCGACCAGACCAGCGACTGGACCCATGACGGTCTGCGGGCGACTGCCGATCGACCAACCCATCAGGTTCGGTTAACCGGTCACGGCAGAAAACTGACAGAACCGAGCCCTAACGCCCGATTCCACGCCCTATTCGATTCCGATCGAAGGGGAAAACAACCACAATCACAATCCCAACCTTCCACACTCCGGAAGGGGTCAAAATAACGCACAAACGGATTGAAGCGGGCAATTCTACCGAATTAACCCTATTTGGGTCACCGGGGTTCCCAGGCTCGTACCGGCCCCAAATGACAACCGATTGACATGAAATCAGCGGATCTGGAACGCTGGCATTCCAGGGATTCGATTGATACCAACTGATCTAAAAATCGTCACCATTTTTTGACGAACCCTACGAACACCCCAAAAGCATGATTTTACCGAAACTGAGTGAAACCTGCTTAAACTCGCATCGAACAACAAAAAATTATAGGTAAAATGTAGAGGAGAAGTAGAGCTTCCATTTCCCTACCTCCACCAAAGATTCAGTGCACTGAAGTGACTAAACAGTGCCGAAACCATGTCGCGAGCTCGACCGTCGGCTTTGAATCCACCGTTTGGGATCGCGCCTGTTGTGTAGTGGACATCGGATCTAGAGGGGAGGGGTGAATAGATCTGCCCCTCTTTTCGTAATGCAACCCTCTATAAGGCTAGTTAAAAATAATTGCAGCGGAATACAACTAGCTTAGCGATGTTTAAAACGATTTGCTTAGAAATATGATTTCACAATATAGAGATTGAACCTAAGCATGCATCTAAAACATATCAATCGCACAATCAAACCATAACACAAAGGATTTTAAGGTGGTTCGGACTGAATCCCCAGTCCTACGTCCACCCCTCACCAAATCCGGTGTGGCTTCACTAGTGCAGCACACCAAACCGAAAATCAGAGAACCACCGATTGCCTTCCTACTAACCACCGGTAGGGACGTCAACACCGCAGATCGGACAACCTCCGATTGCCTTCCTACTAACCACCGGTAGGGATGATTCTTAACTTCCAAGTGTTTGAGTGAAATAGAAAAAGAACAACTTATGAAAAACACTCAAACAAGATATAGAATATGCTTAAGAGAAAAGATCTTGTCTGAGATTTTCTGGAGCTTGAATCTCTTGAGGATTTGATGAAGAGCTTCTTCCCGGAGTAGCTTGATTTCCTTCTTGGAATACACTCCTTCTAGCTTCCTTTGATCACCCTTCTTGCCCTTGAGTGCTTCTAGCTTTGTTGGAGATTGCTTGGCTTCAGATCTGAGCTTGAATCACCTTGGATGGATGAAGAACTTCCTCCCGAAACACTGTTCATGGAGGTGCTACAGTACCTCGAAAATGGCCTCCCTTGATCTCCCTTGAAGCCTTGAAGTGTTAGGGTTTCCAACCCCTCATGTGTTGGTTTTATAGACCTTGAATGGTCCTTGGACATCCTTCAGACCAGATCCATAATTTGTGGGTGATTAGGTGACTTTTGGATTAAAGAAATCCATGGAAAGGGGCTGGCCATGAGGTGGATTTCGAAGTCAAACATGGCTGCATCGGGGCTGGCGGTCGACCTGTGGCTTCTGGCGGTCGACCTCTACTGAGAAATCTGTAAACGGGCGGTTCCTGGGATTTTCGGTCGACCGCTACTAGCTGGCGGTTGACCTGCAGCTGACAGAACTGCAGACGGGAGTCTGCTGGCTGGGGCGGTCGACCGCCCCTGTGCTGGCGGTCGACCGCCAACTGGGCAGCCCCCGGTCCAGCCCGGGTCGGTCCGTTAGCCGCTTCAGCTCCATCGCTTGTGTCCATTAGCAGCCTGTTTATGTCTGTAACTTCATCCTTGTTGGTCTAGAAGGTACCAACTGAATCTTTGTCTGTGGACTCTCATCTTGTTCAGTGACCTTGGCTATTTGAATGAAGCTTGTAGGTGTTGTATAGACTTTGCATCAAGGCTTGGACGTGTAGACTTTGTGTGCATGTATGAACTCTGTACAGACTTTGCACCTTGAGCATGTATGAGCCTGTACAGACTTGCTTCATGAACGTACAGACTTGGTAACTTGATGCACGAACACAACAGAACGCAATGTATAGACTTTGCGTGTGAAGTAGCCGGCCAATGTATAGACTTGTGTTGCAGCCATCAACCAACGTACAGACTTGGAGTTGTGCTAGCAGCCAATGTATAGACTTTTTCTGCAGCAACGTATAGACTTCATCTGCCGCAACGTACAGACTTTGAGTTGTGCATGCAGCTAACATACAGACTTCATCTGCAGCAACGTATAGACTTTGTGTGCAGCAACGTATAGAATTCATCTACCGTAATGTATAGACTTTGAGTTGTGCATGCAGCCAACCTACAGACTTCATCTGCAGTAACATATAGACTTTGTGTGCAGCAACGTATAGACTTCGAGTTGTGCTAGGCAGCCAACGTATAGACTTCATGTTCAGCAACGTACAGACTTTGTCCAATGTATAGACTTCGTCCAATGTACAGACTTTGTCCAACGCATAGACTTTGTCCAACGTACAGACTTAGTCCAACGTATAGACTTTGTCCAATGTACAGACTTTGTCCAACGTATAGACTTTGTCCAACGTATAGACTTTGTCCATCATACGGACTTTGTCCAACGTATAGACTTCGTCCAACGTATAGACTTCGTCCAACGTATAGACTTCGTCCAATGTACTGACTTTGTCCAACGTATAGACTTTGTCCAACGTATAGACTTGGAATGCAGTGCACATGCCCGCAACCTGTTCGATGAAATGACAAACTGCTTAAACAGATACACAATGACATCATATGTAAACACAATGTGACTTATAGTAGTTGCTATCATCAAAACCATAATAGTAATCATGGTGCATATGTGTTCAACATTCTCTCCCTTTTTGATGATGGCAACACTGTGAGTCATTATATGGCAGAAATAGCCAAGATGGCAAAGTGTATGATATATGTAACATATGCAGCTCAAGATCCATGATAGTAATAGCATGTGAATGCAATTATGAATGCAGATATGAATGCTATGCATTGGATACCCAAATGAGATGCATAAAGTGAATCGCCCACGTACACCACTCACTCATCCATAGCTCTTACAAAGGACTCACACAAAGAATTCTCCCCCTTTGCCAACAGCAAAAAGGAAGGATAAAGTAGAGTAGGTGACAAAGGTCGGTGAGACCAGAGGTGAAGGAGAGGGAAGAGCAAGCCATAATATGCAAACCTGAAACATATCGTGAGCAATATGTACGGGTCAAAGCTAATGAAGTCCGATATCATCAACAGAGTTCGAAGAGCATCTACATCGAAGATTTAATAGAAATGAACCAAAGGTGCATATCATTGCAATGTTTAACCTTCCCTTGTCTTATATATCCATATTTAATAACTGCTAAGGGAATAACACAAAAACTAGTATTGAGACTAAACAGACATGAGTAGAGCATGGAATGTTATGATCGCAGCAAATGTAATTTTTAGTATTTTTTGCATTTGAAGGCACAAGACTCATATTTTACGAGCAGTCAAGTCTAGTACATGTCTCCTAGCCATAAGAATACACGTTGTTTAGACGCCAGTATTCCTAGGTATTTGGTAAGACTGACTATGATGCTTCAAAATGAACAAATATAGCAAAGTCACGTCATGACATATCCAAACTCATTTCTGTGATGGGAAGATATGTTTCTCAGTGATTATGCCATTGCTCTGCCTAGAGGCCAAATGTATTAAGACAGAGATAACAGGGGCACATCATGACATGTCATTCGTCACTTGATTTGATGACGGGACATATTTCTCCGTGCAACAATATCATTGCTCTGTCAAATTTATTTTTCAAGAATTCCAGCTCATCAAGATGTTTAACACCAATACTAAGCTCTAGAGTATCACCAAGATTGTCATGAAATTTATATTTTCAGATAGCAGGATAGTCATTCAAAGCATAATATGCAGTCTCTAGTTAAGGTCTATTAAAATCAAGAACATAGATGATTTCAGAACCAATATTTCAGAACTTCAAGGAAATCATTAAATC
The DNA here is from genome assembly GCA_022559845.1 of Amorphophallus konjac. Classification (NCBI taxonomy): domain Eukaryota; kingdom Viridiplantae; phylum Streptophyta; class Magnoliopsida; order Alismatales; family Araceae; genus Amorphophallus; species Amorphophallus konjac. The sequence goes on along the minus strand of CM040122.1, from coordinate 158,268,442 downwards.
TAAACCGATTTCATTGAATGGATAATCATCAGGGCACATAATAGAAAGTCTTACTCCATATGTCCGTCTATCTCATGAACGGTATTGTCAAACTGGAAGCCAGTGAAGTTCAGATTGTAAGAGATAAGAAAAGCAATAAAACTCCCCCTAAAGATATGCAGAGAATGCACTCAAGGAGTTATGTTTGCAAGCAAATGTAAGGACAAACGTCAAGGAGTGAGAGAGTAGAACCATGCAGGGGTTGACCTGATCAAACATGAATTTGGCAGGCATGAAATACATGACCCAACACATGGTTGTACATTTATTAAATGCAACAGAATGAAAATGAAACATATGCATGAATGCTGCAAAGCGACAACTCTGCCTTACTATATGGCCTATATGCGACAATGACTCATGTACTTGGCGGAGGTGAAACCTCACGCATATTGAGTGCTTCTAGGCAAGGATAACCTGCCTTTCCATACATCAACATTTGATATACCATGGCTATACAAGAATGATGCTTCACATATCATGCAATATATCATGAACATGAATTCAAATTTATTATGCATCATGATATGCAATGTTACACCATATGCAAAATGACATATTTGACATATAAACAATGGATGAACACACTAATATGCACAAACACACAACTAAATTGAACATGATCGTCATTTCAATTTTTAGTGGCCTGAGATCTGCAGAGACCAACCTCCCTTCTGAGTGTTGAAAACCTATCATTACACAAGGGCTTGGTGAAAATATCAGTAATTTGATTTAGAGTATCAACAAAATACAGTTCAAAATTTTTCTTACCGACCTCATCTCTAATGAAGTGATGCCTAATCTCAATATGCTTAGTCCTAGAGTGTTGGACTAGATTTTTTGCAAGGTTGATAGCACTAGTGTTATCACACAGAATCGGGACACAACCAAGATCCACCAAGTAGTCTTGGAGTTGGTGTTTAATCCACAACACTTGGGTGCCACAGCTCCCCGCAGCAACATATTCTGCCTCCGCGGTTGAGACAGCAACCGAGTGTTGTTTCTTGGAGGCCCAAGAAACTAAACACCCGCCTAGAAACTAGCAATAGCCACTAGTACTCTTACAATCCAGCTTGCATCTAGCGTAATCCGCATCAGAATAAGATATAAGAGATAAATCACATGATGACGGATACCACAATCCCAAATCTTGAGTGATGGCAAGATATCGAAGGATACATTTGACGGCAGTGAAATGAGATTCTCTAGGACTAGCTTGAAATCCAACACAAAGGCATACACTAAACTGGATATCTGGTCGGGATGCAGTCAAATAAAGCAAAGAACCAATCATACCTCTATAGACCTTTGCATCCACTAATTTACCATTTTCATCCGAATCCAGTGATGTTGTGGTGCTCATAGGAGTTGCAATGATTTTGCTATTTGCCATGTCAAATCTTTTCAGCAGCTCCTTGATGTATTTGGATTGATTTATGAAGCACCCATCTTCTCCTTGGTTGACCTGCAAACCGAGAAAGAATTGAAGTTCTCCCATTGGGCTCATCTCAAATTCGCTAGTCATGAGGTTAGCAAATTCCTCACACATTTCAGATTTTGTAGAACCAAACACAATGTCATCAACATAAATTTGAACAATCAAGATGTTCTTACCTTACTTCTTGGTGAAAAGTGTTTGATCTACCTTACCTCGTGTGTACCCTTTTTCAATGAGGAACGAGCTTAGTCTCTCATACCAAGCTCTTGGTGCTTACTTAAGTCCATAAAGCGCCCTGTCTAGTTTGTATACAAAATCTGCATTGTTAGAATTCTCAAAGCCAGGGGGTTGCTCAACATAGACTTCTTCTTTGATCAAGCCATTCAAGAAAGCACTTTTGACATCCATTTGATATAGCTTTATTCTAAGGGAGCATGCAAAGGTAAGTAAAATTCTGATGGCTTCGAGTCTAGCAACTGGGACATAAGATTCATCAAAGTCTACCCCAAACTCTTGATTATACCCTTGAGCCACCAATCTAGCTTTGTTTCTTATTATCTTGCCATCCTCACTTAGTTTGTTCCTAAAGACCCATTTAGTGCCTATGACAGATTGTGATGAAGGTCTAGGAACAAGATGCCAAACTTTATTCCTTTCAAACTGGTTTAACTCGTCTTGCATTGAATTTATCCAGTTTTCATCTTTTAATGCTTCATCAATATTTTTGGGTTCATACTGCGAGACAAGAGCAAGTTTATCTAATTCTTCCATAATTTTAAAATGTGACCTTGTTCTAGGTGGGTCATTCAAGCTGCCAATGACGTTTTCTAAAGGATGATCCTTAAAAATTCTAATGTTTGTAGAATCGTTACCTTCTCCTGAAGCTTGATCCCTTGCATTGCTTGATTCAGCTAGGTCACCAGCTTCTTTTATTTCTTCTTGTAGAGGATCACTCTTGTCTTTTATGCTTAGGAATTCCCCATCTTCATCGTTTTTCCTGCAAGAGTTATCATTGTTAGAATCATGATATTCATCAAAGGAAACATGGGGTGATTCTTCCACAATTTGACTCTTGATATTGTAAATTCTATAAGCCCTAGACTTATCAGAATATCCAAGGAATATACCATCATCACTCTTGGGCTTGAATTTATCTAAATCTCTTTTGTCATTATTGTGGATGAAGCATTTAGATCCAAACACTTTCATATGTGAGAGAGAGGGCTTTTTACCTTTCAGCAACTCATAAGGAGTCTTTTTGGTATGTGGCCTTACCATAGAGCGGTTGATAATATAACATGCTGAGTTTACCACTTCAGCCCAAAACCTCCTTGGAAGTTGCCGTTCAGCAAGCATGGTTCTTGCCATCTCTACAAGTGTTCGGTTTCTCCTTTCAACTACACCGTTTTGCTCTGGGTTCTTGGTGAAGAAAATCGGTGTGAAATGCCTTCAGCTCTGCAAAGATTATACAAGTTAGCATTTTCAAATTCACCACCATGATCAGATTGGATCTTGGAAATTTTAAACTCACCGTCCTGCTTTATCTTCATGTAGAGTGCCTGAAACTCATCAAAAGCATCATTTTTATGTGTGAGAAAGAAAACCCATGTGAACCTAGAAAAGTCATCCACCAAGACATATCCATATTTTCTACCACTCAAGCTAGCAGTTCTGGTTGGGCCAAACAGGTCCATATGAATTAGCTCGAGTGGTTTGGATGATGTATTTTTAGATCTTCCCTTGAAAGATTTTCTTGTTTGTTTACCTAGGGCACATGCATCACACAACTTGTTTTCTTGTTTAAATGATAATTCAGGTAACCCTTTCACCATTGAATGCTTTAACAATTTATGTAAGACATTGTAGCTAGCATGTCCTAGTCTACGATGCCATAACCATGCAATTTCAGACTTTAGCGCAGCAAGACAAAGGTTTAAATTAGCAGGATCATCTAAGTCAATCATGTAAACATTGTTGACTCTCTTTCCAGAAAATTTTACCTTGTCAGATTTTGGTTCAAAGATTTTACATTCATGAGAGTCAAACAACACTTTATGACCTTTATCACACAATTGACTTATGCTAAGTAGTTTATATTTCAAACCTTCAACTAGCAACACATTTCCAATAGAGTTGGAGAGGTTCTTACCTACATTACCTGTTCCAATGATTTTTCCTTTGTTATTCCCTCCAAACATAACGTATCCTCCTTCCTTTTCCTCCAAGAGACAAAATTTTATTTTATCTCCAGTCATGTGTCTTGAACAGCCGCTATCAAGATACCACTTGTTATGCATGGCTGCAAGACATTCCTGCACAAACAATTAAGCAATTGTATTTGGAACCCAACCAATTTTGGGTCCCATCAAACTCTTCAGATTTTCAAAATATGAAACCATTTCTTTTGGAATCCAGACCTTCCTAACATTCATGTTTTGTTTGCTTAGAGCAGGGATTTGATTTTTCTTTTCAATCTTGACATTCATTTTCTGTTTGGAGGCTCTTGGTTGGAGTTTGTGGAAGTTTGATGAAGTTTGCTTCTTAAGCCATTGAGGCGGTCAGTTAGTTTTGGGTTGAAAATGATTGTTTTGCCACCTAGGAAATTGATGCACAAAGAAATCACAATTCTCCCAAAGATAGGGTGGTGTTGGCCGATATGAATGTGCAATCCAGTTATGGTGATATCTGGAAGATTGAGCATGCAATGGACAAGGAAGTGTTGACCTATGCTGCGGGGAAGGTCGACCTTTCTTAGATTTTTGGACAGGCTTTTTGAGAATGTTGGTGACTGCCTCTTCAATCTTTTCTTTCCCTTTCTCCTTTTATTTTTGCTAGTTTTGTGTGGGAGTTGTGTTTGAGGTGGAAGCTTCGGAAGATGAAACAAATGTGACTATTTTTAGCCCAAATGACCTTTTGTTTGTTGGATCAAAATCTAACCCATCTTTGTTGTGGTTCATTCTAGTTCCTAGCAATGCATCTAGGTTTTCTCTTCCATCCACAAATTTTTCTAAAGACTGTTGTTTGTCCTTTAACTCTTTTTGTCGGTTTTCAATATTTTGCAAGAGTTGAGTGTTGACATTTTTGACAGCTTCATACTTTTCATTGCTCAATTTGCTATCCTTTTCATAAGTTTGCATTTTAAGCTTCATGCTATCAACCTCATTTCTTAAGTCTTCATTTTCAGTTTCCAAGTCAACCATTTCTTTTCTTCCTTCCTCCAAATCCTTAATCATTTTCTTAAGATCTTCAATTTCAGTCTCAAGTAGAGCATTCTTATCATTCATATCATGATCATGCACAAATGAGTTAATTTTCTTTTTCAATGATTTATTCTCCTTTTTGTACATTTCATATTTTTCCATGAGTTGTATATATGCATCCTCCCAATCGTCAATTGTATAATTTTCAAAAGGAGAGTTTACCTCATTTTCTTCGTCGCCTTTGGCCATAAGGCAGAGATCTTCTTCTTCTTTGTCCAAGGAGCTGGTTTTGTTATCACTTTCCTCCTCATCGCTCCATGTGGACACCATGGCCTTGTTCTTCTTCTTACCCTTCCATTTGTCGGCCTTTTTGAATCTGTCAGGACAATCAGTCTTGAAATGCCCTGGTTTGTTACAAGAATAACAAATGATTTTGTCAGATTTCTTAGAGTTTTCAGAATTAGATTTGAAACTATTTCTTACCTTTGACCTTCCTCTCATGAAGCTCTTACCTTCCTTTCTCAGGAATTTTTTGAACTTACGTGTGAGCATGGCTACATCATCCTCATCCCGCTCACTTGCGGAATCCTCACCTTCATCCGAAGTGCCTTGACCGCTAGGTCCAGCTTTAAGAGCTAAGGACTTTTTCTTAGGTACTTCAGCTTCTTTGTTCTTAAGGTTGATCTCATAGGTCATTAATGAACCAATGAGTTCATCTACCTTAGTTGTTGTGAGATCTCTGGATTCTTCAACAACAGTAGCCTTTGTGTGCCATGCATGAGTCAGTGATCTGAGAATCTTTCTTACAATTTCCTGTTCTGAATATTTCTTTCCCAAATCAATCAAACTATTAGTAAGCACAGTTAATCGAGCATACATATCTCGAATTGATTCATCAGGCTTCATGCGGAACAGTTCCTATTCAGAAACTAAGATATTAGCTTTTGTTTCTCGTACCTGAGAGGTTCCTTCGTAGATTACCTCTAACTTGTCCCACATTTGTTTTACAGTTGCGCAGGTCGCCACTCTTGAGAACTCTACTGGATGGAGTGAGCATTGCATGATGTGTTTGGCACTCCAGTTGACAGTGGATTGTCTTATTTGTTCTTTGGTCCACAAGTCCTCATTATCCGTAAGCTCATACGGACCTTTGCTGATCACTCGCCAAAGTTCGTAGTCTTGAGCGCGAATGAACACCTGCATGCGATGTTTCCAATAAGGATAGTTAGATCTAGTGAAATAAGGAGGTCTGTTCATAGAGTGTCCTTCAGGTAAATAACCCTTAGACGCTGATCCACCATTTCCCTTAAGGTCATTGGACCCCATAATGAGAGATTAGGCTCTGATACCACTTGTTGTGTAGTGGACAGCGGATCTAGAGGGGAAGGGTGAATAGATCTACCTCTCTTTTCGCAATACAACCCTCTATAAGGCTAGTTAAAAATAATTGCAGCGGAATACAACTAGCTTAGCGATGTATAAAATGATTTGCTTAGAAATATGATTTCACAATATAGAGATTGAACCTAAGCATGCATCTAAAACATATCAATCGCACAATCAAACCACAACACAAAGGATTTTAAGGTGGTTCAGACTGAATCCCCAGTCCTACGTCCACCCCTCACCAAATCCGGTGTGGCTTCATTAGTGCAGCACACCAAACCGAAAATCGGAGAACCACCGATTGCCTTCCTACTAACCATCGGTAGGGACGTCAACACCGCAGATCGGACAACCTCCGATTGCCTTCCTACTAACCACCGGTAGGGACGATTCTCAACTTCCAAGTGTTTGAGTGAAATAGAAAAAGAACGACTTATGAAAAACACTCAAACAAGATATAGAATATGCTTAAGAGAAAAGATCTTGTCTGAGATTTGCTGGAGCTTAAATCTCTTGAGGATTCGATGAAGAGCTTCTTCCCAGAGTAGCTTGATTTCCTTCTTGGAATACGCTCCTTCTAGCTTCCTTTGATCACCCTTCTTGCCCTTGAGTGCTTCTAGCTTTGTTGGAGATTGCTTGGCTTCAGATCTGAGCTTGAATCACCTTGGATGGATGAAGAACTTCCTCCTGAAACACTGTTCACGGAGGTGCTACAGTACCTTGAAAATGGCCTCCCTTGATCTCCCTTGAAGCCTTGAAGTGTTAGGGTTTCCAACCCCTCATGTGTTGGTTTTATAGACCTTGAATGGTCCTTGGACATCCTTCAGACCAGATCCACAATTTGTGGGTGATTAGGTGACTTTTGGATTAAAGAAATCCATGGAAAGGGGCTGGCCACGAGGTGAATTTCGAAGTCAAACATGGCTGCATCGGGGCTGGCGGTCGACCTGTGGCTTCTGGCAGTCGACCTCTACTGAGAAATCTGCAAACGGGCGGTCCTTGGGATTTTCGGTTGACCGCTACTGGCTGGCGGTCGACCTGCAGCTGACAGAACTGCAAACAGGAGTCTGCTGGCTGGGGCGGTCGACCGCCCCTGTGCTGGCGGTCGACCGCCAGCTGGGCAGCCCCCGGTCCAGCCCGGGTCGGTCCGTTAGCCGCTTCAGCTCCGTCGCTTGTGTCCATTAGCAGCCTGTTTATGTCTGTAACTTCATCCTTGTTGGTCTAGAAGGTACCAACTGAATCTTTGTCTTTGAACTCTCATCTTGTTTAGTGACCTTGGATATTTGAATGAAGCTTGTAGTTGTTGTATAGACTTTGCATCAAGGCTTGGACGTGTAGACTTTGTGTGCATGTATGAACTCTGTACAGACTTTGCACCTTGAGCATGTATGAGCCTGTACAGACTTGCTTCATGAACGTACAGACTTGGTAACTTGATGCACGAACACAACAGAATGCAATGTATAGACTTTGCGTGTGAAGTAGCCGGCCAATGTATAGACTTGTGTTGCAGCCATCAACCAACGTACAGACTTGGAGTTGTGCTAGCAGCCAACGTACAGACTTTGTCTGCAGCAACGTATAGACTTCATCTGCCGCAATGTACAGACTTTGAGTTGTGCATGCAGCCAACATATAGACTTCATTTGCAGCAACGTATAGACTTTGTGTGCAGCAACGTATAGACTTCATCTGCCGCAACGTACAGACTTTGAGTTGTGCATGCAGCCAACGTACAGACTTCATCTGCAGCAACGTATAGACTTTGTGTGCAGCAACGTATAGACTTCGATTTGTGCTAGGCAGCCAATGTACAGACTTCATGTTCAGCAACGTACAGACTTTGTCCAACGTATAGACTTCGTCCAATGTACAGACTTTGTCCAACGCATAGACTTTGTTCAACGTACAGACTTAGTCCAACGTATAGACTTTGTCCAATGTACAGACTTTGTCCAACGTATAGACTTTGTCCAACGTATAGACTTTGTCCATCATACAGACTTTGTCCAACGTATAGACTTTGTCCAACATATAGACTTCGTCCAACGTATAGACTTGGAATGCAGTGCACATGCCTGCAACATGTTCGATGAAATGACAAACTGCTTAAACAGATACACAATGACATCATATGTAAACACAATGTGACTTATAGTAGTTGCTATCATCAAAACCATAATAGTAATCATGGTGCACATGTGTTCAACAGCGCCAAAATCGATCCGATCCTCGCCCCATCGCGCTCCAGACCACTCCCACGGCATCACCTCTACCTGCCCGAGCCTCCTCCGTCAGCAGCCGGAGCAGAAAGGGCGAGAGAAGAGAGAAAACGGGGGAGAGAGAAGTCACGGCGGCGAAATGAGAAGGGAGGGGAGAGGAAGGAAAGAAAAAGGATAAGAAATTAGGAAATTTTCCTAATTTCTGAAAATTTGATAAATAGTCTAAAAAATGGACTAATTCAGAAAAATACGTAAAAATAGTCAAAATGATCCTCTCGACGAGTACATCGCAACTGCGGCGTCCACGAGTCGATGAACTGAGAAATAAACTCTCCGCAGGGTTCCGTAACTAGTACCCCACACGGATCGTAAAACTTTAACTCGGGACCCACAAAAGCGATCCAAAACTCTCCGAAGAAGATCCGAAAGACCTAATAAGAATCCGATAAGAATCCAAGGCATTACATCCTCCCCTCCTTTAAGAAATTTTGTCCTCAAAATTTAAGGACTAGCAAAGGAGAAGCAGGGAAGAATAACCGCAAGACACAACTTGAAATATCATGAATCTCAAAAAATACCATTCAGAAGATCATAGTCAGACCATAATCACAAGTACACGCTCTGGATCGAGCACGTCACAAGTGAACACAAGTCTGACACCTCCGAAACAGAGCAACGTCGTTTACGTCTCATAGGAAATGAGACACGACCTTTGCCACGACGACAGATATCGGGAAAACAAAATGATAGACACGGCGAGTATCAGCTTAAACAAGGAGACATAGTCCTCTCAGCTGACAGCTCAACAACATCATCGGCTCCAGTGCCAAAGGCAACAGGGAACACCTGGCACACAAGACACCAACGACGAAAATGGAGCATTCCGTTGGATCCTGACGAGAGCAAAACCATCTCGTACAGTGCCAACAGGGCACGCACAAGACGACACGCGGAAAATGAAGTGATAGAGAATCGTAAACCTAATGACAGTTGAAGACCGTACTGGACTTTCAAGACTCTAGAAACTGTATATCATGGATTCCCATGTACTTCACACAACAACGCTCTGATACCAACTGTGACGACCCAGATCCCAGATACTGGATATACCCGATAGGACTACCGAGCAGACCCGATACCGCTTGGAACTCGTGAAGCCTCCCAAGAGCTGTAAAGCTCCGAAGGGATAAAGGATTGTCGTGTAGTATATTGAAGCCACAGAGATATAACAGTAAGAAATTAAATTTCATTAATCGGTTTGCTAAAGTAGCAGAAATAAAATTACTTTTTAATTAACAGTTCAAATTAACAATTATACCAGAGTCTAGTCCAAAGGAAAGACAAGTACAGTCCAACAGAAAGAAGAATGTACGCTGAGGTCAGGGGAAACCCGACGCAGGTATCGCTGGCAGCTACGGACACGCCACACTAGGAATCGCGGAAGTAGAACGACGCCACCCACCTGAAAAGCAGGGGTGAGCCTCGTGTCACTGGCTCAGTAGGGGTCACGTGGATCCCCACTGAAAAATAACGCAGTAACACGTTAAAATAGCAGGTAAACAACAAGAGTAGTAAAGCAGGAAAACTAAACTACAAAGCTATAAAAGAAAACCGGAATGGAAGGAGCAGCTACAGCTACAAGAAAAGGGAAAAGCCGTACTTGAACGAAAACACAGCTGCCGAACTAACCTCGGCCCCCTGAACTACTCCAGGCAACAATTGGAAGGTGAACCCTGATCTGACAAAGTCAGGAGTTACCGATCTTTCTGGCCTACAAAGATAGGCAAAAAGCCTAGAAAGGACCTAGACAGACACAGACGCCCTAAAGCATACACAACTCGATTGCCATGCACGCTCTCCTAGACACGACCACATACACGACTGGAACGTCGTGTACACGATACAACACTGACCTCGGGCAAGACCACGAGAGGGCTAACCCAGAAAGGTCACGACGTACGAGAAATGCGAGAGTCACGTGTCACGTGACGGAAGCATCTCCTTAATAGAAGAATAGCCAGCTGCGTCCACTGATGTCTTATGCTGCGCCTATAAGTGTCTTGTCTACGCTGCCGCCTGAAGCACGACAGAGACTAAGACACGCTCAGAACAAGAACAGGAACTACAGTAACGAGTGACTAGATAGGGTAACGCCCATCGGCGTCAGTCCAAGCCCCTGACCACCTATGCACACACAAGCTCAATGCCTTGAGCCAGACCTCAAGCTAGTTTTCTCCCCCAGTAGGACGTTACTGCAAGGTAAGGGAGCCCACGGAAACTAGCCTATGAACCGTATCTCGAGAACTACCACGCCACCACTTCCAGGTGGGTCGACACGTCGTAACACGTCGCCAGGCTACGACTAGTGGAGGCTCACTAGACACAAACTCTGAAACAGAAGTGATGTAGTACAGACAGGCGAGGAAGCACTGTCGTACGTACTACAAAGCACAGGACACGAGGTAGCATACTAGACTGCTACCAGACTCAGGACAATCAACTCAACTTACCAACAGAATGATCCTTGAGTTAGAAGACTCAGGTCAAGATCGTTGTACAAGGCGGTACAAGCCGCCAATCGATCTAATCCTAAGCCAGAAGAAACAACCGTAGAAAATGACACATAGAGACCTGAGGGATCAACAAGACCCTCAGCACACCTGGACATGCAAACCGAGGTAAGACGATACCTCGAGGCATCCAGAACCATGTCTCGGACTGGACAGAACCGCCGAGACAAACACAAAGTTGCTTGTCAACCACTGGGTCTAACCGAGTTGACTAGAACTTGACAACGACTCTCCAACAGCACAGAAACCAAAGCATGCTTGGCTACTTTCCGACACCCCAGAAACATGGACACGGAACCCACCGGGTGTCCGGAACACTCGCGAGGCCATAGGTCGGTCATTGGGTCTCAGCCGGACCGACTAGGACTCAAAATGAGCAAAAACACGAAATGTCGATCGACCTGAACCTTGGGGTCGGTCGAATTGACAGGGTCGGTCGACCGGCCCAGGTGGTCCGGTCGATTAACCAGCGACGGGACCCATGATGATCCGTGAGCGACTTCCGGTCGACCGACCCATCAGGTTTGGTCGACCGGTCACAGCGAAAAATCGGCAGAACCGAGCCCTAACGCCTGATTCCACACCCCGTTAGATTTTGATCGAAGGGTAAAACAACCACAATCACAATCCCGACCTTCCACACTCAGGAAGGGGTCAAAATAACGCACAAACGGATTGAAATGGGCAATTCTACCGAATTAACCCTATTTGGGTCACCAGGGTTCCCGGGCTCATACCGTCCCCAAATGACAACCGATTGACATGAAATCAGCGGATCTATAATGCTGGCATTCCAGGGATTCGATTGATACCAACTGATCTAAAAACCGTCGCTATTTTCTGGTGAACCCTACGAACACCCCAAAAGTATGATTTTACCGAAACTGAGCGAAACCCGCTCAAACTCACACCGAACAACACAAACTTACAGGGAAAACATAGAGGAGAAGTAGAGCTTCCATCTCCCTACCTCCACCGAAGATTCCGTGCACCGAAGTGACTAAACCGCGGCGAAAACCACGTCGCGAGCTCGACCATCGGCTTTGAATCCACCGTACGGGATCGCGCCAAAATCGATCCGATCCTCGGTTTACCAATCCAATTGTCGTAGCTTCACACATCCAACATTAGGGTCCATTACCTCCTTGTGCACCGTGGGTCATGTCACCACAGAGGCTCTTTTATTCCTCCCCATGCCAGCCGAGCCGGATTTCATTCCACTTTTCCCGAGGGAGGAACCTTATTTTCTACATATGACATGTGACGACCCGGATCCCGGATATACCCAATAGGACTACCGAGCAAACCCGATACCGCTTGGAACCCGTGAAGCCTCCCTAGAGCTGTAAAGCTCCAAAGGGATAAATGATTGTCGTGTAGTACATTGAAGCCACAGAGATATAACAGTAAGCAATTAAATTTCATTAATCGGTTTGCTAAAGTAGTAGAAATAAAATTACTTTTTAATTAACAATTCAAATTAACAATTATACTAGAGTCCAGTCCAAAGGAAAGACAAGTGCAGTCCAAAAGAAAGAAGAACGTACACTGAGGTCGGGGGAAACCCGACGCAGGTACCGCTGGCAGCTACGGACACGCCACACCAGGAACCGCGGAAGTAGAACGACCCCACCCACATGAAAAGCAGGGGGGAGCCTCGTGTCACTGGCTCAGTAGGGGTCACGCGGATCCCCACTGAAAAACAACGCAGTAACACTCTAAAACAGCAGGTAAACAACAGAAGTAGTAAAGCAGGAAAACTAAACCACAAAGCTGTAAAATAAAATCGGAACGGAAGGAGCAGCTACTGCTACAAGAAAAGGGAAAAGTCGTACCTGAACGAAAACACGGCTACCGAACTAACCTCGGCCCCCTGAACTACTCTGGGCAATAACAGGAAGGCGAACCCCGATCTGACAAAGTCAGGAGTTGCGATCTCTCGGGCCTACAAAGACGGGCAAAAAGCCTAGAAAGGACCTAGATAGACACAGACGCCCTAAAGCATACACGACTCGATTGCCGTGTACGCTCTCCTAGACACGACCACATACACGACTGGAACGTCGTGTACAAGACACAACACTGACCTCGGGCAAGACCATGAGAGGGATAACCCGAAAAGGTCACGACGTACGAGAAACGTGAGAGTCACATGTCACATGACGGAAGCACCTCCTCACTAGAAGAACAGCCAGCTGCGTCCACTGACGTCTTATGCTGCGCCTACAAGTGTCTTGTCTACGCTGTCGCCTGAAGCATGACAGAGACTAAGACACGCTCAGAACCAGAATAGGAACTACAGTAACGGTTGACTAGACAGGGTAACACCCGTCGGCGTCACTCCAAGCCCCTGACCACATGTGCACACATAAGCTCAATGCCTTGAGCCAGGCCTCTAGCTAGTTTTCTCCCCCAGTAGGACGCTACTACAAGGCAAGGGAGCCCACGGAAACTAGCCTATGAACCGTATCTCGGGAACTGCCACGCCACCATTTCCAGGTGGGTCGACACGCTGTAACGCGTCGCCAGGCTACGACTAGTAGAGGCTCACTAGACATAAACTCTGAAACAGAAGTGCTGTAGTACAGACAGGCGAGGAAGCACTGTCGTACGTACTACGAAGCACAGGACACGAGGTAGTATACCAGACTACTACCAGACTCAGGACAGTAAACTAGACTTACCAACACAACAATCCTTGAGTTAGAAGACTCAGGTCAAGATCATTGTACAAAACGGTACAAGCCGCCAATCGATCTAATCCTAAGCCAGAAGAAACAACCGTAGAAAATGACACACGGAGACCTGAGGGATCAACAAGACCCTCAGCACACCTGGACATGCAAACCAAGGTAAGATGATACCTCGAGGCATCCAGAACCATGTCTCGGACTGGACAGAACCGCCGAGACACACACAAGGTTGCTTGTCAACCACTGGGTCTAACCGGGTTGACCAGAACCTGACAACGACTCTCCAACAGCACAGAAACTAAAGCACGCCTGGCTACCTTCCGACACCCCAGAAACATGGACACAGAACTCACAGGGTGTCCGGAACACTCGCGAGGCCATAGGTCGGTCATTGGGTCTCAGTCGGACCAACTAGGACTCGAAATGAGCAAAAACACGAAATGCCGGTCGACCTGACTGGGCCGATCGACCGGCCCAGGTAGTCTGGTCGACCGGACCAGTGACTGGACCCATGATGGTCCGCGGGTGACTTCCGGTCGACCAACCCATCAGGTTCGGTCAACCGGTCACGGCGTAAAACCGGTAGAACCGAGCCCTAACACCAGATTCCATGCCCCGCTCGATTCTGATCGAAGGGGAAAACAACCACAATCACAATCCCGACCTTCCACACTCCGGAAGGGGTCAAAATAACGCACAAACGGATTGAAACGGGCAATTCTACCGAATTAACCATATTTGGGTCACCGGGGTTCCCGGGCTCGTACCGGCCCCAAATGACAACCGATTGACATGAAATCAACGGATCTAGAATGCTGGCATTCCAGGGATTCGATTGATACCAACTGATCTGAAAATCGTCGCCATTTTCCAGAGAACCCTGAACACCCCAAAAGTATGATTTTATCTAAACTGAGCGAAACCCACTCAAACTCGCACCGAACAACGTAAAATTAGAGGGAAAACGTAGAGGAGAAGTAGAGCTTCCATCTCCCTACCTCCACCAAAGATTACGCACGTCATGAGCTTGACCATCGGCTTTAAATCCACGGTTTGGGATCGCGCCAAAATCGATCCGATCCGATCCTCGCCCCATCACGCTCCGGACCACTCCCACGGCATCACCTCTACCTGCCCGAGCCTCCTCCATCTGTAGCAGGAGCCGAAAGGGCGAGAGAAGAGAGAAAATGGGGGAGAGAGAAGTCATGGCGGTGAAATGAGAAGGGAGGAGAGAGGAAGGAAAGAAAAAGGAAAAAGGAAACGAAATTAGGAAATTTTCCTAATTTTTAAAACTCTGATAAATAGCCCGAAAATGGACTAATTCAAAAAAAATACGTAAAAATAGTCAAAACGATCCTCTCAACGAGTACATTACAACTGCGGCGTCCACGAGTCGATGAACTGAGAAATAAACTCTCCACAGGTTTCCGTAACTAGTACGAGAGAAAAACCCACACGGATCGTAAAACTCAACTCAGGACCCACAAAAGTGATCCGAAACTCTCCGAAGAAGATCCGAAAGACCTAATAAAAATCTGATAAGAATCTAGGGCATTACATCCTCCCCTCCTTTAAGAAATTTCATCCTCGAAATTTAAGGACTAGCAAAGGAGAAGCAGGGAAGAACAACCCCAAGACACAACTTGAAATAGCATGAATCTCGAAAAATACCATTCAGAGGAACATAGTCAGACCCTAATCACAAGTACAGGCTCTGGATCGAGCACGACACAAGTGAACACAAGTCTGACACCTCCGAAACAAGGCAAAGTCGTTTATATCTCACATGAAAGGAGACACGACCCATGCCTCGACGACAGATATCGGGAAAACAAAATGACAGACACGGTGAGTATCAGCTTAAACAAGGAGACATAGTCCTCTCAGTTGACAGCTCGACAACATCATTGGCTCCAGTTCCAAAGGCAACAGGGAACACCTGGCACACAAGACACCAACGATGAAAAAGGAGCATCCCGTCGCATCCTGACGAGAGCAAAACCATCTCGTACAGTGCCAACAGGGCACGCACAAGATGACACGCGGAAATCGAAGCGACAGAGAATCACAAACCTCATGCCAGCTGAAGACTGTACTAGACTTTCAGGACTCTGGAAATTGTATATCTCGGATTTCCATGTACTTCACAGAACAACGCTCTGATACCAACTGTGACGACCCGAATCTCGGATACCTGATATACCCGATAGGACTACCGAGCAGACCCGATACCGCTTGGAACCCGTGAAGCCTCCCAAGAGCTGTAAAGCTCCGAAGGGATAAAGGATTGTCATGTAGTACATTGAAGCCACGGAGATATAACAGTAAACAATTAAATTTCATTAATTGGTTTGCTAAAGTAGCAGAAATAAAATTACTTTTTAATTAACAGTTCAAATTAACTATTATACCAGAGTCTGTTGTGCCCCTTGTGCCTTGATGATATTGTGTAGTTTTGATGATAGCAAACACTATGAGTCATGCGAGATTAGAATATATAGATGTTCTGCATGTAATCTCTACATACATGGTTCAATGCATAGTTTTATTTTTCAGTATACATAGTCTGTGCATACTTTGTTTACGCATTGAAAGTCGATGCGTGTACATTGCATCTGTCGGGTCTATACATCGCTGCATGCTATCAAGTCTGTACAACCCTTGTTGATACGAGCAGTTAAGTTCGTGCATAGTTTCATTGGGTCTGTGCATTATGCATTCATGTTTAAACTCTAGGCACAGCTAGTTGGTGCATTGTCTTGTTCCATGCACACCAAAGTCTGTACACTTCTCGGTGGCATGCCTGAGCATTCCTCTTCAATGTGCATACTTTCCTATATGCATATGTGCATCTTTCACTTCAAAGTTTGTACATTCTTCGACGGCATGTCTGTGCATCTTTTGTACCATGCACTCAAAGTCTGTACATTCTTCAGTAGCAAGTCGATACATCTCTTGCTCCATGAAAACAAAGTATGTACAGTGAGGATGAATGCACGGACATGGCATCGAGACATGTACAGACTTGATGCATATAATGCAGTATGCATATAAGAAAGTATGTACAATGAAGATGAATGCACGGACATGCCATCAGAGAATATACAGACTTTGTGTGCATGGAGCAAAAGATGCATCGACTTGCTACTGAAGAATGTACAGACTTTGTTTTCATGGAGCAAGAGATGTATCGACTTGCTACTGAAGAATGTACAGACTTTGAGTGCATGGTACAAAAGATGCACAGACATGCCGTCGAAGAATGTATAGACTTTGAAGTGAAAGATGCACATATGCATATAGGAAAGTATGCACATTGAAGAGGAATGCTCAGGCATGCCACCGAGAAGTGTACATACTTTTGTGTGCATGGAATAAGACAATTCACCAACTAGCTGTGCCTAGAGTTTAAACATGAATGCATAATGCACAGACCCAATGAAACTATGCACGAACATAACTGCTCGTATCAACAAGGGTTGTACAGACTTGATAGCATGCAGTGATGTATAGACCCGACAGATGCAATGTACACGCATCGACTTTCAATGCGTAAATAAAGTATGCACAGACTATGTATACTGAAAAATAACACTATGCATTGAACCATGTATGTAGAGATTGCATGTAGAACATCTATATATTCTAATCTCACATGACTCATAGTGTTTGCTATGATCAAAACTACACAATATCATCAAGGCACAAGGGGCACAACAATCTTCCCCTTTTTGATGATGGCAACACTATGAGATTATGAGTCACACTGGCTCATGTCAGACTATTCTCCCCCTTTGACTTCATCAAAAAGAAGGTAGTTTGCGTGAAAAATAATATAATGCATGAACCTATTCTCCCCCTTGTATAATACAGTCCTCCCCCTTTGACATAATCATGAATATCTAGAATGCCCAGAACTCCCCTGAGAGCATGAAAGGAATCGAAAATGCAAGCACAAGATGTATCCACAGGGATGAATTCTGGTTATCCAATGAATCAATCTGGAATCCACCACCACAAGAATTCTGAAGCAAAATTGGTTATGGCACACCTTACATTTGTATGGGCAGAACAATGCAGGTGAAAGGCCCACATAACCAGAACCAGTTACAAGAGTCATTCGTCAGGGATACAGAAACAAGATGGAAGATTCCAACAGCGTGGAGAGTGAAATAATGATGTAAATGAAGTAGATGTAGCCAAGGGTAGGAGTAAATAACAGCAAGCAAGGCACATGATTTTCAACAGGTGAGTTGACATGATGAATAAGTTGTCACAGGTGAACCTGATCAGAGGAAAATGTATGGTAGGTACCACAGTAATAAGTCTCATAAGGAGAGACTCTCCTATCATAGGGGATTATGAATTAATCGACATGACCCAACTGATTTAACCCTGATGTATACCAGATTTGTCAATTAAATTCAATACTCATATCTGAAGGTAGGTTTTAGTAAAGGTGAACCAATTAGTCAAGCAGTACTCAAGAACAACCATCTTCCATCTTACTCAAATGAACTCGATGACTCCTTTGAGAGTCACATAGAGCAGTATTAAGATTAGACACCCTTACAAGAACAAGAGTTGACTGTTGTTGCAAAATATTTACTTTTTAATCAACACATCATTTTTCCTGAGCAATTTAAGTTGATCAACACCTTTCAACATGAGGCACAACACGTCTTAGGTGAGGTGACCCAGTTACTTAGTGTGATAACTTTCATTGCGTCTCAACTTCGAGAGCAGAGTTAGCAATAGAAGTGTCTTTTTACATGAGGAGACACCTTGATCAGAGGCCAGACTCCCCAGTTACTCAACACAGATATGCTATTACTCTGTCAGATTTTTCAATAGATTTTCACCAGAGATAGCTATGGTACTTCATGACATAGAATTATTCTATTTCATTGATAGAGTATCCAGTTTCTCAGTGACCAAGTCATTGCTCTGAATTCAGTGTCCTTTTAGTCAACATTTTTTAGGTTAATGTTTAAAGACAATACTCGCTCTATGAATCTCTACCAAAGTAGCCTAGATATCACATTTTCAGATTACAGATGATTGAGTCTAGGGTATCCAAGACACAGTTGGTTAAAATTTATTAAAACTCATCATTCAGATACTTTCAATACATTTGAATGCAAATCTGAGAGCACATTAATACTTATGTCAGTCTGAATCTGTAGACATTCTTGAACCTATATGATAGGAATTTCTTTTAAAAAATCAGACTAAAACATGGTACACAACATAAGAATCTCAGATCAGTCCAATCAATGCCACTGAACAACTTATCATTCCTGGAACAAGAACAAGATTAATCAGACCAGCTTTTGATAGATGCAAGCTGGTAGAGCAAATGATAGCAGGAGAGAAGAGCATCAAATATATGCAGAGCAGAATCAATTTTAGTAGCTGAGTCTGGAATACAGACAGATCAGCTTGACAACAATGAAGTCTAGTTCAACTCGAGAAAGATTTGAGTGACTGGATTTGGAATGGTTCAGGATGTGGAAGACTAATGAGTCTCAAATGCTCCCCCTATCTAGATGCAATAAATCAACCCTTTTTGGATTTTTCAATATAAAGGACATACAATGCAATTAACTATATGGTGCAAGGACATGCAAACTCCCCCTGACTATATGCATATATCATTATGCAGGGAATTTGACAAATATGTATCATAACAAAGATGTATAATGCATTCATCAAACGGAATTGTCATGATATGCAAGCATCTGGAGCACACAAATTCAGAAGACAAAATTTAAACAGAGTTTTCAGAACTAACCTGAAGTGTAGGACCTTGGGGGTTACATTCTTGAGTGCCTTGGATTATTAACCCCTTTATTCATCAGCTTCGAAGGCACACCTGCAGCAAGATAATCATTTCGATCCTGCAGGAACCCAAGCCGCCTTGGGTCCTGTATTAGCCCTAACAGGTGTTCTAAACAATCTTTTAGCAACATTGTCATCAAAGTCCATCAAATGACAATTAGTCATGGAATGTCCAATTCTACCACAATATCTGCATAAGACAGCATGTTTTCTGGTCCTATGATGCACAGCAGCTTGAGACTTATGATTATGAGCATGAAGTTTCCTGCTATTCGCATGGACATTTTGTTTCCTATTGTCTGACAACCAACATTCAGCATACTTGTGACCTGACTTGCCACAGTTAAAACATGAAAAGTTCACAGGTCTTTTGGCAGACAATTTAAAAAAATTGTCATTAACATGGCTTCCTTGGGCATGCCAACAGTCTTTGACTGTATGGCCATGCTTCCCACACTCGAAGCACCTTAGGTGCTTGCCTCTTGAGTCATTGTTTCCCCATGAAGACCCAAACCAACACTCAATAGCTTTATGACCCCGTCTGTTACAGTTATAACAGATGATGTGGTTGTTTGAAGTAAACCCGTTTCTTTTGGGGTTATGATGATGATTTATAAAAAATATATTATGTATCATATCATCATTTTTCATTTCACTACAGTCATCCATGTAATGACCATGCCTACCACAGTAATGACATGACACCTGTGATTTCCTGGCGGCATGGTTACTAACAGATTGACTGGATGCATGTGAATGAGAAAAATGGGCATGAGTAGTGTGCATTGACCCATCAGATTCAACTGAGCTAGCAGATTTTAGGGCATGAACAGGAACAGTATTTACCTCCTTCGTTTGACTTTTCTTCTTCAATTTTTGATTATTTTTAATAATTTTTGTTTATTTTTCATTCTTCCCAACCTTGAACTGAAATTCAGATGATGAAGGTGATTTCTGACCTTTACTTTGTTTTGGGGATTGATTTGAGGTACCAGCTAGATTAGAGCTTCGCACAAAAGGTGTGTAGCTGGTTTCTAGTAATTTTTGATAAAATTGCCTGTCTGCAATCTGAAAATGATAGTTTAAAATTTTATGTGCTGAATCTGATGATTTGAAGCATGCTTTAATAGATTCTAGAAAGGAAAATGAATGGTTAAAGAATGTTATTGATGATTTAAAGTTGAGAGTTCAAATGATTGAAAATGAAGCAAAAATTTCAAATGAGAAATATGAAGCTGTTTTATGTGTGAATTTCGAATTAAAGAAAACATTTGAAAATTTAGAGAAAGAAAATATTGATAAAAGGAAAATAATAGAAAATATGACCCAAGGCACAGATAATCTCAATGCTCTTTTAGGGTCAAAGGTGAATTTCAGAAAAGAAGGTCTTGGATTCAACTCAACTGCCACGAAAAGCCTTGCCGTAAAAACCATATCATTTGTGGCAGAGAAGGGACCTCTCATAAAAATGGTAAGTGAAAATTCTGTTGCTAAACATGTTAATTCGTAAATGTTCAGTGCAAAGACAAGTGTAAACAGAAGGTTGGTGAGCCTAGCAGATTCTTCCCTTCACCCAAAAGTAAGTCTCAGGTTCGGGATCAGCCTCCAAGCAAATCTAAACCCCAAGGCAGGGCCACCAAGTCTCCACCACCATCACCTGTTCAGAAGAATACCCAACACAAACCTGTACAGATGTCTAGTGGGTTAAAAATGCAAGGGAGATCTAATGCTGCTTGGGGCCAGAACAGCCATACTCACCAGCCCAAGGTACAGACCTATTACACTTATCCTCAGAAACAGGTACAACCATTCTATAGGTCTGGATGGAATCAAGTCCAAGGGAGGTCTAGATATCAACTTTTTCACACTCACTGGCATAGACCTCAATTTGCTAGCTGGGTTGGTCAGTCTAGGACATGGGGTCCAAATAGACAGGTCTTCCTTGGACAGCCTAGGACTACTGCGGGCCACAATTATCTGAGGACCTATTGGCCTGAGCACTGGCACAAAAATAATCATAATTATAATGAAGATATTGCCAGAACGCAACAAAAACCAAAGCACCAGAAGAAGAAGGTTCAATCAGTTGGTGCTGAGAAAAAGAAAAATGATGAAAATAATGTTAGAAATTCTACTAAGACAACCATGTTTAGACAAATGTGGATTCCTAAACAATTGATGTCTTGCTTAAATTGTTCTGTTTCTACCTTGGAGCCCAAATAGTTTTGGGTTCCAAAATTCTCTACCTGATTGTGATTGCAGGTATGCCTGGCAGCCAGGAGCAATATGTGGCATCTTGATAGTGGCTGCTCCAGGCATATGATAGGAGACAAGGCCAAATTTTGCATGTTGACTGAGAAGAATGGAGGTATTGTAACCTTCGGAGGAAATACAAAGGGTAAAATCATCGGGTCAGGTAAGGTAGGTAAGTGTACTACATGTTGCATTAAAGAAGTACTGCTGGTTGATGGTCTTGCATATAACTTACTTAGTATCAGCCAGCTCTGTGATAAAGGACACAAGGTAGTATTTGATTCTCATTATTGCAAAATCTTTGAACCTGATTCCGATGTAGTTAAATTCTCAGGAAAAAGGGTGAATAACATTTATTTGGTAGATTTAGATGATTTAGCTCATTCTAATCTTTGCCTCACTGCAAATAAAGATGATTTAGCATTTTTGTGGCATCGTAGATTAGGCCATGCTAGCTATACTGTTTTGCATAAATTGAATAAACATAGCATGGTTAGAGGACTCCATGAAATTTCTTTCAAGAAGGAAAATAAGGTGTGTGGTGCTTGTACACAGTCCAAGCAGACTAGAAAGTCATTTAAATCAAGAACTGAAAACATGTCCCGTAAACCTTATGAGCTGATACATATGGATTTATTTGGATCCACACGATCAGTCAGCTTGTCAAGGAGGAGATATGGATATGTCCTAGTTGATGACTTCTCTAGGTATACTTGGGTCTTTTTCCTTACACATAAAAATGATGCATTCATAGAATTTCAGGAGTTCTATTTGAAAATAAAACAGAAAAATGAAAATTCAATTGAAAATATTTTATCTGATCATGGAGGTGAGTTTAAGAATTCATAATTTGATGAATTTTGCAGGGTCAATGGGATTACTCATCAGTTCTCCTCACCAAGGACACCAGAGCAAAATGGAGTGGTGGAGAGGAGGAACCGGACTCTTGTGGAGATGGCCCGAACACTCCTAGTTGAAGGTGGCCTACCAAGAAAATTTTGGGCAGAAGCAGTTAATACTGCATGTCATGTAATAAATAGAGCCATGGTAAGGCCGTTCACTCAGAAAACACCCTATGAAATTCTCAAGGGTAAGAAACCTTCAATTGCTCACTTTAAGGTTTTTGGATGTAAATGTTTTATCCATGTTAATGATAAAAGAGATCTTGATAAGTTTGAACCTAAAAGTGATCCGGGCTTATTCCTAGGATATTCTGAAACCACTAGAGCATATAGGGTGTACAATTCAAATTCTAAAATTGTTGAAGAATCTCCACATGTAGTCTTTGATGAGTCCCTGACTAAATGTGACAATGGTCTGTGCAGGAAAGAAGATGATGGATGAATATTGAATGAAAGATAATCGACAGACCAATCAGATGAAGAAGAATAGCCAGAAGAAAACAATGTAGAAGAGCCTACTGTTTAGGGGGAGGTAAATGAAGATCAAGGTAACCAAGTTATCAATATCAGATTTTTAAGAGATCATCCAGTAAGTAATGTCATTGTTAACCTAAATGAACCCCCTAGGACTAGAGGCTACTTTAGAGCTCAGCATGAATTAAATACATATGCATTGGTTTCTCATGTAGAACCCAAGTCCATTGACAATGTCTTAAAGGATGTGCATTGGATCAATGCCATGCACGAGGAGCTTAATCAGTTTGACAGGAACAAGGTGTGGCACCTAGTCCCACCTCCTGATCATGGGACTGTCATTGGAACTAAATGGGTTTTTAGAAATAAAACTGATGAGCTAGGTAATGTAGTAAAGAATAAAGCCAGACTTGTTGCTCAGGGGTACAACTAGGAATTCGGAATTGACTTTGAAGAGTCATTTGCCCCTGTAGCCAGGACAGAAGGTATCAGAACTTTGTTAGCTTATGCATGCTCCCTTGGAATAACTCTCCAGCAGATGGACGTAAAATCTGCCTTTCTCAATGGAGAAATTAAAGAGAATGTCTATGTCCATCAACCTCCTGGCTTTGAATGCTCAGATTTCCCTTCTTATGTATATAAGTTGAATAAAGCTCTCTATGGTTTGAAGCAAGCTCCTAGAGCTTGGTATGACAGGATCAGCAAATTCCTTACCGAGAAGAAGTTCTCGAGAGGTGAGATTGACCAAACGTTGTTTACAAAGGTAAGTCACCCTGACATACTTATTGTTCAGATTTATGTGGATGACATTATTTTTGGTTCAACTAACCCAAAGATGTGTAAGGAATTTTCTGACTTAATGACACAAGAGTTTGAAATGAGCTCAATGGGTGAGCTGAAACTCTTTCTTGGATTGCAGGTGACTCAAACCAAAGATGGAACCTTTATCACCCAGTCCAAATACATTAGGGACCTCCTGAAGAAATACAAGCTCAAAAACCTCAAGGACATTGCAGCTCCAATGGGTACCTCCACAAGTCTTGATGAAGATACAAAAGGTAACCCAGTGGATCAAAAGCTGTATAGAGGTATGATCGGATCCCTTTTGTACCTCACTGCATCTAGGCCTGATATACAATTCGCAGTATGTTTATGTGCTAGATTTCAGGCTAGTCCTAAGGAGTCTCATTTTAGTGCAGTGAAAAGGATCTTTAGGTATCTGTCAGGCACCCAAGAACTTGGTCTTTGGTACCCTGCTAGGTGTGAGTTAGAGCTTATAGCTTATACTGATGCAGACTATGCTGGGTGTCGGATAGATAGGAAGAGCACTAGTGGATATTGCCAATTCCTAGGTGGTTGCCTAGTATCTTGGGCCTCTAAAAAGCAACACACTGTAGCACTCTCCACTACAGAGGTAGAATATGTTACTGCAGGGAATTGTGCTGCCCAGGTACTATGGATTAAACATCAGCTCTCAGATTATCAGATAAATCTGGGATGCATTCCTCTTCTATGTGATAACACTAGTGCCATCTGCCTTACTAAAAATCCTGTTCACCACTCTAGGACTAAGCACATATATTAAACATCATTTTCTTAGAGATGCTGTGAGCAAAAGTAAAATTGAATTAGTCTTTGTTGAAACTGAAAAACAAGTTGCTGATATTTTTACAAAACCTCTTGGAAATGAAAGATTTAGATATCTAAGAAGAGAACTGGGGCTTTGTAAATTTCAGCAGGAAAATGACTAATTTTTCTCTTGAAATGTCTTTTAGAGTGCTTGAAATAATTGGGTTTGCCTGTTCTTGAACCTGTGAATAAGGTTGTTTGATGATAGAATAATCACTTGTGGACTGAGTACATAAGTTGCTGCACATCTTGCACATATTATCTCTGAAGTCGATGCATAGTTGGACATATAGTCGACGGATGGTTGTGCATGTAGTCAATCAATTGCCTTGTATAGACTTTATGTCGAAGTATGCTCTACACATAGTTGATGCACGTTTTCACCGAGGTGCATAAGCTTTCAGCATGGAGTTGATGCATCTCGTGTTTTAACAGCATAAAGGTCGGTGCATCTGCATATGGTCAGAGTCGGTGCATCTTTATACCATCTGCATACAGAGTCAGTACAACTTGAGTTGATGCATAGTGATGTCTGGGGGAGTGCTGTTGAGTCTGATATTTGTTCAACTTCTCCTATCCTTTCCTCTTTTGTGCAAATCTGTGTGAGCTGCTTCTAAGCATCATTATCAACTCTTATCAATTAGTATCATTATCTCTTAGTATCACTCTATTTGGATAACAATCTTGCTATTGGTTCATTATAATAAGCTGCAGTTATTGCAACTCTCTCTTTATAAGAATCATGGTTGATTCTTGGATGAGTTGAAGGTTTAACCTTAATAGACTGGTGAGTTCAGATACTGTCGATCAGAAAATAAGGTGTTTGAAATTATTTATAGCTCTTAACCTTATTTTCGCATGGTAAGAATAGAAAAGTCTTCATTGTACCTGAACCTAACAGACTTAGTGAAGTCAAGAAGCATAAGACTAGAGTATGTATTGTCCTTAAACAGTCACTCTAAATCTCATAAGGGCAGCAGAAATAAAATCATGAAAGAAAAGAAATGAATAGTGGTAGAGCAATGACTGAATTACACTGAGAAACTAAGGCCTCCATCAAAGAAATGGAGAATACCTTAAGTCATGAAGTGATTCAGATTAACTCTGTATCCTTGATCAAATCTACACGGATAGTTTCACTAAGTAACTAGGGGTACTGGCCTCTGATCAAGGTGTACCCTTAACGTCAAAGGTGCAAACTGTCTTTGTAAATTTTGACATGCAATAGATCTAGTAGTTTATGCCTAGTAACTGGGGGTACCTGCCTCTGATCAAGGTGTACACCTAATGTCAACGGTATAAATGCCACTGATCTGTTCACAAAGTTCAAAATTAGAAAAATCAAAGGTGCAAAGGGAACTACTGTAACCCTTAGATAACAAATGTCATTGAGTGTCAACTGTTTAACTTCAATACAAATTCAAGTGACTTTCCTTGATATTCACTATTTTTGACATCAGTAGGGTATTGTCCTGACTCAGTTTATTATGACTATGTGCTTTAGGTTCATTGATATAAACAGAGTCTATAGCCCTATTTCCGGAAGTCAGTTGCTTTACTCCACTTTCTATAACTGTTAAATCATAGATTTCATCAAGCACCCACATTGTTGACTCTTATATCCCAAGGGTTGATTTTTAACTTGCTCATTTTCTGAACCATTGCATGGAATGTTATCATATTCATTCTCCCTGGCACATAGTCTGCGTACCTTCCTCCTTTTTGCTGACGTCAAAGGGGGAGACTTATTGTTTCTCGTCAAAAGGGGGAGACTTAGTGTAATATATTCAGGGGGAGCATTCTATAGATGCATTAGTCTGCATATGCATTGTCCACTGGTGTGGTGTTGCCATCATCAAAAAGGGGGAGATTGTTGTGCCCCTTGTGCTTTGATGATAGGGTGTTGTTGTTTTGATGATAGCAACTCAATGAGTCACCACATAAGAATGTTGATGATCTATGCTAACTGCTATGGGGAGTGTGTTAGGTCCAGCCCCTTGTGCATTAATGATGAAATGATGTTTTGAGTGCTTTGTTCTGATTAAATGCCCATGGACAGGTTAAGTCTGTACAAAGTTTTGCCTAGACTGCATGTCTTATTAGCGCATACTTAGTCACCAAGTCCGTGCAACTCCTGTTGCAGCATCAACTCAAGTCTGTACAACATTTGTTGCTGCACGCGACTAACTATATGCATATGTGCATTTTTCACTTCAAAGTCTGTACATTCTTCGGTGGCATATCTGTGCATCGTTTGTACATTGCACACAAAGTCTGTACATTCTTTGGTGGCATGTCTTTGCAACTTTTGTTCTATACATACGTAAAGTTCGTGTATTTAAATACTAAGTCTGCACACGGTTGCCTTGATGACTTAGCAAGTCTATACATTCTCGAACCAACTCAGTGCATCTTTTTGCATCGTTGTGCTTCACGCATACACATAGTCCGCATTGCCTCGCGCATACACATATACACAAAGTCGGTGTAACTCTTGGTGCTGCAAGGACACAAGTCTGTACAACCTTTGTTGATACGAGTAGTTAAGTTTGTGCAATCATTAGGCCTGTGCATTATGCATTCATGCTCAAACTCTAGGCACATCAAGTCTGTACATCGTCTTATCGCATGCACATAAAAGTATGTACACATCTCGGTGGCATGCCTGAGCATTCCTCTTCAATGTGCATACTTTCCTATATGCATACTGCATTACACACCATCAAGTCTGTACATGCTTAGTTCAAATCTCAAACTAACTCGATGCATCCTTTTCTTTTTTTTCAGATTGATTCGAACTGATAATAAGTTTGACCTGACAGGATCTCTGTTCGAGGAATCTAAGAAGGGCACATAACTATAGAATGAAAGAAAGCGCCAGGATCGTGACGCGTGGAATACAACGAGGCTGTGATGCTGACACGTGACCTAGATATTTGGGCGGGAATCGTGATGACCACACGCCCTATCTATTCACTGCTCTATAAATAAGAAGCTTCTTCTTGAGGAGCACGATGATCGAAATTGGGAACTTACCTGAAGAAGTGTAGAAGCAGAGAGAGCCTGCACGATCCAGAGAGAAGAGAAAGAGAAGAAAGAGAGAAGAAGAGAAGGAGAGAGTTGAGAGAGAGAGGAGTCTGAGAGATTTACTTTGAATGTTTGTTCATCAGTCTCTCGGTTCAGATACCAGAACTGAGATTACTCATTGTGAGCTACATTCCCTCTGGGGATTTCTTGTTTTTCGTTTGTTTCTATCTTACTTTCTGAAACCTTATTTTCAAGCTGTGTGTCAGCAGAGCAAGCTGTGATGCTCAGCGGGCAGAGAAGGATTCCTCTGGATGGGTGAAGCTGTAAGTCCCCAGCGGTTTGCAGAGGAGGATTCCTCTGGACGGCATAAGCTGTAATGCCCAGCTGTCTGTAGGGTTGTGACCCCGAAGCTGTGGATCAGCGAAGCTGTGTATCAGCGGTTGAAGCCACATTCCGGTTTGGAGTGTGGGGTGGACGTAGATCTCAGGTTTGAGATCGAACCACCTTAAAAATTTCCTATCTATTGTGCGTTTGTCTTACGAATTGTTGTGCATCTTGGTTATCTCCTCCAGCCGTAGTAGATGCATGTTTAGGATCGTTTAAGTTCAGATCTGCTAAAGTTGGCTTTCTGTCATCGCTTTCGCTTATCTTTCTGCCGTCCAGTAGCAATTTATTTTATTTCCGGACTTGAAACTACTGCAGTCGATTTTATTGGGTGACTGATCTATTCACCCCCCTCTAGATCGTTCATACATTCTTCAGTAGCAAGTTGATGCATCTTTTTCTCCATGCACACAAAGTCTGTATATTCTCTGATGGCATGTCCGTGCATTCATCTTCATTGTACATACTTTCTTATATGCATACTGCATTATATGCATCAAGTCTATACATGTCTCGATGCCATGTCCGTGCATTCATCCTCATTGTACATACTTTCCTATATGCACACTGCATTATGTGCATCAAGTATGTACAGGCTTAGATCAAATTTCAAACTAACTCAGTGCATCTTTTTCTCTTCTCTTTCAGATCAATTCAAGTTGGTAACTAGTCTGACCTGACAGAATATCTGATCGAGGAGCTTAAGAAGGGCACGTGATCCAAGAATGGAGGAAGTGCCAGGATCGTGACATGTGTATTGCAGTAGGCTGAAATGCTGCCACGTGGTCAAGGCGCTAGGGCGGGAATTCGAGGAAGACACACGCCCACCTATCTGCTGCTGCTATAAAAGGAAGATTTCTCCAACTGGAGAGGTAGGATGGTGAAGTATGGTGATCGTGAATATACTTCAGAGGAGCAGAAGCAGAAAAAACTGCATGATTCAGAGAGAAGAAAAAAGAAGAAGAGCAGAGGAGGAGAGTGTTCGAAAAAAGAAAGAGTGAGCAGTAAAGAAGAAGAAGAAGAAAATTAGAGAGAGCAGAATAAGAGTAGAGGAGGAGAGTGTTCAAAAAAGAAAGAGTGAGCAGTAAAGAAGAAGAAGAAGAAGAAGAAAGAGAGATCGAGAGTTTAGAAGAAGAAGAAGAGAGTCATCTGAAGCTTTGTCTCTACTAGACCGTGGATCAAATCCAGGCCAGCCAGCTCTTT
Source organism: Amorphophallus konjac (assembly GCA_022559845.1). Classification (NCBI taxonomy): domain Eukaryota; kingdom Viridiplantae; phylum Streptophyta; class Magnoliopsida; order Alismatales; family Araceae; genus Amorphophallus; species Amorphophallus konjac. The sequence goes on along the minus strand of CM040122.1, from coordinate 158,239,181 downwards.
GAGTGTCATGCCCCAAGTCTTTAATTACAACGGAAGACTCACTCGGGGAGCGCGAACAACCGGCATGGTAAGCCTCTCGCAAATAAGAATCAATCAGAGCGCAAGACAATCACCCAAATAAATGCAATTGCACAATAATATTCAAACTCCAACTTTATTTCATAAATGATTAATATTCAAGATACAATCACTAATTTGATTTCCATTATACTAGACTCAAGAAATAGGAAAATTACATTGACTCAATCTAGACACTTTAACTTCCTAAGTCTTCACTCTCATCTTTATAACACTTTCACTCGCTTCTGGACCCGCTACTAGTATAGCCCGAATCCGAATCCGAACTATTTCCATCTCCTGAAAAACATTGGAAAATAGGTCATGAGCACACTTGCCCAGTAGGTATCTTCGCATCAACATGAAGGCACTATTTAAGTAATTATCATTTTAGCTCTAAAGAAATAAGGTAAAATCATCCGAATGCGAGTCAATCATGCGATCAAATCAATAGAAACAAGATAACCATGTAAGATAGGATGATCAAGAATGAACTAGCAAAAATATAACAAGAACATGATATTGGCCTTCCATGAACAAGAATGTAACGAGATTGTACTAGCAAGCCACATATTCCTCACTTTAGCATCTTCTGCTTAAGAGCAAGTGCTTCGTGAATTTCTGTGGAATATCAAGCAAGAATGTCATGTTGTGCCGTGGATCTTCACTTATTTATAGAAATAGTACTCCCAGCGCAATGTGACGCCAGTAGCATCATACCCCATGGTTTATAAAATAGTATGTTTCCGGCAATCAGCCGAGGGGACTAACATAGAGTCCTTGAACATAATCAGTGCTCGATCGCATCTTCAGTTATAAATTAAGCTACTTTCATACAGTATAACAGTAACGTATGGCCAAGAATATAGCACTTCCAATAATTTCATGATAACTAAGATCAATGAATGAATGCTTCAACATAAGAATGTAGGAGTCAAGAAATAGACTTTAAACAATGTCATGCTCATAGAAATAAATCGACAGCATAACGGTATTTTCCTTAACTTCCATTTCTTTTAGATCAATTTAAGCAATATGACAAGTTCTAGATTATCAAAGTTTGTCTAGAATCATAGGAATATCAACCCTTGGTCAAACATTGGGTTAACATAAACAAGCTATGTAACGGTCATTTGCTGGGCCGTTACATTATGTAACGCGCCAGTAATGGGCCGTTACAGTGATCCAAGTCTAGAAGGATAAAAATAGACTCAGAGGAATGTGACGGTCTGGCACTGGGCCGTTACGTAAGCCTGACGGTCCAGTTCAAGGCCATTACATTTCAAGAATCAAAAACCACGATAGAGTGTTCTAATTAATGGGCTTTCATTGGTACAACCAACTCAGCGTCCTAGTGAGAATCCCAGGCTCGCGGAGAATTACGGAGGCCTTGAAACAATGATTTCCTAGTCCATTGGAAGGAATATCCAATAGAGAGGTCCTCATGTCCAAGATTGTGTTCCTATAGTGCAAAGTGTGAACTAATGACAACATACCGGAATATGTGCCATGTACGTATAGAATTGACTCTATTGACAGAGAGAGATATATATAATCAATGTGAACATCATGATAAAAACTCCGTCAATACAATGTTTAAAAAGTCATGCTTTATAGTACAAAACTATAGAATTTTGGCATGAAATTAACATATCCTTAAAATATCACTAAGATATCAAAACATGCAATACCTATCATGCACAATCAGATATCCTAAAAATCATGTAATCAGGTTAAAACTCAAGTAACTATGCTTAATCAATAAATAATATTGGCAAGTTATTTTCTGTCTTAGGGTTGACAGAACGCGGGATATAACGGTCTTAAGTGGGGGCATCATAGTGAAAGTGACGGTCATGATCAAGCCGTTACTTGAATGTAACGCATCTGTCCAAGCGCGTTAGAAACATCTGTGCAATTCAAATACTACAGAGTTTGTAACGGTCTGTAGTAGGCCGTTACTTGAAAGTGACAGTCCTATGCTAGTGCGTTACAGTATCTGCTAACAGAAAACAATCATAGAAACTAAGAGATCAACTCACATCATGTCTTTTATCAAAACATGATGAGTTTCTAGTCATGTTAACGAAGTAAGGCCATCTACATGCATAGGTGATCATGAATAGATGAATAGTAATGCTTTAATTTCTTAATTTGGCTAAGAGGTGCATGATGTGCATAGAACAAATAAAACATGAAATCAATGCTCTATAATGCATGGAATTCAATCAACCCAGAGGGCTTTTAGTCCTGTCATGCTGTTTTTGCCGTTCATGAGATAACCTACCTCTTACTTAGACTGTAGTTTCTGAATTTGGTTGAGAACCTTGCCCCAGATCCCTTCCTTCTCTTGTGACTTTTTCAGCAACTTCTTTAGGCTCTAACTCCTCGCCCTATTGACCTAAAGATGTGAAATTTAGAGGGGAGTTAGTCTAAAGTATTGTAAATAAATTATTCTAAAGAACTTACCTGAGATAATGACTCCTTACCTTGCTTCCTTACGCCCAAAAAATAAGGGTCGCACAGTTCAGAACTATGCCCTATTTATAGAGTTTAGACTAGGGTTTGAGGATTAGATTGAGTTTAGAGTCCTTATTTCATCAAATCCTAATCTCTAAAAGTCCTTAGAGTTTTTACAATCCTTCCCAAGTCGATCCATAGTGGATAGGAACATCAAGTTTCAATCTTTTCATGAGTCCCTTCACTTACGGAACTAACACGAATGTAACGGTCGAGTGCCCATGCGTTACATGGCTGTGGCGGTCTTACGATAGACCGTTACAGTCATCGTACCTTAGAGTTTCAATTTATAAAAACTCTTTTGTTAATTATCTAAATCATTATCTTATATTATTAGTATTTATCCTTAATATCCGTGGATAGGCTTAAATACCTTCTAGAATATGGGCCAAACCTAATGGTCTAGGTCCTAAACCCTTTTGGACTTCAATTAAGTGGGTTGGGTTAATTGATTAACACAATTTTGGCCTTATATTGATTATTTAGCCCAATTAATGCCAGAATATTATTTAAATATCTAGAAATTACTTTTATAAATTTTGGGGCTCTACATTGAGAGCCACTTTGTGTTTTCTCGTCTACAGCTTTCTGTCGCTGTGTTTTATCATCTTTTGTTTTCATTTGAACTCTATTTCAAGCTATTAGTCAGCAGAGCTAAGCTGTATTGCTCAGCGTTGCAGAGGAGGATTCCTCTGGTCAGCAAGCTGTGTTGCTCAGCGGGCGAGGTGGATACCTCGGACATCAAGCTGTGTTGCTCAGCGGTTGTAGGCAAGCTATGAGGCCCAGCGGTTTAAACTGTGTATCAGCAGGAATCCACAATCAGGTTTGAGTGTGGGGTGGATGTAGGTCTGGAGGACCGAACCACCTAAAATTTCTTGTGTTCTGTGGTTTGCATGTTTTTTATCTATCTCGGTTAGATGAATGCGTAGGCCGATCATTTGCTCTTTATCTCTGGCTTGTGGTTGCTGTGCACATCGATTGTTTGATCTCAGCCTCGTAAGAGCTACGTGATCACATGTTCTGTCACCTAGCTGTTCTGCTGAGGTGTGTATTTCAGTTTGTTTGTCTAACGTCTGTTTAGTGTGAAGTGCTGTCAAGTTACTCGAAACACTGCTTCAAAAGGCTTAACTCTGATTGCTTAAAAGTGTCAAGTGAGTGAAATTTTAAAAGAGGGATTCATTCACCCCCCTCTGAATCCATTGCACCAATCCCAACAGAGTCTAGTCCAAACGAAAGACAAGTACAGTCCAATAGAAAGAAGAACGTACACTGAGGTCGGGGGAAACTCGACATAGGTACCGCTGGCAGCTACGGACACGCCACACCAGGAACCGTGGAAGCAGAACGACCCCACCCACCTGAAAAGTAGGGGTGAGCCTCGTGTCACTAGCTCAGTAGGGGTCACGCGGATCCCCACTGAAAAATAACGCACAAACACTCTAAAACATCAGGTAAACAACAGGAGTAGTAAAGCAGGAAAACTAAACTACAAAGCTGTAAAAAAAAATCGGAACGGAAGGAGCAGCTACAGCTACAAGAAAAGGGAAAAGCCGTACCTGAACGAAAACACGGCTGCCGAACTAACCTCGGCCCCCTGAACTACTCCGGGCAACAACAGGAAGGCGAACCCTGATTTGACAAAGTCAAGAGTTGCCGATCTGTCGGGCCTACAAAGATAGGCAAAAAGCCTAGAAAAGACCTAGATAGACACAGATGCCCTAAAGCATACACGACTCGATTGCCGTGTACGCTCTCCTAGACACGACTACATAGACGACTGGAACGTCGTGTACAGGACACAACACTGACCTCGGGCAAGACCATGAGAGGGCTAACCCGAAAAGGTCACGACGTACGAGAAACGTGAGAGTCACGTGTCACGTGACGGAAGCACCTTCTCACTAGAAGAACAGCCAGCTGCGTCCACTGACGTCTTATGCTGTGCCTATAAGTGTCTTGTCTACGCTGTCGCCTGAAGCACGACAGAGACTAAGACACGCTCAGAACCAAAATAGGAACTACAGTAACGAGTGACTAGACAGGGTAACGCCCGTCGGCGTCACTCCAAGCCCCTGACCATGTGTGCACACATAAGCTCAATACCTTGAGCCAGGCCTCTAGCTAGTTTTCTCCCCCAGCAGGACGCTACTGTAAGGCAAGGGAGCCCACGGAAACTAGCCTATGAACCGTATCTCGGGAACTGCCACGCCACCACTTCCAGGTGGGTCGACACGCTGTAACGCGTTGCCAGGCTACGACTAGTGGAGGCTCACTAGACATAAACTCTGAAATAGAAGTGCTGTAGTACAGACAGGCGAGGAAGCACTATCGTACGTACTACGAAGCATAGGATACGAGGTAGCATACCAGACTACTATCAGACTCAGGACAGTCAACTAGACTTACCAACACAACGATCCTTGAGTTAGAAGACTCAGGTCAAGATCATTGTACAAAGCGGTACAAGCCACCAATCGATCTAATCCAAAGCCAGAAGAAACAACCGTAGAAAATGACACACGGAGACCTGAGGGATCAACAAGACCCTCAGCACACCTGGACATGCAAACCGAGGTAAGATGATACCTCGAGGCATCCAGAACCATGTCTCGGACTGGACAGAACCGCCGAGACACACACAAGGTTGCTTGTCAACCACAAGGTCTAACCGGGTTGACCAGAACCTGACAACGACTCTCCAACAGCACAGAAACTAAAGCATGCCTGGCTACCTTCCGACACCCCAGAAACAAGGACACGGAACTCACAGGGTGTCCGGAACACTCGCGAGGCCATAGGTCGGTCATTGGGTCTCAACCGGACCGACTAGGACTCGAAATGAGCAAAAACATGAAATGCCGGTCGACCTTAAACCTGGGGTCAGTCGACCTGATAGGGCCGGTCGACTGGCCTAGGTAGTCCGGTCGACCGGACAAGCGACTGGACCCATGATGGTCCGCGGGTGACTTCCGGTCGACCGACCCATCAGGTTTGGTCAACCGGTCACGGTGAAAAACCGGTAGAACCGAGCCCTAACGCCCGATTCCACGCCCCGTTCGATTCCGATCGAAGGGGAAAACAACCACAATCAAAATCCCAACCTTCCACACTCCGGAAGGGCTCAAAATAACGCACAATCGGATTGAAACGGGCAATTCTATCGAATTAACCCTATTTGGGTCACAAGGGTTCCCGGGCTCGTACCGGCCCCAAATGACAACCGATTGACACAAAATCAGCGGATCTGGAACGCTGGCATTCCAGGGATTTGATTGATACCAACTGATCTAAAAACCGTCGCCGTTTTCTGGCGAACCCTTCGAACACCCCAAAAGTATGATTTTATCGAAACTGAGTGAAACCCACTCAAACTCACACCGAACAACGTGAAATTACAGGGAAAACATAGAGGAGAAGTAGAGCTTCCATCTCCCTACCTCCACCGAAGATTTCGTGCACTGAAGTGACTAAACCGCGCCGAAAACCACGTCGTGAGCTCGACCATCTGCTTTGAATCCACCGTTCGGGATCGCACCAAAATCGATCCTATCGGATCCTCGCCCCATCGCGCTCCGGACCACTCCCACGGCATCACCTCTACCTGCCCGAGCCTCCTCCGTCTGTAGCCGGAGCCGGAAGGGTGAGAGAAGAGAGAAAACGGGGGAGAGAGAAGTCATGGCGGCGAAATTAGAAGGGAGGAGAGAGGAAGGAAAGAAAAAGGAAAAAGGGCAAAAAAATTGGAAATTTTCCTAATTTCCAAAAATCTGATAATTAGCCTGAAAATGGACTAATTTAGAAAAATACGTAAAAATAGCCAAAACGATCCTCTCAATGAGTACATCGCAACTGCGGTGTCCACGAGTCGATGAACTAAGAAATAAATTCTCTACAGGGTTCCGTAACTAGTACGAGAGAAAAATCCACACGGACCGTAAAACTCAACTCAGGACCCACAAAAGCGATCCGAAACTCTCCGAAGAAGATCCGAAAGACCTAATAAGAATCCGATAAGAATCCAGGGCATTACATCCTCTCCTCCTTTAAGAAATTTCATCCTCGAAATTTAAGGACTAGCAAAGGAGAAGCAGGGAAGAACAACCCCAAGACACAACTTGAAACAGCATGAATCTCGAAAAATACCTTTCAGAGGAACATAGACAGACCCTAATCACAAGTACACACTCTGGATCGAGCACGACACAAGTGAACACAAGTCTGACACCTCCGAAACAAGGCAACGTCATTTACATCTCACAGGAAAGGAGACACGACCCATGCCACGATGACTGATATCGGGAAAACAAAATGACAGACACGGCGAGTATCAGCTTAAACAAGGAGACATAGTCCTATCAGTTGACAGCTTGACAACATCATCGGCTCCAGTGCCAAAGGCAACAGGGAACACCTGGCACAAAGGACACCAGCGACGAAAAAGGAGCATCCCGTCGCATCCTGATGAGAGTAAAACCATCTCGTACAGTGCCAACAGGGCACGCACAAGACAACACGCGGAAATCGAAGCGACAGAGAATCGTAAACCTTAAGCCAGCTGAAGACTATATTGGACTTTCAGGACTCTGGAAACTGTATATCTCGGATTCCCATGTACTTCACACAACAACGCTCTGATACCAACTGTGACAACCCAGATCTCGGATACATGATATACCCGATAGGACTACCGAGCAGACCCGATACCGCTTGGAACCCGTGAAGCCTCCCAAGAGCTGTAAAGCTCCGAAGGGATAAAGGATTGTCATGTAGTACATTGAAGCCACAGAGATATAACAATAAGAAATTAAATTTCATTAATCGGTTTGCTAAAGTAGCAAAAATAAAATTACTTTTTAATTAACAGTTCAAATTAACAATTATACTAGAGTCCAGTCCAAAGGAAAGACAAGTACAGTCCAATAGAAAGAAGAACGTACACTGAGGTCGGGGGAAACTCGACGCAGGTACCGCTGGCAGCTACGGACACGCCACACCAGGAACAGCGGAAGCAGAACGACGCCAGTCACCTGAAAAGAAGGGGTGAGCCTCGTGTCACTGGCTCAGTAGGGGTCACGCGGATCCCCACTGAAAAATAACACAGTAACAAGCTAAAATAGCAGGTAAACATCAGGAGTAGTAAAGTCACGACGTACGAGAAACGTGAGAGTCACGTGTCACGTGACGGAAGCACCTCCTCACTAGAAGAACAGCCAGCTACGTCCACTGACGTCATATGCTGCGCCTACAAGTGTCTTGTCTACGCTGCCGCCTGAAGTATGACAGAGACTAAGACACGCTCAGAACCAGAATAGGAACTACAGTAACGAGTGACTAGATAGGGTAACGCCTGTCGGCGTCAGTCCAAGCCCCTGACCACGTGTGCACACACAAGCTCAAAGCCTTGAGCCAGGCCTCTAGCTAGTTTTCTTCCCCTGCAGGACGCTACTGCAAGGCAAGGGAGCCCACGGAAACTAGCCTACCAACCGTATCTCAGGATCTGCCACGCCACCACTTTCAGGTGGGGCGACACGCCGTAACGCGTCGCCAGGCTACGACTAGTCGACGCACACTAGACACAAACTCTGAAACAGAAGTTCTGTAGTACAGACAGGCGAGGAAGCACTGTCGTACGTACTACGAAGCACAAGACACGAGGAAGCATACCAGAATGCTACCGGACTCAGCACAGTCAACTAGACTTACCAACACAATGATCCTTGAGTCAGATGACTCAGGTCAAGATCGTTGTACAAAGCGGTACAAGCCGCCAATCGCTCTAATCCTAAGTAAGAAGAAACAACCGTAGAACATGACACACGGAGACCTGAGGGATCAACAAGACCCTCCGTACACCTGGACATGCAAACCGAGGTAAGATGATACCTCGAGGTATCCAGAACCATGTCTCGGACTGGATAGAACCGCCGAGACACACACAAGGTTGCTTGTCAACCACTGGGTCTAACCAGGTTGACCAGAACCTTACAACGACTCTCCAATAACACAGAAACCAAATCATGCCTGGGTACCTTCTGACACCCCACAAACATGGACACAGAACTCACAGGGTGTCCGGAACACTCGTGAGTCCATAGGTCAGTCATTGGGTCCCAACCGGACCGACTAGGACTCGAAATGAGCAAAAACACGAAATGCCGGTCGACCTGAACCCTGGGGTCGTCGACCTGACGGGGCCGGTCGACCGGCCCAGGTGGTCTGGTCGACCAGACCAGCGACTGGACCCATGACGGTCCGTGGGCGACTGTCGGTCGACTGACCCATCAGGTTCGTTCGATCGGTCACGGCGAAAAATCGGCAGAACCGAGCCCTAACGCCCGATTCCACGCCCCGTTCGATTCCAATCGAAGGGGAAAACAACCACAATCACAATCCCAACCTTCCACACTCCGGAAAGGGTCAAAATAACGCACAAATGGATTGAAAGGGGCAATTCTACCGAATTAACCCTATTTGGGTCACCGGGTTTCCCGGGCTCGTACCGGCCCCAAATGACAACCGATTGACACGAAATCAGCGGATCTGGAATGCTGGCATTCCAGAGATTCGATTGATACCAACTGATCTAAAAATCGTCGCCATTTTCCGACGAACCCTATGAACACCCCAAAAGTATGATTTTATCGAAACTGAGTGAAACCCACTCAAACTCGCACCGAACAATGCAAAATTATAGGGAAAACGTAGAGGAGAAGTAGAGCTTCCATCTCCGTACCTCCATCGAAGATTCCGTGCACCGAAGTGACTAAACGGCGCCGAAAACCACGTCGCGAGCTTGACCATCGGCTTTGAATCCACCGTTCGGGATCGCGCCAAAACCAATCCGATCCTCGCCCCATCACGCTCCGGACCACTCCCACGGCATCACCTCTACATGCCCGAGCCTCCTCCGTCTGCAGCCAGAGCCGGAAGGGCGAGAGAAGAGAGAAAATGGGGGAGAGAGAAGACACGGCGGCGAAATGAGAAGGGAGGAGAGAGGAAGGAAAGAAAAAGGAAAAAGGAAAAGAAATTAGGAAATTTACCTAATTTCCAAAAATCTGATAATTAGCCTGAAAATGGACTAATTCAGAAAAATACGTAAAAATAGTCAAAACGATCCTCTCAACGAGTACATCACAATTGCGGCGTCCACGAGTCGATGAACTGAGAAATAAACTCTCTACATGGTTCCGTAACTAGTACGAGATAAAAACCCACACGGATCGTAAAACTCAATTCAGGACCCACAAAAGCGATCCGAAACTCTCCGAAGAAGATCCGAAAGACCAAATAAGAATCCGATAAGAATCCATGACATTACATCCTCCCCTCCTTTAAGAAATTTCATCCTCAAAATTTAAGGACTAGCAAAAGAGAAGCGGGGAATAACAACCCCAAGACACATCTTGAAACAGCATGAATCTCGAAAAATACCATTCATAGGAACATAGTCAGACCGTAATCACAAGTACACGCTCTGGATCGAGCACGACACTAGTGAACACAAGTCTGACACCTCCGAAACAAAGCAACATCGTTTACGTCTCACATGAAAGGAGACACGACCCATGCCACGATGACAGATATCGGGAAAACAAAATGACAGACACGGCGAGTATCAGCTTAAACAAGGAGACATAGTCCTCTCAGCTGACAGCTCGACAACATCATCGGCAACAGTGCCAAAGGCAATAGGGAACACCTGGCACATAGGACACCAACGATGAAAAAGGAGCATCCCATCGCATCCTGACGAGAGCAAAACCATCTCGTATAGTGCCAACAGGGCACGCACAAGACGACAGGCGGAAATCGAAGCAACAGATAATCACAAACCTCATGCCAGCTGAAGACTGTACTGGACTTTCAGGACTCTGGAAACTGTATATCTCAGATTCCCATGTACTTCACACAACAACGCTCTGATACCAACTGTGACGACCCGGATCCCAGATATCGATTATACCCGATAGGACTACCGAGCAGACCCGATACCGCTTGGAACCCGTGAAGCCTCCCAAGAACTGTAAAGCTCCGAAGGGATAAAGGATTATCGTGTAGTACATTGAAGCCACAAAGCTATAACAGTAAGCAATTAAATTTCATTAATCGATTTGCTAAAGTAGCAGAAATAAAATTGCTTTTTAATTAACAGTTAAAATTAATAATTATACTAGAGTCCAGTCTAAAGGAAAGACAAGTACAGTCCAACAGCAAGAAGAACGTACACTGAGGTCGGGGGAAACCCGATGCAGGTACCGCTGGCAGCTACAGACACGCCACACCAGGAACCGCAGAAGGAGAACGACGCCACCCGCCTGAAAAGTAGGGGTGAGCCTCGTGTCAGTGGCTCAGTAGGGTCACGCGGATCCCCACTGAAAAATAACGCAATGACACGTTAAACAGCAGGTAAACAGTAGGAGTAGTAAAGCTGGAAAACTAAACTACAAAGCTGTAAAAGAAAACCGGAATAGAAAGAGTAGCTACAGCTACAAGAAAAGGGAAAAGTCGTACCTCAACGAAAACACGGCTGCCGAACTAACTTCGCCCCCCAGAACTACTTCGGGCAACAATAGGAAGGCGAACCCTGATCTGACAAAGTCAAGTGTTGCCGATCGGTCGGGCCCACAAAGATAGGCAAAATGCCTAAAAAGGACCTAGATAGACACAGATGCTCTAAAGCATACACGACTCGAGTGCCGTGCATGCTCTACTAGACATGACCACATACACGACTGGAACGTCGTGTACATGACACAACACTGACCTCGGGCAAGACCACGAGAGGGCTAACCCAGAAAGGTCACGACGTACGAGAAACGCGAGAGTCACGTGTCACGTGATGGAAGCACCTCCTTACTAGAAGAACAACAAGCTGTGTCCACTGACGTCTTATGCTGCGCCTACAAGTGTCTTGTCTACGCTGCCGCCTGAAGCACGACAGAGACTAAGACACGCTCAGAACCAGAACATGAACTATAGTAACGAGTGACTAGAACCACTTCTCCGAGGGAGTCCACTATCACACCCCATCCCCACGGGCCGGACCATCTACACCCATCAAGCCCGTTCACTGGAGAGAGATACATACTTATAGGGGTGATGAGATAGGTGCACTCAACTCACCTGGCCCATCCAAACCTCCCAAACCTCCCCAGTTCAATAGGAAGCCCTTGCATGCATGGTGCATTTTGGGATGTCTAGAAGTCCATGATTCTACCGATATTTGGTTGCATCTTGTGTATGCATGGCACACATTCGGATGTCCTGGTCCACCATTGCATATGTATGGGTTGGTCTAACAGTAGGTTTGTTTAGGGTCATGTGTGAGTCCGTGTTTTTCTTTATTTATCCAGTTTGTCAAGAGTCTATACATACATGTGTCGAGCATATTAGAAGTCGCATAGTCGGTCTCATGTCAGCTTGCGATGCCAGTCCCTTTCGAGTGTGAGGCAAGTCGGGTCTAATGCGTACGTTGTAGACTTGCTAGATCGGCTCTACCATTCTACCTCTCGGATCTAGTCACATAAAAGGACCCAGCGGTGATTCCTAGTGAGTCTTTGAGCCGTCTCCTCCCTTTGAGAGTGACCCCACCCCGGAGTGTCCACCACTAGCCTCATTCCCACAGCAACATGTGCATATCGAATATATACGGGCTGAGCAGGTGACGATTACTTAGAGTGGAGCGTACTCCGCGCTACCTGGTATGGTGTCCGATCCGCCGAAGCTACACGAGCAGCCGCACCCCTTACTCGATGGGGTCGAGTTCTTCCCACCCGGGGAGAATTGATGGGAATCAACACCAAGCACTAACATTTTATTTTTGCATTTGTATCTTTTTGTTTGTATTTCTATCCTTGGCTAATTGGGTTTGCAATTGTATGGCATTATAAGTCAATTTGTTAGTCTTTAGGAATCTTTAGGTTTCTTTGCAAAAGGCCTTTGGGTTTCTATGTAAAATGCCAGTAGGTCCAGCAGGGTCCCCCACCCTCTTTTATATTGATCCACCTAGGATCATGGGCCATGTGGGGCTGGTTCCATGTCCAAGATTGGACTTGGACCAAGGAGACAAAGTGGAAAAAAAATCAATTTTTTCTACCCAATTTTCAAAGGGGTGCCCCCCCTTTATACTATTTTATTCATGTTGTATTTTATTTAATTTGGTCATTTGACCACATGGGGGATTAATTATCTCATACCCTATTTGCCCCTCCCTAACCCTAGATCTGAGGGTAGTCTAAGTCTTTTTTCATTTGCACAAGAAAAATTTGCATTTGCACAAGAGAGCCCAAGGGCGCCCCTATCTTCCCTCTCCCCCTTAGAGCTGGACTGCTCTGATTTCTATGGTGTGAAGCCATAAACTTGGCAGATTCCAAGTTCTATCACCTCTGCTGGATGTGATTTCCAGCCATTGCCGCTGCCGCCTCCGTTCGTGCCGCCGTCGAGCCGCCACAGCAACATCTCCAAGCTGCTGTCCTGAACCACGACATCTAGAACAACAACCTGAAGATCTGGTTGGTCCTTTCAATCCCTTAGTCTGATGATCTTGAAAGTTTGAGAGATCATCCCCCTCCTTGTTAGCCATTCTCATTTTAAATTTTGTGTCAATCCGCCACCATTTGATATTTCTCCCAGTATTTTAGTTCCACCCCTGACAGTCTGCCAATCAGCAGATCTACGGGACAGTGTCTTGTTGTTGTATTTTTCCCGCCCCCTTAGCCTTCTCCAAAAATTCCCAATAAAATCATACGTGTTCCTCACATCCCCATCTTCCACTCATAATTTTCCCAGAGTCTCGATCTATCTTTTTTAGGTCGGTCAAAATTCAGTCTCAGGTAGATCATGTTCTATCTTGACTATCTGTAATTTCGGGCTAGAAACAACTACAACACATAGAGTTGAAGCCAATTTGAATAAATTATCACAACTCAGACTCAGCGACCGCCACTTCAGGGAGTCGACCCGGGATGTCCCACCATCGTCCTAGATAAGCACCGCCTTTAGAAGATCCCAGGAGGACGTCGTCCCTTTGGAGGTCGTTGTACGCTGTCCAACGGGCTGAACCAAGTTGGAACAGTACTGAGTCGGACCAGCAGCCCGTCTCTGACCCGATAGCCCTTTCGGCTTGCTGCCCGTCAACCCAAGATCATTACACATGTGTCCCATTGTAGCCCTTTACCTCCCTGCATAGAGTGGACAATAAAATTCACTACTGTAAATTATTGATAATTACTGTACCGGGAGTTACGGTTCTTGGCCGGGGTCACCTTCCCCACGCCCGGAGCGTGGAGGTATCGTGTCCGCTCCCTCCTGGAATTTTGCTTATTTCGTATATATTTCTATATGCCACTGCTTGCATGTGATAGGTCCTAGCCCGTTATAATTTTATCACCGCGGCGAGAGTGAGTGAGTGGAACCCGTCCCGCGACTCGATCCGAGCACGCGGAAAAGTCGATACCCGAGACTCATTGCTAGTTCCTCAACCACGCAGATCCACGTGTTTCCCTCGCTTAGGGACGTCCGCGAGCTAGAGTCCCAGGTTCGCATCCCGTTCCGCATCAAATTAGTATCATAGCTAAGTCGAGTCTAGGGTAGTCGATTAGTCGGTCCAAGGTGTCGCATTGCATTCCTATACCCGGTGTATCAAAAGGTGTTCCCAGAATGATAGGTTACGCCTATCGGGAAGGTAGCACACTTGCGTGAGTGCGATCTTCAGATCAAACCTCCGCCACGTACCGGATACTGGTTGAGTCTAGGTTTGTAGTCGAGTCTACATTTCAACTTTGCATTAGTGTTGTAGGGTCGTGTCTAGTCCATTAGGGAATCAGTTTGTCTTGTCACCAAGTGTCGGCATGGCCATCCTATAGCTCCCCGTGTCCCATGGATCGCCAAAAGCCCACGTCATATGAATGGTGGCGACACACCCAAGGATGGGGAACCCAATCCTACAACCTCCGTAGGCCCGAAGCCCTGGACTTCTATGGCTCCAAAGTCCCGAGCGACTACCTAAAGTGGGAAGCCGCTATGGACAACTACTTTGAGTGTTACATTATGTCTGATGTCATGGAAGTTGATTTTGCCTCAAAGCGGCTTTTTCACGAAGCCACCGAAAAATGGGGAGATATAGAATGCTTGAGGGAAATTAGGAGGCAATGGCCTATAGAGTTATGGCGTGAGATGAAGGGCGAGCTTAGAAGGGTCTACCTACCCGGCCCAGTCACCTCCAACCGACCCCACCCAATCACCTCCAACCAAGTGGGTCATAGTCGGAGGCCACGAGCCCCGCACGTAGATGAGCCCAGTCCCAAGATTAGGCCAATTGAACATGAGAAAACCCACCATGATGCCCCTAGCCCAAATCGCACCTTAGACGATCTCGTGCAAATGTTTATGGACCGGGTGGATAGGAGGGATAGGATGTTGGCATGACTCCTGCCCGAGCCTAAGGAGGTAGTAGCCGATAGTCTAAACCCGGTGTTGTCTACGGAGTCCCCAAGTCTTCTCCCCATCATGGAGGAAGTCCCTTCCCCAACCGAGGGAGATGTCGTGCTAGAACTTTCACCCTTCGAACTTAGCCGGAGTCATACCTACTTACTAAGGGTGAGATTGTCATTGTAGAGCCACTTCTTAGCTAGCTCAAACTTAGTCCCTAAAGCCTTTTTCTACCATCAATGGACCCCACACTACAAATAGTGCCAGTCAACTCATTCCATACCACATTCTGGTCTTGTCACCATGTTGATACATTGGATGACCTTTTTAAGGGATTAGACTGGCAATGGAAGTTGACGAACATGTTGGCCCCAGGCTTCGACCAACTCTATGGTGGTAGCTTCACACAGCTGGCCTTAGGGTCCATTACCTCCGTGTGCACCGTGGGTCATGTCACCACGGAGGTTCTCTTATTCATCCTTATGCCGGCCGAGCCGTATTTCATTCCACTTATCCCAAGGGAGGAACCATATCTACTTTATGAGACCACCGTCCCATCTACCCCAGTGCATGAAGGTGACCACCTACACCTTCATGAATTCCAAACGTGGGACCGTGGCCTATGGGAACCCAGCTCGAGGGGTCACACATTCTTTGATCCCTTTGACCCCTTCCCTAGTGAACCCCTTGACCCACCACATCTACTCCACTTCTTCAAGGGAGTCCACTATCACACCCCTTCTCCACGGGCCGGGCCATCTGCACCCATCAAGCCCATTCCCTGGCGAGATACACATACATATAGGGGTGATGAGAAAGGTGCATACAACTCTCCTGGCCCACCCAAATCTCCCAAACCCTCCCAGTCCAAAAGCAAGTCCTTGCATGCATGGTTCACTCTAGGATGTCTAGGAATCCCCCATTCCGCCAACCACCGGTTGCGTCTTTTGTATGCATGGCACACATTCGGATGTCCTGGTCCACCACTGCATATGTATGGGTTGGTCTAACAGTAGGTTTGTTTAGGGTCATGTGTGAGTTCGTGTTTTTCTTTATTTGTCTAGTTTGTCAAGAGTCTATACATACATGTGTCGAGCATATTAGAAGTCGCATAGTCGGTCTCATGTCAGCTCGCAATATTCGTCCCTTTTGAGTGTGAGGCAAGTCGGGTCTAATGCATACGTTGTAGACTTGCCAGAATTTGGGATCGGCTCTACCACAATGTCTCAGATCTAGTCACATAAAGGGACCCAGTGGTGATTCCTAGTGAGTCATTGAGCCATCTCCTTCCTTTGAGAGTGTCCACCACTAGCCTCATTCCCACAGCAGCATGTGCATATCGAATATATACGGGATGAGCAGGTGACAATTACTTAGAGTGGAGCGTACTCCGCGCTACCTGGTATGGTGTCTGATCCGCAGGAGCCACCCGAGCAGCCGCACCCCTTACTCTACGGGGTCGAGTTCTTCCCACCCGGGGAGAATTGATGGGAATCAACACCAGACACTAACATTTTATTTTTACATTTGTGTCCTTTTGTTTGCATTTATATACTTGGGTTAATTTTTTTGCAATTGTAAGGCATTATAAGCCACTTTGTTAGTCTTTAGGAATCTTTGGGTTTCCATGTAAAATGCCAGCAGGTCTAGCAGGGACCCCCACCCTCTTTCCCATTGGTCCACCTAGGATCATGGGCCATGTAGGGCTGGTTCAAAGTCCAAGATTGGACTTAGGCAGAGGAGACAAGATGGAAAAAAAATCCAATTTTACCTCCCATTTTCAAAAGGGTGCCCCCCCTTTAATATTGTTTATTCATGTTGTATTTTTTTTATTTTGGTCATTTGACCACATGGGGGAAGAAAATGATATCCCTTATTTGCCCCTCCCTAACCCTAGATCTAGGGACAGTTTAGGTCTTTTGTACATTTATATATAATCCATGTATTTTCATTTTGTGGGAATTAATGCAAAGAAAAATCAAGAATTGTTCTTGGAGCCTTGGGCACCCCTCTCTCCCTCTCTCCCCCTTGTAGCTGGACTGCTATAAATTCTAAGGTGTGAAGCAATAAACTTGGTGGATTCCAAGTTCTATCACCTTTGCTGGATGTGATTTCCAGCCGCCGCCGCCTCCGTTTGTGTCGCCGTCGAGCCGCCACAACCATTTCTTTACCCTGCTGTCCAGGATTCCGAGATCCAAGATAGAAGCTGAAAGAAAAGGTTGGTACGCCAAATCCAGTTATCTGATGATCTTGAAATTTTGATAGATCATCCCCCTCTATGTCAGCCATCCTTAATTTAAATTTTGTGTCAATCCGCCATCGTTTGATATTTTTCCCAGTATTTTAGTTCCACCCTTGACAGTCTACCAATCAGTAGATCTGCGGGATAGTGTTTGGTTGTTGTATTTTTCCCGCCCCCCTAGCCATCTCTAAAAATTCTGAAAAAAATCATACATGTTCCTGACATCCCCCTCTTCCACTCATAATTTTCTCAGAGTCTAGATCTACCAGTCCCCTATCGGTCAAAATTCATTTTCAGGCAAATCCTGTTCTGTCCTGACTGTCTGTAATTTTAGGCCAAAAACAACTACAACCCATAGAGTTTTTCATTTCCAATCTGTTTACTGGATGGATCTGAAAATAATATATGTTGTAGTCCTTTGAGTCTAGTTTCCAACGGTATCAATTTCTCCTTGATCCGATGCCAGATCTGGGTGTAACAATTATTTTCGTGAAGGCGCGCAGATCAGATCCGAGTCAAGCCAGCAGAAGCAGTCCAGGAATTAATTCCTCAGAAAATACACCGGCTCAGATTCGGCCGCCGCCGAGTTCAGAGATCAAAGAGGAGTGTTCCACCGGCGTCCTAGCCAGTCACCGCAGCCAGGATTCGACTGGAAGCCGCCATCCTAGTTGTTGAGTTCCCTTGCTGAACTGAGTTGGAACAGTACTGAGTTGGTACCGAGTCGGACCAGCAGCCCGTCTCTGACCTGATAGCCCTTCTGGCTCCCTGCCCGTCAACCCAAGATCGATACTCCCGGGTCCCATTGTAGCCCTTTGCCTCTCTGCGTGGAGTGGACACTAAAATTCACTGCTGTAAATTATTGATAATTACTGTACCGGGAGTTACGGTTCTTGGCCGGGGTCGCCTTCCCCACGCCCGGAGCGTGGAGGTATCGTGTCCGCTCCCTCCTGGCATTTTGCTTATTTCGTATATATTTCTATATGCCACTACTTGCATGTGATAGGTCCTAGCTCGTTATAATTTTATCACCGCTGTGAGAGTGAGTGAGTGGAACCCGTCCTGCGACTCGATCCGAGCACGCGGAAAAGCCGATACCCGAGACTCATTGCCGGTTCGTCAACTGCGCAGATCCACGCGTTTCCCTCGCTTAGGGATGTCCGCGAGCTAGAGTCCCAGGTTCGCATCCCGTCCCGCATCAAATTAGTCTCGGGTAAGTCGGTTGAAATCAAGTGGAGTTGGAGAGAACTCAGCAGGCGAGCGGCCATGAAGACTTCGCATGGCACGGTCGACGAAGGCTGCGGCGGTTGGCTAACGCAGGTCAGCAAGCGGCCAAGTCGGCTGCATCATCCTTCAACCATTACGGCTTCCAAGGTGGCAGGTGGCCAGTAGCTTCTTCGGGCGCGGCAGGGGAGGCCAGGGCGGCCTTCTCGCGGGCGCAGGTCTTCACACGCCAACACACACCGTGTTTCACGCAGAGGAGAAGAAAATGTGATTATCAAAGAACGTGGGTAGAGGGTGTTCACATGGAAGCCAAGGGATTGTCTTGGGGCCCTATAAAAGGAAGGGAGATGGGGGCTCACGGGGTTCCTCTCCCCCGCTCTCTTGTTACGTAGATAGGCTCTCCCCTCTCCTCTCTCTCACTTAGATAGCTTTCCCCCTCTCTATTATGCACTTCTTACGTAGATAGCTCTCCTCTCTCCCCATCTCTTGTCATTTCTTTTATTGTAATTTATTTGTTTTGTTGTAATTTTTATACATTGCAAGTTAGTTTTAATTCATGTGTTAATTCCAGTAATGTTGTTATTTTCAGTTTTACTTAGCACAAATTCCCTCCATCTCTCTAATCTCTCTTCCTAAATTCTTTATCCTTCACCCTCTAAACTTCTTCTAAGGATGGTCAAGAGAAGCGGTTCCGATCCGGACGAGTGTACGTAGCCGTTCCCGACGACTCGCAAATCAAAGGCTCGAGGAGACGACACCGTTATCATACCACGGCCGCACCAACTATCTTAACTTCATCTATTTTATTTCGCATTTAATTTTGTTGGATTAGATAGGTTTATTTCATGTTCTTTAAATTATGAAAATCTAAAACATTCATCTATTTTACTTTAAAAAAAGAAATTCAAAGTTTTCAATCTCAACATACCTCTCCGTGGATTCGACCCGTGCTCACCAATGTATTACAGTTAATTTGTATTGTATTGTGAGTTCGGTATTTAATTTTGATTGATTGCCGCAAGTTTTAACGACGAACATTTCGGCCATATCAATTTTTGACGCCATTGCCGGGGAGGTTAGTATGAGTTGAAAATTTTATTTTTTCTTTTGTATATATTTATAAAAAAAGATTTTTTTTGATATTTGTCTTCCCTTTCTACATATCCTTAAAAAAAATCAATAAAAATAATAATAAAGGATGAGGGATCGCGCTGCAAGTCAGTATCTCAACCTTCTCTCTTGTGATTTAATTTATTTTTCTATATTTTTTTAGCTTTTATATTTAGAAAAATCTCAAAAAAAAATAAATATGCTGGTTAGATAGCTTTATTAATTAAAAAAATACTTAATCATAAAAATAAAATCTTCATTCAAAGATTAGAAGCCACACAACATGTTCTAGGTCATGCATCATGTAGGTTGTATTTATTTTATTCCATATTTATGTTTTAAAAAAATAATTGTTCATGCATTTGCATCTTAAACCCCTTGTTTGAACATGTTTGTTGCATCTCATTCTTCAAAACACTCTAAGGGCACTACCCCTAAATAAGATAAGGTGGGGATATCATCACCCTTCCTTAGCCCACAAATCACTTTTTCCTTGCATCTTTGCATGACCTAAGCCATAAATAAAATTCAGTAGACATTGGCCCTAGGTTCACACTGTGATTTTTGTGCTATTTAGGTTTACTCTCTTGTGAAAACCGGTGTCTAAGGTAAGACGGTCGGACGACAAATGCCTTAAGCGGGCTAGTGGTTCTCTAATTAGGTCCCTGCGAAAGTAGGGGAGCCTCCCACTATCCCACCCCTTACCTGGCCGGTGAAAATATTGAGGGTGAACTTAAGTTGTACTTTAGTCATTTTGTGAAACCCCATTTGTAGGTCTAAGTCGCATCTAGGTCGTCAGGTAATTTATGTGTTAACTTGTTTGTGTATGTACAAAAAAAATAAAAATTAAAAAATTAAAAAGAAAAGTAAAACAAAAATAAAAATAAATCCTCATCTTCTCTCTCTTCGTCTGAGTCAATGTTATTTTCAAAAAAAAAATTGTGGGTTTCTAATCTTAATATTACAAAAAAACTAATCCAACATAATAAATAAATAAATAAAAATAAAAAAAGATTAAACCAAAAAAGTAGATCAATAAATAAAAAAATTTGAAAAATTTGAAAAAAAATTGATAAAAAATTGAAAAAAAATTTGAAAAAAAATCTTTCTGGGATCTAACCTATTATTTATGGCCATCAATCTTGGAGGATCATTATGAAGGAACATTTTCCCTTCTACTTATAAACCCTCAACCTGTATTGAACAACCTGACATTCTGGTAGATCATTATGAGATTGACCCTAGTCTCATCCAGATGCTCCCATCTTTTTATGAGAATCTCAATGAAAATCTTTATAGGCATCTAGATGATTTTCTAGAAGTTTGCTCTCTGGTCAAAATGCGAAACTTTAGTGATGATGCCCTTAGGTTGATCTTATTTCCATTCTCCTTGAAAGATAAAGCAAAATATTGGTTAAGGAGTTTTGGAAAAACCATCAGGACTTGAGAAGTTATGCAGTTGGAATTTTTGAGAAAATTTTATCCCATAGTCCGGACCCACATGATGAGAAGGGCGATTATGGGATTTACTCAACTTCCAGGAGAGCAACTTCATGAATCTTGGGAGAGGCTCAAGGATTTGTTATGTCAATGACCACACCATGGGTTGCCCAAATAGCAAATTATGTTTACATTTTATGAGGGGTTATCTGATTATGATAGGCAAATGGTGGACACATGTTGCGGAGGGGTATTTATGAACAAAAATGAAGATGAGGCTTATCATCTGTTTGACATCTTGAGTGAAAATTCAATGAATCATGTCTCACTCTCATCTCTTCAAAAATCTGTAGGATCTTTCAAACATGCTGAAACTTCAATCCAAGATTTTACGGAAACCTGTGCGTTCTGTGCCAGTATCACTCACCATATGAGTAAATATCCTACTGTAGCCCGACTCCCACCAGTCATCCAAGCTCAAATCCAAAATACCCTAGGGTTCTCTCCGCGCCAGTGTGATACCTTTTCAGATGATTATAATCTTGGCTGGAGCAATCACCTAAATTTGCCTTGGATGGAAGCCCATTTGTCTAAACTTTCACCCCATGAAGCCCATGAGCGGCCTGTGTGTACTCAACTTCAGCCCCACCCATCTCACCCAAACTTCCAAAGCAACATGGATACTAGGGGTGATTCACCGGGCCACTACTTTGAACCTCAATTTGTGTACTCTCAGTCTACTTACCATGGCTCTCCTTCAATATTCAACCAACCCCCTCAATACATTAATGATGATGATGATGATCTGATGCCGGTCATTTTGGCTCAAGATGTCACTACTGGGAATGAGGGGGAGTACACTCGCAAAACCATGGAGGAAGGGAGGGAAGTAGGGGGTGGCTTCAAGGATAATGATGATCATATTGATATCGGCACCCCATTCTATGAATGTTTTGAGATTGAGAATACCACTCTTAAGAATAGTGGACCAAACAACTCAACTGAGGATATGCATGAAGAGGAGGATTGCTTTGTAATTAATAATCTTGTTGGTTTAATGAAAACAACTTTTGAATATCTTCCTCCTCTTGGAGAACATGATGATGGGGCCTTGTTGGAAAAGTTTACATTTCATCTACCCACCCTATTATTGGAAAATTTGATTGATAATCTTCAATTGAGTGAGGAGTGTGATGAAGGGGTCTTATTTGAGAAATTCACATTTGATCTTACCCCTGAGCCCTTTATGTTTGAATCATTGGATGAATTAGATTCTAGGCTTACGCTTCCTTCTAATTTGATTCCCCTGATAGTACAACCTCTCCAATATGACATTCTAGGACCTGAGGGGGATGTGCCAGCAATATTCACCTTTGATTTGACTTCCCCTCAGGAAGATAAGTTAATCAGTGCCCTTAATGCTCATGATGCTATTATTGAGAGGAATGTGGCTAATCATGACAATCTTATTCATATGCCACCAGTGCCTGACCAAGTTACTATGGTGGAAGTCGTTACTAAAGGGATAGTCAGGAGGGACGATACAGTACAAGGGGACCAATGAGTAGATGTTATGCAAAGGTTCCACCTTAATCTTGAAAGATTATTGGCCATTGATCCTTTCATGATCCCAAAAGATGAAAACTGGCTCACACATATAGTTAAAGTTAAAATCAATAATGTGAAAGCCCATCATATTTCTAGCCCCTGTACGTACATGTTTACTCTTGTCTTCTAACGGCATAAGGGTTGGAATTTGAGGGAGAACAAGATCACTTGGTGGCTCATTCTGACTGCAACGCGTTGGTTAGTGAGCTGCATTGCGTCTGGCTGAAGACGTAAAACTTAGCGCTTCTTGGGAGGTAACCCACAAGTTTTATAATTTCCGTGTGCTAATAAATGGCTTCTTGGGAGGCAACCCAACTTTTTTCTTGTGTTTTTATTTTTATTTTATAGGTGTGAATAAAGGATAAGTTGGAGGGAGAGACGAGATTGATAAACGGCCAAGTACCGCCTTTTATTCAAAAGCCGAGCCCGTCAAAGTTCACTTCCGTCAGGTTGTCCCGTTTCTTCACAAATTTCATGTCTATATTGTTCTATTCATCCATCTTGTTCATGCCATTGAGGATAATGCCATTTAAGTTGGGGGGACGGAAATCATGTTGCACATGTTGCATTCATATACAACCTCATTTTTTTTCTTTCAAAATGAACAAAAAAATAAAAAAATAAAAAAATTAAAATTAAAACTAAAACCCATTTTGAGTTTCATGATTCATGCTTCCATTGAAAGTAATTCTGGAATATAAATGACTGGATAAGGATGATAGAAAATTGATCTAGCCATGGAAAACTGATAAAATAATCTCTTTAAAGTTCATGTGCACTTTAGAAAAATGAAAGAAAATCACTTTGCACGCTAAAGAAACAAGTAGGACAAGCCTTCTGCTATTTTGGGTATATTGCCTGATTTTCAGCATCTCTTAAAGAAGAGATCTTTTATAAACTTTCTGTTAAGTTATCTATCAAAATTAGTGCAATAGCACGTTGAAAAAAAAAGAGAAAATACCATGAAAATGCTCTAAATCTGAGTAACCGGGCCTACTTCACCTAAGACGTGTTGAGGTTCGCGTCAAAAGAAAAAGGGAATCTTGATTTGTGAAACCGGGCCTGCTTCGAGGTTCGCGTTAAATAGTGAATGGTAGTACAACATCATGTGTGTAGAAAAATAAAAAAATTCCTAAGGGATAAAGCAATAAGGTAGATAAAAAGCTAACATGCTTAATGCTCTGATTAAGAGGTGCAGGGTTGAAAGGCACTTATTTGGAATAGCAAATAAGGGGTGCAATTATCTACGCTGTGGATTTAGTATTTGCACATGTACTAGTGCTATTGAACTTTGATTTGAATTCTTGATCATGTACCTTAATTTTCAAATCTAAGGCTAGTGTGCGTTAATGCTTTCAGATTCCTAATCTTCAGTTAATTCTGTGAAAGAAAAGCTGGATATGAAAGTATGGACTTTTCAAACTCTTGTTGGTCCTAAAATTTTAATTATTTGCATTGCTAAGGGACTAGCAATGAGTAAGTTTGGGGGGTGTGATAAGTGTACATTTTTACATGTTAATTAATGTTAGAACATATTTTTATGAGCTTTAATATGTATCACTATACATTTATCACACTTAATCACAATCTAGTGTAAAATATTTAGTTTGATATAATTAAGTAATTTTAATAAATAAATTTGCTTATTTTGCAGGCACAAAAAGGATGTACAAGTTTGCACAATAACGGGCCAACGTCCGTTAAAGATGAAAAGGGAAAAAAAGAGAAAATAAAAGTACAAATGGGCCAAAGGCCTATGGACTTGTTAAAAGAAAAAAAAGTGAGAAAACAAGAAAAAAATAAAAAAAATAAAAAAATAGTTGACTTTTAATAGATATATATATATATATGATATATATATATATATATATATATATATATATATATATATATATATATATTACGCTGAAGAAGGCCAACGTGGCCAAGTGCATGGCGAGAAGGGCATTCAACGCCCTTGGTCGTCGACAGGCGTAAGCGGCGGTTGGCTAGCGCTGATGGCGGGTCTTCACGGGCGGACGAGGCAACGACGTGGCGCTGGCAGGCTTCTTCAACGACAGACAAGGCACTGTGCCACATGCAACGAGGGCGAGGGCTTCGCTGGCGGGTCTCCATTGGCCAGGCAAAAGCTGGCGAGTAAGTGGCCAAGGCGGCTGGAGGTGTTGGTCAACGGTCGACGCAGGTGCTTCTCGCGGGTGGCTCTCTCACATTGCAGGCGGGCGGCCATGCAGACTTCGCAAGGCACGGTTGACGAAGGTTGTGACGGTTGGCTAACGCAGGTCAACAAGCGGCCAAGTCAGCTGTAGCATCCTTCAACCATTGCAGCTTCCAAGGTGGCAGGCGACTAGTAGCTTCTTCGGGCGTGACAAGGGATGCCAAGGCGGCCTTCTCGTGGGCGCAGGTCTTCAACACGCCAACACACGTCGTGTTTCACGCTGAGGAGAAGAAAATGTGATTTTCAAAGAACGCGGGCAGAGGGTGTTCACGTGGAAGTAAAGGGATTGTCTTGGGGCCCTATAAAAGGAAGGGAGATGGGGGCTCACGGGGTTCCTCTCCCCCTCTCTCTTGTTACGTAGATAAGCTCTCCTCTCTCCTCTCTCTCACTTAGATAGTTTTCCCCCTCTCTATTATGCACTTCTTACGTAGATAGCTCTCCTCTCTCCCGTCTCTTGTCATTTCTTTTATTGTAATTTATTTATTTTATCGTAATTTTTATACATTGCAAGTTAGTTTTAATTCATGTTTTAATTCCAATAATGTTGTTATTTTCAATTTTACTTGGCACAAATTCCCTCCATCTCTCTAATCTCTCTTCCTAAATTCTTTATCCTTCACCCTCTATGTTAGTTCACACGATGGGTAAGCTAGAAGGGGGGGGGGGATGAATAGATCACCCCCAAATTCAATCTAATTCGAAGATCGACAAAAATAGTTCAAAAATGCAGTAGGATCCTTCTCAAGATTAGCCACGAAACAACAAGAGAGACAAAAGCTCAATGGAACTAAGACATAAGTAGTGCAGAGATCAAACACCTGGCGAGCTGAACACAGAAGCAGACAAGATCAAACCACACCAAGAGACAGAAGATTTTTAAGGTGGTTCGATTGCGGTCTGCAATCTACGTCCACCCCTTACTCCACTAGGGTAAGGCTTCCTTGCACTAAGCAATAAAAGCACCGCAGACTCAGTCTGCTGACATCCGCTGCCTTACAGCTTGCCACAAGGGAACAAATCCCTCAACACTGATCCTACGACGTATAGGATCTGAACCTGAGCTTGCCCCAGCAAGATCAGAACAGGAGGACCAACCTCACTTCCTCTAAACCAGAGGGTACACACGAGTGAATTCCCTACACTCGCAACCGGAGAACCAATCTCCCTTCCTCTAAGAACACTTAGAGGGTAACAAGGCAATATAGAAGAAATGGATGAAACAACTTGAAAACGAAAGAAAGAAAAGAAAACAATCACTCAAAACAGAGCGAAAATGTGGCTTCCAGAGAAGCAGTCTTTCAAGTTGAAATAAAGAAATGATCACTCAAACTCTCCCATGTCTAGACATGCTCTTCTCTCGAATAGGGAGATTTCAGCACACGCAGTGGCTTCAGATGCTCTCATTTTTTCAATATTTAGCAACTTTCTCTTGTAGTCTTCAACCTCTTTTTATAGCCAAACGATAGCGCGTGGCTAACACGATTCCCGCCCATTTCTTCTCACAGATCTGATCCCTTTTTGGTTTCACGTGTCAGGATCATCCTATCTATTCTTTGCTTCAGATCACGAGCCCTTAAACCTGGTACATTGACTTCCACGTGGAGTGACCTCACTGGTTATGGCTTCGCTCAACACATGCTCGACCATGTTACAACCCTGCCAAGCAAGAGAAGATATTCGTGAGGGCTATATAGACCAAGGTCATGCACAGACTTTACGTATCATATAGCGAGACAAGCACAGACTCTAACTGACATGCAATAACCTTAAAGCTAATGACATAGACACATGCACAGACCGTATCTCAAATAATGCTTAGACCATGTGTCGTGAATTGCATGATAAGCACAAATTTTACAGCAATGCACAGACTTTGATTATGCATAAGCCAAGACATGCACTGGCCTTACGTGCGTGCATCCACAAGGATTGCACCGACCTTGAGTAGAGAATAGCACAGACTTGTTAAGCACAGAACAAGAATTGCACCGACTTGATCATGCGTGGAAGACACTTGCATCGAGGTGCTAAAGCAAATATTGCACCGACCTCTAGCATGAGACACAGAGTGAGACACTGTGTAAAACACAATACACGCACTGAGATTAGACCTATGACTTCTTATGCACGGACTTAGCAAAGAAGTGTGCACAGACTTTATGTGCATGGTGCGAGAGTTGCACCAACTTGATTTCATGCAACAATGATTGTTGCACAGACTTGTTGTGCTAGGAATACAACATGCACGGACTTAGTCGCGTGCCTCAATGAGAATTGCACCAACTTTCTGCTAGCATGCACAGACCCTATTCAGTTAAGATGCAACATCTGCATGGATTGAATATGCGTAAAACAAAAGATACACCGACTTGATTTCGTAACACAAAAATTGCACCGACTATGAAATGCACGAAAGACATGATATGCACCGAGTTGACAGTGAATGCACCGACTTGAAATGCACATAAGCAAAGTGTGCACCAACTTTCAGTTCATGAGGGCATTTCCAAACAGCTCAGTGTAAATCAGACAAAAAACACTATATGAAGTATATGTGTTGATAGGCTAATCAAGTTTGACTTATAGTGTATGACATCATCAAAACCATAGGGATGCAACAGTCTCCCCCTTTTTGATGATGGCAACACTATGAGTCAATCTATGACAATGCACCTAAAAATGAGTGATCAAGCATGCATGCTCCATGTCACACTAACTCCTGCCAATGCAAAATGACTCTCCTCCCCTTGACTCTCCCCCTTAAAACTCTCCCCCTTTGATATCATCAAAAGGAGATGAAAGAGATATGTAGCTGTTGGATAAGTGAGAGTAAAATGCAGTATTTTCATAGTGAGAATGACTTATGAGTAGATCTTAAAAGATTAAGTAGGGCACTAAAACAAACGAAGATTCTTCAAATCAAGTAATCAAGAAAGACCTGGAAGAGGGAGTGAAGTTTATCTGCATACAAAGGATATGATGAGGAATCAAGGGTGAACAGATATGCCAAGAGAGAGATGTTCAAAACTATACTCGTTGGACTGCAAGAGACTGTTTCTCAGAACAAGGTTCTTTAGGTATTGAGGACAAACAGCCCATGAACAAGTAACAAGAACCAGGGATTTGATTGAAACATATTTTTCTTTAACGAGCAGAAAAGAGATCAATAGGTAACTTGGTAGGTCACATCTTTGACATTAAGGAGACACCTTGATCAGAGGCCAGACTCTCCAGTTACTCAATGTGAAAACCGTATTACCTCTCTTTTTAGAGAACAGAGTTAGTAACTGTGGCTTTTTACGTGAGGAGACACCTTGATCAGAGGCCAGACTCCCCAGTTACTCACCACTTAATTACCATTGCTCTGTCATGCTAGAAAATTTTACACTTCTTAACAGAGATAATATGACACCTCATGACTGAGGAAAATTTTCATTTCTTTTTGATGAAACACTCAGTTTCTCAATAATCAGACCATTGCTCTGAGCATGTAAATTTTTGTTTTTATCCCCTTATATATATATATATATATATATATATATATATATATATATTTAAATATGAGTGTTTGAAAATAATACCTACCAGAAGCACTGATTCTTAAAGAATGTGTTCCTTGAAGTCTAGGTTTCAAGTTTTTAGCATATATCATGACATATAAGTTTATCTTGTTCCATGATCATGAAATGTGTAAGGAGATATACTTCGAACATCTTATCCAAGTCTTTGCTAAATTACTAGATATAAGATTCTAGCTGAGCTTTAGTTGTTCAGACTTAAGGATTTAAGACAAGTATGGGATTCTACTTGCTGTGAATGAAATGTTTTAAATCTTTCATAAGAAACAACATCAACATACATCTCTCAAATGCTTCTGAATCAGTCAATCATCGCACACTAACCAGCTCCCCCTCACAAAATGCAAGAATTTTTTTTTCAAAGCAAACACTCCTTCTCAGAGACAACTCCCCCTCACTCAATGATCTGTTATTCATATAAGACTCATGCAGTATATGCAAATGCACAGACCCCTCAGCTTAACAGCTCGCATATAGATATAGATAGAACTCCCCCTCACACTATGATAAGATATGAAGACATACTCATGCTAAGTGGTTAAGGACACAGAGGAAGGACAGGTTATTCATGGAAGCAAAACATTTTATTCAAGAACAATGTAAATGTAAATGCTGAAAACAAAATCATGAGGGCATTTTATTCATGGTGCTAAGATTTAAAAATACTTAACTCTCCCCTCAAAGATGTGAATTTTTCATTATCCAGTGGCTTAGTGAAGATGTCAGCTATTTGGTTTGCAGTGCCTACATGGATTAATTCAAATGTTCCTTGGGAAATCTCATCTCTTATAAAATGATGTCTTATTTCTATGTGTTTTGTTCGAGAATGCAAAACAGGATTCTTGACTAGATTGATGGCACTAGTATTGTCACAATATATAGGTGTGCACCCCAGGTCTACTCGATAGTCCTGAAGTTGGTGTTTGATCCAAATGACTTGTGTACCACAACTCCCTGCAGCTACGTACTCAGCCTCTACAGTAGAGAGTGCCACATAGTGTTGCTTCTTGGAACCCCAAGAGACTAAACACCCACCTAGAAATTCACAATGTCCACTAGTGCTTTTTCTATCTAGTTTACACCCGACATAATCAGCATCTGTATATGCAACAAGATCTAATGTGTGTGATGTAGGAAACCATAAACCTAGGGTGTGTGTAGCAGATAAGTATCTAAAAATTCTTTTTACAGCTGCTAAGTGTAATTCAGTGGGTCTAGATTGGTACCTAGCACACATTCCTACACTGAACTGTATATCAGGTCTCGAGACAGTTAAGTAGAGCAAAGATCCAATCATACCTCGGTATATCTTTGCATCAACTTCTTTACCTGATTCGTCTGCATCCAATGATGTGTTGGTACCTATTGGTGTTGTAATGTGCTTCAGATTGATCATGCCAAACCTCTTGAGGATGTCCAATGTATATTTGGTCTGGTTGATGAAGCATCCATCCTCAAACTGCTGTACCTACAAGCCAAGGAAATACTTTAATTCACCTACCAAACTCATCTCAAACTCTGCAGACATCAATTGAGAAACCTCATTGCATAGTTCAGTATTTGTTGAACCGAAGACAATGTCATCTACATATACCTGAACTATGATGAGGTCTTTATTCGAACTCTTGGTAAATAAGGTTTGATCCACCTTACCTCTGTGGTAGCCCTTGCTGATCAGAAATTCTTTCAGCCTTTCATACCAGGCTCGAGGAGCCTGCTTTAGACCATACATGGCTTTATTCAACCTGAAAACTTGGTTAGGTTGAGGAGAAAATTGAAATCCCGGAGGTTGTTCGACAAAAACTTCTTCTTTAATAACTCCATTTAAAAATGCACTTTTAACATCCATTTGTTGAAGTTTTATGTTTTTAGAACAAGCGAAAGCTAATAAAATCCTAATAGCTTCCATCCTAGCAACAGGTGCATAGGACTCATCAAAATCAACTCCAAATTCCTGACAGTAGCCCTTGGCTACTAGTCTGGCTTTATTTCTCGAAATAATTCCATCCTCATTCATTTTATTCTTAAAAACCCATTTAGTTCCTATGACATTTGTATTTTCTGGTCTTGGAACTAGCTCCCAGACATTATTTCTTTCAAATTGACCTAACTCCTCACACATAGCATTAACCCATGATTGATCATTTAAAGCCTCTTCTACTATTTGGGTTCAATCTGTGAGACCAAAGCAACTAGGTCCTGATTATGAATATTTCTAAAGTGAGACCTTGTTCTGAGTGGATCTTCAAGGTTGCCTATGATGTTATCTACTAGGTGATCTTTTAAAATTTTCAGATTTGTTGAAGACTCACCTGCTTCAGCTGAGCTTACTTGGTTGGAGGTACTTGATACTTTAGGTGGTTTAGCTTCTTCATTCTCTTTGTCCTCCAAGAATTCTCCATCTTCTTTTGAGCACCTGTCATCATTATCTAAGTTAGTGAGATTGTTTGATTCATCAAATATGATGTGAGGTGTTTCTTCTACAGTCTTATCTGTGTAGTTGAAAACCCTATATGCCCTAGTTGTTTCAGAGTATCCTAGAAAGATTCCTGGAGTACTCCTTGCGTCAAATTTGTCTAGGTCTCTTTTATTGTTGTTGTGGATGAAACATTTTGAACCAAAGATTTTGAAGTATGAAACATCAGGCTTCTTACCTTTCAAGAGTTCATAAGGTGTTTTCTTATGGCTGGGTCTTACCAAGGCTCTATTAATGGTGTAGCAAGCGGTGTTGGCTGCCTCTGCCCAAAATCTTCTAGGTAGTTGACTCTCCATCAGCATGGTTCTGGCCATCTCAATGATTGTGCAGTTTCTTCTCTCCACTATACCGTTCTGCTCTGGAGTCCTGGGAGAAGAAAATATGTGAGTCAGTCCCTCTTTATTACAAAATTCAGAGAATGTAGCATTTTCAAATTCTCCTCCATGGTCAGACTGAATCATAGAAATTCTGTGAATTCCTTCTTATCTGACTTTATTGAAAAGATGTTCAAACTTCTGAAAAGCATCATTTTTATTTGCCAAGAAAAATAACCAAGAATATCTAGTAAAATCATCTACAATAACAAGTCCGAATCTTTTACCATTCAGGCTCTAAGTCCTGGTTGGACCAAAGAGATCCATATGCAAAAGCTCCATTGGTCTGGATGATAGAGACTCAGATCTGAGTTTGAATGATTTTCGGGTTTGTTTGCCTAGAGCACAGGCATCACATGGTTTTGAAATAGAACAAAATTTGATTTTTGGCAATCCTCTATTTAAATCATGTTTAACCAATTTATTCAAAGAGGAGAAGCTAGCATGACCTAAACGTCTGTGCCACATAAAAGCATTATTCTCAAGATCAGCAGATAGACAGAGATTAGTTTGAGATTTTTCTTTTAGATCAACAATGTATACATTATTAACTCTATGAGCTTCAAACATGACTTTGTCAGAATTTATTTCAAGAATTTTACATGCATTGTTATCAAACAAAATTTTGTGACCCTTGTCACATAGCTGACTAATGTTGAGCAGGTTTTGTTGAAGACCTTCCACAAGAAGAACTTTTTCAACGGAGTTTGTGGAGGACTTACCAACTGTTCCAATGCCAACAATTTTACATCTGTTCTTTCCTCCGAATTTGACCAGACCCCCTAACTTCATTTCCAGCTTGCTGAATTTGGATCGGTCACTTGTCATGTGCCTGGAGCAGCCGCTATCTAGATACCACTTGTTGTTCTCGGCTACTAGGCTAACCTGCATAGAGTAAATTAAGCAAAGTGGTTTGGAACCCAAGATAGATTGGGTCCAAAAACATTATTCAACTCTCTAAGCAAACACTTTGGAATTCAGACCTGTCTCAAGGTATTTTTCATTTGCACTCTATTTGCAGTTTTGTTGAAGTTATGACTCAAATTCTGTCCACTTGATTTATTGATGTTGAACCTGTTCCTGTTGGTGGACTGTTCATTCCTCGGGTATCTACTGTACCCAGACTATCTAGGAATAGTATACTCATTAAAGAATCCCCGAGGATGAGCATGATTTCCCCAATATCTTCTATATTGACACATGTTCTTATTGAAGTCTGAATTTCTGTTGTGGGTCATTTGCCTGGTTCTGTTAACACTCTTGTTCTGGTTGATGGACATGAAAGCTTGTCTGGTTGATTTCTTAATAGTTTTGGAGTGTTCTTGGGCATGGAGTGTTCTTGGGCATGGTTTGTTGAATTATTTTCTATTCGCTGGACATTCTGATCATGACTAGAACTTGATGGTGTGTCCATTTTCTCTTTTCCCTTTTTGGATAGAATGTTGTAGTTTTGAATTCAAAGCTTCTTTTGTGTGTTGGATTGAAACCCAAACCCTCTCTGTTAAAATTAACCCTTGTACCTAACATGGTGTCTAAGTTCGTCTTTCCTTGAAATTTTTTTTCAAGAGTTCTCTGTTTATCTTCCAGCTCCTTCTGCAATTTTTCACACTTTTCTTGAAATTCAGAATTGACCTTCCTAACAGCTTCATATTTTTTAGTGATTAAGCTATTTTCACTTCGACTCTCTTGAAGTTTTGACTTAAGTTCATCAAGTTGTTTTTGTATTTCCTGACTTTCAGACTTAAGGTCTTCATTTTCTTTTCTAAGAGAGTTCATCTCTTCTAATTCTTCCTTGAACTTCAGATTTTCTTGGTTAGTTTAGATCTATTCTTCAGTG
Source organism: Amorphophallus konjac (assembly GCA_022559845.1). NCBI lineage: Eukaryota > Viridiplantae > Streptophyta > Magnoliopsida > Alismatales > Araceae > Amorphophallus > Amorphophallus konjac. The sequence goes on along the minus strand of CM040122.1, from coordinate 158,206,077 downwards.
ACAGCATTCAGTGTTCTCTTAACCATCATATGCTCTTTACTCAAAGCGTTAAACTTAGCTAGCAGCTCGGCATAGGAATCTTCCCAATCATCAATTGTAAAGTTCTCAAAAATATTGGTTACCTCTTCATCGCTTTTGGCCATGAGGCATATTCCTTCTTCGTCTTCCTCTGAAGAGCTAGCCTCTGGGTCTTCCTCCTCATCACTCCACGTGCAGACCATAGCTTGAGGTTTCTTCTTCTGCACCTTGGAGGCCTTCTTCTGGAGATCAGGACATTCACCTTTTATATGTCCTGTCTTCCTGCAGTGATAACATGTAATCTTCTTAGTGCTCCTATTTTTATCATTGTTAAAATCAAACTTCTTACCAGGGGATACGACCCTTTCCTTCTAAATGTTTTTCCCTTCGTTCTCAGAAACTTCTGAAACTGTCGAGTGAGCATAGCTTGCTCCTCTTGATCAAGGTCTGACAAACCGTCAGACTCCCCACTGCTACTACCGCTGCTGCCGCTACCTTTACTGCTGGACACCTTGAGGGCAATGTTCTTGCCCTTCTTCACCATTCCTTCACCATTCCTTTTGAAGTTCATTTCGTAGGTCATTAGGGATCCTATCAGTTTAGTGACTGTCATTTTCGACAGATCCCTAGACTCTTCTGTCACTATGGCCTTAGTGTGCCAAGCGGGGGATAGCGACCTAAGGATTTTCCTGACAATGTCCCCTTCTGAAACTTGTTTCCCAAGCCCATTCAGACTGTTAGTAATTAATGACAACCTGACATACATTTCAGTGATCGTCTCCTCAGATTTCATTTTGAACAATTCATATTCAGAGGTCAGCATGTTTACCTTAGTGGCCTTCACTTGGGATGTACCTTCATAGATTAGCTCCAATTCATCTCACATCTTCTTGGCAGTTTTGCAGGCTGAGATCCGGGCATATTCATCAGGGTGAACCGTACACTGAATGATGTTCAGGGCCGACCAGTTGATGGTTGAAAGTTTGACGTGATCCTCCGTCCACGCATCTTCATTCGGTGGAAGATCATAAGGCCCTACGGTGATCACTCTCCATAGCTTGTGGCTCTGTGCTCTCATAAACACCTCCATCCTATTTTTGAAGTAGAAATAGTTATTACCATCAAAGAAAGGAGGGCGGCTTATAGACTATCCCTCAGCCATGAAGCTTCGAGGATCACTAGATCCAGAATTACCCTGGCCATTGGACCACATGATGGGTAACCTGCTCTGATACCAAATGTTAGTTCACACAATGCGTGAGCTAGAACGGGGGGATGAATAGATCACCCCCAAATTCAATCTAATTGAAGATCGACAAAAATAGTTCAAAAATGCAGTATGATCCTTCCCAAGATTAGCCACGAAACAACAAGAGAGACAAAAGCTCAATGCAACTAAGACATAAGTAGTGCAGAGATCAAACACCTGGCGAGCTGAACACAGAAGCAGACAAGATCAAACCACACCAAGGGACAGAAGATTTTTAAGGTGGTTCGATTACGGTCTGCAATCTACGTCCACCCCTTACTCCACTGGGGTAACGCTTCCTTGCACTAAGCAATAAAAGCACCGCAGACTCAGTCTGCTGACATCCGCTGCCTTACAGCTTGCCACAAGGGAACAAATCCCTCAACACTGATCCTGCGACCTACAAGATTTGAACCTGAGCTTGCCCCAGCAAGATCATAACCGGAGGACCAACCTCCCTTCCTCTAAACCAGAGGGTATACACAAGTGAATTCCCTACACTCGCAACCGGAGAACCAATCTCCCTTCCTCTAAGAACACTTAGAGGGTAACAAGGCAATATAAAAGAAATGGATGAAACAACTCAAAAACGAAAGAAAGAAAAGAAAACAATCACTCAAAACACAACAAAAATGTGGCTTCCAGAGAAGCAGTCTTTCAAGCTCAAATAAAGAAATCATCACTCAGACTCTCCCATGTCTAGACAGGCTCTTCTCTCGAATAGGGAGGTTTCAGCACTCACAGTGGCTTCAGATGCTCTCATTTTTTCAATCTTCAGCAACTTTCTCTTATAGTCTTCAACCTCTTTTTATAGCCAGATGATAGCGCGTGGCTAACACGATTCCCGCCCATTTCTTCTCACAGATCTGATCCCTTTTTGGTTCCACGTGTCAGGATCATCCTATCTGTTCCTTGCCTTGGATCACGAGCCCTTAAACCCGATACATTGACTTCCATGTGGAGTGACCTCACTGGTTTTAGGTTCGCTCAACACATGCTCGACCAGGTGACAACCCTGCCAAGCAAGAGAAGATATTAGTGAGGGCTATATAGACCAAGGTCATGCACAAACTTTACGTATCATATAGCGAGACAAGCACAGACTCTAACTGATATGCACTAACCTTAAAGCTAATGACATAGACACATGCACAGACCGTATCTCAAACAATGCTTAGACCATGTGTCGTGAAATGTAGGATAAGCACAAATTTTACAGCAATGCACAGACTTTGATTGTGCACAAGCCAAGACATGCACAGGCCTTACGTACGTGCATCCACAAGGATTGCACTGACCTTGAGTAGAGAATAGCACAGACTTGTTAAGCACAGAACAAAAATTGCACCGACTTGATCATGCGTGGAAGACACTTGCACCGAGGTGCTAAAGCAAACATTGCACCGACCTCAAACATGAGACACAGAGTGAGACACTGTGTAAAACACAATACATGCAATGAGATTAGACCTATGACTTCTTATGCACGGACTTAGCAAAGAAGTGTGCACAGACTTTATGTGCATGGTGCGAGAGTTGCACCAACTTGATTTCGTGCAACAATGATTGTTGCAGCGACTTGCTGTGCTAGGAATACAACATGCACGGACTTAGTCGCGTGCCTCAATGAGAATTGCACCGACTTGCTGCTAGCATGCACAGACCCTATTCAGTTAAGATGCAACATCTGCATGGACTGAATATGCGTAAAACAAAAGATGCACTGGCTTGTTTTCGTAACACAAAAACTGCACCGACTGTGAAATGCATGAAAGACAGGATATGCACCGAGTTGACAATGAATGCACCGACTTGAAATGCACATAAGCAAAGTGTGCACCAACTTTCATTTCATGAGGGCATTTTCAAACAGCTCAGTGTAAATCAGACAAAAAACACTATATGAAGTATATGTGTTGATAGGCTAATCAAGTTTGACTTATAGTGTATGACATCATCAAAACCGTAGGGAGGCAACACTCTAAACTTATTCTAAGGACGGTCAAGAGAAGCGGTTCTATTCCGGATGAGTGTATGTAGCCGTTCTCGACGACTCGTAAATCAAAGGCTCGAGGAGACGACGCCGTTATCATACCACGGCCGCACCAACTATCTCAACTTCATCTATTTTATTTCGCATTTAATTTTGTTGGATTAGATAGGTTTATTTCATGTTCTTTAAATTATGAAAATCCAAAACATTCATCTATTTTACTTTAAAAATAGAAATTCAAAGTTTTCAATCTCAACATACCTCTCCGTGAATTCGACCCGTGCTCACCAATGTATTAGAGTTAATTTGTATTGTATTGTGAGTTCGGTATTTAATTTTGATTGATTGCCGTAGGTTTTAACGACGAACATTTCGGCCATATCAATTTTTGGCACCGTTGGCTAACGCAGGTCAGCAAGCGGTCGACTGACCCCCCGTGTTCCGCCGCCACCTCCGTTCGTGCCGCCGTCGAGCCGCCACAACAACATCTCCGAGCTATTGTCCTGAACCACGAAATCCAGAACAATAACTTGAAGATCTGGTTGGTCCTCTTAATCCGTGAGTCTGATGATATTGAAATTTTGAGAGATCATTCCCCTCCTTGTTAGCCATTCCCATTTTAAATTTCGTGTCAATCCGCCACCGTTTAGTATTTTTCCCAGTATTTTAGTTCCACCCCTGACAGTCTGCCAATCAGTAGATCTACGGGACCGTGTCTTGTTGTTGTATTTTTCCTGCCCCCTTAGACTTCTCCAGAAATTCCAAAAAAATCATACGTGTTCCTCACATCCCCATATTCCACTCATAAAATCCCCAAAATCCAGATCTATGCCTTCTCTATCGGTCAAAATTCATTTTAAGGCAGATCCTATTCTGTTCTGACTATTTGTAATTTCGGGCCAAAAACAACTACAACCCACAAAGTTTTTCATTTCCAATCTGTTTACTGGATGGATATGAAAATAATATATGTTGTAGCCCTTTGAGTCTAGTTTCCAACGGTACTAATTTTGCATCGATCCGACGTTGGATCTAGGCGCAACAATTCATTTCATGGAAGCACGCAATTCTGTCCCGAGAACAGGCCAGCAAGGCAGTCTGTCGGTTAATCTCGGTAAAATTTGCCGGCTCACATTCGGCGACTGTCATGCTCGGAGGTCGACCAGCAACCCCCCAGTAGTATCCCAGCCAGCCACTGCAGCAAGGAGACGCCCGGGCACCTCCATCCTAGTAGCTGGACCCGCCTGCTGTCACGCGGGCCCGCAGAACCGAGCCGGACCAGCAGCCCGTCTCCGGCCCGAGAGCCTTCCGGTTTGCTGCCCGTCAACCCGAGTTCGTTACTCCCGGGTCGCCATTGTAGCCCTTTACCTCCCTGCGTGGAGTGGGTAATAAAAAATCACTGTTGTAATTATTTATTTACCGTACACCGGGAGTACAAGTTTCGGCCGAGGTCGTCTTCCCCACACCCGGAGCGTGGAGGTACACTCGCCACCCTCCTACTTAGGCATTTTGCTTATCTCGTATATATTTTGAATGCCGCGGCATGAGCGATTGTTAGGATATTAGCTCGTTCAAATTTCATCGCCGCTGCGAGCGAGTGAGTAGAACCCGTCCCCTGACTCGATCCGAGCACACGAAAAGTTGATACCCGAGACTCATTGCCAGTTTCTCAATCGCGCACATCCGTACGCTTCCCTCGCTTAGGGACGTCCGTGAACTAGAGTCCCAGGTTCGCGTCCCATCCTGATCAAATTGATATCAGAGCTAAGTCGAGTCTAGGATAGTCAGTCCAATGGTTGCATTGCATTCCTATACCTGGCATATCAAAAGGTGTTCCCGAAATGATATGTTACGCCTATGGGGAAGGTAGCACACTTGCGTGAGTGCGATCTTCAGATCAAACCTCAGCCACGTATCGGATATGGGTTAAGTCTAGGTTTGTATTTAAATCCACATTTTACCCTTTTTCACCATTTAGAAGTCGTGTCTAGGTGCTTGCATTAGTCTTGCATAAAATTTTTGCATAAAGAAAAAAAAGAAAAGAAAAAGTGTTCCAATGCAAGCCCACTCCTCGGGGAACCAATTCCCATCTCTTTGCAACTATGGCCAACCTCTACGCCCAAGTCCCAATGCAAGAGAAAGCACCGATCAGACCCGTCCAAAGCCACAAGTCCGTGTCTGAGTACATTAGGGACTTCGATGAGTACTGGTTGGGAAGTGGAGTTGGAGAGAAGAGCACCACGACAACATTTCAATTCTATCCGCCCTGTTTGGAGTTGGGGCGCCCCCCCCCTTTAATATATTTTATTCATTGTTGTACTTTTTTTATTTTGGTCATTTGACCACATGGGGATTAATTATTCTATCCCTTGTTTACCCCTCCCTAACCCTAGATCTAGGGATAGTTTAGGTCTTTTGTACACTTCTATATAACCCTTGTATTTTCCCATTTCATGGAATAATGAGAAGAAAAATCAAGAATTGTTCTTGGAGCCCAAGGGCGCCCCTCTTTCCCTCTCCCCTTGCAGCTGTGAAGGTTGCCCTAATCTATGGTGTGAAGCCATATTCTGGGAGTGATTCCCACCTCTACCACCCTCACTGGATGAGAAAATTCCATTTTTGCTCCAAGGCTAAGGCCGCCCCCTCTCTCTCTCCTTTCTCCCCCTTGGAGCTGTGAAAGCTCCGAATTTCATAGGTGTGAAGCCTCTCAATCTCCCCCTCTCTGAGTGAGAAGCTCAACACCACCGCTGCCGCCGCCTCTGTTCGTGCGGCCGACGAGCCGCCACAACCATCTCTTTACCCTACTGTCCTGAACTTTGAGATCCAGAACAGCAAGCTAAAGAATAGGTCGGTTCTCCCAGCTCCCAGCTCTGATCAAGCTGAGATTTTGAGAGATTGTTCCTTTGTGTTAGCTTTCCATCCATATAAATTTTGTGTCAATCCGCCACCGTTTGGTATTTTTTTCGTATTTTAGTTCCACCGCTGACAGTCTGCCAATCAGCAGATCTGCAGGATAGTGTCTTGTTGTCGTATTTTTTCCTCACCCTTAGCCTTCTCCAAAAACTCCCCAAAAAATCATACGTGTTTCTCACATACCCCTCTTTCACCCATAATTTTCTCAGAGTCTAGATCCATCATTTTTAGGTGGGTCAAAATTCAGTCTTAGGCAGATCCTGTTTTGTCCTGATTATCTGTAATCTGAGTCAGTAAAAAAACCTGGGGAACAATCATTTTCATTTCTAATCCGTCTACTGGATGGATCTGAAATAATTATATGTTTTAGACCTATGAGTCCTCTATCTATTGGTACTAATTTTGCCTTGATCCGACACCGGATCTTGGCGCAAAAATTCTTTTCGTGGAGGCGCGCATTTCTGATCCGAGAACAGGCCAGCAAAGGCAGCATCAAGTTAATTCTTGAAAAATTACTTCAGCGTCGATTCAGCCGCTGCTGATCTTGCGGATCAAATAGGAGTCTTCCACCGACGTCCCAGCCAGCCGCCGTGACCAGAAGGTGACCGAAAGCTGCCATCACAGTAGCCGAGTTTGCTTGATGTCCAGCGGGATGAACTGAGTGGCTGAACCGAGTTGGAATAGTACCGAGTCGGACTAGCGGCCCGTCTCCGGCCCGATAGCCCTTCCGGCTTGCTACCCGTCAACCCGAGTTCGCTACTCCTGGGTCACCATTATATCCCTTTACCTCCCTACGTGGAGTGGGCAATTAAATTCACTGCTGTAATTATTTATTTACTGTACACCAGGAGTACGAGTTTCGGCATGGGTCGTCTTCCCCACGCCCGGAGCGTGGAGGTGTCGTTTCCTCTCCCTCCTATGGCATTTGCTTTACTCGTATATATTTTTATATGCCACTGCTTGCATGTGATAGGTCCTAGCTCGATATAACTTTATCACCACTGCGAGAGTGAGTGAGTGGAACCCGTCCCGTGACTCGATCCGAGCATGCGGAAAGTCGATACCCGAGACTGATTGCTAGTTCCTCAACCGCGCACGTCCGCACGCTTCCCTTGCTTAGGGACGTCCGTGAGCTAGAGTCCCATGTTCGCGTCCCGTACCGCATCAAATTGGTATCAAAGCTAAGTCGAGTCTAGGGTAGTCGGTCCAAAGGTTGCATTGCATTCCTATACCCGGTATATCAAAAGTTGTTCCCGGAATGATAGGTTATGCCTATCGGGAAGGTAGCACACTTGCATGAGTGCGATCTTCGGATAAAACCTCCGCCACATATCGGATATGGGTTGAGTCTAGGTTTGTATTCGAGTCCGCATTTTACCCTTTTTCACCATTTAGAACTCGTGTCTAGGTGCTTGCATTAGTCTTGCATAAAAGTTTTGCATAAAGAAAAAAAAGAAAAGAAAAGGTGTTCCAATGCATGCCCACTCCTAGGGGAACCAATTCCCATCACTTTGCAACTATGGCCAACCCCTATGCCCAAGTCCAAATGCAAGAGAAAGCCCCGATCAGACCCGTCCAAAGCCACAAGTCCGTGTCTGAGTACATTAGGGACTTCGATGAGTACCCGTTGGGAAGTGGAGATGGAGAGAAGAGCACCACGACCGCATTTCAATTCTGGAGAGGTCTGCGGCTTCACTACCAGTTTGAATTGCTTTGCCGCCACGTGAGCACTCTGGAGCTGTTGTGCCCCTGTGGTCATTTGAGTTATTTGATATTCTTAGTTTTGATAATGGCTTAACACTATAAGTCATTGATGTTTGCCAAATCTCATATGACTGACATACGTGATGTTTGTTCATGACAGATATGCCAATGAATGGATAAGAAATTGAGTGACGATGGCAAGAATGAAAGCTCATTGATCGTGCCCAAGCAAGCATGCAGATCTCTTCTACAAGCAAACGTCGACACTTCACATTCGGCACTTCACATAGCCAAGGTCGATGTACAATGAAGCATAGCCAAGAGAACCCAAGGTCAAAGATTCAGTTGACACCTTCAAGACAGTCAAGGTTGATGCCACATATGAGAACGGGCTGCTATAGAAGTTAAGCGATTGAGCTAACGGGTTAACGGACCAAACCGGGAAACCCGGGGGTCTACCCAGCTGGCGGTCGACCGCCCCTGCCAGCAGCTCAAAGTCTACAGTTCCGTCAGTGGCGGTCGACCGCCACCTCAGTAGTGGTCGACCGAAAATATCAGGGACTAAATTTCTATAGCGTTTCTCAGTGGCGGTCGACCGCCAGCTTGTTCAGGTCGACCGCCAGCCCCGAGCCAACAAACATTGACTTTGTTTTCCACTTCGAGAAGAGCCCCTTTCCTTGTATTTGTTTAACCCCAAAGTCACCCAATCCCCCATGGATTGTGGATCTGGTCTGGGGATATCCAAGGACCATTCAAAAGATATAAAACTAATGCAAGAGGGTTAGAAACCCTAGTTGATCATTTGTGAATCCAAGGGAGATCAAAGGAGGCTACAAGGGTGTGTTCAAGGGAGAGGAGATCGAGTACTGTAGCCATGAATAGTACTCCGGGAAGAAGTTCTTCATCAAATCCTCAAGTGATTCAAGCTACTTCAAGAGGAGATCAACCCCAAGCTAAGTGAAGATAAAGCTGCAACCAGTATCTTCTTCATCAACTCAAGGAGATCCAAGGAAGCTCATTTCACAAGGAAGAAGAAGCCATTGTTGCTGAATTAAGAAGAGCGCTTTGTGAAGAAGACAGAAGCTTCTGTTGGTGATCTACATCGTGTGAAGAAAAGAAGATTCAAGCTCCAGCAATCTCAGACAAGATCCTTTCTCTTTGAGCATATTCTATATGTTGTTTGAGTGTTTTCATATCTTGTTCTTTTTTCATTTCATTCAAACATTTGGAACTGAGGATCGTCCCTACCGGTGGTTAGTAGGAAGGCAATCGAAAGTTGTCAGAGCTGCGGTATTGATGTCCCTACCTGTGGTTAGTAGGAAGGTAATCAGAGGTCTTTCCGATTTGCGATTCAGTGTGTGGCACTAGTGGAGCCTCACCGGATTTTGTGAGGGGTGGACGTAGGACTGGGGATTCAGTCCGAACCACCTTAAAATCTCGTGTGTTGTGGTTTGATTGTACGATTGCTTTGTGTTAGATGCATGCTTAGGTTCAATCTCTATATTACGTAATCATCTTGCTAAGTAAATCATTGTGTCCTTTGTTAAGCTAGTTATATTCTGCTGCTATTATCATTATCTAGCTTTAAAGAGGGTTACATTACAAAAAGAGGGGCAGATCTATTCACCCTCCCCTCTAGATCCGCTGTCCACTACTCAACAAGTGGTATCAGAGCCTAATCTCTCATTATGGGGTCCAACGACCTTGTGGGAAATGGTGGATTTGCATCCAAGGGTTTTTTACCTGAAGGACATTCTGTTAATAGACCTCCTTATTTTTATGCAACTAATTATCCTTATTAGAAACATCGCATGCAGGTGTTCATTCGCGCCCAAGACTACGAACTTTGGCGAGTGATCAGCAAAGGTCCATATGAGCTTACGGATGATGATGAATTATGGACCAAACAATAAATTAGAAACTCTACTGTCAACTGGAGTGCTAAACACATCATGCAATGCTTACTCCATCCAGTAGAATTCTCAAGAGTGGCTACCTGCGCAACTGTAAAATAAATGTGGGACAAGTTAGAGGTAATTTACGAAGGAACCTCTCAGGTACGAGAAACAAAAGCCAACATATTAGTTTCTGAATATGAAATGTTCAGGATGAGACCTGATGAGTCAATTCAAAATATGTATGCTCGCTTAACTGTGCTTACTAATAGCCTAACAGATTTGAGAAAGAAATATTCAGAACAGGAAATTGTGAGGAAAATTCTCAGATCATTGACTCCAGCATGGCACACGAAGGCGACAGTGGTTGAAGAATCTAGAGATCTCGCAACTACTAAGGTAGATGAACTCATTGGGTCATTGATGACCTATGAGATCAACCTTAAGAGCAAAGAGGCTGAAGCACCTAAGAAAAAGCCCCTAGCTCTTAAAGCAGGACCCAACAGTCAAGGTACTTCTGATGAAGGTGAGGAATCTGCAAGTGAGCGAGATGAGGATGACGTAGCCATGCTCACACGTAAGTTCAGAAAATTTCTGAGAAAGGAAGGTAAGAGCTTCATGAGAGGAAAGTCAAATGTAAGAAATGGTTTCAAATCTAATTCTGAAAACTTTAAGAAATCTGACAAAATCATCTGTTATTCTTGCAACAAACCAGAGCATTTCTAGACTGATTATCCTGACAGATTCAGAAAAGCTGACAAATGGAAGGGGAAGAAGAAGAACAAGGCCATGGTGTCCACATGGATTGCCGAGGAAGAAAATGATGGTGGAAATAGCTCCTCGGACAAGGAAAAAGAAGATCTTTGTCTCATGGCCAGAGGTGATGAAGAAACTGAGGTAAACTCTCCATTTGAAAATTACACAATTGATGATTGGGAGGAAGCATATATAGAGCTCATGAAAAAATATGACATGTACAAAAAGGAGAATAAATTATTGAAAAAGAAAATTAACTTGTTTGTGCATGATCATGATATGAATGATAAGACTGCTCTACTTGAAACTGAAATTGAACATCTTAAGAAAATGATTGAGGATTTGGAAGAGGGAAGAAAAGAAATGACTGACTTGGAAACTGAAAATGAAGACTTAAGAAATGAGATTGATAGCATGAAGCTAAAAATGCAAAGCTATGAAAAGGACAGCAAATTGAGTAATGAGAAGTATGAAGCTGTCAAACATGTCAACACTCAACTCTTGCAAAATATTGAAAACCTACAAAAAGAGTTAAAGGATAAACAACAGTCATTGGAAAAGTTTGTAGATGGAAGAGAAAACCTAGATACATTGCTAGGAACTAGAATGAACCACAACAAGGATGGGTTGGATTTTGATCCAACAAACAAAATGCCATTTGGGCTAAAAACTGTCACATTTGTTTCATCTTCTGATGCTTCTACCTCAAAAACAACATCCAAAGGAAAAGAAAAGGTTGAAGAGGAAGCCATTGAAATCCCCAAAAAGATTGCTCAAAAGCCTAAGAAAAGTCAACCTTCCCCACAGCATAGGCTGACACCTCCTTGGCTATCAACCGTTCAAACTGCCAAATAATTTCACACAGGTCGACACATCCATAGGTTGACACCACCCTATTTTTGGGGCAATTGTGATTTCTATGTACACCAATCCCCTAGGTGGTAAAACAATCATTTTCAACCCAAAACCAACCAGTGGCCACAATGGTTTAAGAAATAAACTTTTTCAAACTTACACAAAATCCAACAAAGAGCTTCTAAACAAAAAATGAATGTCAAAGCTGAAAAGAAAAACCAAATCCCTGCTCTAAGCAAACAAAACATGAATGCTAGGAATATTTGGATTCCAAAAGAAATGGTTTCATATTTTGAAAATCTGAAGAGTTTGATGGGACCCAAATTTGGTTGGGTTCCAAACACAATTGTTTAATTGCTTGTGCAGGAGTGTCTTGCAGCCATGCATAACAGGTGGTATCTTGATAGCGGCTGTTCAAGACACATGACTGGAGACAAATCAAAATTTTTTCTCTTAGAGAAAAAGGAAGGAGGATACGTCACATTAGGAGGGAACAACAAGGGAAAAATTATTGGAACAGGTAATGTAGGTAAGAACCTCTCCAACTCTATTGGAAATGTGCTGTTAGTTGAAGGTTTAAAATACAACTTGCTCAGCATAAGTCAATTATGTGATAAAGGTTATAAAGTCTTGTTTGACTCACATGAATGTAGAATCCTTGAACCAAAATCTGACAAGGTAAATTTTTTTGAAAAAAGAGTCAACAATGTTTACATGATTGACTTAGATGATCATGCTCACATAAATCTTTATCTTGCAGCACCAAAATCTGAACTTGCATGGTTATGGCATCGTAGACTAGGTCATGCTAGCTATAATGTGTTACATAAACTGTTAAAGCATTCAAGGGTGAATGGGTTGCCTGAACTATCTTTTAAACAAGAAAACAAATTGTGTGATGCATGTACCCTAGGTAAACAAACAAGAAAATCCTTCAAGGCTAGATCTGTAAACATGTCATCTAAACCACTTGAGCTGATTCATATGGACTTGTTTGGTCCAACCAGAAGTGCTAGTTTAAGTGGTAGAAAATATGGATATGTCTTGGTGGATGATTACTCTGGGTTCACATGGGTTTTCTTTCTCACACATAAAAATGATACTTTTGATGAGTTTCAGGCACTCTATATGAAGATAAAGCAAGACAGTGAGTTCAAAATCTCCAACATTTAATCTGATCATGGTGGTGAATTTGATGAAGAATCATCCCATGTTTCTTTTGATGAATATCATGATGATTCTAACAATGATAACTCTTGCAGGAAAAATGATGAAGACGGGGAATTCCTAAGCATGAAGGAAAAGAGTGATTCTTCACAAGAAGAAATAAAAGAAGATGGTGACCTAGCTGAATCAAGCAATGCAAGGGATCAAGCTCCAGGAGAAGGTAATGATTCTACAAACATTAGAATTCTTAAGGATCATCCTTTAGAAAATGTCATAGGCAGCTTGAATAATCCACCTAGAACAAGGTCACATTTTAGAATTATGGAAGAATTAGATCAACTTGCTCTTATCTCCCAGATTGAACCCAAGAATGTTGATGAGGCATTAAAGGATGAAAACTGGCTAAATTCAATGCAAGATGAGTTAAACTAGTTTGAAAGAAACCAAGTTTGGCATCTTGTTCCTAGACCATCATCACAATCTGTCATAGGCACTAAATGGGTCTTTAGGAACAAACTCAGTGAGGATGGCAAGATAATAAGAAACAAGGCTAGATTGATGGCTCAAGGGTATAATCAAGAGTTTGGGGTAGACTTTGAGGAATCTTATGCCCCAGTTTCTAGACTCGAAGCCATCAGAATTTTACTTGCCTTTGCATGCTCCCTTAGAATAAAGCTGTACCAAATGGATGTAAAAAGTACTTTCTTGAATGGATTGATCAAAGAAGAAGTCGATGTTGAGCAGCCCCCTGGCTTTGAGAATTCTAACCATGCAGATTTTGTATACAGGCTAGACATGGCGCTTTGTGGACTTAAGCAAGCACCAAGAGCTTTGTATGAGAGACTAAGCTTGTTCCTCATTGAAAAAGGGTACACACGAGGTAAGGTAGATCAAACACTTTTCACCAAGAAGCAAGGTAAGAACATCTTGATTGTTCAAATTTATGTTGATGATATTGTGTTTGGTTCTACTAAATCTAAAATGTGTGAGGAATTTGCTAACCTCATGACTAGCGAATTCGAGATGAGCCTAATGGGAGAACTCCAATTCTTTCTCGGTTTGCAGGTCAACCAAGGAGAAGATGGGTGCTTCATAAGTCAAGCCAAATACCTCAAGGAGCTGTTGAAAAGATTTGACATGACAAACAGCAAAATAATTACAACTCCTATGAGCACCATAACATCACTGGATTCAGACGAAAATGGTAAATTAGTGGATGCAAAGATCTATAGAGGTATGATCAGATCTTTGCTTGATTTTTTGCATCCCGACCATATATCCTGTTGTGTAGTGGATAGCGGATCTAGAGGGGAGGGGTGAATAGATCTGCCCCTCTTTTCGCAATGTAACCCTCTATATAGCTAGATGAGATAAATTGCAGCGGAATATAACAAGCTAAACGAAGGACACAATGATTTGCTTAGCAAGATGATTACTAATATATCTATTCGAACCTAAGCATGCATTTAGAACGAAACAATCACACAAATAAACCACAACACACGAGATTTTAAGGTGGTTCGGACTGAATCCCCAGTCCTACGTCCACCCCTCACCAAATCCGGTAAGGCTCCACTAGTGCCACGCACTGAACCATAAATCGGAAAGACCACCGATTGCCTTCCTACTAACCACCTGGTAGGGACGTCAACAACGCAGATCGGACAACCTCCGATTGCCTTCCTACTAACCACCGGTAGGGACGATTCTCATATTCAATTATTTGTATGAAATGAAAAAGAGAACAAATATGAAATCACTCAAACAAGATATAGAGTATGCTCAAAGAAAAGAATCTTGTCTGAGTTGCAGAAGCTTGAATCGGATGCTTTGACGGTGTCTTCTTTCTTGCGGGATGATCTTCCTTGAACCTCTTCTAGTTGATGAAGAAGATGATGGATGTAGCTTCAATCTTCCTTTTGATCTTCTTGAGTCGATGAAGAGGATGTAGAAGATGTAGGATGCAGCTTAGATCACCCTTGAGAGCCTTGATTCCTTCTTCTTCCTTGGAGGTTGAGATGGCTTCAGATCTGGACTTGAATGCCTTGGAATGGATGAAGAACTTCCTCCCGAAACACTGTTCACGGAGGTGCTACAGTACCTCGAAAGTGAGCTCCCTTGATCTCCCTTGAAGCCTTGAAGTATGAGGGTTTCCAACCCTCTTGTATTGGTTTTATAGACCTTGAATGGTCTATAGACAAGTCTCAGACCAGATCCACAATTTGTGGGTGATTAGGTGACTTTTGGATTAAAGAAATCCATGTTGAATGGCCCTTTTTGAAGTTGGAAACAAAGTCAACATTGAAGGCTCGGGGCTGGCGGTCGACCTGTAGCTCCTGGCGGTCGACCGCTACTGTGAAATGCTGTAGACGAATGGCCCCTGGGATTTCCGGTCGACTGCCACTGGCTGGCGGTCGACCGCTACTGAAACTCGTGCAGGCTGGCAGTTGCTGGCTGGGGCGGTCGACCGCCCCTATGCTGGCGGTCGACCGCCAGCTGGGCAGAACCCGGCTTATCCCGGGTCGGTCCAATTTTCGTTCTAGCTCCATCGTTCAACTCCATTAGCAGCCCGTGCATGTCGGTGGCATCTCCCTTGATAGTCTAAAAGATATCAACGGAGTTTGTGGCCTTGGATTCTCTTGGCTATGCTTCTTTGTGCATTGACCTTATATGGATGACGAGCCGAATATCGCGTGTCGACTTGTGCTTGTTTTCGCATCCTTGCTTGGGCGCGATCCACGAGCTTTCACTTTGCCGACTCCACTGTCTTTCTTGTCCATGTAATGGTGTACCTATCATGATCGAACCATCACGTATGTCAGTCACATGAGAGTGGAAAACAACAATGACTAATAGTGTTTAGCCATTATCAAAACCAAGAATACCACAGAATACATATGACCATAGAATGATGTCGAATGACCCAAGTGACCACAGAATGACTCAAATGACTTCAGGGACACAACATTCTCCCCCTTTTTGATGATGGCAACACTGTGAGTCATTATGTGATATGAATGTTTAAAATGACACAAGTTATAACAAATGCAATATATGCAGCTCAAGATTCATGATAGTAATAGCATGGGAATGCAATCATGAATGCAGATATGAATGCTATGCAATATGAATGCTAGCAGTTATGCAAGCCCCAAGCCCCATCACATACACATATGAGATGCAAAGGGAGCAATGGATTCTCTCCCCTTGGACTCTCCCCGTACACCATTCACACAACCCCCAAAGACAACGTGATAACGCATAGCTAACGCGACAAAGGACTCACACAAAGAATTCTCCCCCTTTGCCAACAGTAAAAAGGAGTAATAAAGTGAAATATCTGTGAGACCAGAGCTGAAAGGAGGGAAGAGCAAGCCATTATGTGCAAACCTGAAATAGACCGTGAGCAACATATATGGTTCAAATCTAATGAAATCCGAATTCATCAACAGAGTTCGAAAAGTAGCTACATCCAAGATTTAATAGAAATGAACCAAAGGTGCAAATCATGGCAGTGTTTAACCTTCCCTTATCTTATATATCCATATTCAATAACGACAAAGACAATAACACAAAAGCATGTATTGAGACTAAACAATCATGATTGAAGCATGGAATTGAATGATTGTAGCATATGTTGATTTTCAATATCTTTAGTATTTGAAGGCACATGACTCACTTTATACGAGTAATCAAGTCTAGTTCATGCCTCCTAGCCGTAAGAATACACGTTGTTTAGACGCCAGTATCCCTAGGGATTTGGCAAGACTGTTGGTTATGCTTCAGAATGAACAGAGATAGCAAAGTCACGTCATGACATATCCAATCTCATTTCTTTGATGAGAGGATATATTTCTCAGCAATTATGCCAGTGCTCTGCCTAGAGTCCAAATAGAATGACGACAGAGATAACAGAGGCACATCATGACATATCATTTGTCACTTGATTTTGATGACATGACATGTTTCTCCGTGCAACAATATCATTGCTATGTCAAAATGATTTTCAGGAATTCCAGCTCATCAAGATGTTTAAAAACAATACTAAGCCTGAGTGTATCACCAAAGTTGTCAAGACGTTTGGATTTTCAGATTTCAGGATAGTCATGCAAAACACAATATGCAGTCTCTAGTTAAGATCTATTAAAGCTTCAGAACATAGATGATTTCAAACAAGATATATCAGAACTACAAGGAAATCATTAAATCTGAACCATTTTCATTGAATGGACAATCATTAGGGCATATAATAGAAAGCTCTTACACCATATGTCCATCTGTCTCGTGAACTCAAACCAGACTGTAAGCCACTGAAGTGCAGTTTGCAAGAGGTTATGAGAATCAGCAAAACTCCCCCTAAGGATATGCAATGGATACGCGAAGAGTTATGTGTGCAAGCAAGTGTAATGATAAGTGTCAAGAGGAGAATGACTTGAAACGTGCAGGGGTGGACATGAATTTGGTAGACATGAAATGTATGACCCAACATATGGTTGTACACTTATTAAATGCAACAGAATGGAGATGAAACTCATGTATAAATGCTGCAAAACGACAACTCCCCCTTATTATATGGCCTATATGAGACAATGACGCATGGTACTTGGCGGAGGTGAAACCTCACGCATATTGAGTGCTTCTAGACAAGCATAACCTGCCTTTCCATATACATCAACATTTGATATACCATGACCATGCAGGAAGGATGCTACACAGACCATGCAATGCATTATGAATCATGAACTCATTTCATTATTATGCATCTACATGCAATGCGACACATATACAAAATGACATATTGACATATAAACAATGCATGAATGCCATTCTACAAAAACACATAACCAAGTTGAATAAGATCATCATATCAATTTTTATTGGCCTGAGGTCGGCAAAGACCAAGCTCTCTTCTGAGTGTTGAAAACCTGTCATTACACAAGGGCTTGGTGAAGATGTCAGCAATTTGATTTAGAGTATCAACAAAATGTAGCTCAAAAGTTTTCTTAACGACCTCATCTCTAATGAAGTGATGCCTAATCTCAATATGCTTAGTCCTAGAGTGTTGGACTGGATTTTTTACAAGGTTGATAGCACTAGTGTTATCACATAGAATCGGAACACAACCAAGATCCACCAAGTAGTCTTGGAGTTGGTGTTTAATCCACAACACTTGGGTGCCACAGCTCCCTGCAGCAACATATTCTGCCTCTACGGTTGAGAGGGCAACCGAGTGTTGTTTCTTGGAGGCCCAAGAAACTAAACACCCGCCTAGAAACTGGCAGTAGCCACTAGTACTCTTGCGATCCAGCTTGCATCCAGCGTAATCCGCATCAGAATAAGATATAAGAGATAAATCACATGATGACGGATACCATAATCCCAAATCTTGAGTGCCGGCAAGATATCGAAGGATACGTTTGACGTCAGTCAAATGGGATTCTCTAAGACTAGCTTGAAATCTAGCACAAAGACATACACTAAACTGGATATCTGGTCGGGATGCAGTCAACTAAAGTAAAGAATCAATCATACCTCTATAGACCTTTGCATCCACCAATTTACCATTTTCATCTGAATCCAGTGAAGTTAAGGTGCTCATCGGAGTTGCAATGATTTTGCTGTTTGCCATGTCAAATCTTTTTAGCAGCTCCCTGATGTATTTGGCTTGGCTTATGAAGCAACCATCTTCTCCTTGGTTGACCTGCAAACCGAAAAAGAATTGAAGTTCTCCCATTAGGCTCATCTCAAATTCGCTAGTCATGAGGTTATCAAATTCCTCATACATTTCAGATTTTGTAGAACCAAACACAATGTCATCAACATAAATTTGAACAATCAAGATGTTCTTACCTTGCTTCTTGGTGAAAAGTGTTTTATCTACCTTACCTCGTGTGTACCCTTTTTCAATGAGGAACGAGCTTAGTCTCTCATACCAAGCTCTTGGTGCTTGCTTAAGTCCATAAAGCGCCCTGTCTAGATTGTATACAAAATCTGCATTGTTAGAATTCTCAAAGCCAGGGGGCTGCTCAACATAGACTTCTTCTTTGATCAAGCCATTCAAGAAAGCACTTTTGACATCCATTTGATATAGCTTTATTCTAAGGGAGCATGCAAAGGCAAGTAAGATTCTGATGGCTTCGAGTCTAGCAACTGGGGCATAAGATTCATCAAAGTCTACCCCAAACTCTTGATTATACCCTTGAGCCACCAATCTAGCCTTGTTTCTTATTATCTTGCCATCCTCACTTAGTTTGTTCCTAAAAACCCATTTAGTGCCTATTACAGATTGTGATGAAGGTCTAGGAACAAGATGCCAAACTTTGTTTCTTTCAACCTGGTTTAACTCGTCTTGCATAGAATTTATCCAGTTTTCATCTTTTAAGGCTTCATCAATATTTTTGGGTTCATGCTGCGAGACAAGAGCAAGTTGATCTAATTCTTCCACAATTTTAAAATGTGACCTTGTTCTAGGTGGGTCATTCAAGCTACCAATGACATTTTCTAAAGGATGATCCTTAAGAATTCGAATGTTTGTAGCATCATTACCTTCTATTGGAGCTTGAATCCTTGCATTGCTTGATTCAGCTTGGTCACCCTCTTCTTTTGTTTCTTCTTGTGGAGAATCACTCTTGTCCTTCATGCTTAGTAATTTCCCATCTTCATCGTTTTTCCTGTAAGAGTTATCATTGTTAGAATCATGATATTCATCAAAGGAAACATGGGGTGATTCTTCCACAGTTTGACTTTTAATGTTATAAATTCTATAAGCCCTAGATCTATCAGAATATCCAAGGAATATACCTTCATCGCTCTTGGGCTCGAATTTATCTAAGTCTCTTTTGTCATTGTTATGGATGAAGCATTTTGACCCAAACACTTTCATATGTGAGAGAGAAGGCTTTTTACCTTTCAGCAACTCATAAGGAGTCTTTTTGGTGTGTGGCCTTACCATAGAGCGGTTGATAATGTAACATGCCGAGTTTACCGCTTCAGCCCAAAATCTCCTTGGAAGTTGCCGTTCAGCAAGCATGGTTCTTGCCATCTCTACAAGTGTTCGGTTTCTTCTTTCAACTACACCATTTTGCTCCGGCGTTCTTGGTGAAGAAAATCAGTGTGAAATCCCTTCGGCCCTGCAAAGGTTATAGAAGTTAGCATTTTTAAATTCACCACCGTGATCAGATTGAATCTTGGAAATTTTAAACTCACCGTCCTGCTTTATCTTCATGTAGAGTGCCTGAAACTCATCAAAAGCATCATTTTTATGTGTGAGATAGAAAACCCATGTGAACCTAGAAAAGTCATCCACCAAGACATATCCATATTTTCTACCACTTAAGCTAGCAGTTCTGGTTGGGCCAAATATGTCCATATGAATTAGCTCGAGTGGTTTGGATGATGTATTTTCAGATCTTCCCTTGAATGATTTTCTAGTTTATTTACCTAGGGCACATGCATCACACAATTTATTTTCTTGTTTAAATGATAGTTCAGGCAAACCTTTCACCATTGAATGCTTCAAGATTTTATGCAAGACAATGTAGCTAGCATGTCCTAGTCTACGATGCCATAACCATGCAATTTCAGATTTTGGTGCAGCAAGACAAAGGTTTGAATAAGCAGGATCATCTAAGTCAATCATGTAAACATTGTTGACTCTCTTACCAGAAAATTTTACCTTGTCAGATTTTGGTTCAAAGATTTTACATTCATGAGAATCAAACAACACTTTGTGACCTTTATCACACAATTCACTTATGCTTAGTAGGTTATATTTCAAACCTTCAACTAGCAACACATTTCCAATGGAGTTGGAGAGGTTCTTACCTACATTACCTGTTCCAATGATTTTTCCTTTGTTGTTCCCTCCAAATGTGACATGTCCTCCTTCCTTTTCCTCCAAGAGATAAAATTTTGATTTGTCTCCGGTCATGTGTCTTGAACAGCCGCTATCAAGGTACCACCTGTTATGTATGGCTGCAAGACACTCCTGCACAAGTAATTAAGCAAATGTGTTTGGAACCCAACCAAATTTGGTCCCATCATACTCTTCAAAATTTCAAAGCATGAAACCATTTCTTTTGGAATCCTGACTTTTCTAACATTCATGTTTTGTTTGCTTAGAGCAGGGATTTGGTTTTTCTTTTCAACTTTGACATTCATTTTCTGTTTGGAGGTTCTTGGTTGGAATTTTTGAAAGTTTGATGAAGTTGGCTTCTTAACCCATTGTGGCCATTGGTTATTTTTGGGTTGAGAGTGATTGTTCTGCCACCTAGGAGATTGAAAGTTATAGGATTGATGAACACATGAATCACAATTTCTCCAAAAGTATGGTGGTGTTGGCCTATATGAATGTGCAATCCAGTTTTGGTGATATCTGGAAGATTGAGCATGCAATGGCCAAGAATGTGTTGACCTATGCTGCGGGGAAGGTTGACCTTTCTTAGGTCTTTGGACAGGCTTTTTGGGAATGTTGGCGACTCCCCCTTCAATCTTTTCTTTTCCTTTCTCCTTTTGTTTTTGCTGGTTTTGTGTGAGAGTTATGTTTGAGGTGGAGGCTTCGGAAGATGAGACAAATGTGACTGTTTTTAGCCCAATTGGCCTTTTGTTTGTTGGTTCAAAACCCAACCCTTCCTTGTTGAAATTCATCCTAGTACCTAGCAAAGCATCTAGGTTTTCTTTTCCATCCACGAAATTTTCCAAGGATTGTTGTTTATCCTTCAATTCTTTTTGTAAGTTTTCAATGTTTTGCAAGAGTTGAGTGTTGACATGTTTTACAGCTTCATATTTTTCATTACTCAGTTTGCTGTTCTTTTCATAGGTTTGCATTTTTAGCTTAATGCTATCAATCTCATTTCTCAAGTTTTCATTTTCAGTTTCCAAGTCAGCCATTTCTTTTCTTCCTTCTTCCAAATCCTCAATCATTTTCTTAAGATCTTCAATTTCAGTTTCAAGTAGAGCATTCTTATCATCCTTGTCATGATCATGCACAAAAGAATTGATTTTATTTTTCAATGATTTATTTTCCTTTTTGTACATTTCATATTTTTTCATGAGTTGTATATATGCATCCTCCCAATCATCAACTATATAATCTTCAAATGGAGAATTTACCTCAATTTCTTCGTCACCTTTGGCCATGAGGTAGAAATCTTCTTTTTCTTTGTCCGAGGAGCTAGTTCCATCATTACTTTCCTCTTCATCGCTCCATATGGACACCATGGCCTTGTTATTCTTCTTGTCCTTCCATTTGTCAGCTTTTCTGAATCTGTCGGGACATTCATTCTTGATATGCCCTGGTTTGTTGCAAGAATAACAAAAGATTTTGTCAGATTTCTTAGAGTTTTCAAAATTAGATTTGAAACCATTTCTTACCCTTGACCTTCCTCTCATGAAGCTCTTACCTTCCTTTCTCAGGAATTTCTTGAACTTACGTGTGAGCATGGCTACGTCATCCTCATCTCACTCACTTCCCGAATCCTCACCTTCATCAGAAGTATCTTGACGGCTGGGTCCAGCTTTAAGAGCTAGGGACTTCTTCTTAGGTGCCTCAGCCTCTTTGTTCTTGAGGTTGATCTCATAGGTCATTAATGACCCAATGAGTTCATCTACCTTTGTGGTTGCGAGATCTCTCGATTCTTCAACAACGGTTGCCTTCGTGTGCCATGCTGGAGTTAATGATCTGAGAATTTTTCTTACAAGTTCTTGCTCTGTATATTTCTTTCCCAAATCAGTTAAACTATTAGTAAGCACAGTTAAGCGAGCATACATATCTTGAATTGATTCATCAGGCTTCATGCGGAACATTTCATATTCAGAAACTAAAATATTGGCTTTTGTTTCTCGTACCTGAGAGGTTCCTTCGTAGATTACCTCTAGCTTATCCCACATCAATTTCGCAGTTGCGCAGGTGGCTACTCTTGAGAATTCAACTGGATGGAGTGAGCATTGCATGATATGTTTAGCACTCCAGTTGACGGTGGATTGCCGTATTTATTCTTTGGTCCACAAGTCCTCATTATCCGTAAGCTCATACGGACCTTTGCTGATCACACGCCAAAGTTCGTAGTCTTGGGCGCGAATGAACACCTGCATGCGATGTTTCCAATAAGGATAGTTAGATCCAGTGAAATAAGGAGGTCTGTTCACAGAGTGTCCTTCAGGTAAATAACCCTTAGATGTTGATCCACCATTTCCCTCAAGGTCGTTGGACCCCATAATGAGAGATTAGGCTCTGATACCACTTGTTGTGTAGTGGACAGCAGATCTAGAGGGGAGGGGTGAATAGATCTGCCCCTCTTTTCGCAATGTAACCCTCTATATAGCTAGATGAGATAAATTGTAGCGGAATATAACAAGCTAAATGAAGGACACAACGATTTGCTTAGCAAGTTGATTACTAATATATCGATTCGAACCTAAGCATGCATTTAGAACGAAACAATCACACAAACAAACCACAACACACGAGATTTTAAGGTGGTTCGGACTGAATCCCCAGTCCTACGTCCACCCCTCACCAAATCCGGTAAGGCTCCACTAGTGCCACGCACTGAACCGCAAATCGGAAAGACCACCGATTGCCTTCCTACTAACCACCTGGTAGGGACGTCAACAACGCAGATCGGACAACCTCCGATTGCCTTCCTACTAACCACCGGTAGGGACGATTCTCATATTCAATTGTTTGTATGAAATGAAAAAGAGAACAAATATGAAATCACTCAAACAAGATATAGAGTATGCTCAAAGAAAAGAATCTTGTCTGAGTTGCAGAAGCTTGAATCGGATGCTTTGACGGTGTCTTCTTTCTTGCGGGATGATCTTCCTTGAACCTCTTCTAGTTGATGAAGAAGATGATGGATGTAGCTTCAATCTTCCTTTTGATCTTCTTGAGTCGATGAAGAGGATGTAGGATGCAGCTTAGATCACCCTTGAGAGCCTTGATTCCTTCTTCTTCCTTGGAGGTTGAGATGGCTTCAGATCTGGACTTGAATGCCTTGGAATGGATGAAGAACTTCCTCCCGAAACACTGTTCACGGAGGTGCTACAGTACCTCGAAAGTGAGCTCCCTTGATCTCCCTTGAAGCCTTGAAGCATGATGGTTTCCAACACTCTTGTATTGGTTTTATAGACCTTGAATGGTCTATAAAGTCTGCAGTTCTCTTAGTGGCAGTCGACCGCCAGCTCAGTAGCGGTCGACCGAAAATACCAGGGAATAAATTTCTACAGTGTTTCTTAGTGGCGGTTGACCGCCAATTTGTTCAGGTCGACCGCCAGCCCCGAGCCAACAAACGTTGACTTTGTTTTCCACTTCGAGAAGAGCCCCTTTTCTTGTATTTGTTTAACGCCAAAGTCACCCAATCCCCCATGAATTATGGATCTGGTCTGGGGGATGTCCAAGGACCATTCAAAAGATGTAAAACCAATGCAAGAGGGTTAGAAACCCTAGTTGATCATTTGTGTATCCAAGGGAGATCAAAGGAGGCTACAATGGTGTGTTCAAGGGAGAGGAGATCGAGTAGTGTAGCCTTGAACAGTACTCCGGGAAGAAGTTCTTCATCAAATCCTCAAGTGATTCAAGCTACTTCAAGAGGAGATCAACCCCAATCCAAGTGAAGATAAAGCTACAACCATCATCTTCTTCATCAACTCAAGGAGATCCAAGGAAGCTCATTTCACAAGGAAGAAGAAGCCATTGTTGCTAAATCAAGAAGAGAGCTTTATGAAGAAGAAAGAAGCTTCTGTTGGTGATCTACATCGTGTGAAGAAAAGAAGATTCAAGCTCCAACAATCTCAGACAAGATCCTTTCTCTTTGAGCATATTCTATATCTTGTTTGAGTGTTTTCATATCTTGTTCTTTTTCCATTTCATTCAAACATTTGAAACTGGGGATCGTCCCTATCGGTGGTTAGTAGGAAGGTAATCAGAAGTTGTTCGAGCTGCGGTGTTGATGTCCCTACCTGTGGTTAGTAGGAAGGTAATCGGAGGTTATTTCGATTTGCGGTTCAGTGCATGGCACTAGTGGAGCCTCACCGGATTTGGTGAGGGGTGGACGTAGGACTGGGGATTCAGTCCGAACCACCTTAAAATCTCGTGTGTTGTGATTTGATTGTGCGATTGCTTTATGTTAGATGCATGCTTAGGTTCAATCTCTATATTGTGTAATCATCTTGCTAAGCAAATCGTTGTGTCCTTCGTTAAGCTAGTTATATTCTGCTGGTATTATCATTATCTAGCTTTAAAGAGGGTTGCATTGCAAAAAGAGGGACTGATCTATTCACCCCTCCCCTCTAGATCTGCTATCCACTACTCAACAGGAGCATTCTTACCAGGTCGCTCCAGAGGTTGAGCCTTTCGAGTCAATGTTTGATGCTGCCCTTCGGCGAGCATCTACCTCTTAGTAGAGTGCTGAGCCGGTCAAACGGCCACATGAGCTCACGAGGCAGGACGCTCCTACCCCACGGCCTCACCCACCCCAGCTAGGAAACCCTTCCCCTAGAGCTGCTTTGCCGCCTACTTTACCTTCTGATCTTTACCCGGAGCCACCTCATTTGGAGCCACCCGTGTTTCTAACGAGAAAGCTATGCATCGCCGAGCCACTACTTAATTGGCTCAAGAGAGGCTTGGTCCCTAGAACGCCTTACTACCCCTCCATGGACCCAACACTCCTAGTAGTCCCCATTAACTCCTTTCACACCACTTTCCAGTCCTTTTGCTTCGTAGAAAGTGTGAAGGATCTACTAAGGAGTTTAGAATGTGAATGGGAGCTGACATATATGTTGGCCTTAGGGTCTGACCAACCCTATAGTCATAGCTTCATGCTCCTAGCTTTGGGGTCTATTACCTCGGTGTACACCTTGGGTCATATCACCACCGAAGTCCTGTTGTTCTTCCCCGTTCTCGATGAGCTTGACTTTGCCCCCTCTTACGGTATTGCCGTCCCGAGGGAGGACCCATATCTACTCCATGAGATCATCGTTCCTCTTACCATAATGGATGAAGGTGACCATCTACACCTTCAAGAACTTCAGACATGGGACCGTGACATGTGGGAACCCAGTTCAAAGGGTCATACCTTCTTTGATCCCTTCGACCCGTTCCCTAGTGAACACCTTGACCCACCACATCTACTCCACTTCTTTGAGGGAGTCCACTATCACACCCCTACCCCACGGGCCAGTCCACCTACACCCCACAAGGAGCCCGTTCATTAGGGTATGGAAGTAGGAGAATTCGGCTCTCCTAGCCCACCCACACCTTCCACGCCTAGCCCACCCAAACCTTCCAAGTCCAAAGGGCCATCAGTGTCTACATGGTGCATGTTAGGATTCCATTCCACCAATATTAGGTTGCATCGAGTGTATGCTTGGCACACATTCGGATGTCCTAGTCCACCATTGCATATGTATGGGTCGGTCTAACAGTAGGTTTATCTAGGGTCATGTGTGAGTTCGTGTTTTTCTTTATTTGACCAGTTTGTCAAGATTGTCGAGTGCATAGTGAGTCCGCATGTGTCGAGCATATTAGGAGTTGCATAGTCGGTCTATTGTAAGGTCGCGGTGTCAGTCCCTTTCGAGTGTGAGGCAAGTTGGATCTCATGCGTACGTTGTAGACTTGCCGAAATTTAGGATCGGCTCTACCTCAATATCTCGGATCTAGTCACATAAAGGGACCCAACGGTGATTCCTACTGAGTCATTGAGCCGTCTCCTTCCTTTGAGAGTGACTCCACCCCGGAGTGTCCACTACTAGCCTCATTCCCACAGCAGCATGTGCATATCGAATATATACGGGATGAGCATGTGACGATTACTTGGAGTGGAGCGTACTCCGCGCTACCTGGTCGGTGACAGTTCCGCAGGAGCCACCTGAGCAACTGCACCCCTTACTCGACGGGGTCAAGTTTCTCTCACCCGGGGAGAATTGATGGGGACATCAGAGCAAGACCACTAACATTTTATTTTTGCATTTGTGTCCTTTTGTTTACATTTATATCCTTGGCTAATTGGGTTTGCAATTGTAAGACATTATAAACCAATTTGTTAGTCTTTAAGAATCTTTGGGTTTCTATGTAAAATGGTAGTAGGTCCATCAGGGTCCCCCACCATCTTTCCCATTGGTCCACCTAGGATCATGGGCCATGTGGGGCTAGTTCAAAGTGCAAGGTTGCACTTGGACCATGGAGACAAGAAGGGATAAAATTCAAAATTCTCCTCCCATTTTCAAAGGGGCACCCCCCCTTTAATATAGTTTATTCATTGTTGTATTTTTTTTATTTTGGTCATTTGACCACATGGGGATTAATTATCCTATCCCTTGTTTACCCCTCCCTAACCCTAGATCTAGGGATAGTTTAGGTCTTTTGTACATTTCTATATAACCCTTGTATTTTCCCATTTCATAGAATTAATGAGAAGAAAAATCAAGAAGTGTTCTTGGAGCCCAAGGGCGTCCCTCTCTCCCTCTCCCCTTGCAGCTGTGAAGGTTGCCCTAATCTATGGTGTGAAGCCATATTTTGGGAGTGATTCCCACCTTTACCACCTCCGCTGGATGTGACTTCCAGCCACCGCCACCGCCGCCGCCGCCGTCGCCTCCGTTCGTGCCGCTGTCGAGCCGCCACAACATCTCCGAGCTGCTGTCCAGAACCACGAAATCTAGAACAGCAACATAAAGATCTGGTTGGTCCTCTCAATCCGTGAGTCTGATGATCTTGAAATTTTGAGAGATCATCCCCCTCCTTGTTAGCCATTCCCATTTTAAATTTCGTGTCAATCCGCCACTATTTGATATTTTTCTCAGTATTTTAGTTCCACCCCTGACAGTCTACCAATCAGCAGATCTGCGGGATAGTGTCTTGTTGTTGTATTTTTTCTGCCCCCGTAGCCTTCTCCAAAAATTCCCAAAAAAATCATATGTGTTCCTCACATCCCCATCTTCCACTCATCAAATCCCCAAAATCCAGATCCACCCCTTCCCTGTCGGTCAAAATTCATTTTCAAGCAGATCCTGTTTTGTCCTAACTATCTGTAATTTCAGGCCAGAAACTACTACAACCCACAGAGTTTTTCATTTCCAATCCGTTTACTGGATGGATGTGAAAATAATATATGTTGTAGCCCTTCGAGTCTAGTTTCCAATGGTACCAATTTCGCCTCGATCCGACGCCGGATCTAGGCGCAACAATTCATTTTGTGGAAGCGCGCAATTCTGTCTCAAGAATAGGCCAGCAAGGCAGCCCGCCGGTTAATCCCGATAAAATTCACCGGCTCACATTCGGCGACCGCAGCACCCGGAGGTCAACCAGCTACCCCCCAGCAGTGTCCCAGCCAGCCGCCGCGGCAAGGAGACGCCCAGGCACCGCCATCCTAGCAGCCGGACCCTCCTGCTGTCCCGCGGGCCCGTAGAACCGAGCCGGACCAACAGCCCATCTCCGGCCCGAGAGCCTTTCGGTTTGCTGCCCTTCAACCCGAGTTCGTTACTCCTGGGTCGCCATTGTAGCCCTTTACCTCCCTGCGTGGAGTAGGTAATAAAATTTCACTTCTGTAATTATTTATTTACTCTACACTGGGAGTACGAGTTTCGGTCGGGGTCGTCTTCCCCACGTCCGGAGCATGGAGGTACACTCGCCACCCTCCTACTTTGGCATTTTGCTTATCTCGTATATATTTTGAATGCCGCTGCATGAGCGATTGTTAGGATATTAGCTCGTTCAAATTTCATCGCCGCTGCGAGCGAGTGAGTGGAACCTGTCCCGTGACTCGATCCGAGCACGTGGAAAAGTCGATACCCGAGACTCATTACCGGTTTCTCAATTGCGCACATCGCTTCCCTCGCTTAGGGACGTCCGCGAGCTAGAGTCCGAGATTCGCGTCCCGTCCCGCATCGATCAAGGTGTAGGAGGAGTTTGTTCCTCCGACTTTTAAGCTGTGGAGTCAACTTTTTGTAGTAGAGTGTTCTCTGTGTTTTCTACTTGTGTAAGGGATCCTCACCCTGATCAGGTGAGGGATGGACGTAGTGTGATGACCCAGACTATGGATACCGGGTAAACCCGATACCACTTGGAACCTGCGAGGCCTCCCAAGAGCGGAAAAGCTCCGAAGGGATAGAAAGGTGTGCGAGAGTACATTGAACGTCCAGATATAACAATAAGTAATTAAATTTTAATGATCAGGATTGCTAAAGTAGCAGAAATAAAATTACTTTTTCTATAACAAATTAAAACTAACAGAGTCCAGTCCAAAGGAAGACAAGTACAGTCCAACAGGAAAGGGAAACATACCCTCCAGTCGGGGGAAGCCCGACACTAGCAACGCTGGCAATAGAACTACCGAACAGCGGAACTCACATCACGAAGAAGCACAGCTACACCTGAAAAGTCAGGGGTGAGTCTCCTGTCACTAGCTCAGTAGGGATCCCACAGAACCCTACCAGAAATAACGTAAAAGCAGCAGTGCTAAACAGTAAAGCAGGAAAAGTAGGAGTAAGAACAGCTAAAGGAAAGAGTAAAGCCGTACCGAATAGAAACGTGGCTGCTGAATGAAACTCGACTCTCAAAGCTACTCCAAACAGCAACGGAAAGGCAAACCCCGATCTCACAAAGTCGGGCGTTATCGATCCATCGTCAAATCACAAAACCTTATCGTGAAAGCCTAAGCCTACCAAAACAGGTAAAAGCCTAACAAAGACCTACATAGTCAAAGGTACGAACATACACAAACTGATCGTCGTGTACGCTACATAAGACTAGACCTCGAGTGAAGCCATGCACAGGCTACTCGAAAACTGGTCATGAAAACACAAGCCACAAGAGTCATGCGTCAAGTGACAGAAGCACCTCCTCACTAGAAGAACAGCCAGATGCGTCCACTGACGTCTTACACTGCGCCTCAGGTATCTCGTACTCGCCTAAAACGGCGATAACTGACACACTCACAAAGAACCAAGTACAAGGAACAACAGTACCAAGTACAAGGCACAATAATACCATAGTAATGAGTGACTAGTCAGGGTCACACCCGTTGGCGCTCGTCCAAACGCCCCTGACCACGTGTGCACACACAAGCTCAATGCCTTGAGCCAGACCTCTAGCTACTTTTCCCTCCAGTAGGATGCTACCGCAAGGCAAGGGGACCCACATAAACTAGCCTAAAAACCGTATAGCGGGAACTCACCCCGCCACCACTCCCAGGTGGGCCGACACACAGGAAAGTGTCGTCAGGCTATGACTAGTGGAGGCTCACTAGACACAGAGACTCCAAAACATCAGTGTTGAAGTACAGATAGGCTAAGATGCACTGTCACACGTACTACAAAACACTAAGCACAAGACACAAGGTAGAACACCAAACTACCACCGGACTCAGGACAGACAACTAGACCTGTTGACACAACGATCCTTGAGTCTCACGACTCGGGTCAAGATCGTCACACAAAAGTGGTAACATGCCGCCAATCAGCCTAATCCCTATGCCAAAGTCGCGGTAAAACACCGATAAAGGAAACGGCATAGGGTTGCCGGATCCACACATCCGCATAACATGAATCACGGAGACTTGAGGGATCACCGAGACCCTCAAAGCACATGGACATGTAAACTGAGGTAAGATAGTACCTCAAGGCATCTAAAACCATGTCTCGATCAATACAGGACTGCTGAGACATTCACGAGGTCACGTGTCAACCACTGGATCACACCGAGTTGACCAGAAACCAATAATGACTGTGAAGCATCACGAAACACTACTCGATATAATGGCACTCCTGGCCACCCTACAACCTGGTCATAGCCCTCATAGGACATCAAAGGCATCCACAGGACGACGGGCAAACCACAAGGTTAAGCCAAGATAGTTGGAGGCCAAACTATCGGAAAACAACACTAATCAGCACTCTGGGGAAGAAACGGTCATTCGCCTGACCGCTAGGCAAACCAGGCGGTCAGCCAAAGGGCCGCTACCCTCACACAGAGAACACATACACTATCAGTCAAGACCATGGCTGCATTATGTCAAAACGGGTCTATACATGGACCATCTCACTGAGTGTGGCGGTCAAGGATATGGTTGCTACACTCAGAGACTCAAACGAACAGAACTACAAAAGCATAGGGGCATGCGGTATACCTCGGGCTGCAAGGGGGACCCTAGCGGTCACGCCTTAGACCGCTATGCCCAGTCAAACTCCCTACAGTGAAACCGACTTAATCAGTCAAACAGAGCTTGGCGGTCACCCAAAGGGCCGCCAAGAACACCATGCAGTCGGAGCTAGGACCGCTAGCCCGAACCGACTTAAAACTGTTGAACTGACATAAACGAAGCTTAGCGGTCATCTCTGAACCACCACAGCTAGCCTAGCGGTCTATCGTATGACCGCTTAGCCAAACCGACATAACAGACATAGCCTAGCGGTCTCCAAGGGACCGCTTGACATCGCTTAACGGTCCTTCAATGGGCCGCAAGCCAACAGAAAATGGTCTATCGCATGACCGCAAAGACCTGAACCGACATAATATGAAACCGACAAACCACATAACCTAGCGGTCTCCAAAGGACCGCCAGACGACCCCTTGCGGTCTCTGAAAGGAACTACAAGGAGTCACGGCGAGAAAATAAGGGGAATGGATAAATCTGACCTTTCCACGCCCCGTTCGGCCTAAAACGAAGGGGAATGTAATGCCTCGGAATTTTTATAAATTATTTTCGGAATATTTAAGTATTTTCTGGGAATTTTAAAAGATCAAAATAGATTAATAAATAAATATTGGGTTAAATAAATCATTATTACGGCCCAATTATGGTAAACCATTAACCTAGCCTATTTAAATAAAGCCCAAAAGATTTAAGGACCAAGCCCATGAAGTTTGGCCCATATTCTAGAAGGTTAATTGGCTTATTCACAAATTATAGGGATAAATACCCATTAATTAGATAATTTAGTAGATAAGATGAAATTAGAGTTTGAACTAGTTTTAAATTCGGCTTCCAGGACAGGTAGCGGCCTATTGTACAACCGCTACAAGTCATTTGGCGGACCAAGTCTCGACCGATATTTCCTGTCAGTTCCGTGAATTGAAGAAAGAGCAAAAAGATGGGATTTTTACTAGTCTATCCTTTGGGGATCGAGATAGAAGAACTAGTAATCATGTTTAGGACTCTCAAAAGTCAAACTAAGGTTTAACAAGGACTCTAGAATAGATTTAATCCTCAAACCCTAGCAAAACCCTATAAATAGGACCTTATTTTGACCTGCGCGACCCTTACATTGGCTTACGTGGAATCAAGGTAAGATGACATTATTTCAGGTTGGTTCTTTAGAAGTTTTTATTGCTAATATATAGGACTAACATATCTCAAAATTTCATTCTAGGAGATCAAGCACAGAAGGAGATAGAAGCCTACAAAGTTGCTGGTTCCACCTTAACGACCCAGGAAACTGTGCAAGAGTCTGGTGAAGATCAAAGGATTAGAGAACCAAATCGAGGTATTTAGCCTAAGTGTCTTTATAACTTTTGTTCCCCTTAGTATCTGCTTCTTACCCTCCAAATTTCACATCATTAGGTCAAGAGAGTAAGGAGTTAGAGCAGCTTGAAGTTGTTGATTTGTCGCAAGGAGTGCAAGGGACTAAGGGTAGCATCTAGCATCAAATTCGAAGTTTAAAGGCTTTAGCAGAGGTAGGTCATCTCATGAACGGCTAAAACATCATTCTAGGAATAAAAGCCCTCTTATTGCACTTGATTTCATGCTTTATAGATCGTGAATTTCATGTTTTATGCCTCTAGTACATTATGCATGCATATTCTTAGCCCTAACTAAGTTAAAAAGGAACTTTCTTGTCAATTCACAGAAACCCATGCATATTGTTAGCTTAACCTTCGTTTTATCCTGATAGGGAGAGTTTATGTATGCTTTTCAGACATGATGTGAGTCAAAAACCTTAGAACCCTCTTATTTAAGTTACTGTCTATCGTGCTCTAGCGGCTTAGAATTTGACCGCCATCTCTCTGTAGCGGCCTTACGATGAACTGCTAGACACTTGGTAAACTTGTTTTCATGAAATCTCTGGCGGACCGAAAATAGATCGTTAAAGTTACTGTGGCGGCCTTACGATAAACCGCCAGCGTCCTGTAACGGCTCTATGATAGACCACCAACTGTGCTGTTTTCTGTCATCTCGATATAGATTTATGAACAGCCATATAACTTACAATTGAGCCTAGTTAAACTATATACTAACCTATTTTAATGGTATTTATTACTCTGAGTTTTAATTCCTGATTCATAGATAGTGAGTTCATGTTTCTTTATGGTACTTAGGATTATTTTAAGCATAAGGTATTTTGTGCCAAAAACCATATAATTTTGTATTAAATTATGGTTTGAATGCTTATATTGATGAGATTTAACACTGATTTTTCACTGTACATATTCTATTATTATCTCAGAGTCATTTCCATAAGTTCATGGCATATATTCCGATGTATGACCATTAGTTACACACTTTGCACTATAGGAACATAATCTTGGACATGAGGACCTCTCCTTTGGATATTCCTTCCAATGGACTAGAAAATCTTGTTTCAAGGCCTCCGTAATTCTCCGCGAGCCTGGGATTTCCACTAGGACGCCGAGTTGGTTGTACCATTAAAGCCCAATTGACTAGAATGCACTTATACCGATGTTTTATTTCTAGACCTTAGCGGGCCAATAATTGACCGCCATAGTCTTGTAGCGGGCCTTATCTAGACCGCTAAAGGGACCTTGACGGATCTACCTTTGACCGCCAAAGACTCCAGGGAACCTATTTTTCAACTATCGGACAATCTTGTACTTAACGGTCCAAAACTAGCTAGACCGCTAGAGTCATGTGACGGCCCAGTTATAGACCGCTACGTTTCCTAAAGTTTTGACCCAACGGGGTTAATATTCCTATGATCCTAGATGGACTAATGATAGTCTAGGGCTTGTGACCTTATTCAAAGATGTCTAAGGTAACTTATGAAAAGATAAAGAACATACTGTTATGCTGCCGATTTATTTCTATGGCATAACCTAGTCATTAAAGTATTTATTGAAATTCCTTATTCCAAATAGAAGCATTCTTATTGTTGATTACTTTATCATGAACCTATTGTTGAAATGGTACATTCTTGGCCACGTTATTTACATGCATGGAAGTAGCTTGATTTATACTTGAAGATGCGGATCGAGCACTGATTGTGTTCAAGGGCTCTATGCTAGTCCCCTCGGCTGATTGTCAGAAATATACTATTATAAACCATGGGGTATGATGCTACTGGCGTCGCATTGCGCTGGGAGTACTTTCTTTATAAATAAGTGAAATATCCACGGCAACCACGGAAATATTCACGGCTCGTGAAATGAAATTCCACAGAAATTCACGAAGTAATTGCTACTAAGTGAAGAGTACACTCTTGCTTGTTACATGACTTTCTAGTACATTCTTGTTCATGAAAGGCCATTACTACGTTCTTGCTTGATTATACTTGATCGATTCATGTTCTCATATCTTAAGCTTGATTATGTCTTGTTACTCTGGTTTTAATCGCATGTTTGATCACATTTCATATGATTTTACCTTATTCTTTAGAGCTAAAATGCTAATCACTTTAATATTGCCAATCATGTTGATGCCAAGATACCTACTGGGCAAGTGTGCTCATTACCTATTTCTAATCTTTTTCAGGAGATGCAAGTAGTTCGGATTCAGATTCAAGTTATTCAAGTGATGGGTCCGAGAGCGAATGAAAGTCACATGAAATTGAGAGTGAACACGTAGGAATCAATAAATGTCTAGATCGAGTTCATATAATTTTCCATTTTTATTGAGTCTAGAGTTGAGTAAAGTTGGAATATTCTATGTATTTGGATCTTT
The DNA here is from genome assembly GCA_022559845.1 of Amorphophallus konjac. Classification (NCBI taxonomy): domain Eukaryota; kingdom Viridiplantae; phylum Streptophyta; class Magnoliopsida; order Alismatales; family Araceae; genus Amorphophallus; species Amorphophallus konjac. The sequence goes on along the minus strand of CM040122.1, from coordinate 158,171,637 downwards.
ATCATTTTGATTATTAATGAAAGGAGAAGTTGATTAAATTATTGTGCAATTGTATTTTTATGTGTGATTGTCTTGCGCTCTGATTATTCTTGCCTGCAAGAGACTTACCATGTCGGCTGTTCATGATTCTCGAGATTGTCTTCTGCTGTAATAAAAGCTCGGGACGTGACAGTTAAGTTGGTATAAGAGCCTAGGCATAAGTATGTCCTAGGAAAAAGTCATGTCATAGGCTAAGTCCAAGGTTAAGGACCCACACCTATGAAAACTAGGAAAGAAATTCCCCACCTATGCGAGAATTGGGTAGAGCCCGGAATAAGATAATAAATTAACTCTAGATTAATCCCTTTCAAAATTTCCATAAGAATTAACAATTTGTTATTCTCTCAGGTACCTTATTCTTTTTATAATGGCTCATCACGTAGATTGGAACGGCAATCAAGAGACCGTAGCAGGTCTAACTCAAGCACTACAAACCATGGCGCAACCTGGCGTAGGAGCGAGAGCTGGAGACCTACACCGTAAATTTTAGAGCTTAAACCCTCAGAGATTTTCTGGTTCATCAAATCCAGATGAAGCTAAAAATTGGATAGACGAAATGAACTGTATTTTTGAAGTTATGCAGTGTGCGGATCAAGAAAAGGTTTGCCTTGCTACTTTTCAATTGAATAAAGATGCCCGTACGTGGTGGAAGTCCGTTCCTACACCCCCAGCTGATGCACCACACATGTGGGAAGGCTTCCTTACGCTCTTTTGAGCCAAGTACTTTTCTGAGCACATCAAAGAGAGGAAGGCTATGGAATTTACTTCTCTTCGCCAGGGCATGATGTCAGTGGCGGAATATGAACTTCAGTTTTCCAAGTTGGCGCCATATGCTCCGCATTTGATTAGCACCGACTTGCTAAAGGCTAATCGGTTTATGGATGGTTTAAGGCCCAGGTATATTTAGCAACTGGGGACTCAGAATTTCCGTACTTATACAGAGATGGTCCAGCGGGCGCATCTATGCGAGAGGACCTTAGAGAAAGTAGAGAAATTAAAAGGAAAGGGAGAGGAGCCGAGCCGAAGGTCTGATCGACATGATAAGAAAAAAAAGTTCAGCATCACGGAACCCTACAAATCCCATGATAGCAAGAAAAGATCCCGAAATGGGAGTGGTAGTGGCTACCACAAGAACAAGAAGGTCAAGGAAGAAGACAAGCAGGTCACTACGGCCTGTACTTTCTATGAGAAGTTCGGTCATTCAGCCGAAGAATGTTGGAAGCGCCTTGGCGCTTGTCTCCGTTGTGGCAGCAGGGAGCACCGTATGCCGGATTGCCCCCTTATGAAGGAGCTATCTTCTGGAAGTGGACGTAAACGGCAGGCTCGTCTTAATGCCGTCATGAATGATGATGAAGTGCCTAGGGATGATGGGCTTTTGGAAGGTACTATTCACATTTGTTCGCATCCTACTTTTGTACTATTCGATGCTGGTGCTTCTCATTCCTTTATATCTACTTCCTTTACAAAAACTTTGCCTATTTCATCAGTTCCTTTACCTTCGGACCTTGCTATTACTACGCCTTTAGGCCCCGGAACCAAACTCACCAACTATTATCCAAATAGTGAGGTAAGGGTAGAAGGACATAATCTTCCTGCAAATCTTGTATGCCTTGATATGGAGGGATACGATGCTATTCTAGGCGTAGATTGACTTGTAGACCATGATGCTTACATCAATTGCCGCAACAAGATTATCTATTTTCAGAAACCTGGTCTTCCAAGGTTTTCCTTCCTTGGTGTCAAATATAGGAAGCATCCTGCCATTATTTCATCTCTGCACGCTTGCAAATTAATTTCGCAAGGATGTGTAGCTTTTCTTGCTTCCGTTATCCTCACCGAATCCAAGGAGATCATCTTAGAAGACATCTCGATTGTCAATGATTTTCCGAATGTATTTCCCTTAGATTTACCCGGCTTACCGCCCGAAAGGGAAGTAAACTTCTCCATTGAACTTATTCCTGGAGCATCACTTGTTTCAATAGCTCCATATAGGATGTCCCCCACAGAACTCAAGGAATTAAAGAGACAACTACACGAGCTACTAGACAAGGGTTTTATTCGACTTAGCACATCCCCTTGGGGTGCGCCGGTTCTTTTTGTCAAGAAGAAGGATGGATCTCTCAGGTTATGTATCGATTATCGGCGACTAAATCAGCTTACTATCAAGAACAAGTATCCGTTGTCGCGTATCGATGAGCTCTTTGATCAGCTTTCGGGAGCAGAATATTTTTCCAAAATCGACCTCAGGTTAGGTTATCATCAACTCAAGATCAAGGATGAAGACATATACAAGATGGCTTTCCGCAGTCGTTATGGCCACTATGAATTTGTGGTAATGCCATTCGGGTTAACCAACGCCCCGGCCGCATTCATGCAACTTATGAATAACGTCTTCAGGCCTTATCTCCACCAATTTGTGGTCGTATTTATTGATGACATTCTTATATATTCCAAATCAAAAGAAGAACATGAAGAACATTTAAGGATAGCCTTACAAACTTTAAGAGAACATAAGTTTTATGCCAAACTTAGTAAATGTGAGTTCTGGCTTAAGGAAGTCTCATTTCTTGGACATATTATCTCAAAGGAAGGAATCGCTGTGGATCCTTCTAAAGTGGAAGCTGTCAAAAATTGGAGCCGGCCAACGACCGTGTCAGAAGTTAGAAGTTTTCTGGGCCTGGCTGGTTATTACAGAAGATTTATTAAGGATTTCTCCAAGATCGCTATTCCTCTGACTAGACTTACAAGAAAAGAAAATCCGTTTATATGGTCGAAGGACTGCGAGGAGAATTTTCTAACTCTTAAGGATCACCTCACTACTACACCAATTTTAACATTGCCAATGGAGGGTGGTGGTGAAGTCTATACAGATGCATCTGGTATTAGCTTAGGGTGCGTTCTTATGTAAATGGAAAGGTAATTTTCTATTCTTCAAGACAATTGAAACGTCACGAAGAGAATTATCCTGTGCATGATTTAGAATTGGCGGATATTATATTTGCCTTAAAGATTTGGCGTCACTACCTTTACGGAGAAAAATTTACGGTTTATTCAGACCACAAAAGTTTGAAGTATTTGTTCTCCCAAAAGGAGCTGAATATGAGGCAAAGAAGATGGTTAGAATACCTAAAGGACTTTGATTTTGCTATTCAATATCATCCTGGCAAGACTAATGCTGTAGCGGATGCACTCAGCAGAAAACTAATGGGAAAGCTATTAAGTCTCATGATTAGTATGACTAATCTCATTCTTCAATTTGCTCAGTTGAATTTAGATATTGACATGAATGAAGAATATTATTTTATGGCCAGTATTCAAACTCAACCTACATTAATAGCAGATCTGGTCAAGCTACAAGACAATGATCTAGTATTACTAGAGATTAAAGCCAATATTGAGCAAAGGCTAAATTTCTCTATTGCCGACGATGGAAGATTATTATATAGGGATCGAATTTGTATACCAGATCATGTTGATACTAAGAAACTAATTCTGGAAGAAGCTCACAATTCCAAATATACCATTCATCCCGGTGGTACAAAAATGTATCAGGATTCTAAAAGGAACTTCTGGTGGCCTAACATGAAAAGAGAAGTGGCAGATTTCGTGTCCCGCTATCTTACTTGTCAACAAGTAAAGGCAGAGCATTTAAGACCCGCAGGTAAATTACACCCCTTAAATATTCTCGAATGGAAATGGGAAAGTGTAGGGATGGATTTCATTATGGGTTTACCTAAAACAAGAGGAGGACACAATGGTATATGGGTAATCATAGACCGATTGACTAAGTCTGCACATTTTCTGCCAATAAAAAGTAGATGGTCGGTGGATATTCTCGCAGCCTTATACACAAGGGAAATCGTCAAATTGTATGGTGTCCCTGTCACTATTATATCTGATAGAGATCCCCGATTCACGTCACAATTTTGGAAGGGTCTTCAACATTCTCTAGGGACCCAACTAAACTTTAGTACGACATTCCATCCACAAACTGATGGTCAAACGGAGAGGACGAATCAAGTGGTGGAAGATATGCTCAAGGCTTGTGCTATTGACTTTGGAGGAAGTTGGCATGATCACTTGCCTCTAGTGGAATTTACATACAACAATAGCTACCAGGCTAGTATACAAATGGCACCGTTTGAAGCTCTTTATGGAAGTAGTTGTCATTCCCCTATCTGTTGGAATGAAGTAGGAGAAAGATAATTTCTCGGTCCGACATTATTAGGGATACTACTGAGAAGATTAAACTCATTCGTGAAAGACTTCAGATGGCCCAAGACAGGCAGAAATCGTATGTTGATAATCGAAGGCGCGACTTGGAGTTTCAAGTAGGAGATCATGTATTTCTTAAGGTTTCTCCAGGTCGAGGAATTTGAAAATTTGGTATTAAGGGCAAGCTTACTCCAAGATTTATTGGTCTTTTTGAAATTCTGGAAAGAGTCGGTGAAGTAGCTTATCGAATCGCTTTACCTTCTCAACTATCTGAAGTTCATGATGTATTTCACGTCTCAATGCTCAAGAAGTATGTTCCTGATCCATTCCATGTCATCACCGACGATAATCTGGAGATTAAGAAGGATTTGACATATGAGCAGAAATCAATCAAAATCCTTGAACGAGAGGTACGTCAACTTCGGAATAAGACTATTCCTGTAGTCAAAATCAAATGGACAAAATCGGGAGAAACATGGGAAATCAAAGAGGCCATGCGTAAAAGATTTCCATAATTATTTAAATGTAAGTACACTCTCCACAAATCCGCATATTGAATTTTGGGACTAAATTCTCTTAAGTGGGGGAGGGTGTAATGCCCCAAAATTTTTATAAATTATTTCTGGAATATTTAAGTATTTTCTAGGAATTTTAAAAGATCAAAATGGATTAATAAATAAATATTGGGTTAAATATATCATTATTAAGGCCCAATTATGGTAAACCATTAACCTAGCCTATTTAAATAAAGCCCAAAAGACTTAAGGACCAAGCCCATGAAGTTTGGCCCATATTCTAGAAGGTTAATTGGCTTATTCACGAATTATAGGGATAAATATCCATTAATTAGATAATTTAGTAGATAAGATGAAATTAGAGTTTGAACTAGTTTTAAATTCAGCGCCCAGGATGGGTAGCGGCCTATCGTAAAACCGCTACAAGTCATTTGGCGGACCAAGTCTCGACCGCTATTTCCTGTCAGTTCGTGAATTGAAGAAAGAGCAAATAGATGGAATTTTTGCTAGTCTATCCTTTGGGGATCGAGATAGAAGAACTAGTAATCATGTTTAAGACTCCCAAAAGTCGAACTAAGGTTTAACAAGGACGCTAGAATCGATCTAATCCTTAAACCCTAGCAAAACCCTATAAATAGGACCTAGTTTTGACCTGCGCGACCCTTACATTGGCTCGCGTGGAATCAAGGTAAGACGACATTATTTTAGGTAGGTTCTTTAGAAGTTTTTATTGCTAATATATAGGACTAACATATCCCAAAATTTCGTGCTAGGAGATCAAGCACACATGGAGATAAAAGCCTGCAAAGTTGTTGGTTACACCTTAGCGACCTAAGAAACTGTGCAAGAGTCCGGTGAAGATCAAAAGATTAGAGAACCAAATCGAGGTATTTAGCCTAAGTTTCTTTAGAACTTTTGTTCCCCTTAGTATCTGCTTCTTACCCTCGAAATTTCACATCATTAGGTCAAGAGAGTAAGGAGTTAGAGCAGCTTGAAGTTGCTGATTTGTCACAAGGAGTGCAAGGGACTAAGGGTAGCATCTAGCATCAAATTCAAAGTTTAAAGGCTTTAGCAGAGGTAGGTCATCTCATGAACGGCTAAAACATCATTCTAGGAATAAAAGCCCTCTTATTGCACTTGATTTCATGGTTTATAGATCGTGAATTTCATGTTTTATGTCTATAGTATATTATGCATGCATATTCTTAGCCCTAACTAAGTTAAAAAGGAACTTTCTTGTCAATTCACAGAAACCCATGCATATTGTTAGCTTAACCTTCATTTTATCCTGATAGGGAAAGTTTATATATGATTTTCAGACATGATGTGAGTTTAAAACCTTAGAACCCTCTTATTTAAGTTACTGTCTGTAGTGCTCTAGCGGCTTAGAATTTGACCGTCATCTCTCTGTAGTGGCCTTACGATGAACTGCTAGACACTTGGTAAACTCGTTTTCATGAAACCTCTGGCGGACTAGAAATAGACCGTTAAAGTTACTGTGGCGGCCTTACGATAAACCGCCAGCGTCCTGTAACGGCTCTATGATAGACCGCCAACTGTGCTATTTTCTGTCATCCCGATATAGATTTAAGAACAGCCATATAACTTACAATTAAGCCTAGTTAAACTATATACTAACCTGTTTTAATGGTATTTATTACTTTGAGTTTTAATTCCTGATTCATAGATAGTAAGTTCATGTTTCTTTATGGTACTTAGGATTATTTTAAGTATAAGGTATTTTGTGCCAAAAATCATATAATTTTGTATTAAATTATGGTTTGAATGCTTATATTGACGAGATTTAACGCTGATTTTTCACTGTACACATTCTATTCTTATCTTAGAGTTATTTCTATAAGTTCATGGTATATATTCCGATATATGACCATTAGTTACACACTTTGCATTATAGGAACATAATCTTGGACATGAGGACCTCTCCTTTGGATATTCCTTCCAATGGACTAGGAAATCTTGTTTCAAGGCCTCTGTAATTCTCCGCGAGCCTGGGATTCCCACTAGGACGCCGGGTTGGTTGTACCATTAAAGCCCAATTGACTAGAATGCACTTATACCGATGTTTTATTTTTGGACCTTAGCGGGACAATAATTTACTGCCATAGTCTTCTAGCGGGCCTTATCTAGACCTCTAAAGGGACCTCGACGGATCTACCTTTGACTGCCAAAGACTCCAGGGATCCTGTTTTTCAACTATCGGACAGTCTTGTACTTAACGGTCCAGAACTGGACCGCTATAGTCATGTGACGGCCTAGTTATAGACCGCTATGTTTCCTAAAGTTTTGACCAAAAGGGGTTAATATTCCTATGATCCTAGATGGACTAATGATAGTCTAGGGCTTGTGACCTTATTGAAAGATGTCTAAGGTAACTTATGAAAAGATAAAGAACATACCGTTATGATGCCGATTTATTTCTATGGCATAACCTAGTCATTAAAGTATTTATTGAAATTTCTTATTCCAAATAGAAGCATTCTTATTGTTGATTACTTTATCATGAACCTATTGTTGAAATGGTACATTCTTGGCCACATTATTTACATGTGTGGAAGTAGCTTGATTTATACTTGAAGATGCGGATCGAGCACTGATTGTGTTCAAGGGCTCTATGCTAGTCCCCTCGACTGATTGTCAGAAACATAGTATTATAGACCATGGGGTATGATGCTACTCGCGTCGCATTGTACTGGGAGTACTTTTTTATGAATAAGTGAAATATTCACGGCAACCATGGAAATATTCATGGCTCGTGAAATGAAATTCCATAGAAATTCACGAAGTACTTGCTACTAAGTGAAGAGTACATTCTTGCTTGTTACATGACTTTCTAGTACATTCTTGTTCATAAAAGGCCATTACTACGTTCTTGCTTGATTATACTTGATCGATTCATGTTCTCATATCTTAAGCTTGATTATGTCTTGTTACTCTGGTTTTAATCGCATGTTTGATCTCATTTCGCATGATTTTACCTTATTCTTTAGAGCTAAAATGCTAATCACTTTAATATTGCCAATCGTGTTGATGCGAAGATACCTACTAGACAAGTGTGCTCATTACCTATTTCCAATCTTTTTTAGGAGATGCAAGTAGTTCGGATTCGGATTCAAGTTATTCAAGTGATGGGTCCGAGAGCGAATGAAAGTCACATGAAATTGAGAGTGAAGGCTTAGGAGTCAATAAATGTCTAGATCGAGTTCATGTAATTTTCCATTTTTATTAAGTCTAGAGTTGAGTAAAGTTGGAATATTCTATGTATTTGGATCTTTATCATTTTGATTATTAATGAGAGGAGAAGTTGATTAAATTATTGTGCAATTGTATTTTTATGTGTGATTGTCTTGAGCTCTGATTATTCTTGCTTGCAAGAGGCTTACCATGCCGACTGTTCACGATTCTCGAGATTATCTTTCGCTGTAATAAAAGCTCTGGGCGTGACAGGGAAACATTCCTAAACACGATATATGCCTTCCACAAGCCGGAAGGGATCAATCCAAGTCCAAAAATGCAAGAAACGGGCGATTCTAACGAATCAACCTAAAATGAGTCACGGGGATAGTCGGGCTCATACCAACTCCAATTCTCGACCAAATGCACTAAAACTGGCGGGAATTGATTCCCAACATGCCAGGGGTTCGAATGAAATAAACTAAGCTGAAAACTTTCACCTCGAAAGGCGAACTCATCTCACACCCCCCGAAGCATGCTTTCACCCAAACGCGGTAAAACCCGCTCACACTCACACCGTTCGGCTCCAAATCGCGAGGGAACGCAGAAGTGAAGTGGAGCATCTGTCCCCCTACCTCCACCGAAGTTCTCGCGTGCCGAAATGACTAAACCATGTCGAAAACCATCACATGAACCCAAACACGTCGGTTTTGAATCCACCGAGGGATCGCGCCAACGCCAGGCTCCATCCTTCACACCAGCATGCTCCACGACAACTCCATGGTGTTCCTACCTCGCCCGCCTCGCCACGGTTGCGTGCCACGCGGAGAGAGGAGAAGAGAGGAGAGAAAACGAGAGGGAGAGAGTGAACGACGGTGAGGAGAGAGGGAGGAGAGAGAGAGGGTTAAAAAAATGGAAATTAGGAATTTCCTAATTTTCATGAAATCTGATTTTTAGCCCGAAAATGCACTAATTCAGAAAAATACGGAAAAATAGTCTACACGATCCTCGGAAGGAGCACAACGCAACTGTAGTGTCCTCGAGTCGATGAACTCAACAATAAACTTACCACTAGGTTCTGTAACTTGTACGAGAGAAAAACCCACGTAGATCGTAAAACACAACTCAGGACCCACAAAAGCGATCCAAAAGCTCTACGATAATAGATCCGAAAGACCCAGGGTACTACACTTAGGTTGCTGAATAAGCAACCGAACCACCTTAAAAAGACTGTGTGCACTGTGGTTTGAATCTCTTATCATCCTACTCCACCTTCTCATTTTTGCAATCTTAGTTTAGTTGCTGCGTTGTGAACAATATCTCATGCAAGTTAAGTGCTCGACAATAGTGCTTTTATAATATTCATCTCCATTGCTTGCTCTTTCATCGAGTCTTTTAGTATTTAATTTAAAATCTTGTTAAATTGATTTGATTGAGGGGCTAATCTATTCACCCCCCCTCTAGATCCGCTTCATTATTTCTAACACTTGGTATTAGAGCAGGTTTCCCACAATGTGGTCCAACGACTAGGGAAGATCTAATAATGGCAATGTTCGCAGCTTTCTAGCTGAAGGACATTCAATTAATAGACCACCATTGTTTGACGGATCTAACTATCTTTATTGGAAAAATAGAATGGAGGTATTTATGCATACGCAAAGTCATGAGATATGGAGAGTGGTTAGCCACGGTCCCTTTCTACTCCCAGAAGATCAAAATGGATGGACAAGAGAGCAGATTCGCTTGTCCACTGTAAATTGGAGTGCCATGAATGTGATGCAATGCACAATTCATACAGATGAGTATTCAAGAGTCTCCGCCTGCAAGTTCGCCAAGGAAATGTGGGATAAACTGGAGCTGATCTACGAGGGAACATCCCAGTTAAGGGAAACTAAGGTAAATATGCTGATCTCAGACTTTGAGATGTTCAAAATGATACACGATGAAATGATTTCTGAAATGTATGACAGATTTTCATAGCTTACAAATAATCTTAAGGCTCTAGGTAAGGAATATACTGATAATGAGCTTGTTAGAAAAGTTCTTAGGTCCCTTCCCCCAGCGTGGCATACTAAGGCCACTGTGATCAAAGACTCAAGGGATCTGTCCACTATGACAGTGGATGAACTGATAGGCTCGTTGATGACATACGAGCTCAACCTGAAGAGAAACGTGGAGGAACCTAGAAAGAACAAACCAGCAACCTTCAAAGTTTCCGAGAGCAATGAAGACTACAGTGAGGACTCAGAGAGTTTCTTAGACCTAGAGAATTCGTATGATCAGGCTCTTCTTACCAAATAATTCAAAAGATTTTTGAGAAAGAGAGGTAAGAACTTGAAGTATAGAAGGCCACAATAGGCAGGTAAGAATTTAAACTTCAAAACTGACAGGAATAAAAGATCTGAAAAAGTTATTTGTTCCAGTGCAAGAGACCAGGACATATGAGGGAGATTGCCCCGAACTTGTGAAAAAGAATGTCAAAGCTAAAGGGAAAAAGCCACAGGCCATGATATGTACATGGAGAGATGAGGAGGAGGAGGCCGAGGATGGATCATGTGAAGATGGAGAAGAAAACTTATGCCTCATGGCTCACAGCGATGAAGAGATAAATAATCTTTTTGAGAATTTCACAGTTCATGATTGGGAAGATGCATATGGTGAGCTACTTGATAAGTTTAATTCATTAAGAAAGGAATATAGATTGTTGAAAAGAAAAATGAATGATAATGTTCATGATTCATCCTTAGTTGATCAAGATAAATGTCTCATGAAAGAAAAAGAAAAATTCAAAGTTCAAATGGAAGAACATGAATCCCTAAAAAAAAGCATGAAAATATGAAAATAGAAAATGATGAGATCAAGAAATAACTAGATGAATTCAAGCTGAAATTTTAGAAAATACAAAATGAAAATAAGATGATGATGGAAAAATATGAAGCTGTTAAGAATGCAAATTTTGAAATTCAGACAGAGTGTGAAAAGCTTCAAAAAGAATTGCAGGACAAATAGTCTACACTTGAAAATTTTGTTCAGGGAAAATCTAATCTAGATGCAATGCTGGGCATGAAAATGAACTTCAATAAAGAAGGATTGGGGTTTAATCCCTCTAACAAGAAAAAGTTTGAAATCAAGATAGTTTCATTCTGTCATAAGAAGGGAAAAGAGAAACTGGACGCTGCATCCAAATCAAACTGTAAAAAAGATTATCAAGAACCAAAAATGAAGAAATTCACAGAAACTATAAGAAAAATCAACACAAGCCTGCATCGACCCAACCCAAGTATCAGGTCGACTCATCCCGTTCCAAACAAAAAATCAAAAGTAAACAGAAATCTAAATATGAACGGAAACCATTGGTCATACTTTCATTATCCTCAAAACTCCTTCAATGCACATGTTTTCCAAAACCCAAGGAAATTCATGAGTCAACCCAGAAATTACTTTGGTAGGAAGTGGAACAAAAAACTCAATAAAAACGCCAAGGTGAAATCAAACCAAACAATTGTTGCTAATAAGACTGGTAATCCCAGAAATCTGAATTCTTTTGCTAAACAGAGGAAACCTGTTAGATAGGTCTGGATCCCCAAGAGTCTGTTACAAGGATTGAATGATGCTCTTGGACCCAAGCTCTCTTGGGTCCCAAATTCCTCAGCATAACAGATTTGCTACAGGAGTGCCTTGAGAGTGAATAAAGAATAATGAGAACCAGATCATCAAGGCACATGTTTGAGAATAATAAATTTAGTACATAATCAATTTTTTCTAGTTAAGTTTATTCTTCTTTTACTTACAATAAAATTCTTCTTAGATAAAGATTTCCTCTTAGTCTGTTGGTTTGTCCAAGCCATATATTTGAACTCTGGAAAAATGTACTTCATCTTGAAACTATCTGAAAAATGGGTATATCAAATGGTGTTGTATGGAAGGACAGATTAGGTGTGTTGTATGGATTAGGTCTGTCTTAAAATCATCACTACACGTGAGAGGTCTTTGGACCAAACCTCCGCCAAGTACCAAGAATCAGAGAATTCAGATGATTGTTGTCTGAGGATGTGTGTTTCAATTTATTCTACTTAGATTCATACCAATGACAATCAAAAGCTGGCTTGAGCTTCAAAACGCCTACACAATTGCTTCTCCTTTTGCAGGATTGCCTGGCAGTCATGCATAATCGTTCGTATTTGGATAGTGGTTGTTCCAAGCACATGACTGGAGATAAAGCAAAATTTAGCCAGCTAGAACTGAAAGATGGAGGCCTGGTAAGGTTTGGTGGAAAGAATAAAGGTATAATAATTGGATCAATAACTATTGGTAAGCACCCCTCCAACATAATTGAAATAGTCCTTTTAGTTGATGGTCTTGAACACAATCTGCTGAGTATCAGTCAACTCTGTGACAAGGGTCACAAAGTTATGTTTGACCATAATGCATGCAAAATCCTAGAGATCAATTCTGATTCAATAAAGTTCATAGGCCATAGAATTAATAATGTTTACATAGTAGACTTAGATGAAAGTTCTCCAAATCATCTATGTCTGTCTATAAACACTAATAATAATGTCTTCTATTGGCACGGGAGATTAGGCCATGCTAGCTACAACATTCTGAATAAGTTAGTCAAGCATGATCTAGTTAAGAGATTGCCTAAAATTTCTTTCAAAACAAATTCAAAAATTTATGATGCATGTGCGTTAGGGAAGCAAACTAGAAAATCTTTCAAAATAAGACACGAACCACTGTCAGCTAGGCCATTAGAATTTCTGCATATGGACCTCTTTGGTCCTATTAGAACTCAAAGTCTGAATGGCAAGATATTTGGATATGTAATTGTGAATGATTTTACTAGATTTGCATGGATTTTATTTCTAGCCCATAAGAATGATGCACTTCATGAATTTCAGAATTTCTTCAACAAAATCAAATAGGAGGGAATGCACAAAATCTACATCATATAATCTAATCATGGGGGGTGTCACGTCCCGAGAGCGGAAGATACCCGGAGATGCGTGACGAGTTTATATCAATCATGTCAATCAGAGTAGTAGTGTATTCGACACAAAGACAGAGATGCGCAAAAGTAAAGATAACCCAATCCATTTATTTCTTCATAATAAATAGTCTATTACAAACCCAATACTCTATTCAAAAAAAAGGAAAGTACACATTTGACTCCAGAAATATATAAAAGACTAGATGACACTTGGAAAGCTCTAGCTCTTTCACTCTTGATTCTCCCCATCCGATTGACTTTCCTCATCGTCGGACCTACCTGAAAAGTAAGGGAAACACGGAGTGAGCGAACGCTCAGTAGGAAATTATATCTCAGGAACTAGCAAGGGGTTTAAGTAGTTACATCTTTCATGAATGCACTATAGCTATGCATGCTCGCCTAAAACGACAAGATAGAAAGAGGATATAACGATAAGATAACAGGGAGAACTAGTCATGAACCTTTCAATAACTTATATCAACTGACCTCAAGATATTCAAGCAAGTACTTTATCATGTCAAGATGAAATTTGGCTATCACGTTCAAGCACGCAAGTAATTACCCTTTTTCGGGCCACACAAGTCATGTAATATCAGGTCAAGTACAAGATTTGTGGAATGTTCAATCAAGCTAGTCATGCACTTTGGTATAATGCCAATACCGTGATCAATCAACTCCCATGGGCACAAGTACTTTCGGGTGCTCCTCCCAGGACCAGATCGGGCCCTATATGCGCAGGCATTAGTCATGTATTTTTAACATCCACATTTTTGTGTATAGCCATCATGGAATTTCAATAAGCAAGCTTGTAGTCATGTAAGACAACTTTAAGAGATTAGAGTCCAAAAATATGACTTTTGACACCAATAGGCGATAATAACGGTACAATCGCACTTTCGATAAAACTAGGTGGAATTGGTTCCCTTAACTCGGGTACCATGATAAGTAAGTAAAGACACTCTTTTATATAGAATTGAGGTCCATATGAATAGCACCTCAATGGCAAGACGTCCTCATTCTTAATATAGAATTGAGGTTCACAAGAACATCAAGTTAATATAGAATTGGGGTCTACAAGAATATCATAACAATGTTGATATAGAATTGGGGTTTACAAGAACAGCATAACAACGGCATATTCTTCCTCGTTCATTAAGATAATTCTCATATCATACCCATGGCATGACATGAGGGCCGGTATTACCATGTTTCTATAGAGGGACATGGCAAAGATTGTGTAATGGGTTTTTAGGGTACAACCAGCTCAGTCGGCCTTGAGGGAATCCAAGGCGGCGAGGAGTCTTACGGAGGTCTCTATGACTAACTCGCTAGTCCAAAGGAACGGAATGTCCAATGGAGAGCTTGTATGTCAATGAGAATTGAGTGTGTAATGCGATAAATCATCGTAGAAAACATGGGACTATACTCACGGAGTGGAGTAATAGTGCCAATATATATGTATGTATGTATAATGAAACCCTCGGATAACAGTAACCAGGGAAAATCAGTAGTGCAGAAAATAGCGACTTTGGTAAAGTCATTTTGCATGAAATTAACGCCTTAGTCAGGGGCGTTTATATTAAATTTGACGACATGTATAGAAGTCATCCTTTCAATATTTCTAATTTTGCAGAATATTAAAAATCTGGAAATTTTCATAAAACACGCCCTAGACAGGGGCGTTAGTTTACAGAAAGTGCCCTGGTATGGGGCGTCAGTTCAATAAAAGACGACCTGGACAAGGTCGTTAATTCACAATTTTACAATTTCGAGACGATGAAATTTCAGGAAACATGATATAGGGTCAGGACCAGAAAAATAGCAGGATTACAAGAGATTGATCATGCATTAATCTAGAATCATGTTTGAATTGATATATAATTTTTAAACATGGTATTTAGTAATTAAAAGAAATTGACGTCCGTGTGCAGGGCGTCAAATATGAAATTGACGACCTAGTCATGGTCGTTTCTTGTAATTTAGCACCCTTGATAGGGGCGTTTCTTTCAAAAACTCTTTAGAAACTAATCAAAACGCATGAAATCTATATGCATGTATTAACGGATGATGTTATAATTATTAATATGCTAGTTTGTGCTACAATCCCTGAGAAAACCTACCTCTATGAAGATTTTGAACGGATGCAGGTTCTGGGAAGAAAAGAACGATACTCTGTTTTATAAACAGAGTATTCTGAAGCTTTTGAATTCAATATCAGCAGCAAGGCAGAGGAGGCACGAACAGACACAGTCGTTTGTTGATGAAGAACCCACGTTCTTCAGTAGATTAAGAGCTCCTCGACCTGTAAGTGGAAGAAGATGAAGAAGATTTATTCTTCATACTATCCTATCGGAAGAGAAGGAAAACCAAAGGAAGAACCCACCTGTTCTTCACGGACGGCAGTCAGATTCCCTATAAACAAAAGAGGATGAAGAATCAATTCATGTTCTTCACATAATAGTAAACAGAGAAAGAAATAAGGAAGAACTGTTAGTTCTTTACCTACCGTAGCAGAGACAATCGACCAAATAGCTTTCTAGGGTTCGATCCATCAAAGTATTTATAGGATTTTGGAAATCCTAATAAGGTTAGTGTTTGATTGGAAGTAACACTTACGTGATAGAGTCATTACTACATTCGAACTCTTTCCCATAGTTATCACTTACCCTGGATAAGTTCCTGGGTCGAACGGAAGACGAATTGAATTAACGACCTAGGTCAGGGCGTCGAATTTAAATTGACGCCTTGGCATGCGTCGTTTCTTGTGGAAACGCGTCCAAGCAAAGGGCGTTACAATTACTTGCCTTTTTATGTAATTTTGGTTGTTTAAGATTTGACGCCTTGAAATGTGGGCGTCCTTTCTCAAAAACACGCCTTAGGTGAGGGCGTTTCTTGTCAAGTAGCGCCTTTATCTGCGGCGTTATTTTCATCAGGGTTTAATTTTTTTCCATTTTTGGTTTTATCATTTATTTACTTATCTTTTATTTTCAATTTGATTTATTTATAAATCCTACTTTTATCAGGGTTGTTACAGGGGGGGAGTTTGACAATTCACTATTTTTAGATTTCTGTGATATGGAAGGACTCACTCATAAATTCTATTCTCCCAAGACTCCAAAGCAGAACGGGATTGTGGAAAGAAGGAATAGAACAATCGTGGAGATGGCCAGAACCATGCTGATTGAGAGCCAACTCCCAAGAAGATTTTGGGCAGAAGCAGCCAACACAACCTGTTATATAATTAACAGAGCTATGGTAAGATCCATTCACAAGAAAACCCCATATGAAATGTTGAAAGGTAAAAGACCTAACTTGGCCTACTTCAAAATTTTTGGTTCAAAATATTGTATTCACAATAATGATAAAAGGGACTTAGACAAATTTGAAGCCAAGAGCAGTCCAGGTATTTTTCTAGGTTATTTTGAACGGTCCAAAGTATATAGAGTGTTCAATATTCATGATCAGACAGTAGAAAAATCCCCTCATGTAATATTTGATGAATCATTTAACTCTACTGACCAAAGTGATGATGACAGGAAAGAAAAATAGGATGGGGAGTTTCTTGAAGAAAAGCAAAATGAAGAATCTTCTGAACAAGCTGAACAGCCTGCTCCTGAGCAAGGTAGGTCTACCGAACCCATTTTTCAGTCGACCGAACAAGGTAAGTCTTCCAATAATTTTAGATTTCTAAAAGATCATCATGCTCATAATATAATAGGAAATCTGCATTATCCCACTAGGACAAGATCCTTTCACAAAGAGGTTAATAATCAGGATCTAGTAGCTTTAGTTTCCCAAATTGAACCCAAAACATAGATGAGGCATTAAAAGATGAATCTTGGATAAATGCAATGCATGAAGAATTGGGTCAATTTGAAAGAAATCAGGTCTGGACCTTGGTCCCTAGACCCAATAACTGTTCTGTCATAGGAACTAGGTGGGTTTTTAGAAACAAAATAAATGAAGATGGAATAATTTCTAGGAATATAGCCAGGTTAGTAGCTAAGGGCTACAATCAAGAACTAGGGGTAGATTTTGATGAATCCTATGCACCTGTTGCTGGGATGGAAGCTATCAGAATTCTGTTACCTTTTGCTTGCTCATACGGCATTAAACTTCATCAAATGGATGTAAAAAGTGCCTTTTAAAATGGTTTTATAAAAGAAGGTGTTTATGTTGAGCAACCCCCTGATTTCGAGCCTTTTAAGCTGCCTAACCATATTTTTAAATTGAATAAAGCCTTGTATGGACTAAAACAAGCTCCCCGAGCATGGTATGATAGATTGACAGATTTTCTACTCAATAAAGGGTACTACAGAGGTAAAGTTGATTAGACCCTTTTTACCAAAAATCTAAATCAGCAAATCATCATAGTTCAGGTATACATTGATGATATTGTTTTTGGCTCTACATGTTCTAAACTATGTGATGAGTTTGTAGATTTAATGTCCAAAGAATTTGAAATGAGCTTGGTTGGTGAACTGTAATACTTTCTTGGCCTGCAGATCAAACAGATGAAGGATGGCTGCTTCATTAGTCAAACAAAGTACACATTGGAAATTCTGAAAAGATTTGGAATGGATAAGATGAAGCACAGGGCTACAGTAATGAGTACAAATGCATCTTCACAATGCTGATGAATCAGGTAAATCAGTGGATGTAAAAATCTACCGAGGTATGATTCGTTCACTATTATATCTTACTGCCTCTAGACCTGACATTCAATTTAGTGTATGCTTGTGTGCTAGGTTTTAGACCAAACCTAAAGAATCACATCTTGCTTCTGTTAAAAGAATTTTTGAATACATTGCTGGCACACACAACTTAGGATTATGGTATCTTGCATCATGAAATTTAGATTTAATTTCATACACTGATGCAAATTATGCTGGTTGCAAACTAGATAGGAAGAGCACTAGTGGTTACTGTGAATACTTAGGTGGGTGTTTAGTTTCTTGGGCTTCCAAGAAACAACATTCTGTTGCCCTCTCAATTGCAGAGGCTAAATACGTCGATGTAGGGAGTTATGGTACACAAGTCATCTGGATAAAACATCAGCTCCAAGACTACAATGTAGATCTTGGCTGCACACCTATTTTCTGTGATAACACAAGTGCAATAAATTTGTCAAAAAACCCAATACAGCACTCATGAACCAAACACATTAAGATTAGACACCACTTCATAAGAGATGAAGTTTCTAAGAAACATTTTGAACTAGTTCACGTTGGCACATCATATCAGGTTGCAGATATTTTCACCAAGCCCTTGGATCATGAAAAATTCTCCACTTTGAGAAGAGAGTTGGGACTCTTTAAACCTTCTTTAAACTTTTTCTTCTATCTGTCAGTGCATTTAGTAAAGGGGAGTCAGTCACAACAGTGTCTTCAATTCATGTTAAACAGAGGGAATCAGTCATAACAGTTAGAGTCCTTGCATGGTTAGTTCACTAATTTATATTTTTTTTGTCAGTATCTCCACTGCAATCTCTTTTTGATCATCATATTCTATAATAAACCACCTGTCACTGACATACTTCACTCCCTTCAGTCATTGATTGAAATGATTCTTCACAAACTTCTATTTCATCCTCACTCATTATCTGAAATTTCTTGAATATCATCTGTTGAATAATGAGCTTAGATTCAGGGGGAGATTCTTATATGATTTTAAGCTATTTGATTCACATAAAACTGATATAAGAGTCTTCTCTCATAAAGCACTATCATAACCTTCGACAGTTTGAGGGTTTAGGATTGATAATCCTTGGAGCTTGTTCATGTAAGTTTGAAGATAACTATATACAGATTTAATAAATTTAAATCAAGGCTTTACAAGCTTGTATTCTGAAAATTTTCATTAATCTTGAAAGATTAAAGTGCAGGGGCTGCCTTGGGGACATACTTTAAGCTAAGAATGACTTTTAAACATTTGTGTACATTTGTAAATTGTTGAAACAAGTATTTCTTATGTCAGAGCAATGACAGTGGAACACTGATAAACCATGTCCTCTTATCTCTGAAGTAAGACAGACTATGTCATGAAGTGCTAGTGTTAACTCTGCTAAAAGTGTTTGAAAAATGTTGAGGTAGAGCAATGACATGGAAATACTGAGAAATATTGATCGCTTATCAATGAAATAAGTGGTACAATGTCATGAAGTAACATGCTAACTCTGTTCACAATGAAGCAGGATAGTTAGTCACATTGAGTACCTAGGGATAGTGGCATCTAAACAACGTGTATCTTGATGCTAAAAAATGTGTTCTCAACTTGAATGTTCCTTCTGTTTTGAAAAGAAAAGATCTTCTTCCAGAAGATAGTACAAGTATCTCCAAATAAAAATTTAGATAAACAACACTATGTTTGATCCCCATACTAGTTAAAGTATTTCCTAAAAGTAACCAGTGGAAATAACTGTAAGGGGAAGAAGAAATTTCAAGTACCCAGTTTGCAACAACTGGTTTGGATTCATTAAATCTGTTTAAAGTTCTCATTGAGACCCCTCATGATAAACCTAAAGGTTATCTTTTTTAAATCAATTCAAACACTTTGCAGGATTATTTCATAAGCTGTTTTATGTTAGAAGATTCTAACATTCTGTTCTTGTGACAAAATTGGCTTGGTTCTGATAGATTTCACTTTCTGAATCTAACGCTCAGTTCTTGAATTCAAACAGCCACTACATCTCAGATGCTTGAACCCACTCTCATTATTTCTATCCATTCCCATATACATGTTTCTTTTGATGATGACAAAGGGGGAGACAATAGGAGATGAGTCATTTTGTGTCTATCATGACGAGTCATGTAGTCATTCATGTAGTAGTCATTCTGTTGATCATGTTACAGTAGGAGATGAGTCATTCTATGTCTGTCACAGTAGGAGATGAGTCATTCTATGTCTGTGATGGATTTTCAATGTCAAGACATTTACTCCCTCTGACTAAATACATTGAATAACTAAGTTAGTCATGAAAATTAAGCAAGGGAGTATGCTGGCATGAACTCATGAAGACTTGCAAACTTAAATGCAAGATAGACCCATGATACCAGGCGGAGTTAGAGAACTCACACATGGTGAAAGCTTCCAGATAGGCCTAACCTGTCCTTCTTCATGTCACCATTTTATATACCATTGGGTCATGCATGAGAATGCATCATGAATGTAATGTGGTTTTACATAAGAAGCAGATTCATCCAATTAAATAATGAGACCACAAAGTGATGTGAATATGCAGACATAAAAAAGTATTGAAATTTCATGCAGTAGATTTTGAATTTGTGAACTGTAACAACCAAGAGGGAAACATTAAGATTAACAAATCTATTACTAAAAGAGCAGAGTTTTGGGGTTTTACCATACCAAGTGTGCCTTCATTTATTTATTAAACCCCTTATCCTTCTCTTGGTTCCAAGGCACACCTACAAAAGCAACACTTTATTTCTGATTTTTAGGTACCCAAGTTCTCTTGGGTCCTGTTGGATTAGCAGCACCATTGGCAGGTGCTTTCCATGATTTTAAAGCATGTAGATCATCAACTTTCATTAAAAAGTAGTCATCCATGACATGCCCTAACTTCCCACAAGAATGACAATAAATAGAGGACACATCCTTCTTTACAGGATAGGCATGAAGCTTCTATGGGTTGGTGGGAATTTTGCCATTCTTGACATGGAAATTGTGTTTCCATTTCATGTGCCAACAATCCTTGACTGTATGGTCGGGTTTCCAACAATTATAACAAGTTTGAAAAGATTTTGAATACAACTTTTTCCTTTTTGGGGCAGTGGATTTTCTTCCATCCCTTAATTCATCATTCTTTAAAACAAGACAGTTATGCATTACATGACCAAACCATCCACAGTAGAAACACTGGATTGTCCTTTTCTGGACAACATGATTTTTAACATGACCTTTTCTAGCATACACATGGGAATTTCCAAATTTTCTTCTTTTGTTAGAAAAACTTCTTGAATTTTTGATCCCATTCATTTTGTTGTATGCATGCAATTCATTAGATTTTAGAACATGGCAATCGTGTATCATGTGACCAATTTTACCATAATAATGATAGGAAATTTTCTTTGTGTGTGCATGTAAATGTGCAGTAGATTTATGTTCAACATGCACTGTGGTAGTGGTAACATTTTTGGTCCTATTTTGCATATTATTTTTCTTCTTCAGACTTTGTTTCTATTTTTTAATTTTCTGACTAACAGCTTGTTTCTGATTTTTTTGAGTAGTGAACTGAAAAGAGGGTGTGTTTGAAGTGCTGGTTGTTTCTGAGCCACACACAATGGATGTATAGAGTTTATTTTCAAAGGTCTTCTTATTTACTAGATTGAAACCTAGTCCCTCTCTTTGGAAGTTCACCTTACTTTCTAGAGGTTTGTCTAGGTTATCGTTTAACTAACAAATTTAGACAAAGAATTATTCAAATAAGAATCCTGACATTCCAAATATGTAACTTCGAGTTCATAATTGAGGATTTCCTCCTCACACTCAGCAACTCTAATTTTTAAAACTTCATTAACAGACTTGTAATCTTCAATTTCTTTTTCCAGAGTGATCAATTTTTCAGATTCATCTGCACAAACAAATTTTCCCTTTTCTAACACAAGTAGTTTTTATGACATGGCAGTGTTTAGCTCTTTCAACTTTTCATTTTGTTCTTTCTGATAGGATCTAGCAAAGGTGCGCAAAGGATTCAGAGGGGGGGGGTGAATGAATCTCTCTATTAAAACATTGACCTAATAAAAATTTAATTAATCCAAACACAAAGGCCTGATTAAGGCAAATCATAGACTCGAATGACTGATGTGCATCGGTAAACCTTGATAGCCAAACGAATCTAATAGAGCCTAATCATGCATCTAACGATTCACAAGAGACAAGCAGACCACAAAGAACACAAGGAATTTTTAGATGGTTCGGTCTACTGCCTGTAGACCTACGTCCATCCCTCACTCAAATCCGAGTGAGGCTTCCTGCTGCCAAACAGCTTGAAACCGCTGCGTAATACAAGCTTGTGTCCGCTGAGTCTCACAGCTTGCTTACAAACGGCTGAGCAACATAGCTTGCTATCCAGAGGATCCCTCCTCTGACCGCTGAGGATTACAGCTTAACCTCCGCTGCCACACAGCATGAACAAAAGATCAAAATGAAATGAGAACGATGAAAGACAGCGACTGAAAGCTGACAATAAAATTCGATAAAAATCGCTCACGCAGGAGCAAACTGGACTGGATTTGATCCAAGTACCAGTGGACAGACTATCAGTGATTCTTCTCACGATCTCACTCTTTCTCTATCTCTTTCTCCTTTTCTTCTGCTCTCTGAATTGGGTAGGCTGTTGGTCTTTTTTTTCTTCGATCCTCAACCTTGTATACTCCTAGTTCTCTCTGATTGTTCTTCTCTTCAGACTTCAGAAAAGATTTTTACATTTTTCTTCTGTCTCGGAATCCCGTGCTCACACACTGGGCGTGTGGAGGGAGAACTCCCGCCCAAATGCTTCCAGGAGGCTCTCAGCCACGTGTCACCATCTGAGCGTTGTAGCCTTCCACGTGGCAGTCTTTTGGAGGACGATCTATCTTGGATCACGTGCCCCTCCTTGGAGATTGGGATCACCCGGTCTTGGTTCTCCGGAGAGAAACCCTGTCAGAAGAACAATGGTCATTTAGTCAAACACTTAGCACGAGTTGCACCGACACAAATAGAGAGTAAGCATAACATGCACCGAGTAGGAGTGTGCAAGTCAACCATTGCACTGACTTATTACAAGGTGAACCGAGAATTGCACCGACGTCAGAAATTGTAGCGGCATGAGTTGCACCGAGTTGATGTGAGCAATAAGTGGAAAATGCACTGACTTATGAATGTGCATGACACCATATGCACGGACCTTAGTGTCCAAGCGTGCAACAAATATGCACAGAGTCAGAAATGTCTACAACATGCACTGACTCTAAAGTATCTAGGACAAACTTTGCACCGAGTTGGATTTGCAGTCCAAGCAAGAGCTGCACCGAGATGCCAGATAGAGATGTGCAGAGCAAAACTTGCACTGAGTCAAGATTTCCAGTCCAAGTAAGAACTTGCACCGAGATGTAGATATTCTGTTCAAGTGAACACTTGCACCGAGATGGCGGAGAAGAATGCATGGACAAAGAAAGATGCAAGACAGAACTTGCACCAAGATGTAGATATCCTGTCAAAGTGAAAACTTGCACCGAGATGGTGGAGAGGAATGCACTGACACTAAATGGCAGGACTGAACAGTGCGTGCTGGTCAAGAATTGCACGGACCTAAAAATTGCACCGACCCCGAGAGGTGAGATGCAAAGGCAAGATATGCACGGACCTTGATGCGCATGATGCATTGAAATGCACTGACCCTTTTATGTATGAGACAAATAATGCACCGAGAGAGAAATGGGACGACAGTGTGTGTGCGAAAATAGAAACTTGCACCGAGGCAAGCACTTATGCGTGAAATGTAAAACTAAGCTAGACTTGCACCGAGCTAGATTTTTTTTGGCGAGACAACACATGCACTGACTATGATTTATTCTATGAGATAACATGCACCAAATGGACCATACATAACAGATATAATTGAAGGATTTAAACACCTTAATCTAAACATGATTCATAGAAAGTCATTATCAAAACTAGGGTTCCAGCAATCTCCCCCTTTTTGATTATGACAACTGTGAGTTATGTATGATTAAGCCATAAAAAAAATACAATTCTCAGCATTCAAACAAATGTGTCCACAGTCTGTTGGAGCATGCTCAGAATTTAATCACACGCAGACACGGCAGAAAATGCATTGAACACAACAGGTGTGGAAACGAACAAAATGCAAATATGCAACATGTAAGAATGAGAAGATGCTTCTGTGTGTATTAAGAAAACAAACATTAGTGTTTAAATGTACATCTCTTTTTACAAAAAAGGTATTGGAATAGCACATCAGCACTTTTTTTTTCTTGTCAATATCTCAACAGCATATATGAGGTCTTCTTTGCAGCATATACCCAACAGCATACATGAGGTCTTCTTCTCCCCCTTTTTCATTATCAAAAATGGGGAATTGGGAGAAATTAGTGACCTTGGTAACTCCCCCTGTCTCTTGGAGGATATGCTGAACTGGAGCTAGAGATGGGAAGTTTGTTCATCAACAAGGTATGAAGATCTCTAATGGATTCTGCCAGTTTATCGAGTTTTTGATGCACAGTATTCCCCAGTCTTTCCACTAGAGCGGTGGTTGACTCTTGTTTGGTAATAGATTGTCTAACGGTCTCTGAGAGAGTCTGTAAATTAGATTGGACAACTTGAAACTTTTTGATGATTTCTGGCTGACTGGCCGCTATCTTGTTTAATGTGCCCTTTATCTGTTCAAGCTCAATTTTCAGATCAAAGGTATGGCTAAGAATTTTAGCCATATTGCTGAAGATAGAGATTTGGGTATATTGAATTTTGCAGACCATGTCACCCACTCGAGTGCTGATACCCATAAGAGATTCTAAAATCTCTCGTACTGCTTCATCAATTTTTTGTTTTGCAGTTAAAAACTCTATCCCTTGAACTTTCACAATCTTTTCCAGATGTTGCAGTCTGCCCTCTACTCTGTCCATTTGAAGAGTATGGAATAAAAACTATCTGTTCATCAAGTCATTTTGATTGAGTACAATCTCTGTCAAATTGGACAACATCTGTGCAATATTAGGTTCAGCATTTGTTCCATGTGAACTCGAAGTGGAGGCACTAGAGTCTGGTAACTCAGTGTAATACTCGTGTTGCTGTTTAGGAGGTGGAGGAGGTGGTATGCCAAGACTAATCAATTCTCCAAAATGTGGACCATATTCAGGAGCCTAAGAGAAAGACATCTTTGGATACATTCTGTGGTAAGGGGCAGGTCCCATAACATATTCTTGTGATTCTTCTTCAGTTGCCCTTGGAGCTGGAGCAATTGGTTGCTCATGTGGAGCTTCTTCAGCAGGCCTTTGAGCTCCTTGTTGTTCATCTTCCTGTTCATTGACCACAGACTCAACAATTTCTTCACAAATCACTTCAGCAGCTTCTTTCATAACCTCATCGACCAATTTAGCCATTTCCTCTTCATCTAGGATAATTTCCTTTTCTCTGTCACTAAGTTGTTCTTCTATTGGAGCCTCTTCCTGCGCCAGCTCTGCTTGATTAGTGACTAGTCTTTCTTGAGACTGTTGTCCAAAAACATCAAATATCTCATGGATATGTTGGTCTAGTTTTTGAATAATGTCCTCATCCTGAACATCCTATTCAATTATTTCATGGATTTGAGGTGCCTCAAGTGTTGTATCTGCAGTTGTGTCCAATTGCAGTTCCTGCTCATCAGAACCTTCAGTTGCTTGTACTTCAGTTGGAGGTTGATCTCCCCTGACGAATAGGTTCCAAAGGTGACTGAGCTGACTGACTTTCACTTTGAATCAACTCAAGAATGTGAGTTTCTTTGGATGAGGCTTGAGTGGGCTGTTCAGACACTAACTCAACCTGGGTCTCTATGTCACTTTCCAATGGAGTATCCTTTGTAGAAGGAGTACTCGTTAGTTTAGTTCCTTTCTTCCTCATGAAGGTATTAATGAAGCCCATGTTGTAGATGTTTATCTTGGGGATCGATAATACAACTTCACCATCTAGGGAGATGTTTTCCTCTTTAAAGATTGTAGTCAAAGGGGCAGCATAAGGAAAATATCTTCTTGACTCCTTACAGGTTCCCATAACCTGAATGATTACTTGTGGCAGATAGACCTTAATTTTCTTCAGCAAACAATACAGAATAAACCGTTGGGAATCTGTCAGTCTTCCCCTTCCTCCAACTTATGGAGTGGTCATTGAGGTGAGAATGTGATGGAGCAGTCTCTTAGGTGCAGAAAATTTGTTGGTGTTGTAATGAGCGAGCTTAGTCTGTTGCTTGTCATGGATGTTTCTAGGCAAGTCAGTGATGAGGGCAAATGCATCATGTAGATTAAATGTAAACCCTCCTTCGACCTCTCCATCTACAGGAACTCTTAGAGTCCTGTGTAGGGATTGCCTAGATAGCTCTATCACTTTTCCTTTGACCAGAGAGAAGACTATGAAATTATCAACATCGTACCTCAAGTTGCTGTAGAATTCTGCAGCCAGATTAGGGAAATACACCCTATGCATGCCTAAGAATTCTTTTCATTATTGGAACTCAAACAACTCAAGCACCTCAAGGAACTCGGAGACCATTTCTTGATCAGTGAAGTCAACATACCGAGGGGGTATAATCTTCCCGGCTTCCAATACTAGCAGGGGTTTCTCTGAGGCCTTAGTAGATGTATTTCCCTTCCTCGTGGTAGAAGTTGCTTTCTTCTGTCTTTTTGTCCCTTGAGGTTGTACTGCGGCCACCGTGAACATAGCATCTTTTGGCTGCGGCTGCTCCACTATCTTCCTCTTCCCCTTGCTCACGGCTGATGAAGTAGACATGGCGGCAGCAAAGATGGAGGAAAGACGAAATGTGGAGAAGAAGGGGGGTGCACTGAGAGGAGAGAAAGGTTGGAGAAGCGAAGGGTTGCAGGTTGTGCACGAGCGAAAGAGACACGAAGCGGGAGGATGCTTCAGCTTTGAAAGAAAGGGTAAGATGGGTAAAGTAGATAGGGTTTCGTATAGAGGAATACAACCTACTTTACCAATCTTTAGTAGATAATACCCAAAATACCCTTAACCTAAAATAAAAACACCTTTTTTCATAGAGAAATGATTTACGAGATATGAGATTATATCTTACAGGGTAATTCTTCGAAAGATATCTCTATGAATTGAAGTCAATGAAAATAAAACATCTTAATCAAGGAAACAGCTCAGACAGATAGAATCATTGATCTTACTCGACTTTTTCATTAGCCAAAACTGATCGAAAAACCCAGTTTTTTTTTATATTTTCCTTAGGCCCGAAGAAGTTAACTGAGAGAACTATTGGGTCAACCATATATATTTCATTACCCCTCTCCTTTAAAAAAAAAACTTTTATTGAGTATTCCAGTATAACTGCACCTTTTTACACAAGGAGACATGTCGATCAAACACCAGAATCCCTTGTTACTCACTGCAATTAACTTTCATACTTCATATGTTGAACAGAGTTAGCATGAATTATCATGACATAACCTCTAAATTTCTTTGAAACAGATGGTCAGTTTCTCAAATGTCATGCCATTGCTCTGCCAAATTTTCATTAATTATTTTATATAATGGCGTATTCCCAGTTCTTTTATCAGAGAAATTTCTTGAACAAGGCGTAAGAATCATATAAACCTTAGGTTTTCAACAAGTTGGCTTATTACTAAAGACTTTCAGATATTAGACCTTCTACAGAGCAATTTCCAATATAGACTGTTTCACAATCATTGAGAAATCATTCACGGTTATTTGTGAGAATTATGCGGATAAGATTTAATGTTCATACACTGCAAATCACTTCTCAATCTAGATAAGCAAGATGTTTTTAGTTCAGAGTGATCTGGGCATTTAATTATTGAAGAGGGTAAAGGTGACAGTATATACATATACTACTCCCCCTGACTAGAACAACCAGGAACATTTATAGAAGGCAGAGAGTGATAGGAGAGAGAGACCAAGGACAAGGTGAGGAGGATGGATGTCATATGTGAGCAAGGAAAGAGCATCTCCAAAGGCCACAACTTAAAAGGCCATCAACCCACCAGCACTTCTCTCTGTAAGTTAATTATCATCTAGCCTTCAGACAACCCTCTCAATCAAACTCAAGCTTACACCAATGATAGAAACCCGCAACAGTATTTTCAAATCCATCAGACACCACAAGATGACTCCCACTAGAGCATAGCACAGCCTCTCAAGATTTTAACCATCCACAAGGTAGCATCTAGCTTACTGTACCAAAACCAGTGACACTCCACTAGAAGAGTAATCAGCTCATAGCAGACCAGACACTTTGAGCTCAGCAGCAAATGAGATACCAAACTCATGTTCTCTTTTTCAAAAGAATATACCTCTAATGACCAGCTGCCTTAGATAATCTAAACTCCCCCTTAGAGTGTGCAGAGATTTCCATCAAACATTATTGTTTCTTCTTAAAGTTCACAGAAATGCTACTCTAAATGATGACATTGTATTAAACTGCATGCTCATGACAAGTTGATTTTACATGCAAGATTCCTAATCATTCAGCATGATCAATTTCAGAGTGAGACTCACTATCTAGCATTCATCACAAGATTGCACCAACTAACAGCATGAATTAATGACATGACATTGATCACAGTAGAAGGATAGAGATCATGCAGGCAGTTCTAACTGAAAAGAAACATATATAAACTAGGGAAGAAATTGAACTCAACTAACCTTTGTGTGCCTTGGTTTTATTATCCCTTTATTTTCCTTCTTCAAGGCACACCTACAAAATAAGATCAATTTGCGAATTTGGGGACCCAAAGACTCTTGGGTCTTATTAGTTGAGTGACACCTCTAGCAGGTGCACTCCAAGGTTTCCAAGTTTTTCTATCATCAAACTTCAAATCATGGCAGTTATTCATGATATGACCTATTCTCCCACAATAATGATAGTGAATAGCAAAATTCAGATTTTTCTTGACAGGATAAACATTGAATCTTTGTGGGTGGACTTTCGTTAAGATATTTCTACCATGGAAATTGGTACCCCTTTTTGCATGCCGGCATTCAAAGGCTCGATGGCCAACTTTACCACATTCAAAATATGTAGGAATTTTTCTATTAAAGATAGTTTTGTTCTCAAGAAAATTCTCAGGTTTTGACTTCCTTTTTCCTCCCCGGGCATGCCAGCAGTGAGCTGCAACATGGCCAAGCTTCCCACACTGGAAGCAAAGGATTTTCTTCTTCCTACTGAATGCATGGGGTTTTTCATGAATAATCTTAGCACTCAATTCATCTTGAACCATTATTCTACACTCATGCATATGATGACCCGATATGCCACAGTAATGACATGAGGTGTTCTTTGTGTGTGCATGTGACTGGATGGGGAATTGCTTTGTACCATGCACAAGATCATGAGGTCTAACAGGTTCAGGAGAAGCTTTAACAGCAATGGATGAGAATTTGGTTTTCCTTTTACTTCCAATCTTTTTCTGATTTCTTTCATTTTGCAAATTTGTATCCTTATTTTCAATTCTCTGAGCAGTGAATTGGAAAATAGATGAAGTAGAAGCTTTATCTTGTTCTGAGCTCTTAACAAAAATATTTTTCATTCGATTCCCATCAACCTTTTTCGCAACTGGACTGTAACCTAGTCCCTCTTTCTGAAAATTCATATTGACTCCAAGCAACTTATTCAGATTATTCTTTCCTTTTACAAATTTTGCCAAGGAGTTCTTTAAGTCTTCAATTTCAGAGTTAAGGGTCACAAAGTTAGCTTCGTATTTGTTTAGCTCAGATTCACACGCAATCAGCTGCTGTTGCAAAGCATCATTCAGGTTCTTCATATTTTCATTTTCTTGTGGAACCTTCATTTCATTGTAGTTCTCATTTTCCTTCACAACATATTTTCCCTTTTCAAATGATAGCCATCTTTCAGAGAGAACAGTATTAAGAACCATTAGCTTTTTATTTTGGTCTTTAAGATGCATGTT
The DNA here is from genome assembly GCA_022559845.1 of Amorphophallus konjac. NCBI lineage: Eukaryota > Viridiplantae > Streptophyta > Magnoliopsida > Alismatales > Araceae > Amorphophallus > Amorphophallus konjac. The sequence goes on along the minus strand of CM040122.1, from coordinate 158,142,028 downwards.
TTCTTCAATCAGCTTATCTTGAAATTTATCATTTTCTTTCTTCTGAGCCAGCAAAGTATCATTTTCTTCTTTCAAGGAAGTGATTAAGTTTTTTCTGCATATTATCATCAGAATCTAAGTCTTCAATCAATTCCTTTAAGAATGCAGATTCATTGCATGAACCCTCATTTTCAGTTGAATTGTTTTTTAGGTTCTTATTCTCAGATTTTAATATGTCCAGCTCTCTCTTCAATTTCCTATTCTCAGATTTAATTCTATCATACTTGATCAACAAATGTTCATTCAAATCTACCAAATCTTCAAATGAAAAATTGACAATGTCAGAGTTTACCTGTAACGAAGTTTCTTCAATTTGAATTAGATCTTCATCTGAAGCCATGAGGCATTTCACTTCGTCCCGGCTCTTGCTGGCTGCTAACATGTCGAGCACTTCGGAGGCACTGTAGCAATTGACAATGCAAGAAAATTTATCAGTATTTATCGCCCCTTTTATTAGGTCCAGGGCACTCTGATTCTCAGAGAATTGCAGTCTGTCTGTAGCTTTCCATAAGGATCTATCCTTTGGAACTTCATAAGGGCTATGTGCAATGATTATCCACAGATCAGGATTAATCTGCGTCACATGTTCCCTGAACTGGTTGAGCTAGTTATAAAAACCCAGACCTTCATATTTCGGGAGATCAACAATCGAAGACATCCTCAGATTAAATCACAGAACTGAATGCAGGACAAATCAGAGGCAAAGATAAGGAACACAGGTCAAACCAAAACGCACCGAAACAGAATCAAGGAATGGATCTGCAGGTCTTGGGACCCTCTGAGCAGACAACCGCTCTGATACCAATTGATAGGATCTAGCAAAGGTGCGCATAGGATTCAGAGGGGGGGTGAATGAATCCCTCTATTAAAACCTTGACCTCATAAAAATTTAATTAATCAAAACACAAAGGCCTGATTAAGGCAAATCATAGACTCGAATGACTGATGTGCACCGGTAAACCTTGATAGCCAAACGAATCTAATAGAGCCTAATCATGCATCTAATGATTTACAAGAGACAAGCAGACCACAAAGAACACAAGGAATTTTTAGATGGTTTGGTCTGCTGCCTGCAGACCTACGTCCATCCCTCACTCAAATCCGAGTGAGGCTTCCTGCTGCCTAACTGCTTGAAACCGCTGCGCAATATAGCTTGCGTCCGCTGAGCCTCACAGCTTGCTTACAAACGACTGAGCAACACAGCTTGCTATCCAAGAGATCCCTCCTCTGACCACTGAGGATTACAACTTAACCTCCGCTGCCACACAGCTTGAACAAAAGATCAAAATGAAATGACAACAATGAAAGATAGTGACTGAAAGATGATAATAAAATTCGATGAAAATCGCTCACGCAGGAGCAAATTGGACTGGATTTGATCCAAGTACCAGTGGACAGACTATCAGTGATTCTTCTCACGATCTCAGTCTTTCTCTATCTCTTTCTCCTTTTCTTCTGCTCTCTGAATTGGGCTGGCTGTTGGTCTTTTTTTTCTTCGATCCTCAACCTCCTATACTCCTAGTTCTCTCTGATTGTTATTCTCTTCAGACTTCAGAAAAGATTTTTATATTTTTCTTTTGTCTCGGAATCCCATGCTCACACACTGGGCGTGTGGAGGGAGAACTCCCACCCAAATGCTTCCAGGAGGCTCTCAGCCACGTGTCACCATCTAAGCATTGTATCCTTCCACGTGACAGTCTTTTGGAGGCGATCCGTCTTGGATCACGTGCCCCTCCTTGGAGATTGGGATCACTCGGTCTTGGTTCTCTGGAGAGAAACCCTGTCAGAAGAACAATGGTCATTTAGTCAAACACTTAGCACGAGTTGCACCGACACAAATAGAGAGTAAGCATAACCTGCACCGAGTAGGAGTGTGCAAGTCAACCATTGCATTGACTTATTACAAGGTGAACCGAGAATTGCACCGACGTCAGAAATTGTAGCGGCATGAGTTACACCGAGTTGATGTGAGCAATAAGTGGAAAATGCACTGACTTATGAATGTGCATGACACCATATGCACGGACCTTAGTGTCCAAGCATGCAACAAATATGCACCGAGTCAGAAATGTCTACAACATGCACTGACTCTAAACTATCTAGGACAAACTTTGCACCGAGTTGGATTTGCAGTCCAAGCAAGAGCTGCACCGAGATGCCTTATAGAGATGTGCAGAGCAAAACTTGCACCGAGTCAAGATTTCCAGTCCAAGTAAGAACTTGCACCGAGATGTAGATATTCTGTTCAAGTGAACACTTGCACCGAGATGGCGGAGAAGAATGCACGGACAAAGAAAGATGCAAGATAGAACTTGCACCGAGATGTAGATATCCTGTCCAAGTGAAGACTTGCACCGAGATGGTGGAGAGGAATGCACTGACACTAAATGACAAGACTGAACAGTGTGTGCTGGTCAAGAATTGCACAGACCTAAAAATTGCACCGACCCCGAGAGGTGAGATGCAAAGGCAAGATATGCACGTACCTTGATGCACATGATGCATTGAAATGCACTGACCGTTTTATGTATGAGACAAATAATGCACCGAGAGAGAAACAGGACGATAGTGTGTATGCGAAAATAGAAACTTGCACCGAGGCAAGCACTTATGCGTGAAATGCAAAACTAAGCTAGACTTGCACCGAGCTAGATTTTTTTTTGGCGAGACAACACATGCACTGACTATGATTTATTCTATGAGATAACATGCACCAAATGGACCATACATAACATATAGAATAGAAGGATTTAAACACCTTAATCTAAACATGATTCATAGAAAGTCATTGTCAAAAGTAGGGTTCCAGCACTTTCAAATTTTTAATTTCTTCAACATAATTTTCAACTTGACTGAGTTCATCATTTAAGATTTAATCATTAGGTATTGAACTCAGTTTTTGTTTTAATTCCTCTTCTATTTGTTCAAATTCTAATGTCTTGACTAGCAAGTTTTTATTTTCTTCTTTTAAAGAAGCAATTAACTTTTCCTATCATTCAAGATCAAAATGAAGTGTTTCATTCAATTCTTTCAAAAATGAACAAACTTTAGGGGAAGAATCAGTAGTACAAGCCTTTTCATATTTCTTTTTGAGTTTTCTATTTTCTAATTAAACTTTCCTGTACTTTTCAAACAATACAATATACCTCTCCATTAAATCTTCATATGAAATTTTATCAGATTGAGATTCATAATTTACCTCTTCCTCTCCTTCATTGCTTGCCCCGCTGCCATTTGCCATAAGACATTCATGTTTTTCATGGAATGTAATCACACAGTCCCAAATCATTTTTGTAGTCCTGCAAGTAGAAACATAAGTAATTACATTAACATCTACTGCAGCTTTCAATATATTTAGAACTGTGAGATTTTCACGGTCCTTTTGTTTATCCTTATTGGACCATATGGTTTCATCTTGAGGCAAAACATGTGGACCATGTGTGATGAGATTTCATAGTTTTGGATCAATAGAGTTTATGAAAACACATAGGCTACCTAGCCATTTATTGAAGTTGGAACCTGGAGAGGGGGGAAATCAATCATCCGAGAGCACGGCCCAACTAGGTCCAATTCGACCAAACCAGGCCTGACTCCCCAAAGTGACAGCCCCATTTTGGGCCCACTTATTTCAAGCCCAAAAACCCACTCGGAGCAGCACTTCCTAGGCAGCCTGCGGGTCCGAAAGTCCGAGCGACAGATCAATCGAAAGATCCCCTGCAGGAACCCAATATGGCCTACCCGAGCTATACATTCGTCGCTCGGGGCAAAATCCCAAGTGAACGCCTCTGGCTCAGATCGACTGTCAGAAACTCATCCCAGCGTCCGTTACACATCCAGTAGGAGTAGGGAACTCCAAAGGATAGGGGAGGGCAAAAGTCCATATGCCATAATGAGCCCACTATAAGGACGTAACCCCCCGAAGTCCCCTCAGCTCCCTGGACTATTATGTTAAACGGATTGGTATATAAACTCCAGGGAGACCCCCTGAGAAGGTAAGGCAATGGTCCTGAGAGAAAACCAGCACACTCCTTGGTGGAGAATAATATCGCGCCCCCTCTCTCCTACCCTCTCTCTTCACCTTCATGCTCTATCGCACTTGCTGACTTATGCATCAGAGGGTTTTCCCCAGGGAATCCTCCCTGGGCAACTCTGATCCATTTCTTGCCTTGCAATTCATATAGACGTGGTGACCGTGATCAAAAGATTCCTCCCGGATCTCACGGCTCGGGATCAGCGCGCGATTACGCCTCTTCATCTGGCGCCGTCTGTGGGAAACGAACAAAGAGCCATCATGGTGCGAAGAAACTCTGGTAGGAAGGTCACCGGCGGCAGAGGAAAGACCGTAGCGGCAGACGGAGAACCTGCGCCCTCCCACCCCGCAGAAAATCTTCCCGCCGATGACAACAATCCAGTCCATGAGCTACCTCCACTACCCGCGGAGGTGTAACCCCCTAACAGGAGTCCTGACACTCTCCAAACCCTCAACGCTAAACTATATATCATTGTAGAGCTACTGATGATCCAGGCGGCTAGGGAAGAGAAGTCACGACTCCCACGGGAAAGCCCTCCCCATGGAGAAGCTTCCCAACACACGGCTGGAGGCCGTTTCACCCTCTGGGGATGACGGTTTATACACAACAGGTCAGGGGGACCTTCACACGCCCCCCTCCAGAACAAGAAGCCTCCTCCACCCTGAGGAGAGAAGGAACTGGGATGCGTCGACAGCACCCGGAGATTGATCCCCCTGAGGGACGATGCGACAGCCCACAGGGATGCGCCCGCAGTCCCTTGGACTAGCGGCATCCGGAGTTATCCCTCCAGCTGCGAGATTTTGAGCGACAATTTACGGAGCAAGAGCGCGCCCTGTAAAAAATGTCCACCAAGGAAGATGAGGAGCAATCCCCATTCTCCGACCATATCTTAAAGGCCGAGATCTCCCCCAGAATCTTGCTGCCAACCTTCAAGTCGTATGATGGCCAGGGAGACCCGGCCGACCACTACGACAGCTTTGACGCCCTGATGACCCTGCACGGGGCCTCCGACGCTGTCAGATGCCAAGCGTTCGTGACCACCTTGGTCTAGGGCGCTTAGGCCTGGTTTCGAGCACTCGCCCCCGGTAGCATTCACGACTTCAGACAATTCGGGCGAGTATTCAAGGAAAGCTTCGCCGGCAGCGGCCCACCAAGGTCAGTAGCGGGGCTACTGGCACTAAAGCAGGCACAAGGGGAGAAACTACGGGCCTTCGTCAACCGATTTAAACCGAAAGCCCTGCGTATCCCCCGCCTGGATGTCACCTCAGCCATCACCGCACTGACCAGAGGCACCCGCGATGAGAACCTTCGACGAGAACTGGTCCTCCATCCCCCCACCTCCCTCGCCGATCTGGTGACCCTAGCCATGCGCCATGCGCCATGCAGAGTGCGAGGAAGTCCTCAGTGCCTGCAGCGGCCCAATGGGCTCGGGTCGAGAGGGGGATAAGAAGCGACCATCCGAGCAAGGCTCAGGCCAAGGAAAATGGCGAAATCAAGATGGGGACCGAAGGGAGCCCCCTCGGAAATACGAGCGGTACACTCCTCTATCTGCTCCCGTCTATGAGATATACGAAGACATCAAAGGCTCGGGCATTCTCTGCCAACTCGAGCCTATGAAGGCCAAGCGTCACAATCGACGCAAACATTGCTAATTCCACAACGACCACGGGCACCATACCGAAGATTGTCACCAACTCAAGGATGAGATTGAGTGTCTCGTCTGCCAAGGAGACTTATCTCGGTGCGTGTCTGAGCGCCAGAAGGAAGACCGTGGCATTCCGGAGGAGATTGACAATCAACCTCGTGGGGTCCACATCAATGTCATTTCTGGCGGAGCGACATCAAGAGGAGACAATAGCCGAGGAAGAATGCGTCACGCTGAATGGGCAAGCAGGGCCTCAGAGCCCCCCAAAGCCCCACCAGCGATCGAGCAGCGGGCCTTGGTATTCTCCGACCAAGACCTGGAAGGGTTATCTACCCCGCACGATGACGCTCTTGAAGTATCGGCTACTATAAACCATTGTAACGTAGACAGGATACTGGTCGACAATGGTAGTGGCCCAGATGTACTTTCGTACAAATGCTTCCTCAAGATGGGTGAAAATCCATCCAAGCTCCGCCCAGTTCGAACCCCCCTTTGTGGGTTCAACGGCCAGGCAACCTATCCCGAGGGAACCCTGTGATGGGAATCAACACCGGGCACTAACATTTTATTTTTGCTTTTGTATCCTTTTGTTTGCATTTATATCATTGGGTTAATTGGGTTGCAAATGTATGGCAAGTCTAAGCCAATGGGTTACTTAGGCTAAGCCAATGTGTTTCTTTGCAAAAAGGCCGCGTAAGCCCGGTGGGACCCTCACCTCCTTTCCCATTGGTCCACCAAGCCTCTAGGGCCCATGTGGGGCTTGTCCATCGTCCACCTTGGACTTGGACCAAGGAGAGGAGGGAAGAATTCAAACTCTCTCCCCTTTTTTCATAGGGGCGCCACCTTTTATAGTTCTTTAATCCATGTTGTAATTTTTTATTAATGGTCATTTGACCACATGGGAGAATAATTCTCCTATCCCCTAAGTGCCCCCCCTAACCCTAGATCTAGGGGTAGTTTAGGTCTTTTGTCTATTTCCATATAAGCTTGTATTTCCACATTTCATAAGAATTAATGACAAGAAAATCAAAAAATTGCTTGGAGCCTTGGGCGCCCCTCTCTCCTCTCTCCCCTCTCCCCCTTGCAGCAGAGATTGCTGCCAATTCTTGGGTGTGAAGCCCTAAATATTGGAGTGAATCCAATCTCTACCTCTTCCCAAGAGTGTGAAGCTCCGCCACCTCCGCCGCCGCCGCCATCGGAGCCTTTAACGAGCAGCCACAAGCCATCCTCCACCCTGCTGTCCTAAGCCACAAAACAGCAGCCTAAAGAATAGGTTGGTGCTACCCGTCCATAGCTCTGATCGAGCTGAGATTTCGAGGGGTTGTTCCCCTTCGTGTTAGCTTTCCACCAATATAAATTTTGTTCCATTCTGATCTCGTTTGCCCCTCCTCCTAGGTCATTCTTCCTACCCCTCGCAATCTGCATAGTTGCAGATATGTAGGATAGAGTCATGTTCTTCTATTTTTCCCGCCCCTCAAAACACCTTTGAAAATTCCCAAAATAATTGTGTACGTCCCCCACATAGTCTTATTACACCCATAAATTCCACAAGCCCTAAATCCACCGCCAACCCCTCAGTAAAAAATCATCTTCGGATAGCTCCCCTCCTGTTCTGCTGGATCTGGATTCTGAGCCAGAAAAGAGTCCGTGCCACAGTCATTTTCGTTTTCAATCCTTTTACTGGATGGACCTAAAATCAACATATGTCGTAGATGTTTGAGTCCTCTTTCCAACGGTGCCAACCGAGTCTCGATCCGACACCGGATCTGGGCATACCAGCCGTTCTCGTGGGAGCGCGCATTTTTTCTCTGAGGTAGGCCTGCAAAAAGGGGTCATAGGATAATTCCAGAAAAAATACGTCGGGGTAGCTTCAGCGACCGCCACTCCCAGGGGTCGACCAGGGACCCCCTGCCTTCATCGCGGTGAATCACCGCCGTCAGAAGCTTACCGGAGGTCATCATCCCTTTGGAGGCCATTGTTCGCTGTCCTGCTGGCCAGCAACTCGCAGAACCGGAGCCGCTGCCCACTACCACCCGGAACCCGCCGCCTTACTGGCGTGCTCCCGACATTTTGTGTAGCCCTTTACCTCTCTGCGTGGAGTGGGCAATAAATTTCACTTCTATAATATTTGATTAATTACTATACCGGGAGTACGAAGCTTGGCCAGGAACGCCTTTCTGATGCGCGGGAAACGCACGTCGTTAATATGCCCCACTATCAAATTAAAATATCCGGCCCACAAATTAAATAAATAGAATAGTTAAGTGGTAAGACAGAGTCGAATCCACAGGAAGAAGTAGATTTGAAAGTTAAAAACCTTATGTTTTTAAGATTTAAAAATTAAGAGAATTGAATTTAAACCGCCTTAGAAAGATTGGGATGCAATTTAGAAAGGTGGAATCGATAGAAGAACAAATAGACAATTATAATGAAACTAAGGTGAACTAAGAAGAGAAATAACTTTTAAACCAGACACAATTAGAAGAAGTGGAATAAATGAAAGTTGTAGATAATGAAAAGATGAAGAAGTTTGATGAAGAACACAGAATCAGAGATAGTGAAAAATATGAAAAACTCAAGAGCTATCGGTGCGGATGAACAGTAATATGGCAGAAATCAGAACAGTGAAAACTTAATTATAACTCTCAAAGTAAGAAGATTTAGAAGAAGTGGTAGAAGAAGAAATTTTAGATCTACAAGAGAAGAACAACTTTCATGAAGAACTCAGAGTAAAAAAAAGATGGGAAAGGCTTTAAAACAGAAGAATACTAAAAGGTATCACCTCGGATGAACAGTAATCACGTAGAACAACACTTAAGAAAACAGAAAATAACTTTCAATCTAGAAGGAATTGGAAGAAATGATAGAAAGAGTAGTTAAAGAACACTTAAAGATGATCAACTTTCATGAAGATAAAAAAATTGAAATGGAGATCACACAAGCTTGTAAATTGATTATGAAGAGCTAAAAAATGGCTAAGAGTACAATGAAAGTATTCAATACAAACTAACAACAAACTTCAAAACTTAAATACAAAGCTCTCAAAATCTTCTCCTACCAAAATCCCAAAGCAAGAAATTCAAGAACACTTACAAATCTTAGCAATCCCTAGCTTACAACTCTTGGCTCCTCTCTCTTCACCACCCTTTTCATTACAATTGAACCCCTTTATATAGAGTAACACAACAACCCTTTAGCTAATATGAACACTTCTTACTTCTTTTGTTGACAATTGCTGCTCTTGTTGACTTGGAATTGTGTGCTAGCATGTGTTGCACATTTTTCTAATTTTTCTGATTTTTTCCTTATTTTTCTGGCCTTTTTCTCTCTCTCTTTCTCTTCCTTTCTCTCTCTTTTCTCTCTCTCCTGGCCGCGTGGACCGCCCGCGTGCCGGCGCCTCTCTCTCCGCGTGAGCCGCCGCCGCAGTGCACCCACGGGGCGTCGCCGCTCTGCGCGTGCCGCGTGTCGGCCGCGTGGGCGCACCGCGCCCACGCCTCCTCCGCCGCCTTCTGCGCGTCCGTGCGCCTGCCCGCTCGGCTGCGTGCGCCGGCCGCTCGGTGCGCCGGGCGTTCCTCTTCCTGCTGCTGCCGAACACACGCACACACATTAGTATAATATATATATATATATATATATATATTATATATTATATACATATATTATATATATCATATACATATTGATATCTAGCTTAAAAAATCCTAAAAAATGTCAAATCAATTTATTTATTTTTTCTATTTTTGTCTTTTCTTTTTGAATAACTCATTGGGCTTTTGGCCTTTATTTTTTTTTGTTATTTTCCTTTTATATATATTTTTTTATTTTTGTTTCTTGTCGCTTCCCTCGTACTGAGCGCCTGCATAAAGAAGTAAAAATTGTTATTAAAATTATATAATTTCAAAAAATTAATTATTTGACTCGAAATCAACAGTAAGTGTGATACGTGTATATTTATTATTATTTAAGCTCATAAAAATGTGTATAATCATGAATTAATATGTAAAAATACACACTTATCACACCCCCCAACTTACTCATTGCTAGTCCCTTAGCAATGCAAATAATCTCAAAATGTAAGGACTAACAAGAGTTTACAAGGTTCATGCCTCATTTCTAGATCATCTTTCATAGAGTCAACTAAAGATTATGAATCTGCAATCATCATCACATACTAGCCTTATGTAGGAAATTCAGGTACATGATCAAGAATTCTAATCAAAATTCAGTAGCACTTGTGCATGTGTAATACTAAATTCACAGTAGAGACAATTGCGTCCTCCAGTTGCTATTCCGAACAAATACCTTTCAATTCTGCACTTCTTAATTAGAGCATTCAGCATAATAGCTTTATTTGTCTGCCTTATTGCTATGTCCCTTTTGGGATATCTTTTCCTTTTTTTCTTTTTTTTTTCTACTTTTTTTTCTATACACACATGATGCTGCACTACCCTTCACTAGTTTACGCGAACCTCAACACGTCTTAGGTGAAGTAGGCCCGGTTACATAGATCAAAGTTCCATTTTTCTTTTGACGCGAACCTCAACACGTCTTAAGTGAAGTAGGCCCGGTTACTCAGAATCGAAGCATTTTTCATGGTGTTTTTCTCAAAAAAACAATTTTCAATTGTGCTTTTGCACTAATTTTGATAGATCGCATGGCAGAAAGCTTATAAATAAAAGATCTCTTCTTCAAGAAGTGCAGAATATCAGACATTATATCTAAAATAGCAGGAGGCTTGTCCTACTTGTTTCATTAGCGTGCAAAGCGATTTTCTTTTTTCTAAAGTGCACATGAACTTTAAAAAGATTCTTAGATCAGTTTTCCATGGCTCGATTAGATAAATGTTCCATCATCCTTCTCCCTAATCTTTTCCATTCCAGAATTACTTTTCATGAGAGCATAAATCAAAAAAACTCAATTAGGTGTTATTTTGGATTTAGGAAAAAAACATTGTAGGCGAAATAAGGTTGTATAGGCTAATATGATTTCTGTCCCCCCAACTTAAATGACATTGTCCTCAATGACATGAATAATAGGGATTAATAGAACAATGTAGACATGAAATGTGTAAAGGAACGGGACAACCTGATGGAAGTGAACTTCGACGGGCATCCTTGATGGAATGAGAGGTGGCACTTGGCTTTGAAAATCTGAGAAACTGAGTAAGCAATCAGCTCTCTCCCCCCAACTTATCATTTATTCAAACCTGCAAAATAAACACAAAACCACAATAAAAATTTAGGTTGTCTCCCAAAAAGTTATTTATTATCACACGAAACTATTAAAGATTTGGGTTGCCTCCCAAGAAGCGCTTAGTTTAACGTCGTCAGCCAGACGTAATGCAACTCATTAACCAACGGGTGGCATTCAGAATGAGCCACCAAATGATCTTATCCTCAAATAAATTCCAGCCCTTGTACCATTGGAGGAAAATATTATATGCATGTGCATGTGGGCTAGAATCATGCCAAGGTGGGTCTAAGAATTTGGATGGACCCCCTCGGTCAGAGAATGGTGGAGGAATTATCAAATCTTCAATTACAAAATATTCCTCTGTATGTTTAAGGTCCTTATAAGTGTTAAACACATCAATGCGGACCTTAATTTTTCTTTGCTTTTCTTCTGCATCCTCACTCTTAGGAGTTACTTGCGTATCGTTCAAGTGAGAGAGGATGAGAGTGTTATGAAGTTTGGGAGAATCCACCACTTGGCCAGTGTCAAGGAGATAAGGAGGATTAGGAATGAAATCAGTGTGTTCCTTAACACACGGATTCTCATAAGAGTCTGATGGATCGACCATTTGGTGAGTTGCAGAATATTTGGAATGATTATGGATTCACCAAGGTTAGGGATGGGTAAAAGATCCACATCCTTCTCTAAATCATGAGATGCCCAATCAGAGTGACTTTCCAGTGGAGTACCTGGTTCCTCAATTACCCAAGAAAATGGATTTATGTATACACTTAATTCACCCTCCACACTCATATTTTCATCATCATGTACTTGGAAAGAAGATTCATCAAATTTAGGAAGGGCAAGTAATGGAATTTGGTCATTGACTGGCAAATCATCTTCCTCTTCTTCTCCCCCCAACGACTCAAGATCATCATAATCCTCAAACTCATCATAATCCTCTTCACAAGTGGAATTGGATTTAGGCATCTTAGGCTGCTCTTCCTTTAGGTCCTCCTCATAAGATTCTTCTATGATTCCCTCAAAATCAACAGTGATATGAGTGGTAGATTGGGGGATCATAGGTTGATCATATGGACTTTTATCGTTATCACATCTAGGAAGTTGATCCTCAAGACTTGTAGTGGAGTTGCTAGGTATTGGATCGACTTCCATTTCTACGATGTTTTTAGCAACCCGGCTCACATGAGCCTCAAAGTTTTGCAGTTGTTCCTGAAAGGCTTGTTGTTGAGTCTGGAAGAGCCGTGTCAATTGATCAAACATCTTCTCCTTATGTAAATCTGTGTATGGAGGAGATAAATAAGTGGGCTGAGAGTCAGATTGTGATGGATAGTAATTTGAAGGGCACTCAGTCCGAGAATGAGATGGTGGAGAGTGGATGGGATGTCCTCCATAATAGGGTTGATCGTAAGAATCATTTGGCTATGGTTCCCAATTTAGAAAATCTTGTTCTTGAGGACTTTGGTCTAGATCCGGATAAGACTCCCAAGAAGAATCATGTCGATCTCTCCAACCAGAATTCAAGGTATGTGGACATGGGTCTAAATAAGGTGTGGAGAGGTCTTGAGATATTTGAGTTTGTCTTGCTTGGTCCATCCAAGAGATTGGTGGGTGATCTTCCCAGCTAGAGTTATAAGTACTTGAAGGTGATTCATAATCAGGCTGAAAAAACCGTTGATCATATTGGGCTTGCTCTGGGATGAAAGGTAGATCGTGGCCCCCTAACTGTGTGGTTGGAGCCTGGTCTTGGGTAAATGTTGAAAACTGGTACATCTTAGGTGACGGGATCTCATTTTGGTCCGACCAAGAGTATGGATTTTCATAATAGGTCGGGTTGTTTTGGGTGAGAAATGAGAATGGGTTTGGGCAACCACCTACATAATGAGCCGAGCTAGCCCACATGTGATCATTGTCAAGGTCACTAGGTGGTATGAAGTTGTTTTGATCCATGGCTAGAAATTGATCAAATTTATAAGCCAATTGGTCAAACCTGTCTAATTGGTGTGTCCAATCCATAGATGAAAATTATGATCTCACCATTCTTTTGCATATATGTTTTTTTTATTCCTCCACCCTTTTTTGAGTTTTTTTTAGACAAACAAATTAGCAAACAAAGTCTAACTTAGATCCACCATCAAACTTGTCCACCGGTCAGGTAACATGTGTGGAAGTGGGAGACTCCCCTTGCTTTCACAAGGTCCTAATTAAGTAACCACTTTCCCGCTTATAGCGTTTGCCGTTGACCTCTAACCTTAGACACTAGTTTCAAAGATGATAGTGATCCCAAGTTATGTCTTTTTTGTGTTTTTGATTTTCTATTTTTTAGTTAGTGAACTCAGCTAGTCCACCATATTTTTTTATTTTTTTATTTTTTTTATTTTTAAGAATATGTCTAAGTATGAAAACTAATTACATATTGAAATTAAAAAAAATAAAGAAACCAAATCGATAGAAAGATGATAAGAGTACTGACCTTAATCGCATTCTCTCGTTCTTTATTTGGCAAATAAAAAATAACAAGATTAGAAAATAAAGAAGACTTACCTCAAGAAGACACAACATTTGTTTGTGGCTTTTTCAACATTTCTATTTTTTTTTTGCTTTTGATGATTTTTCTGCAAGGATCAGAATGAGCAGCAATATATATACAAAATAAAGCACAAAGTTATCAACTTCCAATTCAAACCCTCCCTGGCAACGGCGCCAAAATTGATGCGCGGGAAACGCACGTCGTTAATACGCCCCACTATCAAATTAAAATATCCGGCCCACAAATTAAATAAATAGAATAGTTAAGTGGTGAGACCAAGTCGAATCCACAGGGAGAAGTAGATTTGAAAGTTAAAAACCTTACATTTTAAGATTTAAAAATCAAGAGAATTAAATTTAAACTGCCTTAGAAAGATTGGTATACAATTTAGAAAGGTGGAATCGATAGAAGAACAAATAGACAATTATAATGAAACTAAGGTGAACTAGGAAGAGAAATAACTTTTAAACCAGACACAGTTAGAAGAAGTAGAATAAATGAAAGTTGTAGAGAATGAAAAGATGAAGAAGTTTGATGAAGAACACAGAATCAGAGAACAAGAGGAAGACAGTGAAAAATATGAAAAACTCAAGAGCTATCGGTGCGGATGAACAGTAATATGGCAGAAATCAGAACAGTGAAAACGTAATTATAACTCTCAAAATAAGAAGATTTAGAAGAAGTGGTAGAAGAAGAAATTTTAGATCTACAAGAGAAGAACAACTTTCATGAAGAACTCAGAGTAAAACGAAGATGGAAAAGGCTTCAAAACAGAAGAATACTAAAAGGTATCACCTCGGATGAACAGTAATCACGTAGAACAACACTTAAGAAAACGGAAAATAACTTTCAATCTAGAAGGAATTGGAAGAAATGATAGAAAGAGAAGTTAAAGAACACTTAAAGATGATCAACTTTCATGAAGACAAAAAAATTGAAATGGAGATCACACAAGCTTGTAAATTGATTATGAAGAGCCAAAAAATGGCTAAGAGTACAATGAAAGTATTCAATACAAACTAACAACAAACTTCAAAACTTAAATACAAAGCTCTCAAAATCTTCTCCTACCAAAACCACAAAGCAAGAAATTCAAGAACACTTACAAATCTTAGCAACCCCTAGCTTACAACTCTTGGCTCCTCTCTCTTCACCACCCTTTTCATTACAATTGAACCCCTTTATATAGAGTAACACAACAACCCTTTAGCTAATATGAACACTTCTTACTTCTTTTGTTGACAATTGCTGCTCTTGTTGACTTGGAATTGTGTGCTAGCTTGTGTTGCACACTTTTCTAATTTTTCTGATTTTTTCTGATTTTTCTGGCTTTTTTCTCTCTCTCTTTCTCTTCCTTTCTCTCTCTTTTCTCTCTCTCCTGGCCGCGTGGACCACCCGCGTGCCGGCGCCTCTCTCTCCGCGTGAGGCGCCGCCGCGGTGCGCCCGCGAGGCGCCGCCACTCTGCGCGTGCCGCGTGTCGGCCGCGTGGGCGCACCGCGCCCACGCCTCCTCCGCCGCCTGCTGCGCGTCCGTGCGCCTGCCCGCTCGGCTGCGTGCGCCTGCCGCTCGGGGCGCCGCGTGCGCCGGGCGTTCCTCTTCCTGCTGCTGCCGAACACACACACACACATTAGTATAATATATATATATATATATATATATATATATATTTATTATATATTATATACATATATTATATATATCATATACATATTGATATCTAGCTTAAAAAATCCTAAAAATGTCAAATCAATTTATTTTTTTTTCTATTTTTTTCTTTTCTTTTTGAATAACTCCTTGGGATTTTGGCCTTTATTATTATTATTTGTTATTTTCCTTTTATATATTTTTTTATTTTTATTTCTTGTCGCTTCCCTCGTACCGAGCGCCTGCATAAATAAGCAAAAATTATTATTAAAATTATATAATTTTAGAAAATTAATTATTTGACTCGAAATCAACAGTAAGTGTGATACGTGTATATTTATTATTATTTAAGCTCATAAAAATGTGTATAATCATGAATTAATATGTAAAAATACACACTTATCACTTCCCCACGCCCGGAGCGTGGAGGTACATTTTCGCTCCTTCGTTGATGCATTTGCTTATCTCGTATATTTTTTGAATGCTGCTGCATGAGCGATTGTTAGGATATTAGCTTGTTCAAATTTCAATCACCGCTGTGAGAGAGAGTGAGACCGTCCCGTGACCCAATCTGGGCACGAAAGTGGGAGTTGACCACCTTAGGTCTTTGTCGGTTTCTCAACCGCGCACATCTGCATGCTTCCCTCACTAGGGACGATCATGAGTTTACCTAGAGTCTGAGGTTTGCATCCGAATTGGACTCGAGTCGCGTCCCGTTCCGCATCAAATTGGTATCAGAGCCGGTTTGAGTCTAGGGTAGTCCATCATAGCATGATTTAAGTCTTAGGTTGCATTGCATTCCGATACCCGGTATATTAAAACGTATCTCCGGAACGATAGGTTTCACCTATCGGGAAGGTAACACACTTGCGTTAGTTCGATCTTCGGATCATACCTCTGCCACGTACCGGATACTAGTTGAGTCTAGGAGGTTTGTAGTCGTGTCTGCATGTCCAACCCACCCAAACTTCCCCCAATTCCCCATGGGTACCCAATACCATCACCCTGACACTATGGGCGAACCCCGAGGTCCCACCTAGGGAGGCCGATCCCTGGATGACTTGTCACGTCCCGACGCGGAATATCAGGACTGGCAGTAGAAACAAGTAATAATAATATGTTGATTTACAGACATGATGTGCTAAAGCTAAGAGATCAACATCACACCATAAATAGAAAACAACTCCATTCACTAGATAACATTTAAATAATCCAATTCCAATCACATAAACTCCCTAAAATAATCTTTTGACAACATCCACTTAACATTAATTCAATTGCTGAATTAAAATTACAACTCCTTCCATGACACTTTCTCTAAAACCATAAATAGACACAAAACTATGACTGGCTCTATGCTTCTGACTGGTTCGCTCCAATGCCATCACTCTTGCCCGTCCCCATTAGTCTGTGAATCATCACCTGGGCTACCTGAAAAGGGGGAACAACTGGGTGAGCGAACGTTCAGTAGATGATAACAGGCAAGTTTTAGCAAGTAACCAATTAATTGTATTTATATGAGTGAAAAGTAAAGAATGAAAAGAATGACGATATGACAAAGTAATATACTAGAAAGAAGGCAAGATCATGATATAACTGAAGATTGGCCAACAAGCAAGAACTAACCAAGTCAACAAAAACTCAAGTACTAGATTATTGTCGTAGACATCACGCTAGTCATGCACTCGGTGCAATGTCTCATCATGTCATTCAAACTCCCCGGGACACAAGTACTTTTCGGGCGCTCCTCCCAGGACCAGACCGGGCCCTTATCATGTGTTGACATTGATTTGTTGGATCCAAGATCCCAAGTTATGTCTAGACATTAATCAAATTAAATGGCCAATAATGTCAAGGTATAACTTACCTCAGAGAATTCCAAGGGCAAGTTAATGAGATACTTTGACCAAAAAATTCAAGTTATCAAGAACCAATCAGGTCCTTGGATTCAACACGAATATTCGCGAAAAAAAAATCACTTCTTGATGATAAGCGATCTAACATGGGCCGCTCAAACAACACACAGTCTGCTTTGGACCGTTCAAGATAGAGATGGGTTGAGGATCAGCTTCACCGAAGTCAAGGATAAACGATCCATCTGGGGCCGCTCTGGATATAGAACGGTCAGAAATGGGCCGCTCGAAGCTAGAAGTACTGGAAGCCCAAGAACAAGGTAAACGGGCCTTATAGGGCCGTTCAGGAGCTGAACGGTCCATTAATATCCATTCTATAACATGGACGGTTCTAGTCAGTCCGTTCCACAGAACTTAACTTAATAAGCTGGATTCTACCCAAATGGGCTCCGGGCTGCCATAAGTGAGGCAGAGCTGAACTAGGGTCCATCCCACTCTCCACTGGCCAGCCTAGGGCTTTATGGGTTGATCCAAACATGATTTGGTCGAAGATAGAACAAGGTTAATCGACCAATGTAAGTGGCACCTGGCCAGGGTTGCACGGTTCTTAAAGGGCCGCCTACTGAGACAGACGGTCCCTTTCGGGCCGCGTAAACCTTAGGGGGTCCAAGTTGACCGTGACCCACAACACGATAATCCAAGCGATTCGATCACGTACACAGGTTCAGGTCTTGGTGGTACAACTTGCCCGACGTCCTAGTGGGAATCCCAGGCTCGCGGGGGCTTACGGAGGTCCCGTAATGAAAGTCCTAGTCTGACGGAAGGAATATCCGGCGGAGAGTCCCAAACATTACAAGGAAATGAGGCTATCAATCAACGGAAACTAGTATAGCGGTCAGTCAATCCTACCGAAGTAGAACGACTGTCAAACAATCCTAATAGCATCAAATCATGTTTGAATTAACATATTGAAATAAATCAAGGCCATGATGAAAGAATAGTCAAACATTATGAAATATGTTCTCACAAATGTTCCTTTTTCTTATGGGTTGTTAACCTATCATTAGCCATAAATCTACTAAGTTAAATCATACTAAAAGGGTAAACAAGTAGTTCTGTTTAAATGGGCGGTCCAGTTAGAGCCGCTTACAGGTCTCGGCGGTCGCATGACAGGCCGTTCACCCCTTTTCAGGTCCGAAGGCCTGCTAGGGTTGAGCGGTCTGTAGTGTGCCGCTGGGGTTAGAGAACGGTCTTGGGCTGGCCGCTTAATGACAGGGCGGTTAGTGTTATTCCGCGCAAACTACGAAATCGTTTAAAAGTAAAAGATATGGACGGTCAAGAACTAGCCGCTTGCCCTAGATGGGCAGTCTATCGTGCAACCGCGCAAATCATATCAATCCGCCACCCCTTTGCCTTGCCCGTCACCGGCGGGGTTGGCTAGGGTTGTGAACAAAAGTGAAATTCGCACAATATAACACATGAAAATTATGGCTTTTATAGTCAAAAGAATGAGCATAAAAAGTTATACAAGATGGCATAATCAACTTAATGTTTAGTGCCCGTAATCCCTACTTCAATTGAGATGGAACATAGTTAACCCTAGTTCTAGCATGCTTCCACTAAAACTCAAAACCCTAGTAGGATATTAGACGAAATTTGGGGCTTTCTAGATCAATGGAAAGAAGGCAGAACAACGCTTCTATTGATATATAATAGTTAGGGTTTGGCTTGCTATCACCTACCTTAATCGAAGGATGAAGGGAGAAGAGGGCTGCCGCCGCGCTAAGAACACACCGCCGATAAACGCCAGAATTCTCCCTCGATCAAGCTCCTCTCCGGCCGCCACAGCAACTAAACAATTCTAGGGTTGCTACGGGTCATTTTTATAGGTTCAATTAGGTCCGGGGAGTCCAAGTCACGAAGATAGAGTCCTAGCGTCGCGGACATGCCAGATTTATGCGAGACTGAGTCAATCCACTACTCCGCCGCCAAATACTCCTCCTAGGGGTAGGGTTTCGAAGATTAACTAGAGGGGAAGCGAAGAGTTAATCCTAGCCTTTCATTTGCATCCGGGTTTAGCTTAAACGGTCGGGTATTGGGCTCGAATTTCGCGTTTTAAGGTCCGATTAGGTTAAGTGTGGTTTTGGGCCTTAATCTGTTAATTCGACTTGGTTTGAAATTTTATTTGGGCTGGTCATGGAATATGATTTTTCTAAACGCTTGATCCACTACGAGATTCTAATTTTTCCAGATTTTTATAAAATAGTTGAATTTTGACTTATCTTATTTCTTAAGGAATTTCTTATTAATTTTCTCAAAATTTTTATTCTTTAATAAATCGGGGTGCTACACCCTCCCCCACTTAAAAGAATTTGGTCCTCCAAATTCACTGCACTTAATAGAATGGGGAGCGAGATAACTCACCTAGAATAAGTCAGGATACTGCTTCCGCATGGTATCTTCTGACTCCCAAGTAGCCTCTTCGGTTCCACGCCGACTCCACTGCACTTTAGCCATGGGAATGGCATGATTTCTGAGTTGCTGCTGCTTTCGATCCAAAATCTTGATAGGTCTTTCTTCATAAATTAAATCTTCCTTCAGTTCCAAATCCACATGCTGAATAACATGAGTGGGGTCATACACATATTTTCCCAGCATCGACATATGGAAGACATTGTGTACTCCTGATAACTGAGGTGGTAGTACTAAACGGTAAGCAACCTCCCCTACTCTTTCCAGAATTTCAAATGGACCAACATATCTTGGACTTAACTTTCCTTGAATACCAAACCTGTGAATCCCTCTCATGGGAGAAACCTTCAAAAATACATGTTCACCAACCTGAAATTCCAAGGCTCTCCTTCTGTTGTCAGCATAACTCTTCTGTCTTGATTGTGCTACTTGCAATCGATCTCTAATAATATGGATATTCTTGGATGATTCAGAAATGAGATCTAGTCCCAGCCATTGCTTTTCTCCTACCTCATCCCAACATAATGGGGATCGATAGCTTCTTCCATACCAAGCTTCAAATGGAGCAATCTGAATGTTAGACTGATAATTGTTATTGTAGGCGAATTCAATCAAAGCCAAGTGGTCACTCCAACCACCTCCAAAGTCAATCATGCAGTCTCTCAATATTTGCAACGCCATTCTCAAATGTTCAGCATGCTCCTCCTCACTCTTGGAATTAATCAAGATGTCATCAATAAACACCATGACCTATTGATCAAGATAGGACCAAAACACATTGTTCATCAACTGCATGAAAGCTGCAGGTGCATTCGTTAGTCCAAAAGGCATAACCACAAATTCAAAATGCCCATGCTACGAAATGCCGTTTTATAGATATCCTCATCCTTGATTCGCAACTGATGGTATCCTAATCGAAGATCAATCTTAGAAAAATACTAAGCTCCTGCTATCTGATCAAATAATTCGTCAATTCTCGGTAATGGGTATTTGTTCTTGATAGTCAGCAGGTTCAATTACCGATAATCGATATACAACCTCATCGAACCATCCTTCTTCCGGACGAACAATACTGGGGCTCCCCACGGGGATGTACTTGGACGAATGAACCCCTTCTCAAGTAATTCCATTAGTTGTTGCTTCAATTCCCTCAGCTCCGCGGGAGACATACGATAAGGAGCTTTGGAAACAGGGGTCGCGCCAGGAACTAAATTAATAGAAAAGATAACCCATCTCTCAGGCGGAAGTCCTGGCAAATCCTCAGGAAAGACATCCAGAAAATCTTGAACGATAGGGATATCCTTAATCTCAACCTTCTTCTCAGTGGTCACATAAACAAAGGCTAGAAAAGCCTGACATCCTCTCCTCATCAACTTATCAGCTCGAAGGGCCAAAATAAGTGGCACAGACTTACGGTGCCTAACCCCTATAAAAGAGAGTCCAGGGTGTCCAGAAAAAGACACAGAACTAGAACTGCAATGAACATTGGCCTCATACTTAGCCAACCAGTCCGCTCTTAAAATTACATCATAATCTTTCATATCCATACAAATTAAATCAGCTAGCAAGTTCTGTTCATTAATCATAACCTTACTAGAAGAATAGAAATACATAATTGCTGAACTAGAACCTGTTGTATATATCTCAGTGCCTTTGATGATAACAAAACCAAGGACATTTGTTTGCTCACGTGCTTGGAACTAATAACCTAAGTGATATTCATAAGCTATCAAGGTCAGATTTCTTCACGTTCATGCTTAAGTGTTTAGCATTCCAAATGCACTCCGAAGAACTCTAATGAACTTGAAATAACTTATAAACATACATTCAATTCATGCCTCGATCTTGTGGATATGATTCTCTGGGCTAAACTCTTCATTTTTCATGTTTTTGATAGTCCGATCGACCTCCGGCATGACTCCGGTCGACCTGAAATAACAGAATGCAACCCTCTACAGACTGTCACAGTGGCGGTTGATCGCCCCTCCAATCTTGGTCGACCGGAAATCCCAGGGACCGGACTCCTACAGGTTTCTCAGTGGCGGTCGACCGCCAGCCCCTACAGGTCGACCGCCAGCTCCGAGCTACCCAACATTGTTGACTTTTTATCACTTCGAGGAAAGCCCTTCCTCTTGATATTGTTTAATCCCAAAGCCACCAAACCTTCCAAGTTTTGTGGATCGGGTTCTTGGGTTGTCTCTTGACCATTCAAGAGTTATAAAACCATCTCTTTGGGGTAAGAAACCCTAATGCAAAAAGGGGGATTAAGGAGGCTACCAAAGGGGAGAGAAGGCAGCTAGCACTTTACACTTGAACAGTGCTACGGGAGGAAGTTCATCATCTTTCTTCATCCATTCTCAAGTGAAGTTCAAGCCATATCTGAAGGAGATCAAGCCCAAGCCAAGTGGAGTTCAAGCTGCATCCAAGAAACTCTTCATCAACTAAGGGGGAGCATCAATCAAGTCTTTTCCCCTTGTGTTTTCATTCTCAATCTTTCTAAGCTTCAAGTGTGCTTGATGTGTAATTCTAAAACCATTCCGTGTGTGTGTGGATCTTCGTAGATCCGTGTGTGTGTGCCGTTAAGTCTAATTTTGGGTGTGTGTGTGTGTGTGTTCGATCTTGTTTCTCTTTACAAGATAGTGTGTGGATCCTCACAGTTGGTAAGGGGTAGACGTAGGTTGCCGTTGTGGCATCCGAAATACCTAAATTGTTGTCTCATTGTGGTTTGCTCCTTTTCTCCTATCTCCATTCTGCGCATGCTTGTGAAATTAGATTAATTGCATCTATTAGATCTAGATTAAGTGATCACTTTCAAATAGATCCTCGGTATATCAAAAGCTGAATTCAGACCGACAAGGTTACACTTGCTGGAAAGATAACAATTTACGTTGAGTGAATCTACGGGTTTGCCAACTCCGCCTAGTACCAAGGGTTATTGTGGTGATTGATTTTGATAGATCTACTTTATCCTGCACTAGTTCCATAGTGTTCTCATATAATCTTAAAATTGAGTATTGCTTTGTTAAATTTGTGTATCACCCAATTCACCCCACCTCTTGGGTGCCATTGATTGCGGGACTTCAATTGGTATCAGAGCTAAGGCTCTATTTCATCAGATCTAACGATCTAGAGCAAGATCCATATCAATGGCAAACAAGGGAACGATGCCTGAGGGTCATTCAATTCATTGTCCTCCTTACTTCGATGGCTCGAATTATTCCTATTGGAAAAATAGGATGCATGTCTTTCTAAGAGCCCAGGAGTATGAGATCTGGAGAGTTGTGGATAAGGTTCCATACAAACTCGGGGATGATGAAGAGAAATGGACACCTGAAGAAATTAAAAAATGCACTATAAACTTCAATGCCATGAATATTATGCAATGTGCTATTCATCCTAATGACTTCTCTAATGTTTCTATGTGCAACTCAACCAAAGAAATGTGGGACAAGCTGCGTCTCATATATGAAGGAACCTCGGAGGTCAAAGAAACCAAGGCCAACCTGCTCGTCAGCGATTACGAGCTGTTCAAAATGAAGCCCGAGGAAACGATATCAGAAATGTTCGCGAGGTTAACTGAGATCACGAATGGTCTCAAGAGCCTTGGGAAGGAGTACACAAACTCCAATATGGTGAGGAAGGTTCTAAGGTCACTTCCGTTCGCGTGGCACACAAAAGCCACAGTGATCGAGGATTCCAAAAATCTGTCTACACTGTCCTTGGATGAGCTCATAGGATCCCTAATGACCTATGAGATAAACATGAAGAGAACAACGGAGGAGGACACGAAGAAGAAGAAAATTGTGGGACTGAAAGCTCATCAGTCTGATGATAACCTTCAAGAAGATGAATCCAGCGAAGGAAGCAATGAAGAAGAAGACTTGGCCATGATTACTCGCCAAGTGAGGAAATTCTTGAGAAGGAAGAGGAATTTTCAAGGCAACTTCAGAAGGGAACAAAGGAAGCCCATTCAAGCTAAGGGCGAACCAAGCAAACCAAGTAGCATTATATGCTACGAATGCAAGAAGCCCAGGCACATGAGAGGAGAGTGCCCAGATCTGAAGAAGAAATTCAAGAACGATAAATTCAGAAAGCCCAAGACCATGGTCACCACATGGGGCGTCGAAGAGGATGAACCGTCTGACGAGGAGATTCAGGAGCTGGTGGAAAGCATGTGCCTCATGGCACATGAAGATGACTCAACCGAGGTAAATTCTGACCCGGATTTTATTTCAAATGAACAGTGGGAGTCAGAATATGAAAAGCTGTATACTAAATATAGAAAAATTCGATCTGAAAATAAAAATCTCAAGAAAAAGATTGATGAGTCAACCCATGATGATATTTATGTTAGATTTGAAAAACTGGAACAAGAATGGTTTGAGCTATCTGAGGAAAAAGAAACATTGCTTCAAACTATTTTAGATCTTGAGGAAGTTAAAGAGGAACTTGTGGACACCAAAAATTGCACACCCATGATATCCTACTCGGCCCAGCATCAACAATGACGTCGAGTATGTTGTGCCCTGTGGTTTTGATGGTGGTTTCAATTGTGGCTTTGCTAATGGCTTTGCTGTGGTTTTTACGATGATCTTGATGATGGCTTTAATGTGATTTTAATAGTTGATCTTTGATGTGTGTTATTCACTGTGAGTCATCTTGCTGTGTGAGTCATCATGCTATTACTCACCTTTTGATCATAATGCAGTTCTTCATAAGTTATGATATGGCATTGCATATTTGATTATGTTCAGTCCTGGCTGATTGCTCAACCCCTCAGCTCATTCATTGGTTATACATGCCCATACTTTGGTCTTCTCCTCCAAGGTTATACATTGATCTTCCTTGACGTTTATACATTGGTCTTAACGTCAAGTCTATTCAGCGTGATCAGTGTATCATTTCTTCAAGTCTATAAATCAGCTCTATAAATCAGCTTCATTGATAGCCCTACATGCACCACACTTCGTGTGGTTTCTCCTCACAAACACGAAATGACTTCCTGTCGTCTTTGTTTACAACACTTCGTGTTAACTTTCATGGCTACCAGGTAAACTGCTATGAGGTAGTACGTCGTGTGTCCGTATTGTTTCCTTCATATTTCGTGTCGTTTATCCCTACAACACTTCGTGTTATCCGTTTATACTTCGTATTGTTCCATCTTTGTCTTCTATGTCTCCGAGTAGTATCTTCCACTGTTTAACTTCGTGTCGCTTCACTTTCTGTCTTCATGTTGTTCACTGAAGCAGCTCGAATTGTTCTGACGAACTTCGAGTCGTCTCCCTGTGAACCTCGTGTCGTCTCCTTTGTTTTTAGTTGGTCATCTCGTGTCACCTTTTATGTTTGCTCGTGTGCTTTCGTGTCACTTACTGCTGTTCCTCGAGTCGTTTCTTCTGGTCCCACTGCTTCATCACGTGTCGTGATAGCCGTGTCATCTTCTGTCTTCGTGTTGTTTTCACTTCGTGCAGCCTTCTCTAAAGTTCAAGCTCTAAGTGTCTCAAGTCGAGTGTGTCGGTGTTGTCTCCATGTCGTCCTCAGTTAGAGTCATTTCTTTGTTATCTCTATCCTCGTGTTGACTTAACACACTTCGTGTTGGTCTTACGTCGTGCACTTCTTTTCTAATCAAGCCGAGTCTGTCTGTGATGTCCTCGTGTCGTCCTTAGTCCGAGTCATTTCTCTTCTGTCTTCGTGTTGGTTTTTCTCATTAGACTTCGTGTCCTTCTCGCCCTGACCACACTTCGTGTCGATTCTTGTTTTTCATCTTCGTGTCTTTCTCACCTCATGACCACACTTCGTGTCGGTCTCTGTTTCTCATCTTCGGGTTGCTTTCAGCCCGTGTCGTCCTCGTTTTTGAGTCGCTCGTAAGTTCGAGCAGCTTTGTACTCGAGTTGTCTTTATGTTATTTTAGTATTTGTGTCTTCGTGTTATTTTTGTGTGTTAATGTCTCCGTGTTGTTTCTTTCTCTCCTCGTCCAGGTTTCTTCTAAATCGCGTGTTATTCTATTATATCACTCTGTGTTATGACCTCTCACCTCGTACCATTCTTATCTGACCCCGTGTCACCTTCTTTGTTATATTAGCGTTGTTACCTCGTGTCGTTTTCTTCTTAACTCGTGCTGGACTTATCTGACCTCGTGTCATCTTCCTTGTTGTGTTAGCCTTGCTCATTGTATCTCTTTTCGTTCATTTCCTACCTCGTGTAGTAGTCACCTTGTTTGCTATTACATACCTCGTGCAGCCTTAGCTTTAAAAGAGCATACAGCGAACTCTGAATGATTAATGGTATTAATCTCATTACAGGTTCGAGGAAGAACATTCCACACACCTGGGCTGCACGTGATCCGAGACAAGAGGAACCAATCTGATAAAGACACGTGGCAGGAAGGTTCTGGATCGAGCGTGGGAGGCACACGCGTTTTGTGCCCTATCCACCTGCTGCTGCTGCTATATAATGTAGCCTTCGTCCACAGATGAAGGAGATCGAAGCCAAGAAAGAAAAAGCAGAGTTGTAGAGAGCTCGATCCAGAGGAAGAAAGGAAAAATAGAGAGATCGTGAGAGTGTGGAAAAATAGAGAGCAGTCGAGAGCTTCCACGTTCTAGATAGCAGTGTAGAAGAGAAAGAAGAGATAGAGAAAGCTGAGAGTCAGATCGAGAGAGCAGAAGAAGAAGAAGAAAGAGAGACAGTGAGATAGAGAGAGTGAGAAGAAGGAGGAGGCAGAAGCAGTGAGAAGAAGAAGAAGAAAAGAGAGTTCGTGCTGGGAGAAAGAGAGAAGCAGCAGAAGAAGTTCCTGCTGGACCGTGGATCAAATCCAGGCCAGCCAGCTCCTGCGAGAGCCACATTTGATTTTATCTTTTCAGCTTTCCGTTGCTGGGTTTTGTTTTTACTTTGAACTATTTACTTGCTGTATCTCCGATTCTCTGTAGAGAGTTCGGGGTCCCTCCTGTTGGTTCAGGAGAAGGGAGATTGCTATCTCCGGTTGCAAGTAGCTGGGTGCTACTTGTGGGTTCCCTCTGGTTAGAGGAAGGGAGGCTCGTCCTCCGGTTCTGGGCTTGTAGGATTCAAGTCCAGGGGTCCCTCCGGTTGGAGGAAGAGAGGTCTTCGACCTCTGGTTGCTGGTGACGGGGAGTCACTGGCGGGTTCCCTCCTGGACTGGAGGAAGAGAGACTTTGGTCTCTGGTTTCCAAGTGGCTGGGAGTCACTTGGGGTGTCCCTCCGGTTGGGAGGAAGAGGGGAGGTTGTTCCCCTGGTCAAGCTGTGTGGCAGCACCTTGTTCGCAGACTGAGTCTGCTTGGTTCTAGCGTTTGCTAGTGAAGCCTCACTCCGGTTGGGAGTGAGGGGTGGATGTAGGTCTGGAGGACCGAACCACCTAAAAATCTATTGAGCAGTGGTTTGCTTTGTGTGTTTGCTTCCGCTAGATGCTTGGATAGGCGCGCTCCATGTGCTTGCTCATAAGTTTAATTGAAATAGTTTTATTCTGTGATTGCGTCTAGCATCTGAGTTTTATTTGGGCATTATTCCTAGCAGGATACATTCACCCCCCTCTGTATCCGGGCCTAGCACCTTAACAATTGGTATCAGAGCGGGTTGTCTGCTTAGAAGGTCCAGCGATCTGTAGATTCGATCCTGCTGTCTTGGTGCTTCATTATTCCTGTTGCATTTATCTGATCAGCTTTCATGGGTGATCCACCGGTTTTCAATGGTTCTAATTTTAATGCGTGGTTTATCAGTCTACGAAATTATGTTGATGCAGTTAATCCTGATCTGTGGAAATTAATTTCACAAGGTCCTCACACATTACCAAAGAAAGTGTCCAAATGGACCAACAGCCACAGATCAAAGGATGGAGAAAATCAGAAAGCCTTCAATCTGATGAAAGCAGCCACTGACAGAGCCTTACACTCTTGTGTTTATGATTGCAGGTCTGCCAAGGACATCCTGGAGGAACTGAAGCTAGCTCACAGGTTAAATGAAGACAACTGCATGATGGCTAAAGGAAGTATTCATAGCAGCAGCCAAAATGAAGAAGAAGATGATGAGGAGGAGGTAAACATCTTCGAAAACTTTTCTTTAGATGATTGGGAGAATGCATATGCTGAGCTGCTTGAGTCTCATGAACAATTAAGAAAACAATACAAGAAATTGAAAAAGAAACGTGATCGGAGTAGCTCAACTCCACAATGTGAAAGTTGTTCAAATATAAAGCAATCTCATGACGCCTACCTGTCTGATATCTATATGCATAAAAACCAGAATGAAAAATTGATGAATGAGCTTGAATGTGTTAGCTCTGAGCTAAGTAGGCTAAAAACTGAAAATGACTATCTTAGAAAATCTGTTAAAGAAAATGAAGAAAAACTTAGCTCAGTTGAGGATGATCATGCTCATGTTGATGATTTAGTTCAGAATGAAAAACTGTTGAAAGAATTTGATTTTGTTAGTGCTGATTTGAATGCTCTAAAATTGGAAAATGAATGTCTTAGGAAACAATGTGAAAAACTTCAGGATCAAACAATATGTTCTGATGAATCTGTTTGCAATGAATGTGCATTCTTGAAGGAATTGATTGAGGACTTAGACTCTGATGATAATATACAGAAAAACTTAATCACTTCCTTGAAGGAAGAAAATGACTCATTGCTAACTCAGAAGAAGGAAACTGATAAAATACAAGACAAGCTGATAGAAGAAAACATCTATCTGAATGAACAAAACAAAAAGTTGATGGTTCTTAACACTGTTTTCACTGAAAGATGGCTGACATTTGAAAAAGGGAAATCCATCTTAAAAGAAAACGAAGTGAATAATGAATTCACATTGACACAGGAAAATGAAACTCTGAAGAGTCTAAATGATGAACTGCAAAATCAAATCATCTTGTGTGAAGACCACATTGTATCTCTCGAGAGAGAGATTGAAGATCTAAGAAACTCCCTATCAAAATTTGTTAAGGGAAGAGACAATTTGAATAAGCTTCTTGGAGCGAATGTGAATTTTCAGAAGGAGGGACTGGGTTACAGTCCAGCCATGAAGAAGTCTGAGAAGGCTACTGGAGATAAATTGAAGACTGTCTTTGTTAAAAGTTCAGAACAAGAAAAACCCTCTACCTCATTCTCACCTCAGTACAAAAATCAGGAAGAGAATGAAAAATAGAAAACAAATAAAAAGAACTCTTCTGTGTATATTGATCACAGTTCTCACACACACTCGCAAGCATCTAGAAAGAAAATGATCTGTCACTACTGTCACAAATATGGTCATGTGATGCATGAGTGTAATTTGATGGAAAAGGATGACCTGGCAGCTGCTCAAAACAATCAGGGTAGAAATCATGTCCTAGGGAAAAGAAAATTCATTGTTATAACTGTGGAAAAATAGGACATGTTGCTGCACAATGCTGGTTAGGCCCTCATAGAAATACCTTTTCTAATTGTTCTCATTGTGGAAAACATGGCCATACAGTCAAGGACTGTTGGCATGCTCAGGGAAGAACTTTCTCTCAGAATATAAAACTCCCTGCAAATAGAGATGTTTTTGGAAGAAATAAAACTGTTTTTAAAGATAAGAGTCTGGCATGTTTTGAATGTGGAAAATTTGGCCACCGAGCTTCGGAATGCTGGTGGGCAGGTAATGGTTTTAAAAGTAAGCATATCAGATGCTTTGAGTGTGGGAAAAATGCCCATACAGTCAAGGACTGTTGGCATGTTCAGATGAAGTCGGTTAACCCCCCCGTAGTCAAATTCCCTGCAAAACCACTTGCAAGACTTTCATGCAATAACTGTGGGAAGCAAGGTCACAAATCTTCTGAATGTTGGCTGATTAAGAATAAGATACAGAATGTTCATGTAAGCAACAGACAATCTTATGCTCATGCACATAGGCCTCATGTTTTTGCTAATGTGCATCATAATAAAGTCAAAAATTCTGTTGGTACATGTAGATATTGTGGAAAATTTGGACATTCTATGGATGATTGCTTTCTGATGAAATTTGATGTTGATCTAGCTAAGAAACAGGTTAGAACACTTGTCAGGGCTAAGGCAGGACCCAAAGATGCTTGGGTCCCTGCAGGATCAAAATGATCAAAATTTGCAGGTGTGCCTTGGATTGAGAAATAAAAGGAGGGGTAAATAAACCAAGGCACCCAAGATGATAAAGCCCCATTCAGGTAAATTCTGATAACTCTGTATTCTGAATTTGTGTGATCTGAATGCACTGCATATCATGATAATTCTTTTGTGCATTGTTTAACTGAATATAATTGAAAAATCTGAAATGCTCATGGAAATGATTGTAGTTTATCTCTGAATGCATTGCATATAAATGTAATGATGCATGATCATGGTGATCTCATTTGCTGAATGCATTACATATCTATGTTCCGAAATTTCTCAGTAGAGCCTTTAAACATGCATACATGTAGTTAGTTGCATTGCATTTCCTTGCATTGAAAAATCTAAAAAAAAGAAATGACTCATTGCATCTAGATAGGGGGAGCATTCCTGTGTCATCTCTTCACCTCTTGAACTCCTTCTGTCTAGCAATCTGATCCATTCTTGGCAAATGAGTAGTTCACTTGAATTCCCTGATGTCTACACTTATATAGCTGTTCTGTCTGTACTCCAGACTCAGCTAGTGTCTACTAAACTGAACTGTTCTAATGTTAAATCCTTGTCTAATCATGATTGCTCTCTGCTACTCTCACGATAAAAATGCTTTGTTGACTCCACTGATTTGCTAAAGTGTCATTGATTCATCTGAATGAGGAAAGTTTTTAGTCAGTGCACCCTAGACATAAATCAGACATATTCTGAAAAGAAGAAACTTCTATTATACTGGCTTAAGAATGTTTTGATAAATCAAATTGATTTAAGTCTAATGTATTTCCTAAGTTTTGATGTAAAGGACTTGAAAATATCTGAATCATCATGCTTAATAAATCTTAACCAATTGTCTCATGAACTTCATGCAAAACTTTCTGAAATCTGAAATTTTTAAAAGACATGGCTATCCTTGGTTAAGATACAGGTAGAAGGTATTGTTCTTAAACATTTCAGTGTACTGAGCTTTGTTTGAAAAATCTGAAAACATTTAAAAAGTTGCAAGAGCAATGACTTCGGTCACAGAGAAACTGGGTTCTCTATCAAAGAAATGGAGTAAGCCCAAGTCATGAAGTGCCATAGTTACCTCTCCTTTCAAAAAATATTTGAAAATCTGGCAGAGCAATGGCATGGATGTGTTGAGTAACTGGGGATTCTGGCCTCTGATCAAGGTGTCTCCTCATGTAAAAAGACACTCCAAATTGCTAACTCTGTTCTCCTTAAGAGGCAATATGGTTGTCACACTGAGTAACTGGGTCACTTCACCTGAGAAGTGTTGTGCCTCACGTAAAAAGGTGTTGACTGAACCAAACTTGTTCAAGAAAAAAAATGAGTGCTGATCAATAGAAAATTCTGAATATCTAAAGATATATTCATACACAATTATTTTTTGTTTAATCTCAATATCATCTTGTGTAACTTCCATAGGAGTCATTGATTTTTAAATAAGTAAGATGGAAAGAGGTTAAACATGAATGTCAGATGAGTTTTTGGTTCATTTATATTAAAAGGTGTTTCAGATATGAGTAATGAATTTTCAGATATGACTTTGGATTCATCATTCTTAAATCATGATGATAAGTTTAAACTCATTCATAATCTATTATAATTGAAGAATCTGAAGTTCGTTTACAAAGATTTATGAATTTGGTGTGCTAATGAAAATCTGTCTTCCTCATTTATTCACTATGATTACAGTCTGTGTCTTGCTGATAGATGCTCATCACTTCACTATCTCAATTGGTTTCAACCTTCAAAACGTTTCTGATCATATTGCCCTCTACCAATGTGTCTTGATTGACATTGGTTCTCTTTTATGTAACGCACAACTCTCAGAATTTCCTTTGGATAACCAGAGTTCATCCTTGTAGATTTCTCTTGCTTCATGGATCATAAGGGGACAATGTGCTAGATTGTCTGATCATGTTATCCATCTGCATTAGCTCTATATCGTCTGCCATGTCACAGGGGGAGTATTGTTACATATGCATGACTGCATAAGTTGTTTGACTAAGGGGGAGAATTGTTTTAAATGCTTCTGATATGGTGTTGCCATCATCTGCTGAACTATGTTGTGTGTCTCATATGACATCACTGGATTATCTTTCTCAAACTATTTTCTTTTTGATGAAGTCAAAGGGGGAGAATAGTTTGAGTCATCAGACTGACTCACTGTGTAGTGTTGCCATCATCAAAAAGGGGGAGATTGTTGTGCCCTGTGGTTTTGATGATGGTTTCAATTGTGGCTTTGCTAATGGCTTTGCTGTGGTTTTTACGATGATCTTGATGATGGCTTTGATGTGATTTTAATAGTTGATCTTTGATGTGTGTTATTCACTGTGAGTCATCCTGCTGTGTGAGTCATCATGCTATTACTTACCTTTTGATCATAATGTAGTTCTTCATGAGCTCTGATATGGCATTGCATATTTGATTATGTTCAGTCATGGCAGATTGCTCAACCCCTCAGCTCATTCATTGGTTATACATGCCCATACTTTGGTCTTCTCCTCCAAGGTTATACATTGATCTTCCTTGACGTTTATACATTGGTCTTAACGTCAAGTCTATTCAGCGTGATCAGTGCATCATTTCTTCAAGTCTAAATCAGCTCTATAAATCAGCTTCATTGATAGCCCTACATGCACCACACTTCGTGTGGTTTCTCCTCACAAACACGAAATGACTTCCTGTCGTCTTTGTTTACAACACTTCGTGTTAACTTTCATGGCTACCAGGTAAACTGCTATGAGGTAGTACGTCGTGTGCCCGTATTGTTTCCTTCATATTTCGTGTCGTTTATCCCTACAACACTTCGTGTTATCCGTTTATACTTCGTATTGTTCCATCTTTGTCTTCTATGTCTCCGAGTAGTATCTTCCACTGTTTAACTTCGTGTCGCTTCACTTTCTGTCTTCATGTTGTTCACTGAAGCAGCTCGAATTGTTCTGACGAACTTCGAGTCGTCTCCCTGTGAACCTCGTGTCGTCTCCTTTGTTTTTAGTTGGTCATCTCGTGTCACCTTTTATGCTTGCTCGTGTGCTTTCGTGTCACTTACTGCTGTTCCTCGAGTCGTTTCTTCCTGGTCCCACTGCTTCATCACGTGTCGTGATAGCCGTGTCATCCTCTGTCTTCGTGTTTTTTTCACTTTGTGCAGCCTTCTCTAAAGTTCAAGCTCTAAGTGTCTCAAGTCGAGTGTGTCGGTGTTGTCTCCATGTCGTCCTCAGTTAGAGTCATTTCTTTGCTATCTCTATCCTCGTGTTGACTTAACACACTTCGTGTTGGTCTTACGTCGTGCACTTCTTTTCTAATCAAGCCGAGTCTGTCTGTGATGTCCTCGTGTCGTCCTTAGTCCGAGTCATTTCTCTTCTGTCTTCGTGTTGGTTTTCTCATTAGACTTCGTGTCCTTCTCGCCCTGACCACACTTCGTGTCGATTCTTGTTTTTCGTCTTCGTGTCTTTCTCACCTCATGACCACACTTCGTGTCGGTCTCTGTTTCTCATCTTCGGGTTGCTTTCAGCCCGTGTCGTCCTCATTTTTTGAGTCGCTCGTAAGTTCGAGCAGCTTTGTACTCGAGTTGTCTTTATGTTATTTTAGTATTTGTGTCTTCGTGTTATTTTTTTGTGTTAATGTCTCCGTGTTGTTTTTTTCTCTCCTCGTCTAGGTTTCTTCTAAATCGCGTGTTATTCTATTATTTCACTCTGTGTTATGACCTCTCACCTCGTGCCGTTCTTATCTGACCCCGTGTCACCTTCTTTGTTATATTAGCGTTGTTACCTCGTGTCGTTTTTCTTCTTACCTCGTGTTGGACTTATCTGACCTCGTGTCATCTTCCTTGTTGTGTTAGCCTTGCTCATTGTATCTCGTTTCGTTCATTTCCTACCTCGTGTAGTAGTCACCTTGTTTGCTATTACATACCTCGTGCAGCCTTAGCTTTAAATGAGCATACAGCGAACTCTGAATGATTAATGGTATTAATCTCATTACAGGTCCGAGGAAGAACATTCCACACACCTGGGCTGCACGTGATCCGAGACAAGAGGAACCAATCCGATAAAGACACGTGGCAGGAAGGTTCTGGATCGAGCGTGGGAGGCACACGCGTTTTGTGCCCTATCCACCTGCTGCTGCTGCTATATAATGTAGCCTTCGTCCACAGATAAAGGTAGATCGAAGCCAAGAAAGAAAAAGCAGAGTTGTAGAGAGCTCGATCCAGAGGAAGAAAGGAAAAATAGAGAGATCGTGAGAGTGTGGAAAAATAGAGAGCAGTCGAGAGCTTCCACGTTCTAGATAGCAGTGTAGAAGAGAAAGAAGAGATAGAGAAAGCTGAGAGTCAGATCGAGAGAGCAGAAGAAGAAGAAGAAAGAGAGACAGTGAGATAGAGAGAGTGAGAAGAAGGAGGAGGCAGAAGCAGTGAGAAGAAGAAGAAGAAAAGAGAGTTCGTGCTGGGAGAAAGAGAGAGGCAGCAGAAGAAGTTCCTGCTGGACCGTGGATCAAATCCAGGCCAGCCAGCTCCTGCGAGAGCCACATTTGATTTTATCTTTTCAGCTTTCCGTTGCTGGGTTTTGTTTTTACTTTGAACTATTTACTTGCTGTATCTCCGATTCTCTGTAGAGAGTTCGGGGTCCCTCCTGTTGGTTCAGGAGAAGGGAGATTGCTATCTCCGGTTGCAAGTAGCTGGGTGCTACTTGTGGGTTCCCTCTGGTTAGAGGAAGGGAGGCTCGTCCTCCGGTTCTGGGCTTGTAGGATTCAAGTCCAGGGGTCCCTCCGGTTGGAGGAAGAGAGGTCTTCGACCTCTGGTTGCTGGTGACGGGGAGTCACTGGCGGGTTCCCTCCTGGACTGGAGGAAGAGAGACCTTGGTCTCTGGTTTCCAAGTGGCTGGGAGTCACTTGGGGTGTCCCTCCGATTGGGAGGAAGAGGGGAGGTTGTTCCCCTGGTCAAGCTGTGTGGCAGCACCTTGTTCGCAGACTGAGTCTACTTGGTTCTAGCGTTTGCTAGTGAAGCCTCACTCCGGTTGGGAGTGAGGGGTGGATGTAGGTCTGGAGGACCGAACCACCTAAAAATCTATTGAGCAGTGGTTTGCTTTGTGTGTTTGCTTCCGCTAGATGCTTGGATAGGCGCGCTCCATGTGCTTGCTCATAAGTTTAATTGAAATAGTTTTATTCTGTGATTGCGTCTAGCATCTGAGTTTTATTTGGGCATTATTCCTAGCAGGATACATTCAGCCCCCTCTGTATCCGGGCCTAACACCTTAACAGAGTAAACAAGCCCCGGGAGAGACTGCCGTGAAACCTTCTCCAGGAGTCACGACAGTGAAGAGGGATCAACCACCGGCAGACCCACGATTCACGGGCCTCGAAGAAATCAAACGGGCCACAACCCGCGGCCCAAAATTGTCCATGCTAGCCCCAGCGGCACACACCCCCCAGGGGGGGTCTTCAGCGGCACACCCCCCCCTTTTGGGGATGTCTTCAGCGACACACCCCCCTTGGGGGGGGGGGGGGGTTTCAGCGGCACACCCCCCTTGGGGGGGGGGTCTTCAGCGGTACGCCCCCAAGCGGGGTCTTCAGCGGCACACCCAAAAGAGGGGCCTTCAGCGGCACACGCCCCATGGCCCTCAGCGGCACGCCCCTTTGGGCCTTCAGCGACACACACCCCAGGGGCCCTCAGCGGCACGCCATTTTGGGGTTCAGCAGCACATTTTTTTGCCCCAGCGGCACACTCTTTTGGGCCTTCAACGGCACACCCTTTTGCCCCAGCGGCACACTCTTCTGGGCCCTCAACGGCACGCCTTTTGCCCCCTCCAACGGCACGCTTGTGCAACCTTCAGCGCCACGCCCTTTTGGCCCCTCTCCGGTGCACCTTTTGAGCCCGCCAGCGTACAGCGTTAAGACATGTCAACGGGCCGGACGACGTGGTGCCCATGCCCTACGCGTCTTCGGCGCGCACCATGCCCTACGCGTCTTCGGCGCGCAGTGGCCTGTCCGAGGTGTCGTCCAGGGGTTGGGCCACGCAAACTACCGCCTCGCCGTCCAGGACGGGAGAGGTCAAACGTAATCATGACGAAGC
Organism: Amorphophallus konjac; assembly: GCA_022559845.1. Taxonomy (NCBI): domain Eukaryota; kingdom Viridiplantae; phylum Streptophyta; class Magnoliopsida; order Alismatales; family Araceae; genus Amorphophallus; species Amorphophallus konjac. Next base: position 158,106,454 of record CM040122.1, on the reverse strand, counting down.
CGCTTCCCGCCTTCGCCCTCCCCCCCCCGTGCTCGAAGCCCCGCAACTGAGAGTATAAAGCCACTCCCACTCCCAGACGAAAAAAAAAAAGAGTCTGAAGACAGGGAGAAGAAGAGGAAGAAAGGAATGGAGACGAACAGAGCCGACCACCAGGAGAAGAGAGAAGAGGAAGAAGAAGCTGTTCCGACGTTGGAGGCTTCCCGGAGATCAGAGAAAAGAGAGAGAGTAAGAGAAAGAGAGAGAGAGAGAGAGGGTCTGTGTAGCAGTGGGAGTGGGGAAGGGCAGGGAGCCGTCGCCTCTGCTTGACCCCTACTCCCCTCCTGTTTCCCCTCCATATTCCTCCTTTTCTTCTTCTCCCCTCTCCTGTGGCTTCGGCCTTGATGTATATCGTAATGTGTATGGCCGGTCGCGGTCATCCTTCTTTATGAATGGAAGTCTCGGGCCCTTTCTTTTGGGTCTTTTCTGGCCTCTCCCGATCTATCCCACTACATGTGTTGTGTTGTTCGTTTTCCCCACTTTTCCGGCGTTTTTGGACTCTCCGTAGTGATGTGATTCCTCCCGTACGATCCTTAGCCACATGGATTCTTTGCCCTCTTCTATGGCCATCAGTTGCACCTATTTGTTTGACGGGAGAGAAACCCTCCTTCTCTTCCGGAATACCCAGCCATCAGTAGCCCACTCTTGGCCTTCAACCCTCCTTCTCTCTCTGAACATCCAGCTATTGGTAGCCCACTCTTGGTTTCCCCCCCCTCGACACAACCTTGACGGTCTTTACCGGTGCACCTTTGGCACTCTGTCCCTGGCATGGCTCTAAGAGCCTTCACCGGTACGCCCTCAACTCCTCTTCGCCGGTGCCCCCTTGGTATCGTTCCCCGGCACAGCCCACCTGTGGCGCTTCCCCGGTACGTCTTGGGCAGCCTTCGCCGGCACGGCCTCAATAGCCTTCCCCGATACACCCTTGACTCTCCTCCACCGGCACACCCTAGTGAGTCCCAGGGAAGTCTTTCACCCCGTTGCTTTCAGCTTTTCCGAGGTCTTATCAAAGGTGTTGCCGCCTCCGGGCGCCCACCTCCAGTTGTTGGGTTCCGCCACTCCATGTGGGCGCGTTCCCTTTACCTCCCTTACGCTCGGGTCAAGGGGAGATGCTGCCGATTTTTGTCAGAAAATAACAAAAAATGTTTAAAAGGTAAAAGGAAGCAACAAACGAACAAAACAATCAACGATAAAACTTTCCGACTAATCGAGGCATTGCCGATAGCATGATGAGAACTGGACCACCTAACAACCCGGCAGACCGAACGTCCGACCTATAAGAAAAGGCTGAACAGAACAAAGCAAAGGAAATTTGTATAAGACTACATGAAAATTAAGAAAAGAAGAAAAGAAAAGCCTTAAAATAAATAACAGAGGAGTGCACCTTCGTCACGCCTGTCCCAACCTTCGCTGGCACGCTCCGTTGGTCCCCCAGCGGCACACCCCAAACAATCTTCAGCGGTACACCCCTTGCTTACCCTTAGCGGCACACTCTCATCCCCTCCAGCGGCACAACCATCCCCAACCTTCAGCAGCACACCCCAAACAACCTTCAGCGGTACACCCTTCTCAACCTCCAGCGGCACACCTTCGTTACCCAGCCTAACCTCCACCGGTACGCTCTGTTGGCCACCCTACCTCCACTCCAACAACCTTCAACGGCACACTTATTTGGCCCTTCACTGGCACACTCTACCGCCCCTCCTAACCCCCAGCGGTACACCCTTTTTAGCCCCAGCGGTATACCCTCGTTACCCTCAGCGGTACACCCTTGTTACCCCCAGCGGCACAACCCTTTTTACACCCAGCGACACACTCCATTCCCCAGCGGTACACCCCCTCCCATTGTCTCTCTCTCCCTTCACCGGTACACCCTCATCCACCGTCTCAGTGGAACTCAATGTATAGACTTGGCAGATTGACGTACAAACACAGCAACGAGCAATGTACAGACTTCGAGCCGCAGCCAAGGGACAACGTATAGACTTTGAGATGAATAAGCTGAAGAATGTATAGACTTCGGTTGTCGGCTGCACGAGCAATGTATAGACTTTGAGCTGCAATGTATAGACCTCGAGCTGCAGCCAATGAACAATGTATAGACTTTGAGTTGGCCAACGTACAGACTTTGGACTGGCCAATGTAGAGACTTTCAGGGACAATGTATAGACTTTGAGCTGCAACGTATAGACTTTGAACTACAGCCAATGAATAATGTATAGACTTTGAGTTGGCCAACGTACAGACTTTGGGATGGCCAACGTGTAGACTTTGAGCTGCAATGTATAGACTTTGAACTGCAGCCAATGAATAGTGTATAGACTTTGAGTTGGCCAACGTACAGACTTTGGGCTGGCCAACGTGTAGACTTTGAGCTGCAATGTATAGACTTTGAGCTGCAACGTATAGACTTTGAACTGCAGCCAATGAATAATGTATAGACTTTGAGTTGGCCAACGTACAGACTTCGGGCTGGCCAATGTATAGACTTTGAGCTGCAATGTACAGACTTCAAGTTGGCTAACGTATAGACTCTAATAGAGGATGTATAGACTTTGAGCTAGCCAATGTGTAGACTTCAATGGGCGACGCACAGACTTTGAGCTGGCTAATGTATAGACTCTAATAAATGATGTATAGACTTTGAATTGCAGCCAATAGCCAACGTATGGACTCTGAGCTGCAGCCAATGGCCAATGTACAGATTTCTGAGCTGGCCAATGTGTAGACTTCAATAGACGATGTATAGACTCTTGGCTAATGAATACAGCCCATGTACAGACTTTGAACAGCCGATGTATAGACTTCATGTTGCAATAACCCGTCAACCTATAGACTTCGAGCCTTCCCCGGCGCACCCTCTTCTCCCTTCACCGGTACACCCTCCAATCATTGCCCCAGCGGTACACCTCCCTCAGCCCTTCAGCGGCACCCTCCTTAAGCCCTTCAACGGCACACATCTCCAGCCCTTCGCCGGCACACTTTCCGCCCACCTTTCCTCAGCGGTACACTCCCTTTAGCCCCCTTTCAACCCGCCAAGGGTCAACTCTCCCCAAAGAATAATAATACATGAATGCATATGCACATATACATATATACGGGCATATAATGGCAGCACTGATAAGCTAATAAAAATCATGATGAATAAGTAAACCTGAACAAATCCCTATAAAAAAAAATGATGAATGAAATAAGTGACAATAGTAATAATGATAATAAAAAGGGTAACAATGACAATGAGCAAGATGAGGGAAATCACCCGGAACAAATACGGAAAGGGGAATAAGCAATGGAGTAACAAGAACAACAATGACAAAACAATATAAGGTATTATTAATTCTACATTGCAGCCCTATCTCCCCCGTGACCCGATGCTGGAGGAACAATAATGCCGCCCTTTCAGGCCGGACCCGGGTCTTGGGAATTATCCTGACGCGGCCAGGCCCCGACCTAGTCTTGGGCCGACATCCCAATCAGACCAGATTCGTTTCTCGCCCTGGATCCCTTCCGAGCCGTTACTAAAAAAAAAATTGCCGCGCATTCGGCAGACATTAGAACGGGTCCACCCCGGTTTCCGTCGCGTTTCTATTACGGACCCATGTCCGGATATGAAAAGGGTCCACGAGTGACCGACATGGCTAATGGCTCGTATCCTGATGCGGACTTTAGTGTGATTTATTCCTGCCCCTTTCTCGCGTAATTAGTTTTATTTCCTTCGGCCGCAAGGCCCCTAATTTCGGCAATTAATCAAGGGTGTTCCCTCGTATGGGGGATGTAAATGACGTCGTGACCTTTATTGCATGACGGGATCTGGTCTCGACACGAACCACACAATCGTCTGACGAATTCAGATCGAGCGCACCATGGACTCTTCGGAGCCTGAACAAATTGTCACTTTGTGACTCGCACGCCCACGCACTTAATAGATGAAACACCCGCACCAGCGAATTTTAGTGCGTCCACAAGTCTGGCACGCCCGGTGGGACCAATCCACCCTTCATCTCTTTGTCGGAATTAGGGGCCCCGCGGCCCCCCTTCTTGTAACACTAATTGCGCTACTTTCTTAAATGCAGGAGAGAATTGCAACATGGTGCCGACGATGGTTGTCACTTGCGGCCCTCAAGTCGTTGAGAACCATGTTCGAGGCGGCTACCTGGCGGTCCCCCTCAACTTTGGGAGCTTCCCTCCCATTGTGGGCTTCCCCAACTTCTTGGGGGTGGCCTTTGCCAACATTCTCGACGTGAAGGCACCCGAGGAGCCCCAGACCAATGCTCCCGCTACGGGGGCCACTAAAGCTGCTATCGGCCAAGCTGTGGCCAAGAACAACGACGGCGTCTCGACAACGACGCTAAGCTGCAATGTGCACCACGTGCATCAGACTGCTGGCCCATCCTACCAAGGGTCGGCGTCTCACCGGAGAAGGCTCCGGAGGAACAATATCGGCGCCGTCTCAGGGCGCCGCATGTCTAACTCTGGGAGATCTATGGCCGTCGGGACCCTCCGAGTCCGCCTGGATGGGCGCAGGTCCCAGGTGACACGGACTGCGTCGTCCCGACTGTCCCGGTCCGTAACTCTTTTCAAGGACTGGAGAAGCTGAAAGAGAAGGTGACACTCGCAACCCCGGCCGCAGCACCAAAGGATGCGCCGGCTCGCAGGCCGGCCAAACTGAAACAAGTTTGGGTCCCCAAGGAGGCCCAGCCCGCTGCACCCGCCCAGACGGGACTTAGCACTTTCCGCCCGAGGAGGGCCAGAAGAAATGAAAGGGTCGGACTGACAACCCCAACCCGCCAGCCAGCACCCGTCATGCCGGTGCTGTCTGAGAATGCCCACCGCCGTCGCCGTGGGCGCCGGCACAATGCTGCCCGCCCGACACCCAGGGCCCACTCTCCTCCTGCCGCTGTCATCGACATGCAACCACAGGTTGTTCTCCCCGACCAAGAGTGGGAAGGGATCCAGCGGGCCATGAGAAACTACCTCCGGGGCCCAGGTAGCACTCCCTTGGGTCGCCAGAGACTGCTGGGGGCAGTAGCCTCTGCTTTCCAAGAAGAAGGAGCCCGACCCGCACCCAGTGCAGAGTCAAGAATCGCTCGGAGGAGCCGTGCCAGTCCCCTGTCCGGGAGGAAGCACCGCTGCGACGATCGGTCTTCGACAGGCTGGTGTTCCCAGGGGGATCGTCCAGGAGGGCGACGAAGAGAAACAAGAACTGGAGAACCTTCACCTGCAATATGGCAGGAGTTCGCGGTCGGTATGTGGCCTTGCCCACCGATCCTGAAGAGATGGCCAGACTCGCCGCCAAGCCGGGACCCCTCACTAGAAGAGGGAGAGCGGCAGGCAACGCGACACCGACAGGCGCCGAAGGGACCTTCCCTGAAGAGCCCCTTGCAACCCTCACGGCCAACGTGGTCACCGCCGGCGACACGAGCAGCAGACCCTCTACATCATCAGAGGACGCCCCGACCGAAGAGACAAGGGGCATGCCCAGTCTCCCCGCAGCTGACCCGGCAATATTGCTCATGATGCAGCGGTTCCAGCAAGAAATTGAGTCACTTAAAAAGCAACTGAATGAGCGGAACACACCGCCCCCGATGTCCTGGCAGACCGAGGTTTTACCCGAAGCACCCAGGGACGGGGGGCAATCTTCAGAAGCAGCTCTTCCAGCGGCCCTCAACCCCCTCGGGGGCGCTTCCTTGCAGCAGGCACATTGCACCGCATCGGCCCCGCCATGGGCCTCACTTTCCCAAGGGTCCCTCATGGCCCCCCAGACGACCGTGTTGGCCACCCCGAGCGCGCAGCCCGCTCATTTTTATCCGAGTCCGGTCGACCCGGCAACAGTTAGCCGGTTGATGCTGGAACAGATGATAGACATGAAACTGGCCGAGAGAGGTGACGGGGATCAGACGCCGTTTGACGTCTACCGGGTGCCCTACCCGGCTCACCATGCTGCGAAGAAGTTGCCGGTTGGCGTCACCAAGCCACCCAAGCTTGAAAAGTTCAGTGGGCAAGGGTCTCCCAGGGAGCACATTGCTTATTATGTGAACGTCATGGGAGATCTGGCTGCTGATGAAGCCTACCTCCTGAAGTTCTTCGGCTCAACACTTACCGGGCTTGCCTTTGAGTGGTATTCCAGCCTGTCACCCGGGTCGGTTGCTGACTAGCCCGACATGCAGAAGAAGTTCAAAGAAAGATTCTATGTCGCAGAACGGGAAGTCACCGTGGCAGAACTTTATGCCACAAGGCAGAAGAATGATGAGTCGGCCCTCGACTACATCAAAAGATGGAGGAACCTCAGCATGAGGTGCAGGCGTCCCCCGCACCAGGAGGATGCGGTGCAAATCTGCAAGCAGAACCTGAAGAAAGAAATCCTGGAAAGGATGATCGGCACTGAAGTCAAGACATTTGACCGCCTGAATAATGTGATAGCCGAGATCGAGGCGTTTCTCGCCCGATATTCTTCCACCCCGGCCGCATCAAGCGAGAGAGCTAGACACGCCGAGAAGAAACCAGCTCCCCCTGAGGTGCACACACTAGATTTCCAGGCCTTTGAGAAACAGAAGGAGAAAGCCAAGGGAGCTGCCAACCTTCCTCCGCCCAGAACCACAGAACGGCGGGAGGGCCCCTCACTAAGGGAGAAGATGAGAAACAAGCTATATTCCTTCTCCCGAGACAAGTCCAAGCTCCTGTTTGAGTGGGCAACCAGTTACAACAAAATCACATTGCCAGAGCCGAAGAGGCCCGGCGACCTAAAGAAGAAAGATGACCCGCGCTTCTGCCTGTACCATCGGATGCTCGGGCATACCATTGAGGACTGCTATGTCTTCAAGGATGTCATTGAATCCTTAATCAAGAACAGGGAACTGGACATGGGGGAGCATAAGGTAGACCCCCCGCAACCGCATGAGTTGCCTAGCATAACCTCCACTGTCAACATGGTCTCGTTATACCAGGAGCTACCCGAGGAGTGGGCAGAGGCCTGCGCCCGCGCCACTTGTGAGACTTTTATCATGGCCCCGGCTCAAGACCCAGGAGGTTGGCAGACCGTACCCAGCAAAAATAGAAGAGCACATGTCCCTCGGCCCACCCTGGGAGTTCATCTGAGGGATGTGACACCTCTGCCTGCACCACCCCCGGTGAGCCCGGTTTGCCACGACACGGCCCCTCGGCTGGTCATGAGGCGGCCCACTCACAACAAAAAGAGCTGCGTCCCGATGCGGATGCATAAGAAGACCAGCCCGGCGGTCGAAAGGCTCCAGGCTATTATCGATGGGCTCGAAGATTATGAACAGCCCGAAATCCAGCCCGTGGAGCTGAAAGAGTATGTCCCCTAGGAGGAGTTCGAATCACTCGAACTGGCTCCAGGAACAGAAGCTGAAGCAGAGAAAGAGCCTCCTCTATGGGGTGAGCTTCCCCAAGAGCAGCCGCTGGTTGCAGCAGTAAAGAGGAAGAAGAAGAGGAGACCCATGAGCAAGAAGAAAAAGGAGGTCGTCGTCGCCTGCAACACCCTCTCGGCGCTATTCGACACTGCCCTCTCCCTGGAAGAAAAAGAAGAAGAGCCACCCCATGAGCCGACGGAGGTGAACCAAACTGAAGTGTCCACTTCCCAACACGCCACCAGGTCGGGAAGGAAGTGGGGGCGCCCTCCTCAGGACAACCTCAACATCATGCTCAGGGGAGAACAACCATACCAGGTTCCCGACCATGAGGTACGAGGCCCCGAGATCCCTCCTCCGTCGGGTCTCTATCCCGGAGGGGCCAGGATCCAAGGCACCCCTTCATTTGCCAAATTCCTGTTGGCCCGAACAGGGGGGCGGGCGCACTCCCAAGGGTCTCCTTCGACCAGAGAAGCAAGCAGTTCCCAAGCTCCACCGGCGGCGGCTCCCCCTCAGCCGGAAGAAGAATTTAACGGCATCCCAAACCTCGCCGAATTCATGAAAGAAAAGGAGGAGGCCCCGCCGGCCCCACAGGCAGTGACAGGACCCGCATAGGAGGCATCCCCTGATCTGACACCCCAGCTCCAAGGTGGGGGCAGGCGCGGCAAGCCCGAAGAGATGAAATTACTCAAGGTGCGGGCTACCGACCGAATAGTCAGACACCTCAAGATGATCCCGACTCGATTTATTGTATGGGAGATGCTGTCTTTGGACGAAGAAACACGGCAAGCCATCATTGCCGCACTCCAGACGCCAGCACACCTTGAAGCTTGCCTGGCAGAAATCTCACCTGAAGTGGCCGTGGCTTTCACAGAAGATGACATGCTCCTACCCACCTGCAGTCATAACAGACCCCTCTACATGAAAGTGCAGTTGAACGGCCAGCCTATCAACAGGGTCCTGATCAACCCAGGGGCAGCAGTGAATATACTCCCCTACCGGGTGTACCAAAAGCACTACTTTGACGTACACCTGGTTGAGGTCAAAAATGTCAAGATTGCTGGTTTTAACCAGAAATGTGAGGTCCCCATGGGGCTTGCAGAATTCAACTTGACTTTTGATGATTTCACCACCAAGGTCCAGTTCCACGTCATCAACTCCAACACTTCCTACAAGGCGTTGCTGGGACGGCCCTGGTTACACCAGAATAGAGTGGTGCCCTCCACCCTGCACCAATGCATTAAATACCCTTGCGAGGGGAAGGAAGTCAGGATCTTCGCCGACCTCCACCCGTTCGAGGTGTTCGAGTGTCATTTGTCAGACGCCAATCTGTACTTAGAAAAGGCGAAGCAAACTCCCCAAGCCGCCCAAGACAAGGGAAAGAAGAAAGTGGAGTCGGGCAGTTGGTTTCCTCCACCGCCCCCAGGTTATGTGGCTCCCCCACATGTACCATTCATTGCACAAGAGGGGGGGGGGTATTTAAGGCAGCCCCTCTCCCCATCTACTCTACACCGGGGATGCCTTGCCTCGAAGACCTGCTGGAGGATGTCAGAGTCTCGCCAGGGATCATCAAGCCCATTACAGAAATTGACTGTCAAGCAGCCGAGCAGCTGAGAACTTTTGAAGTGCCTAACCCGGAGGGGCCATCCACTATCTTTTATGTTGCCGGGGAAAAGCCAGTCAGGGAAGACGATGATTGCCGATTTCCTGACGAGTTGCATGACCCGCACGTCCCCATTACGGGACTCCCCCACATGACCGACCAGGCAGCCAGAATGGTCAGAAAGCAAAAGATTCCCCCCTATCAACCCTCCAGCCGGAAGGAAATGTTTGAAAGAATGTGGAACCCACCAAACCTGGATCGGCGGTTGCTGCAAATCACCAAACACCCCGGTATGGGCTTTTCACTAGAAGATTATTACGAAACTGATGTGATATCGGTTTCGGCCCTGTCTGACGACGACCCCGCGGAAACTGCAGATTTGCGGAAGCACACCAAGATGTATATTTCAGGTCTCCAGCTGAGGAGGCACAAGACGAAGAAGTGTTCCTTTGGAACCCCCTCCGCATCGCTGCACCGGGGAGACCTCCTCCTTCCCTGGGGGACCAACCTCGAAGGGTCACCCCACCGAGACGCCCTCACATCGGCCTGCTGGCGAAGCAAGGAGCAATAGCATGGGCCATGCTCCGAATTCCCCCCGATATGACCCCGTCATGTACGCCTTGTACCATAGGCAGCAACGGGAAATCGGGGTGTTAAAGGCACGGCTGGCTGAGTTGACCTCGCTAGTGACTGACCTGATCCAAAGTTCTCTCCGCCCGTGGGGTGGCCACATGTCTCGACCCCAAGACACCAGTCCCGATGTCCCCGTTTGGTCAAGAAGGGAGACAAGAGACACGGCAAGCCCATTAACCGGGCGGCCAACCAGGCGAGGCCTGACACTCCAAGAGAAGCTGTAGAAGCCCTACTCTTTCCCAAGAGAGAAGACTCGGGGTATTTTTGACTGGGCCTGCCATTACGGCAAGGTCTCCCTCCCACGGTCCAAGAGGCCACAGGACACCCGAAGGAATGGGGACCCACTGTTTTGTCCCTACCACCAGATACTGGGCCACGCCATCGAAGACTACTATGTCTTCAAAGACATTACTCAAGACCTCATTGACAGGGACGAGCTCAGAATGGGAGACTATGTGGTAGCCCCACCACGCCCCCACGTGGCGGACAGCCCCAGAAGAGGAGCCTATACACTATCCATCCAGTACCAGGCGCCTGAAGATGCGGCTACCCCAGCCCCCGCCGGAGCTGTCTATGATGAGTACACAGAAGACCCCGAGGTGGCCCTGTGCCTTTCTGCACCAATGGACCCCACGGACCCGGCGGCTACAGTCCAGGAGGAGTGCGCGGCAAATGCAGCCTCCGCGCCCCTTCATGAGGAACAAGGAGAGGGGGATGGCGTCCTCGAGCCCGAAGACAATGAAGATCAAGACTTCATCGATTTGTCGCCAGCCCCACCGAAAATTGAAAATGGCGGCCAGGCCACAGTCGACTAATTAATTGAGATCAACCTTGGCACCGAAAGTGACCCCAAGCCAACCTTTCTGAGTGCTCTTATGCCCCTCCAGTAGAGAGAGCAATACACAAAGCTGCTGCAAGAATTTCGGGATTGCTTTGCCTGGAACTACAAAGAAATGCCCGGGCTCAGCCCCGAAGTGACTCAGCATATTTTGGCCATTAATCCCATGGTGGAACCAGTGAAGCAGTCTCCCCGATGTATGAGGCCGGAATTGATCAGCCAGATCTGCAAGGAGGTCGACAAGCTCATAGACGTCGGCTTCGTGGCGGAAAACTAGTACACTACTTGGTTGGCCAACATCGTACCGGTGAAGAAAAAGAATGGACAAATCAGGATTTACGTGGATTTCCGTGACCTGAACAAAGCCTGCCCAAAAGATGACTTCCCGGTGCCTATCACCGAAGTGATGATTGATGCAACCACTGACCACGAGGCCCTGTCTTTTATGGACGGATCGTCTGGCTATAACCAAATTTGGATAGCCGACCACGACCGGATTCACACGGCTTTCAGATCGCCCAATGGGATATTCCACTACAAGAGGATGCCCTTCGGCCTCAAGAATGCCAGTGCTACATATCAGCGGGCGATGACCAAGATCTTTGACGAGCTGCTGTACAGCAAGGTCGAATGCTACATTGATGATCTAGTTGTCAAGACTAAGAAGAGAGCTGAACATCTGAGCGACCTCAGGGTCATCTTCCAAAGGCTCCGGCTGTATGGGCTGAAGATGAACCCTATGAAGTGCGCCTTCGGCGTGTCCAGCGGGAAGTTCCTCGGCTTTATTGTCCGACATAGAGGAATCGAGATTGACCCCTTCAAGATAAAATCCATTCAGGAGCTGCCCCCTCCGAAGAATCTGGGAGAGCTGAGGTCCCTACAGGGCCGTCTAGCTTACATCCGCAGGTTCATTTCCAACCTGTCGGGGCGCTGCCAACCTTTTCACAGATTGATGATGAAGAATGCACCCTTCGGCTGGGGTCACGAATGCCAGCACACGTTCGACCGGCTAAAGGAGTACCTGAAGACCCCGCCAGTCCTGGGGGCACCTGTCAAAGGCAGACCGCTTATTCTCTACATAGCAGCCACTGAATATTCACTGGGGGTAATGCTCGCCCAGAATAATGATGAGGGAAAGGAGCAGGCTCTCTACTACCTTAGCCGAAGATTGGTGGGAGCGGAAGCCAAGTACACCCCGATTGAGAAAGTCTGCCTTGCCTTGGTCTTCGCAGTCAAGAAGTTGAGGCACTACATGCTGTCCCATGAAGTAAGTTTAATATCCAGAGCTGACCCCATCAAGCACATTCTCTCCCAGCCTGTCCCGAAGGGGCACCTTGGCAAGTGGGCCGTGCTGCTCATGGAGTTTGACATCACCTATGTGCCGCAGAAGGCCGTTAAGGGACAAGCTGTCGCGGATTTCTTCGCAGCACACCCTGTGCCCGAAGACTCCCCGTTGGCCACAGAGCTACCCGAGGATGAGACACTGGAGGTGGATCATGTCCAACAAGCTATGTGGCAGCTATACTTTGACGGGGCCTCGAGAACAGAAGCGACCCCGTCCAGACGCGCCAAAGTACGGGCCGGAGCTGGCATCATCCTCAAATCGCCAGATGGAGAAGTGATGCACACTTCCTGCTGCATTAGCAAGCCCTGCACAAATAATGAAGTAGAGTATGAAGCTCTGATCATCGGCCTCCAGGTGGCCCTCCAAATGGAGATCAAAATGCTCCAAGTATTCGGCGACTCGCTGCTGGTCGTCAAGCAGGTCCAGGGGCAGTTCGACGTCTGGAAACCTGAGTTGCTCCCTTATCACACTAAGGCAAAGGGGCTCATGAAGCGGTTCTACCTCCTCGAGATAGGCCATGTCGCCAGAGGGGAGAATGCACAAGCCGACGCCCTGGCAAAATTGGCAAGCTCACTGGCAGTGCCTCCAGATGGATCTCTCAATATCCAAGTAATAAATCAACGCCAAATGCCTAGTATGATAGAAGAAGAACCAGAAGAAGAAGAGCTAGAAGTCGCTAAAGCAGAAGCCGTCGGCCTACCTGACTGGAGAGACCCCCTGATGCAGTGGTTCAAATACCGGTAACTGCCCAAGCAGAGAGAAGAAAAGATCAAACTAATCAGAATTAAGGACTATTATGAGCTCCGAAACGGAATGTTATTCCGAATGGTGGCCGATGCCAAGCAGAAATTACTCTTCCGGTGCTTGTCCGTTGAAGAAGCCTGGAGGGTCATGAAGGAGGTCCATGCCGGGACAGCTGGCGCACACCAGGCGGGATCGAAAATGAAAATTGAAATAAAGAAGCTTGGCTATTATTGGCCCGCAATGTTCGACGACTGCTGTAAATATGCTAAGTCGTGTCAGAAATGTCAGGAGCATGCCATCATACCCAGAAGGCCCCCCGTGCAGCTACACACAACCGCGCCCAGTTGGCCGTTTGCCCAGTGGGGAACAGACGTCGTGGGTCCCTTACCTGTATCTTCCGCAGGTTGCAAGTACATTTTGGCGGCAACCGACTACTTCTCCCGTTGGGCAGAGGCTGTCGCCCTGCGGGAGGTCACCGGAGAGATCATGGTCAGGTTTGTCCGCCGCAACATTATATTCCGGTTTGGCATGCCCGACCGGATTGTATCAGACAACGGCAGCCACTTCCGCAACCAGAAGGTCTATCGGCTGGTAGAAAAATACAAAATTGATTGGAGGACATCGACTCCCTACAACCCACAGGCTAACGGGCTGGCCGAAGCTTTTAATAAGACACTCTGCACTCTCCTGGCCAAGACTGTTAGCTCTAACAAGAGGGACTGGGAAGAAAGGATGTACGAGGCGCTATGGGCGTACCGGACCGTGTACAGGACCCCAACAGGCTGCTCGCCCTTCTCTCTCGTATATGGCTCGGAGGCAATCGTCCCCGTTGAACTGGAGATACCTTCCCTCAGGGTCGCCCTTCAGCATGGGCTTGTCCTTGAAGGGCAGACCAACGTCGAGCGAAGACTCGAAGAACTCTCCAGCCTGGAAGGAAAACGGCTTCAGGCCGAACAGAACATTCAGGTCTACCAGGCCCGGATTGCACGCGCCTTTGACAAGCTTGTCAAGGAACGCCAATTCAAAAAGGATGACCTTGTCATGGTCAAGAGAAGAGATCTCATGGCTGCCAACCCCAAGAGCAAGCTGAATGAGAACTGGCTCGGACCTTACGTAGTCCAAAAAGTCTACGAGGGCGGAGCCTATGTAATTGTCAACCACCGCGGGGAAGTTCAATTCCCGCCTCTTAATGGAAGGCACTTGAGACTGTACCACGCTCCGGTACCCCCATTCAATCAATAATATTATCCTTCGCCCTATTTTGGGCGGATTTGCGTCATTAATGTCCAAACGACTTGACCATTGCCCATGTTTTCAAAAAGGAAAAAAAAAGAGAAGAAAAAAAAGAAGATGAAAGTAAAAAAAAGGAAAAAAAAGAGAAGAGAGAAAGAAAAAAAGAGAGAAGAAAAAAAGAAGAGAAAAAAAAGAAGAAAAAAAAGGAAGAAAAAAAAAAGAGAAAAGAAGAGAAAAAAAAGAAGAAGAGAAAAAAGAGAAGAGGAGAAAAAGAAAGAAGAAAAAAAGAGAAGAGAAGAAGAGGAAAAGAAAAGAGAGAGGAAGAGAAAAGAGCAAGGGAAGAATGAAAGCCAAGAAGAAGGGGGAACGCCCCCCATTTCCAATCATCGCCCCGCATCAGCGGAGATACTAAAATAAATTAAACAAACTCTTCTCTCCGTCCTCCCTGGGCGGTGAGTACCCCTTTGGCTTGGACCTCCAGTTCGGGTCATTGACTAAACAAACTCTTCTCTCCGTCCTCCCCGGGCGGTGAGTACCCATTTGGCTTGGACCTCCAATCTGGGTCATTGACTAAACAAACTCTTCTCCCCGTCCTCCCCGGGCGGTGAGTACCCCTTTGGCTTGGACCTCCAGTCCGGGTCATTGACTTAGCAAACTCTTCTCTCCGTCCTCCCCGGGCAGTGAGTACCCCTTTGGCTTGGACCTCCAGTCCGGGTCATTGACTAAACAAACTCTTCTCTCCGTCCTCCCCGGGCGGTGAGTACCCCTTTGGCTTGGACCTCCAGTCTGGGTCATTGACTAAACAAACTCTTCTCTCCGTCCTCCCCGGGCGGTGAGTACCCCTTTGGCTTGGACCTCCAGTCCGGGTCATTGACTAAATAAACTCTTCTCTCCGTCCTCCCCGGGCGGTGAGTACCCCTTTGGCTTGGACCTCCAGTCCGGGTCATCGACTAAACAAACTCTTCTCTCCGTCCTCCCCGGGCGGTGAATACCTCTTTCGCTTGGACCTCCCGTCCAGGTCATTGACTAAGCAAACTCTCCTCTCCGTCCTCCCCGGGCGGTGAGTACCCCTTTGGCTTGAACCTCCGGTCCGGGTCATTGACTAAACAAACTCTTCTCTCCGTCCTCCCCGGGCGGTGAGTACCCCTTTGGCTTGGATATCCCGTCCAGGTCATTGACCAGACAAACACTTCTCTCTGTTCCCTCTGAATGACGAGAAACCCCGTCTTTGGCCAAGGCCTCCCGCCTGAGGCCAGTGCGCGGTTCCAACGTTATGGCAAGACCAGTGAGTCGCCCGTTCGGTATGGTGGAGTGGCCCCCTCGTCCTCCCCCTGGGAGGGCGAGCACTCTCCCGTGCCCTGACATGGGCTCCTGCCTGGTTCTCCCGAAGCGAATCATCACAAAGACTCACACCCTGCCAATGTGTCTCAGCACAACAAAAGAGAGAGAAGAGGAAGAGAAAGACAATATACACAAAAGAGAAGGAAGAAGAGAAGAGCCCCCCTGGGGTGAACGCATACTGAAAGTGCATGTGGAACCATAAATGTTCTGCTCTATTCAAAAAGGGATCAGACTACATATGCTTCGGGGCATACCCCGGTGTCACATTTCAAAAAAAAAGGGGGAGAAGAACTAAGGGGTGCGACGCTCAGTCAACACCCCGGAAGATGTCCTCGAGAGGGAGAATTCCGACGCAGGGGAAGTTCTTCATGTCGCGCAGGCGGCCCCTCCATTCTTCGAGTCGAGCGAGCTCTGCCTCCACGGACGCCGTCTCAACTTGGGCAACGGCGAGAGCCTCACCTTCCGTCTCGACTGCTTTTTCGGCTTCGGCAAGGTCAGAGCTGGCCGCAGCAAGGTAGCTCTCCAGTTTCGCAATTCGGCTCTTAAGGGAGCGAACATTGCTCTGGCCTTCCCCGAGAGCCTTCCCATGGCGCTCTTCATCATGGCGCCGTGCCTCCAAGGTCTGTAAATACTCGTCTGCCTGGGCATCAAGGGCGGCACATTCGTCAGGAGCCTGGGTCTCCAGGAACTCGCGGCGCTTCACATACTTCAGCAGCAGCAGAACCCGCCGCGACCATTCCCCTAGTGGGCAACCCAATACCTGCAATGCCCCGGTCAGCTGGGTCACTATACTGTGCACCTCCCGGTATGATAAGGTAGGGTCGGCAAAGAGCATCGTCCGCAGCGTCACCAACATCTGCCGGACCGGCGCGCCTGATGAAGTGTGACTGATTGAGGGTACCCTCGTGGGCACAAAATCCACGGAGCTGTCTACCTCGGCCCATAAATCAGCATTCGCCGCGGCCGAGGAAGATGGAAGAGCGAGAGTCAGGTCCTCTGGCTGGCGTCGCTCAACAGAAGGCCCCTGGCCGGTCACCGCCAGGGGAGAAGCCAAGATCACCGTCGAGTCATCTGGTGCCGTTGCCAACTCCCTGGACGGGGAGGCGGGTGCCGCTGCTGCAGGTAAGGAAGGGGCTTCGAGCAAGGCCGGACCCGAAGCCATTACTGGCCGACCCCTCCCCTGCGTCTGTGACCCCTCCAGGTGTGCGCGGAGCCCCGCAAATATTTACCTTAAGAACGGGTCCTCCATCTGGGCCGGAAGCTTCGGAAGAGGCGGAAGCAAAACTATTAGGTGAGGGATGCCTCCCGCACGCACGAGTGCCGCCAGACCCTCAACCTCTGGGCCCAAAACCGGAGCTGACTCCTCCACCGCTATCGAGCCGATGGCCGGTCTCCGTTTGGCGACAGCCTTCCGGACGCAGCCAGACGTCTTCCCCAGCGTCGGCGTTGCCTGACCATGTAGAGAAGAGTCAGCTACTCACCGTCTGGAGTAAAACATGCGGAGACAAAGAAAAAGGGGGACCGCGAAACCCACGCGCTTACCTCGTCCGCCGGGATAAGACTGCCTTCGGGCGCAATCTCCCCCTCCTCCAAAGGCTCGTCCGCCGTTCCGGTAGCACCTGAAGGCTCCACGGCCGACTCCGGCTGCAGGGCCTCGAACAGAAGGGCTAGCTTGCCCATGCCAACATCGACTCCCATTGGGCGGTCGACCGGCACGGCCAGGGCAGCCCCCTCTACGGCCTCCAGTTCGCCTGGTTCCTGAAAATCCTAGAAAAAAAGGGGTAGGGTCATCAGGCAACCACGGAAAAAAGGGGGGATCCGGCCCAAGCAAGCTCACACTTACAGCAGCCTTCCCCATAAAGCTTGAGGAGCCAACAGGTAAGGGGGCCTCGAAGACCGGCTTGGGCGGCCCCGATGCCTCAGACGCGCCCTCGTCAGAAGCCACTTCATCGGAAGAATAGTTGTAATCTACCTCTTCACTCGATGAAGATTTAGCCGCTACGGATTCCTCCCTCACTGGCAAGGGGCCCTCCACTTCGAGGTCGGAAGGCGGCGCATCCTCCCGCGGGCTGGGTAAGGCTGGTACGCCAGACTTCAGCCTCTTTCGCACATATAGCTGCGTCGCCGGGAGATATAGGCGGGGCCCGAATAGCCCGATAACTGCTCCAGCTGTGCACGTCACAAAAAAAAGGGGGGTTATATCAAACCCAGTCGGCTCCCAAAGAATGAAAGAAGTCAATTAGGCTGACGAAGGCAAATACCCTCTTCGGCTCCTACAACGTGGAGCGACCCATGGGCTTCCTCGGCAGGCAAGGCCTTCTCGGGAGCTGTAGCCGCGTCCTCGCCCGGGACCGGAACAAGTGCCGGCCCTTCCGTATCGCCTGAAAGAAAGAGATGCAATTGTCACATGCGCATAGAGGGCTCGTCCGGGAGATGAATGAATTAGAAAAGACGGCGGTGGCCGGCAAGCCTCACCGGCATGGTGACTCGGCTCGGTCCGAGTGACTTCAAACTCCTCGGCCTAGGTGACTCGGCAAGCCTCACCGGAATGGAAGCCACCGGAAAGACGGCCGACGGAGCCGGGGACCCCTCGGCCCGCCTTTGCTTCGTCGCTTGCCGCCCGGCCACCTTGGCAGCAGCCAGCGCCTTCTTGACGGGTGACTTAGCCCAGGACCTCCCCTTAGCCTGTGGTGGGGGAGCCGGGGTCGACGCCGAAGCCACCCCCGCCATGGTCACAGCTTCACCCACATCAGGAACGGGCGCAGGAACCGGCTCCTCCACATCAGGAACAGGCGTGGGCGCGGGCTCTTCCACAAGGGCTGAGACAAAAGGCAACATTCAGGTCTCGAAGCCTCGCTTCAAAAAAAAAAGAGAAACTTAAGAGGCACACTGATGGTCGGAGACGCTAACCGGCAGGTTGGCTCGGCTCGGTCCGGACAACCTCGAACTCCTCAAAAGAGGGGACTCGGGGCACTGGAGGAGTGGTCGTCGAAGCCTTGGCTGCCTCTGTTTTACGCCGCTTCGTCTCCCGCTGCTTGGCCACCTTTGCGGCGTCCACTGCCTTCTTCACGGGCGATTTGGCCCGGGGCCTCTTCGCAGCCTTGGGCAAGGGGGCCGTGGTCGAGCCGACAGTGCGGCTTCGAAGTAGGCTGGCTTCTGGACGAGCCGAAGCAGATTATGGTATGTCTCCATCTGTGTGCTATCAGGGTGGTCTGTCAAGAGGAACAAGTTTATGCACATATGATTAGCATCCGATAATCTGCTAAGGTCGCATCAATAAGAATAGAAGAAGTGGGAAGACCAAATACCATGAGGGCCGGTGTATAGCCGAAGTGTTATCGGCCAGTAACTCAGGGACGGCTCCTTGTCCCGACGTGCCGCCTCCCGGACTAGCCAGCACACGTCCTCAATCTTCTGGCACCGGTCTGTAAGGGCAGCCAGGTCCGCGTGCTTCTTCGAGGAGAGATGGCAGAAGAGGCTGAAGTGGTCCATGCCCCACCCATCAGCATAATAATATGGGACGTGCAGACGCTTGCTCAAGAGTACGGCCGTCGGTTCCTCAATCTTCAGCCCATTTACCCTGAGGAGGACATATAGCCATGTGGTGTCCCTATAATTTTCGGGCCTCCTCTCCTCCCGCCTCATGAACGTGCGGTATGGGCAGAGTGTGTCTCTCTCCGGACACCAGCTCTTGGCAGGAGTCCCCTCTTCCTCTATAGGGAGCAGGTAGTTAATGAGCTCCAGGCGGTCACTCTCGATCCGGCATAAGTCCCGCAGTGTCTTCTTATAGTTGTCCTTCGCCACCGGAGGCAACTCTACTTTCGGCCTCGACCTCGCTTCCCGAGCTTCGCGGCGGGCGGCCATATATGCCACTATCTCCTTCTCCTGCCTGTTCTTAAGGTGAAGGAGATGCTCCTGCTCAATATCAAGTACCGGCACCGGCTGCCGACTGAGGAACCTCCTCTCGGCCCCATCCCAGCAGTCAGTCTTATGCAACCGGTAGAAGGCCGCCCGGGCGTTCCACCACTTTATGTAATCCTGGGTCACTCGGGGGATGCGACCCGGAGCTGGCACCCTGAAGGAGGCGGAGTCTGCTCGGTGAATGAAGTCCCACCAGCTCCTGGCATGCTCGGCAACTGAACTTCCCCAGATATTCCGTGAGGGTAGGCCGAACTGTGCATGGTAAACCGGGATATGCTGATCATATCCGAAGTTTCGACCAAAGCGGAAGGGGTAATACGGCTCCAGATATACATTGTCCCCCTTCCTAAACGCCAACACACTCGGGCGAATAGACAGCGACCAGTCCCTCAGCTCGGGCTCCAGCAACGGGCGGACCACATTCTCCTGGCTGATGGGGTGGACGTACTTCTCCACCTGGTCATCTTTGCATTCCCTCTTATTATTCACCAGAGGGCTCGAGTGCGCGGCCAGCGTCCAGAAGTGAATAGTGCCAGCCGCGTCCCGGGGAACCGTTGTCAACCGGCCCCGAATGTCATACATCTGCATGGAAGTAGAAGCCGGCTCTGCGCTGGTGAACTCCAGCATTCTCGGCACCAGCCCCCAGTCCTGAAGAGCTCGCGGGGTGAACTCGGGGAACAGTGAGCAGACCCACGCATTGAAGAAATGCAGTGGGCATACGTACCGGGCCTGTCTCGGGAACTGATGGGTACTGATATCTCCCAGCGCCTTGTAGATCAAGCAGAGAGTTGCCGGGCACAGGGACAGCTTGATGCCCCACGCCATCTGACACGCCAGATAGATGGCATCTGGCCGAATAACCGTCTCGTCCCCGTATGGCATGGCAAACAAACACAGCCAGTACGCGAGATAGGAGGCGTCGTGAGTCTGCGGGGTGACACCCATCGGATTGGGCCCGCTCCGACGCCCCCTGGAGGAGATCTTCAGATCAAGCTTGGGCTTCACACGCTTCTTGCGAGCAACAGCGGTGCCGACACGGGGAAACTCTTCATATTGCTTCAGCCCGTCGTAGAAGTATTGCAGCCACAGGGTCATGCGCACCCTCTTTCTGTCCCCACGGGCGGGCTGCCTCCCACCATGTGACAGCTGGTACAACTCCCGGTACGCCTTCATGAGGTACCGGTACGAATACCCGAGAGAATAATAGCCATCCCCGTTAGTCTCATCCTTGATCAGGTCGGGGAGGCACACTTCTTCATAAGGCTCCCCATCAATGGGCAAGCCGCTCAACTGGCTGAGACTCCACAGGTCCAGGGAAGTTTCACCTTCCGCCATGTAGAAAGTATTGGTCTCAGCACTGAATACCTCTATCATACCACAACACAGGCCCTTAGAGATGGGGTAGCTGTATCGGGAGGCATACACGCTGTGATAAATGCCAGCTCGGACCAGCAGTGGGGCGTAGTTGAACAGTATGTACTCGGTGAACTCCACCGCCCCTTCACGGAAGTTGTGTGCATCTTGAAGCTTCAGCTCCCCGAAGCAGCCCAGTGATAGTTCATACTTGAACCTGATAGCTAAGCAGTCCAAGATGAATGGTTCCTCCCTATAACCCCATTTTAGGGGAGCCAAGAATAAGCCGAATCGGGGCGACTCGCCATGCACCTTCCCAGTGGACATGTCCCATTTTGCCGGGGTGAATTGAGGTGCTCGCACCAATCTATCTTCGACCTGCAGCACCCTCTCGATCCCCAGGACGGGCTTCCACTCCCTGGCCTCTCCCACCAAGTACGTCGGGATGCCCCTGGGGGCACTGTATAATAAACTGTCTCAGGCTTGCAGAATGGCCCGATCGGCACTCTTCACGGCCCGGAAGTCTCGCCCTTCCCGTGAGCGAAAATGCTTCAGAAAACGGATGAGGTGTTTGTCCTTCGGGAAGTCCCTCCTGTATTCTCCCGCGGCCCGGTCAAATGTGAAGCCGCCCTCAATTCTGGCAAGCCTACGGAAGTCCATGCTCTTACTGTCAGACCCCGATGACTCGGCCAAGGCGGCTATCTCCGCGTGCTCTCGGTCTAAGTCCTCCACGTTGAGCCATGTGACCGCTGGCACTGGACCTCGCGGAATAAGGTCGGCACCGACAGCAGCAGCAGGAGCAGAAGAACCACTTGGGGCACCCATTTATCTGCGGAGATACGCAAATAGAAGATCAGAATAAGCCACAGGCTAAAGGGAATGAAAAACTATAAAGGGGCTTTACTACGAATAAAATAAGTAAGATACTGCCAATTTCTGATGAAATTTCGACAGAGTTTCCCCTAGGCTAGAGGCGTAAGGGAAAAACATGGGTGCGCGCCCACAAGGAGTGACGGCCCCAACAAAGTCATGGTGGGCCCCGAAAGGCAACACCAGAAGTCCGCCTATCAAAGAAGTCTTCTTCCCCAGCTAAAAGTCCCCTGGTCTCTTGGCCGGTACACTCCCCCCTGGAGGCCTTCACCGGTACACTGCCTATGCGCCTTCACCGGCACACCCTTTGGGGGTCTTCGCTGGCACGGCTTAAAACCCCTTCCCCGGTACGCCCCTCTCGGTGATTCGCCGACACAACCCAAGCAAGGCCTCCTCGGCACACCCTGCAACGGCCCTCATCGGTATGCCCCTGGGGCCGTCACCGGCACACACTCCCTGGGCGCCTTGCCCGGCACACCCAGGAGAACTGCTCCCCGGCACGCTTCTTGGTGCCTTCCCCGGCACGCTCGCGAAGACCGTTTCACCGGCACACTACAGAACTGCTCCCCGGCACGCTTGTGACGCCATCCCCCGGCACACCTCCTGGGGCCACTACTCGGCACGGCTCGTGAGACCGCTTCCCCGACACGCCCTCACGCGTGCTCCCTGACACGCTCCAGCACCGCCACTCCTCGCCGCCTCGATCACGCCGAGAAGAAGGGAAAAGAGAAAAGGAAGAGAGGAGGGGAGGAAGGAGAAGAAGAAAAGAGGAAGAAGAAGGGGCTAGGGCGCCGTCGCCCCACGATGGAAAAGAGGGAGAGGAGGAGAAGAGAACGAAAGAAGAAGAAAGGGGGGAGGGGGAAAAAGGGGAAGAGGAAGAGGGAGCAGAAGAAAGGAGAAGAGGGGGAAGACCCCTCCGTCACGACCCCTCACCCCGGCGAAGACAACGCCGACGACAACGACGGTGGCGGAGTGGGCGTCCAGTACCGGAGAAGAAAGAGGAGAAGAGGGATGGGGGGGGCCGTCCGCTCGGTCACCGAAGAGAGAGAAAGAGAGGGAGGCGGGGTGATTCGAAACGGGTTGACCGTTCGAACCGCCCCCGCCCCCTTTTTTATATATAAAAAAAAGGAGAGAGAGAAAGAAGAAAAGAAAAGAAGGAGAAAAGAAAAAAGGGGAAAAAGAAGAGAAAAAGGAGAAAAAATGGGAAACGTGAGGAACAAAAAAGGGGAAAAGAGGGAAGACAAATAAAAGAGGAGAAAATAAAAAGGGGAGAAGAGAGGAAGAAAATAAAAAAGAAAAAAAAGGGAAAAAAAGAGGAAGGGGAAAATAGAAAAAGAAGGGGGAAAAGAAGAATAAACAAAGAAGGCGGAAAACGAAAGAGAAGGAAAAAGGGAAAAGAAGAAGGGGCGAGGACGACAACAATAATTATATATATATATATATACATATATATATATATATAACGTATATATATGCGTACGAACATACACAAAGATATATACATAAATATATCTGTATTCCTTCCATCCGCATGCCCCTATGCATCTGCGGGCGTCCGTACGAGCAAAAACGACTCTACCCCTGCAACTCTACCCTTGCCATGGTACCACTACCCTACCAATAAACAAACCCATCCTTGGCACGTAGCCCTATGCTTCAGCCACCTCTCATCACACAAAAGCACCATCACGGGCCTTACGCCCGGATCGACAGAACCTCTATCCTTGCGCTGGCATTCATCCCTTGCCAGCGAATAAACCCCTTTCCGGCACAAGGCTCCGTGTCCTAGCCATCCACTCCATACAATATTGCCATTACGGACCTTACGTCCGAATCGGCGCGAATTCTCCCATTGCGCTGGCATTGTCTTCTTGCCAACAAATGAGCCTTACCTTCCGATGCAAGGCTTCGTGCCCTAGCCGACACCTGCGTATCACTCGCTCGTCAAAAAAAAAAGAAAAAAAAAGATAAGAAAAGAAAATGGGGTTAAAAATAGAGATACCCCGCCGGACTTCCCCCTACACGGAGGCAAGGGTAAAAAATGGCAACAACCCGGCTGTGGCGAAAACTCGAAAGGGCGCTACAGGCAAAATCAGGTACCCCGCCGCGTGAAAACCTATAAGGGCGCGTGGGCAAACGCAAGAGGGGGCCGGTGCTGGCGAAAACCCGAAAGGGCGCTTGCATCAGTAATGTGGTTCAAAAAAAAGAGAGAGAAAGAAAAGAAAAGAAGAAATCAACAAACCATGTCAGCTCCCGACACCCTGTCGGCGTTGACGAAGAGACCAAGAGATAACAAACTAGGTCAGCTCCCGACACCCTGTCGGCGTTGACGAAGAGACCAAGAGACAACAAACCAGGTCAGCTCCCGACACCCTGTCGGCACTGACGAAGAGACAAAGAGACAACAAACCAGGTCAGCTCCCGACACCCCGTCGGCACTGACGAAGAGACAAAGAGACAACAAACCAGGTCAGCTCCCGACACCTGTAGATTATGAAATTAGAACTAACCCCCGATTTGATGAATAATGAAGATTTTGGGCAAATATAGAACTAAATTAATGATACAAAAGGGGGTGCTCACATGCAATAATTAAGATCCGTGATCGCCACTGAGGCCAGAAACATGCCGAATAATAAGAGATTAGGATAGGGACACGTTACATACCTCAGAAATTCATGAGGGGGCAGCCGTAGGCCTGGAGATTAACGCGCTATATCGTCCTAGCGCGTTCTTCAGGTCGCGCTATCTTCGTATAGCGCGATATCAGACAGGTAGCGGGGTTTATTTGGGTTCGTTCCTTCTTTGCTCCAAGGCCGGCCAAGGTGCAAGGGCTCCACGTATCAATCCTCTAGTGCCTGCAAACAATCATAAACAACGAACAGAAGGCCCATTAGATCAAGATTTGAGTAGAATCTGCCCCTATTCTTAATCAAAAGCATGTAAAAAGGGGGCTCGATTACCTGGGAATTTGGTTTTTTTAAACCCCTATATTAGTGCCAAAAGATGGGTGTGATGTGTGTGAATGCATGTATTTTGCAAAACGAGAATTTTGAAATCAATAAGCTATGTATGCAGAGATTAAATTCAACGAATCGAGGAAGAAAAGAAGAACGGGGAAGAACACAAGCATAGCCCTTAAATACTCCCTTAGATGTGCGAGAAGCAAGGAGTTATTGATCTGGAATTAGGAGCATCCTTCTCCTCGTTAATGCCCTGAGTTGCATCCCTCCCAAACGACGGCCGAAAGGTTCAATTTAAAGGAGGAAGATCGAACACAAACCCTAGGTCGGAGTTTGATTCAATCCAATGATTTGGCGGCTCGAATCGAGATAATCTTGCCGATTAAGGAGGGGAAAAGGTTCCTGCTAGGTTTAGAAACCTTCCTGGATAAGAAACACAATCAGCAACTTACCAAATAAGGACTCTGGATCGAAAGAAGAAAGTCTGGTTTGGAAAGGGACTCTGCCTGATAACGCGCTATACAACCATAGCGCGTTCATGAAGAACGCACTATGACGATATAGCGCGATAACTAAAGGCCCATTAAATGATTAAAAAAAGAAGAAATATCCTTTGGGCAGCCATTAATCAAATGTTGAGTGAGAAAAACATCCAAAGTGGATGCTACAATGATCAAACGTCAAGAAATAACAACTGCTCAAATGATAACTCTAATTAGATCCACAATGCGCTATGAACGAGAAAGCGATAAGCGCGGATAGCGCAGGAATGCCAAACTCAAGACGAGATCCAAGGTATGGATTTGAAATGTTGGGCCAAGAAGGGGGAGAAATCCCAAAAAATCAACCAATTAAGGATCAATTGGGGCATTAACTAGGAGAACAAAGAAAATGCTCAATTTAACAGCCAAAATTGGGTGTCTACAGATGCCCCTCCTTGATATCCGCTTTGCAGGGGAGCGAAACGGAGGTGAAACGGAGACAACACAGAATGGTGGTGACGTGAAGATGAAGTGCAAATGCAGGGGAGCGGACTGATAAGTGGATATCAAGGAGAAAAAGACACCCATCTCAACCGACAAATGATAGGAATAATCTAGAAAACTCTGAGCTAACCACAAGATCAAGCTAGCACAGGTGACTCCGGTCTAGAATGATAGGTACGGAACAAAGAAAAGGGAGCTGATCAACCTCTTGCAAAAGAGGCATCCGTAGCGCGTAGCAACTACGGATTTCACTCAATTAGTGGAATAGACGCGAGCCCGGCGGATCCATCGACGCCATCGTGCGGTTCACAGCTAAGGAGTGGATCAAAAGAAGGAGATTGGATTAAAATGTGATAAGCAAATTCTAGGCAAGGGTCACATCGACCAGCGAGATCCAGTGCTTAACTGGGAGCAATCTTTCAAATTTGAAATGGAATTGAATTCCTTTGTTCAAGGACATAAGCACACATTGATCCTTAATTAGGAAGAAGGTTGGGCGATTATGAATGCGAAAGGAGGCATGATGCATGCAGGGCTAAAATAAAAGAAATCCTTAAAACAAATGCAAAGGAAGGATAAAATATAAGATACTCAAGGATAATATTGCTAAATCAAACAAATTCGAGTCAAGAATTATCCGCAACCACGGCGTGCGAGATGAAGTCCATCGTCCCCAAATGTGTCTGACCTAACGGCCTATCCGACGATTAACTGCATGTTTCTAGATCATCACTGTTTTTGGTAGAGGGGAACTCAAATCCCGAAACATACAGAAAACCAGCCGGTCCTCGAGATGATATAATAATGTAAAATAGCATATAGTAATGCAATAAAGGATGGGATAAGGAAATACTTACCTGATGGCGTGCCACTTCATTTTTTTCTTCTTTCTTTTCCTGAAATACAATGTTAAGCACAAGTAGAACAACTTCAAGTACGTGTAAGCAGGAGAACTCAAATTTTTATTCATCCACAAGCTGCATTTTCTTTTATTTTCTCCCCCCCCCCTTTCCTTTGATTATCGAGCTATATATACATAGCGCGACATTGTCGCGCTATGAACATATAGCACGTCATCTACCCGCAGGTTTCAAAAACCGCCCCCCCTTCTATTATTTCAAACTCACTCTTTTCCCTCTCCCTACTCCCTCTCTCGCCCTCTCACCAGCCCAGCCCCCATTTGCATCAATCCGATGGAGGGAGACGCTCCCCGACGCTCCAAACGGCGCGCCACCCGCGGCCGCCAAAGATCACACGTGGAAGAAGAACGGGCGCCCTCTGCCGATTCGGAGGCCACGGTCTCGGCTAGGCTCGAGGGAGACGAAATGGACATTCCCAATGACGAGGCCCAGGAAGTTGAGGTTGCCCCGAAGGCCGAGGAAGGAACAACAGAGCCGGTTGGAGGTGGGGCGGCCTGAAAGCGGCGAATGGTAAGGAACCCTCCCCAATCTCGTTTTCTTTTGATTTTTCTTATCTTTTTTCTTTCAAATGGATGAAAACGGAAGGGGAGCCACCCCCCTAAATCAAAATGTAGGGCAGAATGCCCATGGATAGAAATTGGGGAATGAGGGGTCGCCCCCTACCTACAGAAGATGAACGCGCTATATCTTCATAGCGCGTTCTTGAAGAACGCGCTATGTCGATATAGCGCGACAAAGAACAGCATGCTAGTTTTTTCTGTTTCTGATTTTTTCTTTTGTTTGATGAACACAAAATGATGCCTTCTTGCTTTTATGTTGTGTGCAGGGTGTGGAGGGTGCAGTCCGTGCCCAGATTTCATGGACATTGGTTCGGGCCGCCTACTCCGCACTACCGGAGTTTCAACGGGCCCGCCTCCACCGAATGGGCTTCGGGGAGTTCCTAGAGATCGAGGTGCTGAGAGTGGATGTGGGACTGATCAGGGCTCTGAAAGCCAGATGGGACACAGGGTGCAAGGCCTTCCTTTTCCCCTGGGGTCATATGATCCCGACTCTAGAAGATGTCACTCGCATCACCGGGCTGCGGGTGCACGGATCGGCAGTGACGGGTTACACTTACCCCGACTACCGGGAGATGGCGCGCAGATTGCTAGGCTTGGAGCTGGAGGGGACTGGCCGGACCTCGCTAGTGTCGAGGATCGTCTTGCAGGAGAGTCTCGGCCTGTTCCACACACAGAGGGAGGTGGGGGAGACTTCGACAGCTCATGAGAAGAGGTTAGAGGCTGGAGCCAGAGAGAGTTTTACGACCGAGGCAGGCCCACAGGCAGACATGGAGTTGAGGAGGTTCCTTATTCTGCTGATCGGCAAGCTGCTTCTAGCGACCCAGGGTGACGCAGTGAGCTGCCGATTTCTACCCTTACTGGAGGACCTAGACAGAGTGGGACGGTATGCTTGGGGTGCGGCAGTCCTTGCCCACTTGTTTGACAGCTTCGACATCTCCTCACTCCAGTCTTCACTCGGGGGATTCTACCCTCTACTTCAGGTATCTCTCTAAGCCTTAAACTCCAATGATTAAGTTATGCACTTTCTCTTATATTGATCACATGAGCTTCATTTTAGGTTTGGAGTTATCTATATCTTCCTACCCTCAGGCGCGCTTGGGAGGATCGGGGAGATTTACTGCCCTTGGCCAGACGATGGACCCCTACACGAGATGACCGATCTCTGAAGGACCAGGTCACCCACATCCAGGAGACGCTAGACATGATGCCCCACATAGAGGTAAGATTTAATTTTGACATTAAATTGAATTATGAGTGGAATCGAGGGCAATGATAAATTGAATTATGCAGGTGGACTGGACTCCCTACCAGAGGGACATCGAAGTGATGCCTTGGGTGGAGGCGGCCATCCCATACTTTGGGAGAGAGATCTGGTTACATGCCCTCAACCTGGTCGAGCCCCTATATCATAGACTGATCATGAGGACACTAGGGCTCCACCAGGCAGTAGTAGAGTTCCCGACCCAGGCGACGGACCCACGACCTGGGCGACGTTTTCGAGGCCTCCAGGGGACAGATGACTGGCGGCAGCGGGCTCGAGAGCAGTTAGCAGATTGGAAGAGGCGCGGCCGAGCAGTCCCTGCGGGAGCGGATTCAGATGAGGCCTATCTCCAGGCCTACTCCCAGGCATATGGCAGCCGAGTCTATCAGAGCGCTCGCGGACAGGTATGCCCTTAAGCTCAGTTGCTCTTGATTTATTCAATATGTGATTAACATGTGTTTATTGCAGTTCGACACAGAGGGGAGACTGGCCATGGTACAGGGACTCCTCGATTCCACGATCCGACAGCGCGAGGACCTCCAGCATACCGTTGATGAGCTGGTAAGAACTTGTAATTTTTAGAATGATTTGGATTTGAATTTCAATTAATGGTAATGCTTTCTTTTCAGCGCGAGGAGCTGGAGGCAGTCTGATCCTCGCACGGCGCTTCATCCTCTACTCAGCCCGTCTGCGACCACACCGAGCTAGAGAGCCAGCTCGCCAGTGCAGTGGCTCGGGCAGAGGCAGCCGAGGCCTCCCTTCAGGAGAGAGTAAGCAATCTGTTCTTTTACTCTTACTCTTGGAGTTTTATCAATTATCAATTATTGATCAAGCTTTTGGATGCAGGAGCAGGAGCTGCGGACAGTGGAAGTAGAGCTGAGGCGCCGTGATGCGGAGGAGCTTCCTCGAGATGTAGCGGAGCTGCGCCTTCTCCTCGGGGTGGAGAGGAGTGAGCGGCAGAGAGAGAGGGAGGATCGGGACAGAGAGAGGGAGAGATGGGAGAAAGAGAGAGTGGAGCGGGAGCTAGAGAGAGTGGAGCTACGTACTCGATTAGGGATCACCGAGCAGCGGGCGAAGGATGCGGAGGATCGCTACCGGCGGGGGCGTGAGCGGGCCCAGCGCGAGGGATACTCCCGAGCTTACTCGAGCACGGATTACTTAGTTACCTCCTCTGAGCACCAGAGGAGGGAAGATGCTGAGAGGGGAGCACATGGTGACAGGGTTTCAGCTTCCCGGGTACAGATGGCTCCTCCTAGGTCTTCGCGGGGAGGACAGGAGGAGGCTGAGAGTTCACGTAGAGGGGGAGACCAGGAGGGTCGAGGGGAGAGCTGAGAGCTTGTTGTATCCATCTCATTTGTACTCTTGTGACATGTTATAGTGGAATGAGACAGTTCTTGGTACTTGTTGCAGCTTGTGTGATTGCTTTTCATTTTGCGTGCCTCTTCAAAAGGATGCCATCAGAAATGTAATTCGATTTTTGTTTTTTTTTTGGATTTTCAAAAATATGCAAATTTTTGTAAGTTTTTGAAAAGAATATTTGAATTTTTGTTTTGGAAATATATGAATTTTTTCGGAATTTTTGACAATATTCAATTTTTTTAGAATTTTAGCAATATTCAAATTTTTATGTGGAATTTTTGGCCATATTCAAATTTTTATGGAGTTTTTGGCTATATTCAAATGTTTATGGAGTTTTTGGCTTAGACCTTTGCTAATGCAGCATCAATGGATGTTTTAAACCACTGGCTAGGGGTTCTTGTTCCTTCCCCTTTTGCTTAAAACTGCCCAAAGCCGGGCGTGCATTGAAGGGTGGCGCCCTATAACTGACTGCCCTTGATTAACGGTGCCCCTACCAAGGCCATACCCGAGAAACATTCGGTCTTAGAGGGAGAAGAGAAGAATAATTGGAGATAAGCTTTATGCAGGATGGGAGATGTCGGGACTTAAATTCCTTCCAAGGTGTTTCCCCTCAAAGAGGTAGTCTGTTGCGCTGGGGCTTTATGCCTTTAATTTTTAGACCCTTGACATGCATACGACCAGGGTTTTCCCTGCGGGGACTTTGCCACTCTTGTCATGCCATAATTCATAATTTTGCTTTATCAAAATTTTGACTTGATTTTCATAATAGCCCTTTTGACGAGATGTATATCATGAAAACTCATATGAAAACTCATATTGATTTTTGGGTCAAGACTGCCCCTATTTGAGACTCCTCTCGTATTGGGATTACCGAAGTTGGTCATCTCATCCGTCAACCTCTTGCCCCTGCATTCGGCCGAGTAAAGAAGAGAAAAGACTTTCAGATATACTCATGGCATGGCCAAAGTAGGGACGGTGTTTAACCAAAGGAGCCGGCTAAGGACGCCGTGAAGTGTGTGGAATGCCCAGCTAAGGGTTACTCTTTACAAGCGGGGAGAGAATATCGAATTCCCAGCGCGGGGTTCTTATTAACCAAAGGTGCTGCAAAAACAAGCCTAAAGACTCTTTTGAGAATGATTTAATTAAACAAAAGCCTAAGAGAAAGGTTTAAAACACCACTCTTAATCTCGTTAAGAAGCACTCTTTTTTTTGTTTGAAAATCATGCGTGGAGTAATGAGATAATGATATCATTTAAATGCGTACTTACGCCAATATGTTACCTTGCAACCTTTGTAGAAGCAGCTGTCAGAGGCGAGGTTGATCATCGTGGGATAGTCCTCTTTGGCAGTCAAAAGGATTGGAAGCAAAGGGTTTGAAAGTGGCTTAACAAGAAGGAGTGGTGCCAAGACCAGACTCAGACGAATAAGGAAAAAAAGGAAGAGAGGCGAGGGCTAGAACTCCCTCACTAAGGTGTGGAGACCCTGATCACATGAAAGGTCTACAGAAGAAGCGGAGAATTAGAAGGGGGAGTGAGGACTAAAGCCTCGAAAGTAGTGAGAGAATGGGCAGATGCCCAAGGCAGTGGATGTGGAAGGAGTTGGGTCAGACCCAAGATTAGGGGGAATCGGAAGAAGAAATTGATAGATGGAAAGAGGTGGATCCGGAGGGTCCGGAGGTTGTGGAGGAGAATCCTGATAGGAGGAATCCGGGGGCTCCGGAGGGATAAAATATCGAGGGACGCGGTGCCCTGGGAAGAAATATGGAAAAAGATGATGGAAGAGGAGGAAGAAAATGAAGGATGTGATGCCCTCGAAGAGCAGAAAGATGAATCGGAAGAAAGATGGAGGGTCCGGAGGTTCCGGAGGAAGCAAATGGAAAGGGGCGTCATGCCCTGGAAAAAGATAGAAAGAATAAGATGGAGAATCCGGAGGTTCCGGAGGGATGAAATCAGGAAGGGCGTCATGCCCTAAAAGGAGGGGTAAAACACCTGGAGGTGCCAGGGAAATAGCAGAAAGGGGAACGCGATGCCCTGGGGGAAGAGAAAGATCCGGAGGTTCCGGAGGAATGAGATGGAAAGGGGCGCGATGCCCAAGAAGGAAGTCCGGAAATTCTGGGAGAATGAGATGAAAAACGGCGCGATGCCCTAGCAGGATAAAGGAGAAATCCAGAGGGTCCGGGTGCAGGAGTTGGAAAGGGGCGCGATGCCCTGAGAAGAGATTGGAAAGGGGACAATGCCCGAGCAATGAAGATGAATAGGATGGGAAATGCGGGATATCCGGAGGTGCCGGAAGGCGGGGAAGATACGGGTCCGAAACCCGGGAAAGAAGAAGTGCAATTGCATGCAATAGGATGGATGCGATGAATGCAGTGAATGCGTGAATGCAATGAGATGCAAAGAGCATGAAGAATGTGAAGGGCGAGAGGATGAGATCCTCCTCCTTACCCCTGGAGTGGCCCATGAAGAATCGGTGACAGAGGAGAATATGGGTGGAGTTGAATGGAAGGTGGATAAAAGAGTGGAAGGCCCCTTAGCACCAAGATAACTGCCCCTCCACGGCAGTGAAAGTGTATAGCCAATCGGCCCAAAGAAAGAAGCTTCAATAATAAATGACAACCCTCTTGAAGAGTGGAGAGTAATAATGTGAGGGAGTTGGGAAGTTGGGACAGGAAGCATTGCCATGCCCATTGATTGCGGCATATAAAGAATGTTGACAAAAATGGGCATTCGCCCCTTGTATGGAAGAATGAATTCAGGATTTGAAAGTTGGAACAAGGGGTGCCCTGCCCTGCCCTTGGGTGGCATCAACGCTTGGCATTCTTTTCTAGCGAGCAGTGGCGGCTTGACCTCTTCAGCCGTGCTTGGCACAATAACCCGGATTGGCATCCGGCAAATGAACTCTTGCATCTTGAACTACACGGCAGTGGCCAAATTCTTCTTTCGCGGCTCTTGATCATCCTCGGCACAAGTGTTTGTAGCAGCGCTCCCCTTCCGAGTAGTAAAGGGAGGTGAAGCGGAGGTGGGAGGCTTCGTGGATGGTGGGGGTGTAGTGGAAGGCGTTGGAGAAAGGATAAGTGAGGCGGAGGTTCAAACACGTCGAGCTTCTCCCTTTGCTCGGAAGCAGTTTGGGTTGGCTCGAGTGCAAAAAAGGGTTGATCCTGCTCAGGATTAGCCACGGGTAATAGGTTAAGTGGTGGAGTAGGGGTAGTTGGGTTTGGTGTTAAAGGTGTAATAGAGGGTTGAATTGGGGAAAGTTCGACGTTAGGCTCGGTGGAGGCCGATGGTGTGGAGGCTGGCATAACTGGTGGAGGTGTAATTGGTGGAGGTGTAATTGGTGGAGGTTTGGTGCGGAGAAAACGCCGAACGGGGCGAGCGGTGTTAGGAGGAGGAGACTCAAGATGCGCCGGCGTGGGTGATTGAAGTACCGACCCATCATCGTAACACCAAGAGGTCTCAGAAATAGGGGTTGGATTAGGGACGGTGGCTTCGTCCTGAGCAGGGGGTTCATCAAATGATAGTGGGGGAAGCGGGAAGCGAAGGAAACTCGGAAGGGGTGCCTGCAAAGCTTCATCGTATGTTGCCTCGAATTCTCCAATTGCCGGTTCTTCATCATCAAATTCAAGTGGACATCGTAGTGGAGGCGTATATGTGGATGGAGGAATGTAATGATGTTGCGTATGTGGAGGTGGAAGGCCATATGAATGAAGTGTGCGGACGGGTGGAGGGCGGACGGTGTCCACTTGAGCGTTGAAATCTGCCGGCTCTTGCTTGCTTGAACTGCCGATACCATAGTCATCCATCCTATCTTTCCAATCTTTCTCCATTTTTGTAATATCATTCAGAGCGGCATGAAGGGGATTGACTGGAGTAGGAGGAGCGGGCCGTGGGCTCGTAACCCTCTTTAATTGTTCCTCCATTAAAGTGACCTTGTCAAGAAGAGTTTGTTGGAGGGGTATGGCTTGAGCAACCAAGGGTTGGCAGGGCCTTGAAGGAGGGGCCGCATAAGAAGGCCGTGGAAGGGGATTAATGGAATACCCATAGAGGAACCTGATGGGCCGAGTTGTAAGGAATAGATGGGCCTTGGTGCTGTGGTGGGGGAGGAATAGAAGGAGGCGGGTGTCGGACCACCCGAGGAGAAGAGTGAATAGGAGGAGATGGGTTATGGACTACCCGAGTAGGAGTATGAATAGAGGAGGGAAGTGGGTGATGGGCCACCCGCATAAGATTGGAAGGAGGATGAGATGAATGAGATGCACCCTCAACAGCGGCCTTAAGGGCTTGAATTTGTTGAGGGGTGAGATGATCTAATGCATGCAAAATTTGGGAGACCTTCTCATCGTTAGGAGGAGACGGTCCCGTGGGAGTAGTGGCTCACGATTGAAGCGAGGGACCATGAGATCGGACCTTGCCCATGGGTCGGGCAACACCATAAGAATGAGGATGTGGTCCCTTTAAAGAATTATGGTGAGAATGATGTTGAACATGTTGAAATTGAGGAGTATAGGATGTGCTAGGTTGTGCATCCTCACAATTGAAATTAAACATGTTATTTTGTCTATCCGGGTGAGCCATTATGTAAGCAATTTAATGTTCAATCAAAACAATTTACCAAGATAGCAAACAAGTTGGAATGATTACCTTTGATTTCTTTTGTTTGATCCTTGGTGAGTTAAAGTGATTTTCAACAATGTTTGGAGTGGTTCACACAAGGGAGGAACCTAGTTTCAAGTGGGGTTTAAATCTGGTGCCAACTAGGAACACTCTCTCGCCATGCATAGGCCAACTAATCACGGGACTTCAAAGGTACAACCTGCCCAGCTTCCGTGAGGGAATCCACGGGTGCGGGGACTTACGGAGGCTTGGTTTAGGAATTCCCGGTCCAATGAGACGGAGTGCTCAATGGAGGGTCCTTCCTTTACCAAGAGGGTGTGTGGGATCCTAGTGTAGAGAGAGGAGGTCTCTCAAACCAAATGCAAAGATGAATGCCATGCTATGGAAGAATATCTAAACTAGAACAATAAAAAGGAAATAGATGAAAGAAGTGAATATACAACAGGAAGTGTACAATGATGCAACCAGAGAAGATGGCAATCAGAACCCCGACAGAGGATGTAGTGAAATATCCTCTGGTGATAGACGCGCTATATGTCCATAGCGCAATCTGATAGAAAGCGCTATGGATATATAGCGCGACCAATGACAGAGGTGGGGGAAACCCCAAAAGCCAAATAATCACACACACTTACGGATTGACAAGCAGGCAACTAGCAGAAAGAACGTGGTGGCACAAAGGGTCCCACCGTGATCGCCAATTTGTAGATTATGAAATTAGAACTAACCCCCGATTTGATGAATAATGAAGATTTTGGGCAAATATAGAACTAAATTAATGATACAAAAGGGGGTGCTCACATGCAACAATTAAGATCCGTGATCGCCACTGAGGCCAGAAACATGCCGAATAATAAGAGATTAGGATAGGGGCATGTTACATACCTCAGAAATTCATGAGGGGGGGCAGCTGTAGGCCTGGAGATTAACGCGCTATATCGTCCTAGCGTGTTCTTCAGGTCGCGCTATCTTCGTATAGCGCGATATCAGACAGGTAGCGGGGTTTATTTGGGTTCGTTCCTTCCTTGCTCCAAGGCCGGCCAAGGTGCAAGGGCTCCACGTATCAATCCTCTAGTGCCTGCAAACAATCATAAACAACAAACAGAAGGCCCATTAGATCGAGATTCGAGTAGAATCTGCCCCTATTCTTAATCAAAAGCATGTAAAAAGGGGGCTCGATTACCTGGGGGTTTGGTTTTTTTAAAACCCCTATATTAGGGCCAAAAGATGGGTGTGATGTGTGTGAATGCATGTATTTTGCAAAACGAGAATTTTGAAATCAATAAGCTATGTATGCAGAGATTAAATTCAACGAATCGAGGAAGAAAAGAAGAACGGGGAAGAACACAAGCATAGCCCTTAAATACTCCCTTAGATGTGCGAGAAGCAAGGAGTTATTGATCTGGAATTAGGAGCATCCTTCTCCTCGTTAATGCCCTGAGTTGCATCCCTCCCAAACGACGGCCGAAAGGTTCAATTTAAAGGAGGAAGATCGAACATAAACCCTAGGTCGGAGTTTGATTCAATCCGATGATTTGGCGGCTCGAATCGAGGTAATCTTGCCGATTAAGGAGGGGAAAAGGTTCCTGCTAGGTTTAGAAACCTTCCTGGATAAGAAACACAATCAGCAACTTACCAAATAAGGACTCTGGATCGAAAGAAGGAAGTCCGGTTTGGAAAGGGACTCTGCCTGATAACGCGCTATACAACCATAGCGCGTTCATGAAGAACGCGCTATGACGATATAGCGCGATAACTAAAGGCCCATTAAATGATTAAAAAAAGAAGAAATATCCTTTGGGCAGCCATTAATCAAATGTTGAGTGAGAAAAACATCCAAAGTGGATGCTACAATGATCAAACGTCAAGAAATAACAATTGCTCAAATGATCACTGCAATTAGATCCACAATGCGCTATGA
This sequence comes from Amorphophallus konjac, assembly GCA_022559845.1. NCBI lineage: Eukaryota > Viridiplantae > Streptophyta > Magnoliopsida > Alismatales > Araceae > Amorphophallus > Amorphophallus konjac. Next base: position 158,070,593 of record CM040122.1, on the reverse strand, counting down.
ACGAGAAAGCGATAAGAGCGGATAGCGCAGGAATGCCAAACTCAAGACGAGATCCAAGGTATGGATTTGAAATGTTGGGCCAAGAAGGGGGAGAAATCCCAGAAAATCAACCAATTAAGGATCAATTGGGGCATTAACTAGGAGAACAAAGAAAATGCTCAATTTAACAGCCAAAATTGGGTGTCTACAACACCCTGTCGGCGTTGACAAAGAGACCAAGAGACAACAAACCAGGTCAGCTCCCGACACCCCGTCGGCACTGACGAAGAGACAAAGAGATAACAAACCAGGTCAGCTCCTGACACCCCGTCGGCACTGACGAAGAGACAAAGAGACAACAAACCAGTTCAGCTCACGACACCCCGTCGGCACTGACGAAGAAACCAAGAGACAACGAACCAGGTCAGCTCCTGACACCCTGTCAGCGTTGACGAAGAGACCAAGGGACAACAAACCAGGTCAGCTCCCGACACCCCGTCGGCACTGACGAAGAGACAAAGAGACAACAAACCAGGTCAGCTCCCGACACCCCGTTGGCACTGACGAAGAGACATAGAGACAACAAACCAGGTCAGCTCCCGACACCCCGTCGGCACTGACGAAGAGACAAAGAGACAACAAACCAGGTCAGCTCCCGACACCTTGTCGGCACTGGCGAAGAGACAAAGAGACAACAAACCAGGTCAGCTCCTGACACCCCATCGGCACTGACGAAGAGACCAAGAGATCAACAAACCAGGTCAGCTCCCGACACCCCGTCGGCGCTGACGAAGAAACCAAGAGACAACGAACCAGGTCAGCTCCCGGCACCCTGTTGGCACTGACGAAGAAATAAAGAGATCAACAAACCAGGTCAGCTCCTGGCACCCTGTCGGCACTGATGAAGAAACAAAGAGATCGACAAACCATGTCAGCGCCCGGCACCCTGTCGGCACTGACAAAGAGAAGGAAAGGCAAATAAACCATGACAGCTCCCGACACAATGTCGGTACTGATGCAAAAGAGAAGAAGAGACCAACATGTCATGTCAGTCCCCGACACCCCATCGGCACTAACGAAGAGAAGAGGAGACAGGCATACTACGTCAATTCCTGACATCCTGTTGGCACCAACGAAGAAAGAAAGAGAGAGACCAACACACCATGTCAACGCCCGACACCCCGTCGGCACTGACGAAGAGAATAAGAGACCAACATATCAGCTCCCGGCACCCCGTCGGCACCGACGAAGAGAAAAAAAGAGACCGGTACACCCGCGGGCACCGCCCGCCTCATCCTTCGGCCGCGCTACCCGCGGGTGGGGGGCATTTATGGACACCAAAAATTGCACACCCATGATATCCTACTCGGCCCAGCATCAACAACGACGTCGAGTAAACAAGCCCCGGGAGAGACTGCCGTGAAACCTTCTCCAGGAGTCACGACAGTGAAGAGGGATCAACCACCGGCAGACCCACGATTCATGGGCCTCGAAGAAATCAAACGGGCCACAACCCGCGGCCCAAAATTTTCCATGCTAGCCCCAGCGGCACACCCCCCCCAAGCGGGGGTCTTCAGTGGCACACCCCCCTGGGGGGGTCTTCAGCGGCACACCCCCCCTTTTGGGGAGGTCTTCAGCGACACACCCCCCTTGGGGGGGGGGGTTTCAGCAGCACACCCCCCTTGGGGAGGGGTCTTCAACGGTACGCCCCCAAGCGGGGTTTTTAGCGGCACACCCAAAAGAGGGGCCTTCAGCGGCACACCCCCCATGGCCCTCAGCGGCACGCCCCTTTGGGCCTTCAGCGGCACACACCCCTGGGGCTCCCACGGGGATGTACTTGGATGAATGAACCCCTTCTCAAGTAATTCCATTAGTTGTTGCTTCAATTCCCTCAGCTCCGCGGGAGACATACGATAAGGAGCTTTGGAAACAGGGGTCACGCCAGGAACTAAATTAATAGAAAAGATAACCCATCTCTCAGGCGGAAGTCATGGCAAATCCTCAGGAAAGACATCCAGAAAATCTTGAACGATAGGGATATCCTTAATCTCAACCTTCTTCTCAGTGGTCACATAAACAAAGGCTAGCAAAGCCTGACATCCTCTCCTCATCAACTTATCAGCTCAAAGGGCCAAAATAACTGGCACAGACTTACGGTGCCTAACCCCTATAAAAGAGAGTCCAAGGTGTCCAGAAAAAGACACAGAACTAGAACTGCAATGAACATTGGCCTCATACTTAGCCAACCAGTCCGCTCTTAAAATTACATCATAATCTTTCATATCCATACAAATTAAATTAGCTGGCAAGTTCTGTTCATTAATCATAACCTTACTAGAAGGATAGAAATACATAATTGCTGAACTAGAACATGTTGTATATATCTCAGTGCCTTTGATGATAACAAAACCAAAGACATTTGTTTGCTCACGTGCTTGGAACTAATAACCTAAGTGATATTCATAAGCTATAAAGGTCGGATTTCTTCACGTTCATGCTTAAGTGTTTAGCATTCTAAATGCATTCCGAAGAACTCTAATGAACTTGAAATAACTTATAAACATACATTCAATTCATGCCTCGATCTTGTGGATATGATTCTCTGGGCTAAACTCTTCATTTTTCATGTTTTTGATAGTCCGATCGACCTCCGGCATGACTCCCTGAAATAACAAAATGCAACCCTCTACAGACTGTCATAGTGGCGGTCGACCGCCCCTCCAATATTGGTCGACCGAAAATCCCAGGGACCGGACTCCTACAGGTTTCTCAGTGGCGGTCGACCGCCAGCCCTTGTAGGTCGACCGCCAGCTCCGAGCTACCCAACATTGTTGACTTTTTATCACTTCGAGGAAAGCCCTTCCTCTTGATATTGTTTAATCCCAAAGCCACCAAACCTTCCAGGTTTTGTGGATCGGGTTCTTGGGTTGTCTCTTGACCATTCAAGAGTTATAAAATCATCTCTTTGGGGTAAGAAACCCTAATGCAAAATGGGGATTAAGGAGGCTACCAAAGGGGAGAGAAGGCAGCTAGCACTTTAGACGTGAACAGTGCTACGGGAGGAAGTTCTTCATCTTTCTTCATCCATTCTCAAGTGAAGTTCAAGCCATATCTGAAGGAGATCAAGCCCAAGCCAAGTGGAGTTCAAGCTGCATCCAAGAAACTCTTCATCAACTAAGGGGGAGCATCAATCAAGCCTTTTTCCCTTGTGTTCTCATTCTCAATCTTTCTAAGCTTCAAGTGTGCTTGTTGTGTAATTCTAAAACCATTCCGTGTGTGTGTGGATCTTCGTAGATCCGTGTGTGTGTGCCGTTAAGTCTGATTTTGTGTGTGTGTGTGTGTGTGTGTGTGTGTGTGTGTGTGTGTGTGTGTGTGTGTGTGTGTGTGTGTGTGTGTGTGTGTGTGTGTGTGTGTGTGTGTGTTCGATCTTCTATCTCTTTACAAGATAGTGTGTGGATCCTCACTGTTGGTGAGGGGTAGACGTAGGTTACCGTTGTGGCATCCGAAATACCTAAATCGTTGTCTCATTGTGGTTTGCTCCTTTTCTCCTATCTCCCTTCTACGCATGCTTGTGGAATTAGATTAATTGCATCTATTAGATCTAGATTAAGTGATCACTTTCAAATAGATCCTCGGTATATCAAAAGCTGAATTCAGACCGACAAGGTTACACTTGCTGGAAAGATAACAGTTTGCGTTGAGTGAATCTACAGGTTTGCCAACTCCGCCTAGTACCAAGGGTTATTGTGGTGATTGATTTTGATAGATCTACTTTATCCTGCACTAGTTCCATAGTGTTCTCATATAATCTAAAAATTGAGTATTGCTTTGTTAAATTTGTGTATCACCCAATTCACCCCACCTCTTGGGTGCCATTGATTACGGGACTTCAATTGGTATCAGAGCTAAGGCTCTATTTCATCAGATCTAACGATCTAGAGCAAGATCCATATCAATGGCAAACAAGGGAACGATGCCTGAGGGTCATTCAATTCATCGTCCTCCTTACTTCGATGGCTCGAATTATTCCTATTGGAAAAATAGGATGCATGTCTTTCTAAGAGCCCAGGAGTATGAGATCTGGAGAGTTGTGGATAAGGTTCCATACAAACTCGGGGATGATGAAGAGAAAGGGACACCTGAAGAAATTAAAAAATGCATTGTAAACTTCAATGCCATGAATATTATGCAATGTGCTATTCATCCTAATGACTTCTCTCATGTTTCTATGTGCAACTCAGCCAAAGAAATGTGGGACAAGCTGCGTCTCATATATGAAGGAACCTCGGAGGTCAAAGAAACCAAGGCCAACCTGCTCATCAGCGATTACGAGCTGTTCAAAATGAAGCCCGAGGAAACGATATCAGAAATGTTCGCGAGGTTAACTGAGATCACGAATGGTCTCAAGAGCTTTGGGAAGGAGTACACAAACTCCAATCTGGTGAGGAAGGTTCTAAGGTCACTTCCATTCGCGTGGCACACAAAAGCCACAGTGAATGAGGATTCCAAAAATCTGTCTACACTGTCCTTGGATGAGCTCATAGGATCCCTAATGACCTATGAGATAAACATGAAGAGAACAACTGAGGAGGACACGAAGAAGAAGAAAATTGTGGGACTGAAAGTTCATCAGTCTGATGATAACCTTCAAGAAGATTAATCCAGCGAAGGAAGCAATGAAGAAGAAGACTTGGCCATGATTACTCGCCAAGTGCGGAAATTCTTGAGAAGGAAGAGGAATTTTCAAGGCAACTTCAGAAGGAAACAAAGGAAGCCCATTCAAGCTAGGGGCGAACCAAGCAAACCAAGTAGCATTATATGCTACGAATGCAAGAAGCCCAGGCACATGAGAGGAGAGTGCCCAGATCTGAAGAAGAAATTCAAGAAGGATAAATTCAGAAAGCCCAAGGCCATGGTCACCACATGGAGCTACGAAGAGGATGAACCGTCCGACGAGGAGATTCAAGAGCTGGTGGAAAGCATGTGCCTCATGGCACATGAAGATGACTCAACCGAGGTAAATTCTGACCCGGATTTTATTTCAAATGAACAGTGGGAGTCAGAATATGAAGAGCTGTATACTAAATATAGAAAAATTCGATCTGAAAATAAAAATCTCAAGAAAAAGATTGATGAGTCAACCCATGATGATATTTATGTTAGATTTGAAAAACTGGAACAAGAATGGTTTGAGCTATCTGAGGAAAAAGAAACATTGCTTCAAACTATTTCATATCTTGAGGAAGTTAAAGAGGAACTTGTGGACACCAAAAATTTCACACCCATGATATCCTACTCGGCCCAGCATCAACAACGACGTCGAGTAAACAAGCCCCGGGAGAGACTGCCGTGAAACCTTCTCCAGGAGTCACGACAGTGAAGAGGGATCAACCACCGACAGACCCACGATTCACGGGCCTCGAAGAAATCAAACGGGCCACAACCCGCGTCCCAAAATTGTCCATGCTAGCCCCAGCGGCACACACCCCCCAAGCGGGGGTCTTCAGCGGCACACCCCCCTGGGGGGGTCTTCAGCGGCACACCCCCCCCTTTTGGGGAGGTCTTCAGCGACACACCCCCTTGGGGGGGGGGGGGGGGTTTCAACGGCACACCCCCCATGGGGGGGGTCTTCAGTGGTACGCCCCCAAGCGGGGTCTTCAGCGGCACACCCAAAAGAGGGGCCTTCAGCGGCACACGCCCCATGGCCCTCAGCGGCACGCCCCTTTGGGCCTTCAGCGGCACACACCCCAGGGGCCCTCAGCGGCACGCCCATTTTGGGGTTCAACGGCACATTTTTTTGCCCCAGCAGCACACTCTTTTGGGCCTTCAACGGCACACCATTTTACCCCAGCGGCACACTCTTCTGGGCCCTCAACGGCACGCCTTTCCCCCCCCCCCAACGGCACGCTTGTGCAACCTTCAGCGCCACGCCCTTTTGGCCCCTCTCCGGTGCACCTTTTGAGCCCGCCAGCGGTACAGCGTTAAGACATGTCAACGGGCCGGACGACGTGGTGCCCATGCCCTACACGTCTTCGGCGCGCAGTGTTGGACTTTTGTGACCTCCCTAGTGTTTTGATGATGTGCATCACTATGTTAAATATTGTTATTTTTAATCAGATATCATGAGTAATGTTATGCATTTGAACTTTCCATGATTAATAAGAAAAAATTGCTATGAGTTAATACCCTGCATGTCCGTACTGTTCCTTTCATTCTTCGTGTTGGTTGTGTTCACTTCACTTCGTGATGTCTTTTTCAACATCGTGTTGTTCCAACAATGCTTGTTGGTTGTCTTCGTGTCGTGTTTTGTTCCAGCGCGTGCTGAACACTGCAGCACCTCGTGCTGTTTTCTGTACCACCTCGTGTCGCTCCATCTGTGTCACCCCTAATTCTTCAAAGTCTATACGTTGGATCGTCCTTCTATGTATCTCATTCAAAGTCTATACATCCACCGTCTTACCCAGCGTCTCATGCAAGTCTGTACAGCCTCTACATTTCAAAGTCCATTTGTTGCACTCTCAAGTCTGTACATTGCCTTCAAGACATCAAGTCTATACAGTGGACTGTGCTTTATGCATTGGACAAGTCTGTACATCGACCTGTTCACTTGTTTGAGCAAGTCTATACATTGCGTTGCCTTACCTACGTTCAAGACCACCAAGTCTGTACATTGGGTAAAGTCTACACATCGCCTCGGTCACTTGCTTCAAATTCTATACAATGTGAACATTCATGTCTGTACAGACTTCACCTCATCTCAAGTCGAGTCTAACTGTGTTGTCTCCATGTCGTTCTTAGTTCGAGTCGTTTCTTTGTTATGTCTGTCTTCGTGTTGCTTCTCCTAGACCTCGTGTCTTTGAATTATTGCATGTTGTTTTCGTGTCGTTTTCATCTTTGAGTCGTTCGTACGTTCGAACAACTTAGTACTCGAGTTGTTTTTCATGTGTATTCAAGTCTTTTTAGTAAAGTGTCATTTCACCTCGTACCGTTCTCTTTGCTGTTTGTTATGTCGTGTTGTTTTTGTATTCATGTCTTCGTGTTGCTTTTGTATTCGTGTCTTCGTGTTATTCTTGTGTTTATGTCCTCGTGATTGTTTATTTCTATCTTCGTCCTGGTTCCTTCTGATCGCGTGTCTGTCTACCTTTTTCACTCTATGAGACTTCCTTCTCACCTCGTGTTGTTCTCTTCTGACTTCGTGTCGTTCTCTTCGTAGTGTTTGTTTTGTTACAGTGATACTTCGTGTTGTTCCCTTTTTACCTCTTGCTATTTGCATATGACCTCGTGTCATTCTCTCCTTGTCTCGTACTGTAATAATCTTGTGTATCTCGTGTCGTTCTCAGTAAAGTGCATCTCGTATTGCTATCACATACCTCATGCAGTTTTAGTTCTTGTGGCCCTCAGTGTTAATGGTTTTTATCTCCTTGCAGGTCCGAGGAAGAACATTCACCGGTGTCTGGGCTGCACGTGATCCGATACTAAAGGAACCAATGCTATAAGGGCACGTGGCAAGAAGGTTCTGGATGAAGCGTGGGAGGCACACGCATTCTGCACCTTAACCACCTGCTGCTGCTGCTATATAAGGAAGCCTTCGTCCACAGATGAAGGTTGATCGAAAGGAAAAAGCAAAAAAGGAGAAGTGAAGAGAGTTCGATCTAGAAGAAAAGAAAGAGAAGAAGAGCAGAAGGAAAAGAAGAGAAAGAGAGAGTTAGAGAGCTCGTAAGGGTGAAGAGAAAAAGAAAGTGAGAGAGAAGAGAAGAGGAAGAGAAGCTTACCTGAAGATCTGTCTACTGGACCGTGGATCAGATCCAGGCCAGTCAGCTCCATTGAGAGCCACATTGTGCATTTCGCTTTTCAGCGTTCTGTTTGCTGAAGTTATTTTTCATTTCGTGTTTCTGTTGTTTCTTCTTATTTGGTTTTCCTTGTTCTTTCGATTCTCAGTAGTGAGGTCGGGTTCCTCCTGTGGATCAGGAGAAGGGAGATCTGATCTCCGGTTGCAAGTAGCTGGGAGCTACTTGTGGGTTCCCTCTGGTTAGAGGAAGGGAGACTTGTCTCCGGTTCTGGGCTTGCGGGTTGCAAGTCCAGGGGTCCCTCCGGTTGGGAGGAAGAGGGGAGGCTGTTCCCCTGGTCAAGCTGTGTGGCAGCAACTGTTTGCAGACTGAGTCCGCTTGTCTAGCATTGGCTAGTGAAGCCTCACTCCAGTTGGGAGTGAGGGGTGGATGTAGGTATGGAGGACCGAACCACCTAAAAAGTCTATTGAGCAGTGGTTTGCTTTGTGTGCTTGCTTCCGCTAGATGCTTGGATAGGCGCGCTCCTTGTGTTTTCTCATAAGTTTAATTGAATTCGTTTCATTCTTAGTTTGCGTCTAGCATCTGAGTTTTTAATTGGCCATTATTCATTGAAGGATACATTCAGCCCCCTCTGTATCCGGGCCTAGTACCCTAACACTTGGTATCAGAGCGGGTATTTCCCAATATGTGGTCCAACGGCCAGGGAAACGGATCCGCTGGTCCTCGCAGCTACATTGCTGAAGGGCAGTCAATCACCCGTCCCCTTTTCTTCGATGGTAATAACTATTTTTTCTGGAAGAACATGATGGAAGTCTTTATCAGGGCCCAAAGACACAAGCTCTGGAGAGTAATTACATATGGTCCGTACCAACTTCCACCGAACAAAGACATATGGACAGAGGAACAGGTAAAACTCTCTGCACTGAATTGGACAGCTCTTAGCATCATACAGTGCGCCGTCCACCCTGAAGAGTACTTGAGGATTTCAGCGTGCAAGACTGCAAAGAAAATATGAGATGAATTGCAGTTAATATATGAGGGCACATCTCAAGTAAAAGCTACCAAGATCAATATGCTTACAACTCAGTATGAGTTGTTTAAAATGAAGCCAGAGGAGTCGATCACAGAAATGTATGCTAGATTGTCTGTGATCATCAATAGTCTGAGAGGATTTGGAAAGGAGATTCAGCAAGAAGACATTGTCAGGAAGATCCTTAGGTCCCTAACTCCCATCTGGGATACTAAGGTGACCGTCATAGAGGAATCAAGAGATTTATCCGCCATGTCAGTAACCCAGCTGATTGGGTCTCTCATGACCCACGAAATGAACTTCAGACAAGGGAATGATGGACATGACAGAAAGGGAAAGAATGTTGCTCTGAAGGTCTCACGACATACTAAAAAGAGCAGCAGTAGCAGCAACATTGGTGGTAGCAGCGAAGACTCTGACGGATTCTCAAACCTGGACAAGAGCGAGCAGGCCATGCTCACCAGGCAATTCAGAAAGTTCCTGAGGACTAAAGGGAAATTCTACAGGAGAAAGAGATTCAATGCTGCAAGGAAGTCTCCTGAACGAGAACTTGAGAAGAACCAGTTTGTTAAGAAGGTTACATGCTACCATTGTCAGAAACCTTGTCACATGAAAAGTGAATGTTCAGAGCTGCAAGCTAAGGCTCCCGGATACCAGAAGAAGATGGTGCACAAGAAGAAGAAAGCCATGCTGTGCACATGGAGTGACGAGGAGGAGGATCCAGAAGCCACCTCGTCCAGTGAAGATGAAGAGAAGACTTGCCCATGGCCAACCATGAGGAAGAGGTAACGAACTTATTTGAGAATTTTACTTTGGATGATTGGGAGGACGCTTATGGCGACCTGTTAGCTAAATATAATTTTCTAACCAAGGAGCACAGAATGCTTAAACGAAAGTTTCACTCTGTTTCTGAGGAACACTCTATTGCTGTTACGGACAACATGAAAATCAAGGAGATGGCCATTGAGCTAGATCAGACTAGAAGTGAGATCGAGAAGTTTAGAATGGAAAGAGAGGAAAATCTAGCTATGATGAATAAGCTGAAGAGTAAAACTGAAGAGAGTAAAAAGGAGTTTAGACTGATTACAGAAAAATATGAGGCGGTTAGAAAAGTCAATCAGGAACTCCTGGACCAATGTAATGAGCTTCAGAAGGAGATTGAGGACAAAAGAAAAATGCTAGAAAAATTTACAGAGGGGAGAAACAATCTGGATGCCCTTCTGGGGTCGAGAGTAAACTTCAATAGGGAAGGATTAGGATACAGTCCCACAAGTAAAAAACCCTTTGAATTTAGAACTGTCACGTTCTGTCCCGCCAAGGGCAAAGAAAAACTGGAAACCCCAGCTCCAAATCTGTCTCTACATTGAAGGTTTCGACCAGCAAATCTACTCAACCCACTGGTCAGCAGACTAAGTCAGGAAATCCTGAGACTAGAACTGTTCCTGTGCAACAGGTGTGGAACAAGGGTTCTCACACGATCATTCCTATTGATGTCACTAGAAAGGTGAACAGTTTCGCTAAGAAATTTCAGCATGATAGTTATCAAGGAAAGCATGCGAACATGCATCACCTTCAGCACAATTTTCATTTGAATAAAAATGGCTACATGAATTATGCTCAGCACACACGTGTTTCCTCTAAGAGGCCAAACAATAATTTCTCTGCTCGGAAACAGCATAATTTTAATAGGAATAGGCTCATTCAACACCCACTGAGAAATGCCAAGAAGGAAGAATCAATTTACATGAAACCTCTGAAAAGAACAGTAAAACAAATGTGGGTTCCTAAGTGTGATTTGGATAAATTGAAAAATGTCTTTGGACCCAATTTGAATTGGGTCCCACATTACTTTGTCTGAACTTTCGCAGGTTAGCCTGGCAGCCGAGCATAACAAGTGGTATCTTGACAGCGGCTGTAGCAGGCACATGACAGGAGACCGGTCCAAATTTAGCAAACTGAAAATGAAGTTTGGGGGCCTGGTCAAATTCGGTGGAAATAACAGAGGAAGAATAATTGGAATTGGTACAATTGGTAAGTCCTCTACTAACTCCATTGAAGATGTGTATCTTGTAGAAGGACTTCAGCACAACTTGATAAGTATTAGTCAACTCTGCGACAAAGGACACAAGGTACTCTTTGACAACAATTCCTGTACTGTTTTTGAGCTGAATTCTGATAACGTCATGTTCAAAGGTCATAGAGTAAACAATGTATACATCGTAGACCTGGATGATAATCCTGAAACTCACTTGTGTATGTCTGCTAATTCTGAACAGGTTGCGTTTAACTGGCATAGGCGTCTAGGCCATGCTAGTTATCTACATTGAATAAACTGTCTAAGCATAACCTAGTTAGAGGTTTGCCCCGAATAAGATTTCAGTTAGGATCCAAGCTATGTGATGCTTGTGCACTAGGTAAACAGACTCGTGCAATTTTTTAGTTGAGAACTGAGAATCTTTCATCTAAACCGCTGCAGCACTTGCACATGGATCTCTTTGGTCCTACTCGCATACAAAGTTTGTCAGGTAAGAGATATGGATTAGTCATAGTGGATGACTACACTAGATTCTCTTGGTTGTTTTGTTTAGCAAATAAAAATGATGCTTTTGTTCACTTTGAAGAACTTTTCAATAAAATCAAACTGCAAGGTGAACATAATATCATTACTATTCAGTCTGACCACGGAGGAGAGTTTGAGAACTCTTCATTTTCTGAATTTTGCTCAAAAGAGGGAGTGACTCACAGATTCTCTTCTCCCAGGACACCGGAGCAGAACGAATTGTTGAGAGAAGAAACAGGTCAATAATTGAAATGGCCAGGACTATGCTGATTGAGAGTGGACTTCCAAGGAGATTTTGGGCTGAAGCTGCGAACACTGCATGTTACATTCTGAACCGAGCCTTGGTAAGACCTACTCATAGGAAAACTCCTTATGAACTTCTCAAGAGTAAGCAGCCAAACATTTCTTACTTTAAAGTTTTTGGCTCGAAATGTTTTATTCACAATAATGGTAAGAATGGGTTGGACAAATTTGAAGCTAGGAGCTCTCCTGGAATTTTTCTCGGATATTCAGAAACTTCAAGGGCTTACAGAGTTTTCAATAAAGCTGACCAAACTGTTGAAGAAACACCGCATGTAGTGTTTGATGAAAATGGTTTCTCTAACAAAGTGATGGATGATGACAGGGAGCCATCTAATGAGGGAGATTTCTTGGAGAGAATTGAAGAAGAAGAAATGCAGCCAGCTGCTCAACCAGAAAACTCACAGCAAGAAGGAGCAGCTGAGGTAGGTGAACCCTCAGGTGAGATAATATTTCACAAAGACCACCCTAGTGAAAATGTCATAGGAAATTTGCATGATCCTCCTAGGACTAGGTCTCATTTTAGAATTGTCCAAGAACAGGACTTAGCTGCATTGGTATCTCAGGTGGAACCCAAATCTGTGGAAGAAGCCTTAAAACATGATTCTTGGGTATCCGCCATGAGTGAGGAATTAAATCAATTTGAGAAAAATATTGTATGGGAACTAGTTCCCAGACCTGATAACACTCATGTCATTGGCACTAAATGGATTTTCAAGAATAAAGTTGATGAGAACGGAGCTATCTCTAGAAACAAAGCAAGACTTGTAGCTCAAGACTACAGTCAGGAATTTGGTGTGGATTTTGATGAATCCTATGCCCCAGTGGCTAGGATGGAAGCTATACGAATTCTGCTTGCATTTGCATGCTCTAGGAACCTTCGGCTGCAGCAGATGGATGTCAAAAGCGCATTCTTAAATGGGATATTGAAGGAAGAGGTATATGTTGAACAACCTCCAGGTTTTAATTTCTCTGTTCAGCCTAACATGGTTTTTAGGTTGAATAAAGCCCTCTATGGATTGAAGCAGGCTCCCCGAGCCTGGTATGAGAGACTTTCTGAATTTCTCTTGAGCAAGGGCTACACTCGAGGTAAGGTTGACCAAACCCTCTTCACCAAAAATCTCGGAAAGGATTTAATAGTGGTCCAGGTATATGTTGATGATATCATCTTCGGATCTAACAATTCAACATTGTGTAAAGAATTTTCTGAATCTATGTCTCATGAATTTGAAATGAGTTTAGTTGGCGAACTAAAGTATTTTCTTGGGCTGCAGGTCAAACAGATGGAGGATGGTTGTTTCATAAATCAAACCAAGTACACTCTGGAGATGCTGAAAAGGTTTGGAATGACCAACCTCAAGACTATCTCAACACCCATGGGCACCAACTCCTCACTGGATTCAGACGAAAAAGGTAAAGAAGTGGATGCTAAATTATATAGAGGTATGATCGGTTCACTCCTCTACTTAACAGCATCCAGGCCTGACATTCAATTTAGTGTAGGGATGTGTGCCAGATACCAGTCTAGGCCTACTGAATTACATTTGGTAGCTGTAAAAAGAATCTTTAGATACTTATCTGCTACCCATGATCTAGGTCTTTGGTATCCTGCATCATGTAGTTTAGATCTCATTGCATATACAGATGCAGATTATGCAGGATGTAAATTGGACAGGAAAAGTACTAGTGGTCACTGCGAATTTTTAGGAGGATGCCTAGTCTCTTGGGGATCCAAGAAGCAACACTCTGTGGCTCTTTCTACTGCTGAAGCTGAGTATGTGGCAGCAGGGAGCTGTGGCACACAGGATATATGGATAAAACACCAGCTTCTGGATTACTCAGTTGAGCTAGGTTGCACTTCCATTTTTTGTGACAATACTAGTGCAATAAACATTGCAAAGAATCCTGTACTTCATTCTCGAACTAAACACATCGAAATCAGGCATCATTTTATTCGTGATGAAGTAGCTAGGAAGACCTTTGAATTGATCCATGTTGGCACTAACTCACAAATTGCAGATATTTTCACTAAGCCACTGGATACTGAAAAATTTAGCACATTGCGCAGAGAATTAGGTATTTACAGAATTTCATGATTGAATAATTGATCTCTAAATAATCTGTCATGTGCTCTTATGTTTATCTTTTCTCATTATCAGTTGCTGAAAATAACCTCATTATGGGTATTTGATGATTCACTCGTACTGATTGATACCACTTTGTTTTCCTTGAGGTGTTTTGAGGGTTGTCTTGGTTAAGTCTGAGTTGGTGTCAAGGTCTCAGGGGGAGCTAGATTAATAATTGGTGTCATGCTCTTTTGGCCAAATCTGAACATACTTTGAACGGACTTTTGCTGACCTTATAAGAGAATCAGTTTGAGTAGGTGGATAAAAGAATTTTTTGAATGTTTTATCCGTTAAGACTGTTCATCTAATCTCTTGTTGGAATTTCGGCTGTTAGTCCCACTGAGATCAAAATCTGAATTCAAGACTATCTTCCTACACTGTAACTGACTTCTGATCTAGCCAGTACAGCATACCTACTTAGTCTAAGTTGAGTCCGAAATGAGGTATATAGTGTTTTTGTCTGAAAAACTTTGGAACTGGTGTATTGTTCTCAAACTGAGTCAAGACTAATTTACAAGGCTTAAAGTGCAGTTTAATGAAAAAAAATTCATGAAAGAAGTTTTACAAATCTTGTTATCTGTTCATTGAGTAACTGGGACTTTCATCAATGAAGTGAAAGAATTCCATGTCATGAGATGGCAGTAAATCAGGCTTAATTAGCTGTCTTGATCATACAGAGCTATGGTATATATCTGGTTAGTAACTGGGGTGTCTGGCCTCTGGTAAAGGTGTCACCTTAATGTCAACACCAGTTAGAATACTATCTCTGTCCTCTTGTCAGAAGGGGTAATGTGGTCTTGCCACCAAGTAACTGGGGATTCCTGCCTCTAAACAAGGTGTCTCCCTAATGTCAAAGGTGTACTTGACAGATTTATCTTTGATCTTGACCATCTTTGAAAATTTTTCTTTCTCTTGGTATCCAGATTCTGTTCACTTGGCATTTAGGTCTTGGTTTGTTTGTTTTCAATACCACAGGTCTTTGTTTTTCCTGACTTCCTTGCTTTATACTCTCTGAGTAAAGACTTACTCTGACCATACTGGTATCTTGTACCTTACTTGCTTAGAATCTGGTTCTGTGTATGGAGCAAATCTTCATTCACCATTTTGCACAGTCTGACTAACTGATCCTCAAAATCCTCACATAAAATTAATGGCGTTCTTAATTGCTTAAACATCTCAATAACTCTCCTTTATCAGCCATACTCTCTATTGTTTTCTCTCCACTGTCAGCAATTGTCTTTTCGTGATATCTTCAGACCTGCCCCTAGTTTTTGATGATGTCAAAGGGGGAGAGTGTCTTGCTTGTGCTTTTGTGCTTTGCTGAGGGGGAGCGAAAGATAAGTGTCCTGAGTTTTCCAGTCAGAGGAAAGTGGATGTTGTGTTCAGGGGGAGCTCTTGGGAGTCGTCAGAGGAGGCGAGTGTGTTGTGTGTCTGCATTGCTTATTTTCACAGCTTATCTTCATGCACTTCATCTCTGTTATTTAATATAGTGTTGCCATCATCAAAAAGGGGGAGATTGTTGGACTTTTGTGACCTCCCTAGTGTTTTGATGATGTGCATCACTATGTTAAATATTGTTATTTTTAATCAGATATCATGAGTAATGTTATGCATTCAAATTTTCCATGATTAATAGGAAAAAATTGCTATGAGTTAATACCCTGCATGTCCGTACTGTTCCTTTCATTCTTCGTGTTGGTTGTGTTCACTTCACTTCGTGATGTCTTTTTCAACATCGTGTTGTTCCAACAATGCTTGTTGGTTGTCTTCGTGTCGTGTTTTGTTCCAGCGCGTGCTGAACACTGTAGCACCTCGTGCTATTTTCTGTACCACCTCGTGTCGCTCCATCTGTGTCACCCCTAATTCTTCAAAGTCTATACGTTGGATCGTCCTTCTGTGTGTCTCATTCAAAGTCTATACATCCACCGTCTTACCCAGCGTCTCATGCAAGTCTGTACAGCCTCTGCGTTTCAAAGTCCATTTGTTGCACTCTCAAGTCTGTACATTGCCTTCAAGGCATCAAGTCTATACAGTGGACTGTGCTTCATGTATTGGACAAGTCTGTACATCGGCCTGTTCACTCGTTTGAGCAAGTCTATACATTGCATTGCCTTACCTATGTTCAAGACCACCAAGTCTGTACATTGGGTAAAGTCTACACATCGCCTCGGTCACTTGCTTCAAATTCTATACAATGTGAACATTCATGTCTGTACAGACTTCACCTCATCTCAAGTCGAGTCTAACTGTGTTGTCTCCATGTCATTCTTAGTTTGAGTCATTTCTTTGTTATGTCTGTCTTCGTGTTGCTTCTCCTAGACCTCGTGTCTTTGAATTGTTCCATGTTGTTTTCGTGTCATTTTCAGTCTTCGAGTCGTTCGTACGTTCGAACAACTTAGTACTCGAGTTGTTTTTCATGTGTATTCAAGTCTTTTTAGTAAAGTGTCGTTTCACCTCGTGCCGTTCTCTTTGCTGTTTGTTATGTCGTGTTGTTTTTGTATTCATGTCTTCGTGTTGCTTTTGTATTCGTGTCTTCGTGTTATTCTTGTGTTTATGTCCTCGTGATTGTTTATTTCTATCTTCGTCCTGGTTCCTTCTGATCGCGTGTCTGTCTACCTTTTTCACTCCGTGAGACTTCCTTCTCACCTCGTGCTGTTCTCTTCTGACTTCGTGTCGTTCTCTTCGTAGTGTTTGTTTTGTTACAGTGATACTTCGTGTCGTTCCCTTTTTACCTCGTGTTGTTTGCATCTGACCTCGTGTCATTCTCTCCTTGTCTCGTACTGTAATAATCTTGTGTATCTCGTGTCGTTCTCAGTAAAGTGCATCTCGTATTGCTATCACATACCTCATGCAGTTTTAGTTCTTGTGGCCCTCAGTGTTAATGGTTTTTATCTCCTTGCAGGTCCGAGGAAGAACATTCACCGGTGTCTGGGCTGCACGTGATCCGATACTAAAGGAACCAATGCTATAAGGGCACGTGGCAAGAAGGTTCTGGATGAAGCGTGGGAGGCACACGCATTCTGCACCTTAACCACCTGCTACTGCTGCTATATAAGGAAGCCTTCGTCCACAGATGAAGGTTGATCGAAAGGAAAAAGCAAAAAAGGAGAAGTGAAGAGAGTTCGATCCAGAAGAAAAGAAAGAGAAGAAGAGCAGAAGGAAAAGAAGAGAAAGAGAGAGTTAGAGAGCTCGTAAGGGTGAAGAGAAAAAGAAAGTGAGAGAGAAGAGAAGAGGAAGAGAAGCTTACCTGAAGATCTGTCTACTGGACCGTGGATCAGATCCAGGCCAGTCAGCTCCGTTGAGAGCCACATTGTGCATTTCGCTTTTCAGCGTTCTGTTTGCAGAAGTTATTTTTCATTTCGTGTTTCTGTTGTTTCTTCTTATTTGGTTTTCCTTGTTCTTTCGATTCTCAGTAGTGAGGTCGGGTTCCTCTTGTGGATCAGGAGAAGGGAGATCTGATCTCCGGTTGCAAGTAGCTGGGAGCTACTTGTGGGTTCCCTCTGGTCAGAGGAAGGGAGACTTGTTTCCGGTTCTGGGCTTGCGGGTTGCAAGTCCAGGGGTCCCTCCAGTTGGGAGGAAGAGGGGAGGCTGTTCCCCTGGTCAAGCTGTGTGGCAGCAACTGTTTGCAGACTGAGTCTGCTTGTCTAGCATTGGCTAGTGAAGCCTCACTCCGGTTGGGAGTGAGGGGTGGATGTAGGTCTGGAGGACCGAACCACCTAAAAAGTCTATTTAGCAGTGGTTTGCTTTGTGTGCTTGCTTCCGCTAGATGCTTGGATAGGCGCGCTCCTTGTGTTTACTCATAAGTTTAATTGAATTCGTTTCATTCTGTGTTTGCGTCTAGCATCTGAGTTTTTAATTGGCCATTATTCATTGAAGGATACATTCACCCCCCTCTATTTCCGGGCCTAGTACCCTAACACGCAGTGGCCTGTCCGAGGTGTCATCCAGGGGTTGGGCCACATAAACTACCGCCTCGTCGTCCAGGACGGGAGAGGTCAAACGTAATCATGACGAAGCCGCTGCCCGCCTTCGCCCCCCCCCCCCCCCCCCGTGCTCGAAGCCCCGCGACTGATAGTATAAAGCCACTCCCACTTCTAGACGAACAAAAAAAAAAGGGGAAGACAGGGAGAAGAAGAGGAAGAAAGGAACGGAGACGAACAGAGCCGACCACCGGGAGAAGAGAGAAGAGGAAGAAGAAGCTGCTCCGGCGTTGGAGGCTTCCCGGAGATCAGAGAAGAGAGAGAGAGTAAGAGAAAGAGAGAGAGAGAGAGAGAGGGTCTGTGTAGCAGTGGGAGTGGGGAAGGGCAGGGAGCCGTCGCCTCTACTTGACCCCTACTCCCCTCATGTTTCCCCTCCATATTCCTCCTTTTCTTCTTCTCCCCTCTCCTGTGGCTTCGGCCTTGATGTATATCGTAATGTGTATGGCCGGTCGCGGTCATCCTTCTTTATGAATGGAAGTCTCGGGCCCTTTCTTTTGGGTCTTTTCTGGCCTCTCCCGATCTATCCCACTACATGTGTTGTGCTGTTCGTTTTCCCCACTTTTTCGGCATTTTAGGACTCTCCGTAGTGGTGTGATTCCTCCCGTACGATCCTTAGCCTCATGGATTCTTTGCCCTCTTCTATGGCCATCAGTTGCACCTATCTGTTTGACGGGAGAGAAACCCTCCTTCTCTTCCGGAATACCCAGCCATCAGTACCGGTGCACCTTTGGCACTCTATCCCCGGCATGGCTCTAAGAGCCTTCACCGGTACGCCCTCAACTCCTCTTCGCCGGTGCGCCCCTTGGTATCGTTCCCCGGCACAACCCACCTGTGGCGCTTCCCCGGTACACCTTGGGCAGCCTTCGCCGGCACGGCCTCAATAGCCTTCCCCGGTACACCCTTGACTCTCCTCCATCGGCGCACCCTAGTGAGTCCCAGGGAAGTCTTTCACCCGTTGCTTTCAGCTTTTCTGAGGTCTTATCAAAGGTGTTGCCGCCTCCGGGTGCCCACCTCCAGTTGTTGGGTTCCGCCACTCCATGTGGGCACGTTCCCTTTACCTCCCTTACGCTCGGGTCAAGGGGAGATGCTGCCGAATTTTTTGTCAGAAAATAAAAAAAATGTTTAAAAGGCAAAAGGAAGCAACAAACGAACAAAACAATCAACGATAAAACTTTCCGACTAATCGAGGCATTGCCGGTAGCATGATGAGAACTGGACCACCTAACAACCCGGCAGACCGAACGTCCGACCTATAAGAAAAGGCTGAACAGAACAAAGCAAAGGAAATTTGTATAAGACTACATGAAAATTAAGAAAAGAAGAAAAGAAAAGCCTTAAAATAAATAACAGAGGAGTGCACCTTCGTCACGCCTGTCCCAACCTTCGCCGGCACGCTCCGTTGGTCCCCCAGCGGCACTCCCCACACAATCTTCAGCGTTACACCCCTTGCTTACCCTTAGCGGCACACTCTCATCCCCTCCAGCGGCACAACCATCCCCCACCTTCAGCAGCACACCCCAAACAACCTTCAGCGGTACACCCTTCTCAACCTCCAGCGGCACACCTTCGTTACCTAGCCTAACCTCCACCGGTACGCTCTGTTGGCCACCCTACCTCCACTCTAACAACCTACAACGGCACACTTATTTGGCCCTTCACTGGCACACTCTACCGCCCCTCCTAACCCCCAGCGGTACACCCTTTTTAGCCCCAGCGGTATACCCTCGTTACCCTCATCGGTACACCCTTGTTACCCCCAGCGGCACAACCCTTTTTACACCCAGCGACACACTCCATTCCCCAGCGGTACACCCCCTCCCATTGTCTCTCTCTCCCTTCGTCGATACACCCTCATCCACCGTCTTAGTGGAACTCAATGTATAGACTTGGCAGATTGACGTACAAACACAGCAACGAGCAATGTATAGACTTCGAGCCGCAGCCAAGGGACAACGTATAGACTTTGAGCTGAATAAGCTGAAGAATGTATAGACTTCGGGTGTCGGCTGCACAAGCAATGTATAGACTTTGAGCTGCAACGTATAGACCTCGAGCTGCAGCCAATGAACAATGTATAGACTTTGAGTTGGCCAACGTACAGACTTTGGACTGGCCAATGTAGAGACTTTCAGGGACAATGTATAGACTTTGAGCTGCAACGTATAGACTTTGAACTGCAGCCAATGAATAATGTATAGACTTTGAGTTGGCCAACGTACAGACTTTGGGCTAGCCAACGTGTAGACTTTGAGCTGCAACGTATAGACTTTGAACTACAGCCAATGAATAGTGTATAGACTTTGAGTTGGCCAACGTACAGACTTTGGGCTGGCCAACGTGTAGACTTTGAGCTGCAATGTATAGACTTTGAGCTGCAACGTATAGACTTTGAACTGCAGCCAATGAATAATGTATAGACTTTAAGTTGGCCAACGTACAGACTTCGGGCTGGCCAATATATAGACTTTGAGCTGCAATGTACAGACTTCGAGTTGGCTAACGTATAGACTCTAATAGAGGATGTATAGACTTTGAGCTAGCCAATGTGTAGACTTCAATGGGCGACGCACAGACTTTGAGCTGGCTAATGTATAGACTCTAATAAATGATGTATAGACTTTGAATTGCAGCCAATAGCCAACGTATGGACTCTGAGCTGCAGCCAATGGCCAATGTACAGATTTCTGAGCTGGCCAATGTGTAGACTTCAATAGACTATGTATAGACTCTGGGCTAATGAATACAGCCCATGTACAAACTTTGAACAGCCGATGTATAGACTTCGTGTCGCAATAACCCGTCAACCTATAGACTTCGAGCCTTCCCCGGCGCACCCTCTTCTCCCTTCACCGGTACACCCTCCAATCATTGCCCCAGCGGTACACCTCCCTCAGCCCTTCAGCGGCACCCTCCTTAAGCCCTTCAACGGCACACATCTCCAGCCCTTCGCCGGCACACTTTCCGCCCACCTTTCCTCAGCGGTACACTCCCTTTAGCCCCCTTTCAACCTGCCAAGGGTCAACTCTCTCCAAAGAATAATAATACATGAATGCATATGCACATATACATATGTACGGGCATATAATGGCAGCACTGATAAGCTAATAAAAATCATGATGAATAAGTAAACCTGAACAGATCCGTATAAAAAAAATGAATGATGAACGAAATAAGTGACGATAATAATAACAAAAAGGAAGAAGGGGTAACAACGGCAACAGGCAAGATGAGGGAAATCACCCGGAACAGATACGAAAAGAGGAATAAGCAATAGAGTAACAAGAACAATAATGATAAAACAATATAAGGTATTAATAATTCCACATTGCAGCCCCCCTCTCTCCGTGACTCGACGCAAAAGGAACAATAATGCCGCCCTCTCAAGCCGGGCCCGAGTCTTGGGAATCATCTTGACATGGCCAGGCCCCGACCTAGTCTCGGGCCGACATTTCAATCAGACCGGATTCGTTTCTCGCCCTGGATCCCTTTCGAGTCATTATTAAAATTGCCGTGCATTCGACAGACATTTGAACGGGTCCACCTCGATTTCCGTCGCGTTTCTATCACGGACCCGTGTCTGAATATGAAAAGGTCTGCAAGTGACTGACATGGCCAATGGCTCGTATCCTGATGTGGACTTTAGTGTGATTTATTCTTGCTTCTATCTTGCGCATTTAGTATTAGTCCTTTCGGCCGCAGGGCCCCTAATTTCGGTAATTAATCAAGAGTGTTCCCTCGTATGGGGGATGTAAATGACGTCATGACCTTTATGGCATGACGGGATCTGGTCCCGACACGAACCACACAATCGTCTGACGAAGTCAGATCGAGCGCACCATAGGCTCTTCGGAGCCCGAATAGATTGTCACTCCGGTGACTGGCACGCCCACGCACTTAATAGACGAATCAACCATTCCCGAAGGGTCGAGCATAATAAACGAATGAAAAGTGCGTCCACATAACTTTCATGCAAAATTTTTGAAATTGAAAATGTGTGTGAAAAGCTCAAGGGTGAAAAAGAAACTCTAACATTTTCCATGTCAGAAATCAAAAATGAAAATGTGAGCTTGAATAAAGAAGTGACTGACTTGCAGTCCACTCTTTCCAGGTTTGTTAAAGGGAAACAGAACCTAGATATTATTTTGGGAGTTAAAGTTAACTTTCGGAAAGAAGGATTGGGGTACCTACTCGAGAATAAAAAATCCCTTGAACACAAGATCACCACATCTCACATACATGAAAAAGGAAATGACTGTGCTTCATGTTCTCACACCAAGCCCCAACATGTTCAGCCTAAACCACTCAGATATCAAAGAACATTCTCACATGTTAATTGCTTCCACTATGGTAGATTTGGTCATGTGATTTCTAACTGCTGGTTTAGAAAAAACATACCTAAATATCATATTCCATGGATAAAGAGAACACTCGCAAAAAGTTGGACTAACTCCTATGGACCCAAACTTGTTTGGGTACCAAAAATAATTGCATGAGATTTCTGTTTCTTGCAGTTATGTCTTGAAGCCAGGGGGAGCAAATGGTATTTGGACAGCGGCTGTTCAAGGCATATGACAGGGGACAAGAAGGTGTTTTCCAAGCTGTAAGAAAAGGAAGGAGGTTCAGTTGCTTTTTGGGGAAAGGACAAAGGTAAAATAATTGGAGTTGGAAACATAGGTAAGAACTCCGAAATCTTGATTGAAAATATCCTTTTGGTGAAAGGACTGAATCATAACTTGTTAAGCATAAGTCAGTTGTGTGATAAAGGATTTAAGATTGTCTTTGATGAAACTCACTGCCTTGTCATGAGCAAAATTTCAAATGAAATCAAACTCATCGGTAAAAGAAGCAATAATGTGTACACCATTGATCTTGATGATGTTTCATGTGATGATGTGTGTCTGGTAGCAAACAATCATGAAAATGCATGGCTTGGTAAATGACTTGCCAAAATTAAAATTTGAAAGCGATAAAATCTGTGAGGCTTGCACAAAAGGCAAACAAACACGTACTTCTTTCAAAAATAAAAACATTGTTTCTACCTCCCGACCTTTAGAATTGCTGCATATTGATTTATTTGGCCCCACCAGGATTCCAGTCTAGGGGGTAAATCTTTTGGATTTGTAATTGTTGACGATTACTCCAGATTCACATGGGTGTTATTTTTAGCCAATAAAAGTGATGCCTTGACGGAGTTTCAAGTGTTTTGCAGGAAAATCTAAAATGAAAGAGGTTACCTTATCACCACCATCCAGAGTGATCATGGTGGTGAATTTGAAAATCATGAATTCAGCATTTTCTGTGAAGAGCAAGGGTACACACATAATTTTTCGTCACCAAGAACGCCCCAACAAAATGGAGTAGCGGAGAGGAAAAATAGAATGTTGATAGACATGGCCCGGACCATGCTAAGTGAGAACTCTCTACCTAAATACTTTTGGGCTGAGACAATAAGTACATCATGCTACATCATCAACAGGGCAATGGTAAGGTCCATTCTGAAGAAAACTCCATATGAGCTCTACAAGGGTAAGAAACCAAACATCTCATATCTTAAACCCTTTGGATGCTCTTGCTACATTCTCAACAACGGTAAGTCTAACCTAGGTAAGTTTGATGAAAAAAATGACAAAGGAATCTTTCTAGGTTATGCACTCAATTCTAGAGCCTACCGTTTATTTAATAAAATGACTTTCGTTGTTGAAGAAAGTCCTCATGTTATTTTTGATGAATCCGAATCAAAACTAACAAATCAAATTTCTTCTACCTTGGATGCAGACGAAGCTCCTAAGAACTCAACGAATGTTAAAGCTAAGGATGAACCATTGAAGGCAACATCAAGCAAAAATGATGAAGATGAGGATCCTACAATTGAGACGCTGCAAGAACCACAAGTGTAGCATCCTGACTTGCCCAGTTCTTCCACATTTCTAAAGGATCATCCAGTTGTGAACATCATAAGTAATTTGGAGGGTGGGGTAAAAATAAGGTCCTCTTTAAGGCAAGTAGAAGAGGAAGATTTGATGGCCCTACTCTCACAAGAAGAATCCAAGGACATTCATGAAGCTCTTCAAAATGAATCTTGGATTCAGGCTATCCATGAAGAGCTGCACCAGTTTGAAAGAAACGAGGTATGGACTCTCGTGCCACGTCCTAAGAACCATCTCACTATTGGAACCCGTTGAGTTTTCAGAAACAAGCTAAATGATGCGGGATTGGTTGTTAGGAATAAGGCCCGGGTTGTTGCCAAGGGGTACAGCCAGGAGATAGGAATTGATTTTGATGAGTCTTTTGCACCGGTTGCTAGACTTGAAGCAGTTTGGATCTTATTGTCCTATGCTTGCTCTTTGAACTTTAAGTTATTTCAAATGGATGTTAAATCTGTATTTCTTAACGGTTATATCAAGGATGATATTTTTGTAGAGCAGCCTCCAGGGTTTGAAGATTCTAAACATCCACGACATGTGTACAAGCTCCAAATGGCCTTGTATGGACTAAAGCAAGCACCAATGGCGTGGTATGAACGGCTTACCTCATTTCTGGTTAAAAATGGCTTCAAGAGAGGTAAGGTTGATCAAACACTGTTCAAGAGAAAATCAGGTGAAGACATTTTAGTAGTTCAAGTGTATGTGGATGACATCATTTTTGGAGCTACTAATAATGCTTTATGCGATGAATTTGTAGAAATCATGCAAGGAGAATTCGAGATGAGCTTAATGGGGGAGCTAACCTTCTTTCTTGGATTGAAGGTGAAGCAAACTTCCGAGGGCATTTTCATAAGTCAAGTAAAGTACACGATGGAATTGTTGAAGAAATACGGGATGGCGGAAGCAAAACATATATCAACTCCCATGGCTACAACCACAAAGCTGGATAATGATGAAAATGGTAAAATAGTAGATCCTACACTGTTTCGAGGTATGATCGGATCACTACTGTACCTTACAGCATGTCACCATAACATTCAATTCAGTGTATGTCTTTGTGCCGTTTTCAATCTTGCCCCAAAGAATCTCATTCATCAGTTGTTAAACGCATCTTTAGATATCTCATTGGCACTATAGACTTTGGCTTGTGGTTTCCGATGGGTAGTTCCTTTGATTTAATTGCCTATATCGATGCAGATTATGATGGGTGCATTGTAGATCGTAAAAGTACAAGTGGGTACTATCAGTTTCTTGGTGGTTGCCTAGTCTCATGGGCCTCCAAGAAACAACATTCAGTAGCTCTCTCAACGGCCGAGGCTGAATATGTAGTCGTCGGAAGTTGTAGAGTCCAAGTACTTTGGATCAAAAATCAACTGCTTGATTTAGATGTTGAAATGAAAACTGTTCCAATACTGTATGATAATACCAGTGTAATTAATTTGTCAAAAAATCCTGTTCAGCACTCTAGGACTAAGCATATAGATATTCGTCATCATTTTCTGAGAGATCATGTAGGAAAAGGGGTCTTTGAATTGAACTTCATTGACACACACAATCAGCTAGCTAACATTTTCACCAAACCCCTAAACCAGGATCAATTCAATAAGATAAGAAGAGAACTTGGGATGTGCAAGGGTGAGAGCATACATGCATAGGTTTGCATTTAGGGTAAAGGGTTGCATTTGTAGAAATTCATGTGCATCAAGGGTAGAAAACATGCATATTGATTTTGTTTTCTTTCATACCTTGTGTGTTTTCATACACTTATGTATGCTTGAATGTACTTATTTATATTTAACCCTCTTTGAAAAATATTTCTAAGGCCAGATATTCCTTGGTTAAACAATTGTGGACTAAGTGATGTTGGAACTAAAGGTACTACCTAGGGGAAGTCAAAACTTTTTCTCTTATATCCACATCTCCATCTCTACAAACTTCCCTTGTCTTGATGATGGCCCCACTCAGGAAGTCGGTTGATAATCTCCCATTTACAAAAAAAAAATAAAAAGAAAAAGAAATAGAATAGCAAAAGAAGAAAGAAAAAAAGAAAGAAAAAGAAAAGAAAATTTTCAAAAATGGGGATTTCGATCCTGGCGGTCGACCGCCAGGCCCGCGTCGGTCGACCGTCGGCGGCAGACTGGTCCAGCTTAAGGGTCAACCGACCCTTCTTATATGGGTCTTTTTTCACTCATTCTCTCTATATTTCACCCCCACTCACTCTCCACCACCTTGACCTAACCCTTGAACTCCTTTTCTCCTCCATCCAAGCCTTCACAACCCATTCTTCCTCCACCTGCACACGATCCGGTAGTTCCGTCATCATTTCGGGACGACCTCCATACGGCCGTTCGTGAGTTCATGGAGATCCCTCTCAGCTTCCATATTATGGAAAGGTTGTTCCAAGCCCTAGTAGTGCCCCTGTGCTCCATCCTCGTTCCCGGGGTTGAGATCGATTGTTCAAGGGTTTCCCGGTGGGTTTTTCTAGTTCGGGATGCCGCCAGACGGAGTTCTCGGTGTTCTGCCCAAGGGGAAGCTAGCCGTCAACGGTGAGAGGCCCCGGCTCCTCTACCTCAGCATGCTCCTCCCCTGCCTCGAGCACCTCTACCTCCACGTCCTATTATCGACCCCCGCTTGGTCGACTTCAACGAGGTGAATGAGCTTCTCCCAGATTTGTGCGCTCTATTTGAGGTTCAAGAGGGTTGGATGGATTTTGTTACCCGGTACAATAGGTATTATCCTCGTCTGGTCCAGCAGTTTTATGGGTACTTGGTTGTGAGAAATGAACAGTTATATACCACTGTTGAAGGTGTTGAGCTTCACATCACCCCGGATCTATTTCAGAGGGCCCTAGGAGTATTCGCCATGGGTGCAGATAGGGCTTATGGTTTTGGTGAAGTTCCAGCCACGTTCTTTGTTATGACAAATTGTGATTATGTGCACGGTGTGAGCAACTTTGTTAAATTGAATGCCAATCACTTTCCTCCACTGCAACGGATTTTGCATC
Source organism: Amorphophallus konjac (assembly GCA_022559845.1). Taxonomy (NCBI): domain Eukaryota; kingdom Viridiplantae; phylum Streptophyta; class Magnoliopsida; order Alismatales; family Araceae; genus Amorphophallus; species Amorphophallus konjac. The sequence continues at coordinate 158,043,903 of CM040122.1, read as the reverse complement.
ACATGTTCACATCTTTGTTTTATCCCAAAGTGGGCGGCAGAGATGAAGTCACAGAAGTTCAAAGATTCCTGTTTTATCATGTCATGCATGGGATTCAAATTAATATGGGCAGGCTCATGATAGATCTGATTGGAACCTGTCATACCTACCTCCAACGCTCTCTACCATATGCTTCACAGTTAACCGGTGTCTTCATCCATGCCGGGATTGATGTGGCGAATGAGGAGTTTATATTGGTGAGGCAGGATGACATATATAACAAGCATAAAATTTTCATAGATTTTGGCTATTACTATGGTCCCGACGGTCAGCTTACACGGGACATTCCAGTTTATGGGGAAGAAATGAGCAGTGAGGAAGAACAAGCACCAGCACAGCAGCAAGGTGAAGGGGATATCCCCCCTCCAGTTCCAGCTGAGGAGCAGCCTCCTCCACCATCACCTTATCATCAGGATTTTGAGATGCCTCCTCCACCTCAGTTTCACCATGGAGAGTCTTCTACTCAGGGGGCCGGACAGCGCCCTTCGGTGGACTACGAGGCTCTTGACGGGCGGCTCTCCGGATTGGAGACTCGTGTGGATACCTTTGGGGATCGTCTCTCTACCCTTGGGGACACTATAGGCACTACATTTGACACCATATCAGGGCGCATGGATACCTTCTCTACTGCCTTGGACACTCTCTCTACTCAAATGGCCACTCTCACGACCCACATGGCTTCCTTCCGAGAGGATTTAGCTGAGTCTGGCCAATCTTTTAGCCTCATGCACCTCTCCCTTCTTGGCATGCGGCGCCAGGATGCGGCTCGTGACAAATCCATTGGCTATATTCTTGATCTTCTTCATACTCATGACCACCATCTTCGCGACATTCGTCGGCACCTTGGCCTTCCACCTACTCCTCCAGCAGATCAGCCACCTCCAGAAGATGCTCCATGAGGATTTCTTTTGACTTTCCCCTATAGCATGCTATCCTTTGGTCTTCTTGCGCTTGAGTCCCTCCTTCGTCTATCCTATCCCTTTTTGATGTTGCCAAAGGGGGAGAAGTAGTAGGGCAGGTTTATATACTTATGTATGCCGATGTGTGGTTGTGTTGCTTGCTTGCATGTTACATGTGAGGGTTGTCAGTAGTGTCAGTTCTTTTGCTTAGTCTTTTGTATTAGAGTCGTGCATTCACTCTCAAGCTAATGTACTTTGTAATGAAATGATGAATTGAATGTACTGGTGTTTGATTTCAGGTGGTTGGTACTTGTGTCTCATTTCATATTCTTGTTGGCAAACATGTGGCTAGATGGAATGTGCAAAATTGTGTTGAATGGTTTTCAAGCATGGTGTATGACTATCAAGCACTATGCTCAAATTGAATTTCCAAAACAACATGAACAATGGTTTGAATGCCCTAGAGTTTTGTCATCATCAAAACGGGGGAGATTGTTGTATATATCTCAGTGCTTTTGATGATAACAAAACCAAGGACATTTGTTTGCTCACGTGCTTGGAACTAATAACCTAAGTGATATTCATAAGCTATCAAGGTCGGATTTCTTCACGTTCATGCTTAAGTGTTTAGCATTCCAAATGCATTCCGAAGAACTCTAATGAACTTGAAATAACTTATAAACATACGTTCAATTCATGCCTCGATCTTGTAGATATGATTCTCTGGGCTAAACTCTTCATTTTTCAGGTTTTTGATAGTCCGGTCGACCTCCGGCAGGACTCCAGTCGACCTGAAATAACAGAATGCAGCCTTCTACAGTCTATCACAGTGGCGGTCGACCGCCCCTCCAATCTCGATCAACCAGAAATCCCAGGGACCGGCCTCCTGCAGGTTTCTCAGTGGCGGTCGACCGCCAGCCCCTACAGGTCGACCGCCAGCCCCGAGCTACCCAACATTGTTGACTTTTTGTCACTTCGAGGAAAGCCCTTCCTCTTGATATTGTTTAATCCCAAAGCCACCAAACCTTCCAGGTTTTGTGGATCTGGTTCTTGGGTTGTCTCTTGACCATTCAAGAGTTATAAAACCATCTCTTTGGGGTAAGAAACTCTAATGCAAAAAGGGGGATTAAGGAGGCTACCAAAGGGGAGAGAAGGCAGCTAGCACTTTAGACGTGAACAGTGCTCCGGGAGGAAGTTCTTCATCCTTCTTCATCCATTCTCAAGTGAAGTTCAAGCCATATCTGAAGCAGATCAAGCCCAAGCCAAGTGGAGTTCAAGCTGCATCCAAGAAACTCTTCATCAACTAAGGGGGAGCATCAATCAAGCCTTTTTCCCTTGTGTTTTCACTCTCAATCTTTCTAAGCTTCAAGTGTGCTTGTTGTGTAATTCTAAAACCATTCCGTGTGTGTGTGGATCTTCGTAGATCCGTGTGTTTGTGCAGTTAAGTCTGATTTGTTTTTTGTGTGTGTGTGTGTTCGATCTTGTATCTCTTTACAAGATAGTGTGTGGATCCTCACAGTTGGTGAAGGGTGGACGTATGTTGCCGTTGTGGCATCCGAACCACCTAAATTGTTCTCATTATGGTTTGCTCCTTTTCTCCTATCTCCCTTCTACGCATGCTTGTGGAATTAGATTAATTGCATCTATTAGATCTAGATTAAGTGATCACTTTCAAATAGATCCTCGGTATATCAAAAGCTGAATTCGGACCGACAAGGTTACACTTGCTGGAAAGATAACAATTTGTGTTGAGTGAATCTACGGGTTTGCCAACTCCGCCTAGTACCAAGAGTTATTGTGGTGATTGATTTTGATAGATCTTCTTTATCTTGCACTAGTTCCATAGTGTTCTCATATAATCTTAAAATTGAGTATTTCTTTGTTAAGTTTGTGTATCACCCAATTCACCCCCCCTCCTGGGTGCCATTGATTGTGGGACTTCAGAAGCAATAGGGGTTGAACTCTCTAACGGGCAATTCATCAAGACCGGCTTCATAGTAAAAGACTTATAAAATTTCTGAGAACCAAAAGAATGAGTGGCACTGGTATCAAAGATAAGGAATGCTGGCTTATCATGAATAGCAAGAGTACCTTCAACAAGTCCACCCTCCTCGGTGGTTCCTGCATCATCTTCTTGTAGGGCTTGGAGCTTACCCTGCTGCTTCTTATTTCCTTGCGGCTTAGTCGGGGTAGCTTGATCAGACAAAAGGGGACACTCAGAAATACGATGGTCCCTGCTACCGCAACGCAAACAGGCGCCCAACTTGCACCAGCACTCTTCCATCCTGTGACCTGGACGGTCACAAAACTTGCACATGCCCTTAAACGGCACGATCGGGCCAGGCTTCTTGTCTTCATTCTTCGAGACCTTGCCCTTCCACGAACCAGACCCTCCATTGGGCCTCTTCTTGCCATTGCCGGGTTTAGGGTTCCCAGATCCAGTAGGTTGTTCCTTCTTAACATTCTTCCCACGGATTCTCTCCGTCATTTCCAAGGTATCTTCCAAGACTTGAGCTTTTCTTACCATTTCCGCATACGTCTGAATTTCCATTGGCGCCAATTGATTAATATAATGTAACTTTTGCCCGTTGAGAAAACGCTTGGCCTTCATCATCTCTGTAGATATCAAGTGAGTGGCGTTACGAGACAACCGAGAGAACTGAGCTTCGTATTCAGCCACAGATAGATTCCACTGCTTCAAAGTAGCAAACTCGGTCGCTTTCTTCTCTTGTACTCTATCGAAAAAATATTTGCCATTGAAGCGTTCCTCGAACTCCTTCCATGAAACTTATCTATCTCCAAGAGTAGCCTTTACTGCATCCCACCATGTTCTTTCATCACGCTCTAGCTGGAAGGTTGTTAAAAGGGCACGCTCCTGGTCGCTGCACTGCATCACTTCGAAAATCCTCTCCATCTCCTTTAGCCAGTGCTCGGCTTCATCAGGGTCAGTCGAGCCTCCAAAACACAAGGGATTCATCCCACGAAAATTTCGGTGAAGATCGCCAGCTCCATGGTTCGTCGCTCCTCCTTGGGCCACTTGCTGCAAGGCCCGAGTAAGTCCTTGAACTATTCGCTGCATATCTCGCCATTGCACACGTTCGGCCGCCATTAGGACGTCCTACACGTAGAAGAAATTATTTTAGGATCATTTAGGAGGAATAGTTTAGAATTAGACTATTAACTCAACCCAAGTCTCTACCCACTTCTCACTAGGTTGGATTCTTATACTTATAACAAGGTTATGGGTTCTGCGATGTCACTAGAATCCTAGAACTTAGAAAACCAAGGAATATTAGAAACCTGGCTCTGATACCACCTAACTGCCATGTCCCGACGCGGAATATCAGGACTGGCAGTAGAAACAAGTAATAATAATATGTTGATTTACAGACATGATGTGCTAAAGCTAAGAGATCAACATCACACCATAAACAGAAAATAACTCCATTCACTAGATAACATTTAAATAATCCAGATTCCAATCACATAAACTCCCTAAAACAATCTTTTGACAACATCCACTTAACATTAATTCAATTGCTGAATTCAAATTACAACTCCTTCCACGACACTTTCTCTAAAAGCATAAATAGACACAAAACTATGACTAGCTCTACGCTTCTGACTGGTTCGCTCCAATGCCATCACTCTTGCCCGTCCCCATCAGTCTGTGAATCCTCACCTGAGCTACCTGAAAGGGGGGAACAACTGGGTGAGTGAACGTTTAGTAGATGATAACAGGCAAGTTTAAGTAATTAACCAATTAATTGTATTTATATGCATGAAAAGTAAAGAATGAAAAGAATGATGATATGACAAAGTAATATACTAGAAAGAAGGCAACATCATGATATAACTGGAGATTGGCCAACAAGCAAGAACTAACCAAGTCAAGAAAAACTCAAGTACTAGATTATTATCATAGACATCACGCTAGTCATGCACTCGGTGCAATGTCTCACCATGTCATTCAAACTCCCCGGGGCACAAGTACTTTTCGGGCGCTCCTCCCAGGACCAGACCGGGCCCTTATGATGCGTTGGCATTGATTTGTTGGATCCAAGATCCCAAGTTATGTCTAGACATTAATCAAATTAAATGGCCAATAATGTCAAGGTATAACTTACCTCGGAGAATTCCAAGGGCAAGTTAATGAGATACTTTGACCAAAAAATTCAAGTTATCAAGAACCAATCATGTCCTTGGATTCAACACGAATATTCGCGGAAAAAAAATCACTTCTGGATGATAAGCGGTCTAACATGGGCCGCTCAAACAATACACGGTCTGCTTTGGACCGTTCAAGATAGAGATGGGCTGAGGATCAGCCTCACCGAAGTCAAGGATAAACGGTCCATCTGGGACCGCTCTGGATATAGAACGGTCAGAAATGGGCCGCTTGAAGCTAGAAGTACTGGAAGCCCAAGAACATGGTAAACGGGCCTTATAGGGCCGTTCAGGAGATGAACGGTCCATTAAGATCCGTTCTATAACATGGACGGTTCTAGTCAGTCCGTTCCACAGAACTTAACTTAATAAGTTGGAATTCTACCCAAATGGGATCCAGGCTTCCATAAGTGGGGCAGAGCTGAACCAGGGTCCAGCCCACTCTCCACTGGCCAGCCTAGGGCTTTATGGGTCGATCCAAACATGATTTGGTCGAAGATAGAACAATGTTAATCGACCAATGTAAGTGGCACCTGGCCAGGGTTGCACGGTTCTTAATGGGCCGCCCATTGAGACAGACGGTCCCTTTCGGGCCGTGCAAACCTCAGGGGGTCCAAGTTGAGCCGTGACCCACAACACGATAATCCAAGCGATTCAATCACGTACACAGGTTCATGTCTTGGTGGTACAACCTACCCGGCATCCTAGTGGGAATATCAGGCTCGCGGGGGCTTACGGAGGTCCCGTAATGAAGGTCATAGTCCAACGGAAGGAATATCCGACGGAGGGTCCTAAACATTACAAGGAAATGAGGCTATCAATCAACGGAAACCAGTATAGCGGTCAGTCAATCCTACCGGAGTAGAACGACTGTCAAACAATCCTAATAGCATGAAATCATGTTTGAATTAACATATTCAAATAAATCAAGGCCACGATGAAAGAATAGTCAAACATTATGAAATATGTTCTCACAAATGTTCTTTTTTCTTATGGGTTGTTAACCTATCTGATGGGGACATCACCTCCCATGCCCACGTTTACCGTTCGTCTCCTCACCCCGGTTGCATCCGGCATGGTTTAGTCATTTAATTTTGAGTCCTATGTAATTTTATTTGAGTCATTTGATGTATTTTCCCTTTTATTTGAGTCATGTTCTTAGGTCTTGCATTTATTTTCCTAAGTTTGAGTGTCATTAGATTGTGTAATGTGCTATTGGGCCCAATTCTTCGGGCTTGGCCCATGAGCCCCCCCTACCCCTTCGGTTATTTGTTATTGAGTCTTTTGTAAGGGGATTTTGTAGAAATGTGGGTTTCCTATATATAGGACCACATTCCCCCCATTTCAACTTAATGAATCAATCAATGAAAAAACTGCCATTTGAGAGTCCAAAGTTTAGTTTAGTGGAGTGATTCCAACATTCTTTGGGTGAGAAACCCTAGGGGAGAGATTCCCCACCCTTCCCTCTCTTAATCCCTCTTTTTTTACTCCACTTTCTCTCTCCTCAACACCCAATTTCGAATTTTCTTCTCTCTCCTCCCTTCCCAACCACCTCAACCCCCACCTACCATCATTAAAGCCCTCCACTTCCCCATGGCCTCCATTACTCCACCCCCCTAGTCCCAAGAAGATCCCTCACCATTCCAACACCATCTTCCACATTCCAACACCACTTTCCCCATTCCAACACAATCAGCCCCTTCCCCACACAACCCCACAACTTCCAAGGCCATTTCAAATTTGAAATCCACCCTTCCCTCCACTCACTTGTGCCCCCCCTCACTTTCTCCTCTCACCCACCTTCCCAAATTCGTAGCTCCTCCTCCTACCACCTGTTAGACCCCCTTCCAGACCCCATTCTTCCCTTTCCCCACCTTAGAACACCCCCTCCTAGACCCCCTTACAGCCCGGGCTTTCCCCACACTCATCCACCCCCATTTACCCTCCCATATACCCCATTTCCCCCCATCATCATCAACCTACAGCTCTCAACTGAAGATCTACAGCAGACCAGTAACTTGCAGCGGCCACCACGACCTCCTCCGGATGAGTTTGAAGACCCAAGACCCATCGTCGGAAGCGCCTGCCAGTCGCCTTCGCAACCGAAGTGGTTTCATCTTCTTCTGATCTCCGAGTCGTCCAGGAGATCCATTCTCCCACATCTGCGCGGCTCTGCCTTGGCTGAGGACCTGAGCTAGATTAGAAGCTCTTCCACGACGAACCCCGAAGGAATCAGTCCTCAAGTTCTTCTTCAAAGTTCTTCATCGGCCTATCTAATTTCAGAATCAAGAAGCAGAAGCCCATTCAGCATCCGGGAACAGAAGTTACCAATTTTCTTCCACAGTCGCGCGGCTCTGCCTTCCCCAGTCTGCATCGACACCTCCTCACTCTTCTGGCTCCACAGATCGTCTCCGTTCTCTTCTGGCATCCCCGTTTCTTTTGCTGCAAATAGGACTCACCCACGGTTCTAACAGCGCTGACAGCATCAAATTTGGCGTTCGGTAGCGGCCAGGACAGCCTCTGCATCCTACTGTTTGTGACCTACCCTTGCTAGTCCGAGAAATAGAGGCCCTGTTCAAGCTCCTGCCCCGACCTGCAGCGACTCCAGAAGAATTTACAAACATTTTGAGGCATTCCCCTTCCTGTTACGAAGATTTTTCCGCCGGTCTCACCATCAGCAAAATTCTTGAGCAAGATCTACAACAGCAACACCGACCCTCTATCCTAGTTCGTAGACAGCAGGTAGATTTGGCGTCCACCCTTGTTCCTCGTTCTTTGCTTTAGTTTCCCCACCCCGCTTGGCCGGCTGAAGGCCCCTCCCTGCGTGGAGGTAGTATTGATGTAATATCATTAACCCCCATCCCAAGTTCCCCCTCCTGCGAGAGGTGTAGTGGTGTAATTTGTTTGGGCAGGTCAAGCGACACCGCCGAGGCGTGTGGGGATCCACTCGCCTCCCCACTCGCCCTCGTCTCCGACCGGGACCGGTTTCTTCAAACCGGTCGAGTAAGTGCTCAAACCTTCACTCCACTTAGTGCTTGTCTTTCAATATTAGTTCTAATTCCGCTGGTTATGCGAGTGAGAGCCCGATCCTCAAGCCCCATTGCCTTGAGTGATCACCGTGGGAAGAGTGCAACCGGTGCCTTCGGCACTTCGTCGGCCCCGTTGAATTGGGCTTCCAAATCCATTAGGAATCAAATCTTGGCCTTGCTAGCCCTCTACCAGCAAGGGCCCAACCCCTCAATCTCACCTTGGCATTGCCAAGTTACCCCGGGCTTGGGTGAGCGACGAGAGAGCGGCGGCCCAAATTGGCCCATTTACATTGCGATTGTGCTTGCTTGCATTAGGTCCGAGGTCGTGTCACATCAAGTGGTATCAGAGCAAGTTCTAGACTTGTCTCTACTAAGTCTTGTCCTAGGGCCATTGCATTTATCACTCGATCATCATGGCCACTTCCTACTTAGCCTACTCGTCTCGCTTGGACCCAATAGATGCCTTTGTGTTTGATGGATCCCACCCTAGTTTATATCTAGAATGGGAAAGCTCCATAGATCACCACTTTGGGAGGTTCACCCTGTCAGGGTCTATGCAAGTCAACTATGCCAAAAGTTTGCTATGGCGCCAAGCTAGGAATGAATGGCAAAACATTGTAGGCTTAAGGGAAGTTGGAAGGCAAGAGCCAATCGACTCTTGGGTTGAGATGAGAAATTAACTTAGGAAGATTTATGCCCATATGGACCCTCCTATCACCATAGAGGAAGCCCAAGCTCCCACCAATAAAGAAAAAGAGCCTCAATCTTCCCCCACCCCTCATGGTCCGGATCCTCAACGGCCATGCACCGTCACACATGGCACCCTCACCATAGATGAGTCCATACTCCAATAGCTCAAGCAATGTCCCACCCTCCCTAGCTCACCACCATTGGGATATAAATCCCAAATTGTTCCCACCCGACCTCCCCATGTCACTTATCAAAACTTCTACTATGTGGAAGACTTGGGAGACCTTGTGGATTGCCTACATTGGCAAGCCCACTTAACCGGCCTACTAGCCATGGGACCATTGGAGCCTAGCACCGTCAACTTTGTCCACCCATCTATCGGTTCCATCTCCTCCCTTTGCACAAGTGGGCATTATACTAGTGAGATCCTCCTATTTCTCCCCTTGGAGGAAGAACCCATCCCGGTCTACTCCCCACCCCTTGAGATCCCAAGTACCTTGAACGGTCAACCCACTAGAGATCTTGGACCAACTACTTGGGAGGAGGATGACTCACCACCTTGTAAGGACCTTGGGGACATAGAGTTTCTCACTCTAGGTAGCCCTTACCATGATCCTTTTGACCCATTCCAATGGGAGTACGGATATTCATGTGGCCCAACCACCTTATCCACCACCCACCTTCCCCTACTCCAACCCACCGTGATGGATCAAACCCACCCCTTCCTAGACTCGGGTTACACCTTGGGAGCCATGACCTTGGGCCACATATCCCTAGGTAATAAGGTTGTGCCCCACCCCATGATGACCACCTTCTTAGATCCATTCGATCCTTTCCAATGGGAGTCCAAAGATTGTCCCACACCTATACACATGGAAGTCACCTTTGGGAAAAGCATGCATATGTCTAGGTTTATCATACCCCTTGGCATGAACACTATGTCGGGTCCATTCATTCATATCACCCACATGTCAAGTAGAAAGTATGAGTGGTCCACATTCGGATGTCATGGTCCTCCTTCATTCATCATGGATCTTAAGCATGTCAAAAGCATCTACAGATGTCCGGACCCCCCCACATTCATCACCACTTTACATGATAGGTTCACCTACGGTTGCCCCGGTCCACCTAGGCCCACCAAAGTCTACATGACAACATTGCATGATAAGTCCACAAATGGTTGCACCGGCCCACCAAGGTTCATCATGGTCCATCTGGCATCATGGCAGGATAGGTCCATCTATCGTTGTCCAGGTCCACCCATAACCACTAAAAGGATAGCATTCACAAAATTACATGAAAACCTTTGCAAGTACATCAGCAAAAAGAATGAGGCTTATAAAAGGCTGGCCGACTCTCATCGGCATCACCAAGAATTCCAAGTGGGTGGCCTTGTGATGGTAAGGATGGAGAGGCTCTCCCCGGGAGCCAACTCTAAACTGAGGCCACGTGGGGCTGGTCCCTTCCAGGTCTTGAGGCGCATAGGTGCAAATGCCAACGAGTTAGATCTCCATGAGGAGTATGGAATAAGTCCCACATTCAATGTTGCCGACCTAGTGCCATATAAGGGACCCACGGTGGTATCTAGTGAGGAGATTGAGCCTACTTCTTCCCTTGAGAGAGCACCCACCCATGATGATAAACCACCAGCCAAGAGAGCCCAGCGTGAACAAATTGAACAAATATTGGATGAACAAGTCACTACCACTCGGAGCAAGGTATATGAGCGCTATCTCGGCAGGTGGATGGATCGGTCTCGTTCGGGAGACTTGAGGGCGGTACCACTTCTACACCCTCCAAGGAGGGAAGGACACTTACTCGACAGAGTCGAGTTCTCCGCACCCCGGGAGTATGATGGGGACATCACCTCCCATGCCCACGTTTACCGTTCGTCTCCTCACCCCGGTTGCATCCGGCATGGTTTAGTCATTTAATTTTGAGTCCTATGTAATTTTATTTGAGTCATTTGATGTATTTTCCCTTTTATTTGAGTCATGTTCCTAGGTCTTGCATTTATTTTCCTAAGTTTGAGTGTCATTAGATTGTGTAATGTGCTATTGGGCCCAATTCTTCGGGCTTGGCCCATGAGCCCCCCCTACCCCTTCGGTTATTTGTTATTGAGTCTTTTGTAAGGGACTTTTGTAGAAATGTGGGTTTCCTATATATAGGACCACATTCCCCCCATTTCAACTTAATGAATCAATCAATGAAAAAACTGCCATTTGAGAGTCCAAAGCTTAGTTTAGTGGAGTGATTCCAACATTCTTTGGGTGAGAAACCCTAGGGGAGAGATTCCTCACCCTTCCCTCTCTTAATCCCTCTTTTTTTACTCCACTTTCTCTCTCCTCAACACCCAATTTCGAATTTTCTTCTCTCTCCTCCCTTCCCAACCACCTCAACCCCCACCTACCATCATTAAAGCCCTCCACTTCCCCATGGCCTCCATTACTCCACCCCCCTAGTCCCAAGAAGATCCCTCACCATTCCAACACCATCTTCCACATTCCAACACCACCTTCCCCATTCCAACACAATCAGCCCCTTCCCCACACAACCCCACAACTTCCAAGGCCATTTCAAATTTGAAATCCACCCTTCCCTCCACTCACTTGTGCCCCCCCCCCTCACTTTCTCCTCTCACCCACCTTCCCAAATTTGTAGCTCCTCCTCCTACCACCTGTTAGACCCCCTTCCAGACCCCATTCTTCCCTTTCCCCACCTTAGAACACCCCCTCCTAGACCCCCTCACAGCCCGGGCTTTCCCCACACTCATCCACCCCCATTTCCCCTCCCATATACCCCATTTCCCCCCATCATCATCAACCTACAGCTCTCAACTGAAGATCTACAGCAGACCAGTAACTTGCAGCGGCCACCACGACCTCCTCCGGATGAGTTTGAAGACCCAAGACCCATCATCGGAAGCGTCTGCCAGTCGCCTTCGCAACCGAGGTGGTTTCGTCTTCTTCTGATCTCCGAGTCGTCCAGGAGGTCCATTCTCCCACAGCTGCGTGGCTCTGCCTTGGCTGAGGACCTAAGCCAGATTAGAAGCTCTTCCACGACGAACCCCGAAAGAATCAGTCCTCAAGTTCTTCTTCAAAGTTCTTCATCGGCATGTCTACTTTCAGAATCAAGAAGCGGAAGCCCATTCAGCATCTAGGAACAGAAGTTACCAATTTTCTTCCACGGTCGCGCGGCTCTGCCTTCCCCAGTCTGCATCGACACCTCCTCACTCTTCTGGCTCCACAGATCGTCTCTGTTCTCTTCTGGCATCCCCGTTTCTTTTGCTGCAAAGAGGACTCACCCACGGTTCTAACAGCGCTGACAACATCAAATTTGGAGTTCGGTAGCGGCCAGGACACCCTCTGCATCCTACTATTTGTGACCTGCCCCTGCTAGTCCGAGAAATAGAGGCCCTGTTCAAGCTCCTGCCCCAACCTGCAACAACTCCAGAAGAATTTACAAAAATTTTGAGGCATTCCCCTTCCTGTTGCGAAGATTTTGCCGCCGGTCTCACCATCAGCGAAATTCCTGAGCAAGATCTACAATAGCAACACCGACCCTCTGTCCTGGTTCGCAGACAGCAGGCAGATTTGGCGTCCACCCTTGTTCCTCGTTCTTTGCTTTGGTTTCCCCACCCCGCTTGGCCGGCTGAAGGCCGCACCCTGCGTGGAGGTAGTATTGATGTAATATCATTAACCCCCACCCCAAGTTCCCCCTCCTGCGAGAGGTGTAGTGGTGTAATTTGTTTGGGCAGGTCAAGCGACACCGCCGCGGCGTGTGGGGATCCACTCGCCTCCCCGCTCGCCCTCGTCTCCGACCGGGACCGGTTTCTTCAAACCGGTCGAGTAAGTGCTCAAACCTTCACTCCACTTAGTGCTTGTCTTTCAATATTAGTTCTAATTCCGCTGGTTATGCGAGTGAGAGCCCGATCCTCAAGCCCCATTGCCTTGAGTGATCACCGTGGGAAGAGTGCAACCGGTGCCTTCGGCACTTCGTCGGCCCCGTTGAATTGGGCTTCCAAATCCATTGGGAATCAAATCTTGGCCTTGCTAGCCCTCTACCAGAAAGGGCCCAACCCCTCAACCTCACCTTGGCATTGCCAAGTTACCCCGGGCTTGGGTGAGCGACGAGAGAGCGGCGGCCCAAATTGGCCCATTTAGATTGCGATTGTGCTTGCTTGCATTAGGTCCGAGGTCATGTCACATCACTATCATTAGCCATAAATCTACTAAGTTAAATAATACTAAAAGGGTAAACAAGCTGTTCTGTTGAAATGGCCGGCCCAGTAAGAGCCGCTTACAGGCCTCGGCGGTCGCACGACAGGTCGTTCACCCCTTTTCAGGTCCGAAGGCCTGCTAGGGTGAGCGGTCCGTAGTATGCCGCTGGGGTCAGAGAACGGTGTTGGGCTGGCCGCTTAATGATAGGGTGGTTAGGGTTATGCCTCGCAAACTATGAAACTGATCAAAAGTATAAGATTTGGACGGTCAGGAACTACCCGCCTGCTCTAGATGGGCGGTCTATCGTGCAGCCGTGCAAATCATATCAATCCGCCACCCCTTTGCCTTGCCCGTCACCGGCGGGGTTGGCTAGGGTTGCGAACAAAAGTTAAATTTGCACAATATAACACATGAAAATTAGGGCTTTTATAGTCAAAAGAACGAGCACAAAAAGTTATATAAGATGGCATAATCAATTTAATGTTTAGTGCCCGTAATCCCTACTTTAATTGAGATGGAACATAGTTAACCCTAGTTCTAGCATGCTTCCACTAAAACTTGAAATCCTAGCAGGATACTAGAAGAAATTTGGGGCTTTCTAGATCAATGGAAAGAAGGCAGAACAATGCTTCTATTGATATATAATAGTTAGGGTTTGGCTTGCTATCACCTACCTTAATCGAAGGATGAAGGGAGAAGAGGGCTGCCGTCGCGCTAAGAACACACCGCCGGTAAACGCCAGAATTCTCTCTCGATCGAGCTCCTCTCCGGCCGCCACAGCAACTAAATGATTCTAGGGTTGCTAAGGGGCATTTTTATAGGTTCAATTAGGTCTGGGGAGTCCTAGTCGCAAAGATAGAGTCCTAGCGTCGCGGACGTGCAAGATTCGTGCGAGACCGAGTCAATCCACTACTCCACCGCCAAATACTCCTCCTAGGGTTAGGGTTTCGAACATTAAGCAGAGGGAAAATGAAGAGTTAATCCTAGCCTTTCATTTGCATCCGGTTTTAGCTTAAACGATCGGGTATTGGGCTCGAATTTTGTGTTTTAAGGTCTGATTAGGCTAAGTGTGGTTTTGGGCCTTAATCTGTTAATTCAACTTGGTTACAATTTTTTTTTGGGCTGGTCATAGAAGACAATTTTTCTAAACGCTTGATCCACTATAAGATTATAATTTTTCCAGATTTTTATAAAATAGTCGAATTTTGACTTATCTTATTTCTTAAAGAATTTCTTATTAATTTTCTCGAAATTTTTATTCTTTAATAAATGAGGGTGCTACATGACTTGTTCGCTCTACTCATGGAGCGCATGGACAGGTCCGACCAAACTCGTAGGGAGCATATGGAGAGGTCCGACCAAACTCGTAGGGAGCATACCGACCGCTTGGTGGGTTGTTTCAAGGCCATGGAGGACCGTGCCGAGGCTTTCGGCCGATCTGTCCAAGGACTGGTTGGAAAGTTAGAGAGTGTGGGAAGAATCCCCCGCCAGGACCTCCCCAGAGCTGTTCCGGCCCCTCAGGCGCCTGCTGCCCAGCCCGCCCCTCTGGCCACCCATAGCCAGCCCGCCTCTCTGGCAACCCATAGCCAGCCCGCTCATGTGGCCACCTATAGTGGGAGTAGCCACTTCCCCGACCAGTGTCCTTCACATTCCCCTACCTTAGAGGACACACACTCGGAGGATACCCCAACCGGACTTAATCTAGTGAGTTACGAGGCTGACCAAGAGTTGGCCGAGGAGTACCTCGCTGAGGTTGTGGGGCTAAAGAGCGATCCCAAAGAGTGCCTAGTGGGCCAGGGTGAGGCGTCGCCCAACGACCCCATCTTGTTAGTCACCCCAACCCCACCGATCGTCCCAGAGCTGTCTGTCCCACCCACCTTGTCCTCGGTGGATGTGCCATCTGCCGACCCCATGCAGCAAGTCATCCCACTGTTACCCGCCTCTCCTACAGTTGCGTTACCGCTAGTGACTATCGTACCACTACCGACACCCTATGTTGATGTGGTATGGTTTGATTTCTGCCACACATACGAGAGCCAAAGCCCAGACTTCCCACTTTCCATGCTCCACACCAAATGTCCGGATTACCTTCCCATCCCCCAACTCCTTGTCCTCACGCATTTCTGTACCCGAGGATGAGTCTTCTCCAACTGAAGATGGTTGATGAGAGTTGAAACTGGCGACATTAAGTTGTGGGTCAGTCTATCTTTACACCTAGTGTATGCACACAGTGTCCAACATGTTTACCCGGGCTTCCTTAGAACGTCCGGTGTGCTTATCGTCAGTCCTAGGAAGTCGTTTGGTTTTGTCTCTTCCGTCTGTCCGTGTCCCAAGCATCCATGCGTCTTCTTTAGTATGTCCCGTGTGTTTGGCGTCAGTCATAGTATAACTATGAGTGTCTAGGTTGGCCTAGGGGCATGTGTGAGTTTTATTGCCGTACAGTCTGTGAGAGTCTGCATACGAGTCGGTCTAATGCAAGCTCGCAAGTGTTCGTCCCTTTCGAGTGTGAGGCAAGTCGGATCTAATGCGTACGTTGTAGACTTGTTAGAATTTGGGATCAGCTCTACCACAATGTCTCAGATCCAGTCACATCAAGGGACCCAGCGGTGATTCCTAGTGAGACTTTGAGCCGTCTCCCCCCTTTAAGAGTGACCCCACCTCGGAGTGTCCACCACTAGCCTCATTCCCATAGCAGCATGTGCATATCGAATATATACGGGATGAGCAGGTGACGATTACTTGGAGTGGAGCGTACTCCGCGCTACCTGGTATGGTGACAGATCCGTAGGAGTCACACGAGCAGCCACACCCCTTACTCGACGGGGTCGAGTTCTTCCCACCCGGGGAGAATTGATGGGAATCAACACCGAGCACTAATATTTTATTTTTACATTTGTATCCTTTTGTTTGCATTTATATCCTTGGGTTAATTGGGTTGCAAATATATGGCAAGTATAAGCCAATGGGTTACTTAGGCTAAGTCAATGCGTTTCTTTGCAAAAAGGCCGCGTAGGCCCGGTGGGACCCCCACCTCTTTTCCCATTGGTCCACCTAGGCTCTAGTGCCCATGTGGGGCTTGTCCTTGGTCAACCTTGGACTTGGACCAAGGAGAGGAGGGAAGAATTCAAACTCTCTCCCCTTTTTTCAAAGGAGTTCTTTAATCCATATTGTAATTTTTTTATTAATAGTCATTTGACCACATGGGAGAATAATACTCCTATCCCCTAAGTGCCCCCCCTAACCCTAGATCTTGGGGTAGTTTAGGTCTTTTGTCTATTTCTATATAAACTTGTATTTCCACATTTCATAATAATTAATGACAAGAAAATCAAAAAATTGCTTGGAGCCTTGGGCGCCCCTCTCTCCTCTCTCCCCCTTGCAGCAGAGATTGCTGCCAATTCTTGGGTGTGAAGCCCTAAATATTGGAGTGAATCTAATCTCTACCTCTTCCCTGGAGTGTGAAGCTCCGCCACTGCCGCCGCCGCCACCATCGGAGTCGCCAACGAGCAGCCACAAGCCACCCTCCACCCTGCTATCCTGAACCACAAAGTCTAGAACAATAGCCTAAAGAACAGGTTGGTGCCCCCCATCCACAACTCTGATCAAGCTGAGATTTTAAGGGGTTGTTTCCCCTTCGTGTTAGCTTTCCACCAATATAGATTTTGTTCCATTCTGATCCCGTTTGCCCCTCCTCCCAGGTCGATCTTCCTACCCCTTGCAATCTGCCTAGTTGCAGATCTGCAGGATAGAGTCATGTTCTTCTATTTTTCCCGTCCCTCAAAACACCTTTGAAAATTCCCAAAATAATTGTGTACGTCCCCCACATAGTCCTCTTACACCCATAAATTCCACAAGCCCTAAATCCACCGCCAACCCATCAGTCAAAAATCATCTTCAGACAGCTCCCCTCCTATTCTATTGGATCTGGATTTCGAGCCAGAAAAGAGTCTGTGCCACAGTCATTTTTATTTTCAATCCTTTTAATATATGGACCTGAAATCAAAACATGTCGTATATTTTTGAGTCCTCTTTCCAATGGTGCCAACCGCGTCTCGATCCGACATCGGATCTAGGCGTACCGGCCGTTCTCGTGGGAGCGCGCGTTTCTGCTCCGAGGCAGGCCTGCAAAAAGGGGTCATCGGATAATTCTAGAAAAAATACGTCGGGGTAGCTTCAGCGACCGCCACTCCCTAGGGTTGACCAGGGACCCTCTACCTTCATCCCGGTGAACCGCCACCGTCAGAAGCTTACCAGAGGTCATCGTTTCTTTGGAGGCCATTGTCCGTTGTCCTGCTAGCCAGCAACTCGTAGAACCGGAGCCACTGCCCACTGCCGCCCGGAACCCGCCGCCTTGCTGCCCGTCAACCCAAATTTGGTGCTCCCGGCATTTTGTGTAGCCCTTTACCTCCTTGCGTGGAGTGGGCAATAAATTTCACTTCTGTAATATTTGGTTAATTACTGTACCGGGAGTACGAAGCTTGGCCGGGAATGCCTTCCCCACGCCCGAAGCGTGGAGGTACATTTTCGCTCCTTCGTTGATGCATTTGCTTATCTCGTATATTTTTTGAATGCCGTTGCATGAACGATTGTTAGGATATTAGCTTCTTCAAATTTCAATCACCACTGCGAGAGAGAGCAAGACCGTCCCGTGACCCGATCCAGGCACGAAAGTGAGAGTTGACCACCCTAGCTCTTTGCCGGTTTCTCAACCGCGCACATCTGCACGCTTCCCTCGCCAGGGACGATCGCGAGTTTGTCTAGAGTTTGAGGTTTACATCCGAATTGGTCTCGAGTCGCATCCCATTCCACATCACCCTGAGCCTGCCGGTCACCATCGGCACCCCTCCCAAAATCGTTACCATTATGGTTGACTTCATCATGATCAAGGGGATGTCGGCCTATAATGCCATCTTCGGCCGAGGTATCCTCAACCGGACAAAGGCAGTGCCATCCACCCATTACCAAAAAATGAAGTTTCCCACTAAACACAGTATCGGGGAGGTCCGAGGTAACCAGGCAATGGCTCAGAGGTGCTACATAATCTCGGTCAAAGCCATAAGGCCAGAGGGAAAAAAGAAAAAGGGGGAGGGAGTCGAGGATGAACCAACTACATCCGAGCCTGGTGGTGAATTGTTGACGGTCTTCCTCAAAGACGACCCGGCCCTGGGAGTAAAAATTGGAGCTGATTTATCACCTGATGAACAAAAGCAATACAAAGATGTTCTTTCGGAGTATATCCAAGTCTTTGCATGGTCTGATGAGCATCTTCCTAGGATCCCTGGGGAGATGGTGGTACACAACCTCAACCTTGACCCATTAGTGAAACCCGTCCAGCAACGCAGAAGAAAGCATGCCCTTAAGAAGAAGACGATCATCAAAGAGCAAATTCTTAAGGGGAGAAAAACTGGCCTATTTCGATCGGTCCTTTACCGGACATGGCTCGCCAATGTCATCTTAGTGCCAAAGGCTTCGGGCAAACGATGAATGTGCGTGGACTTCACCGACCTCAACAAAGCCACTCCGAAAGACTACTACCCATTGTCGAGCATCGACCATCTAGTCGACTCGACCTCCGGTAACGAGTTGCCCAGCTTCCTGGATGCATACTCCGACTACCATCAGATCCGAATGGATCCTGAAAACATCGAGAAGATAGCCTTCATCACCGACTTCGGCGTATACTGCTACACCTGAATGCCTTTCGGGTTGAAAAATGCCGGGGCAACATATCAAAGGCTGATGAACCACATTTTCAAAGGACAAATCGGTCAGAACGTCGAAGCATACATCGACGACATGCTCGTCAAGACACCCAAGGCTGAAGACCACTTCACCGACCTAGTGGAAACTTTCAACACACTCTTGAGGTACGACATGAAGCTCAACCCAGCTAAATGTGCCTTTGGAGTTTGATCCGGAAAGTTCCTGGGCTTTCTAGTCACTCAGCGTGAGATCGAGGCCAACCCCGACAAAGTCCAAGCTATTCTGAATATGCAGCCACCCGCTTGCGTCAAAGACGTCCAACGCTTGACTTGGTGGATTGCTGCGCTCCACCGTTTCTTATCCCGAGCGGCCGAACGATGCCTGCCCTTTTTCAAGCTATTGAAAGGGCCCAAATTGGCATCTGCTACGTTCGCTTGGGACGAGGAATGTCAGAAAGCTTTTGCAGAACTGAAGGAGTTTTTGGCTTCGCCCCCGGTGCTATCGAAGTCGGTCCCGGGTGAAACACTACACCTTTACATCTCGTCGCCCCCTTCTACGGTGAGCTCGGTCCTAGTTCGAGATGACGCAAGAGTGTAAAGACCAGGATATTACACCATTAAGGTGCTCGGCAAGGCCGAATGATGGTATCCCACAACCGAGAAACTTGTGCTAGCGTTGGTAACCTCGGCCAAGAGCCTCTGGCCCTACTTCTAAGGACACTCGATCGTCGTGCTGACCAATGAGCCTTTGAAGAGGATCCTCGCTCACCCTGAAGCTTCAGGTCGCCTCGTCAAGTGGGCTATAATGCTCGGGGCCTACGACATCTCCTACCGTTCCCGCTCGGCCATCAAGGGACAGGCACTCGCAGATTTCATCGTAGAGAGTACTACCCTGACCGAGGAAGTTCATCCGCCGACACCCGGGCCCACCTGGGATCTTTTCGTCGATGGATCCTCCAACTCTGCTGGCAGCTGTGCCGGTGTTCTTCTCCGATCCCCGGAAGGAGCAGAACTGCAATACGCCTTGAAGTTCAACTTCCCGGCATCCAACAATGTCTCCGAGTATGAGGCTCTCATCTCGAGAGCCAGGATGCCGCGATGACTGGGGGCTGAACGAGTCAGAATCCACACTGACTCCCAATTGGTCGCCAGCTAGGTCAATAGTGACTACGAAGCTCGGGAAGCACCGATGGTAAAATACCTCCAACTGGTAAGAGGAACAGCCCCATTATTCGAGAGCTTTCAAGTTATCTGGATCACTCCAGAGGAAAACTCCTGAGCGGACGCCCTATCTTGATTGGCCTCCTCTGTTGCCCCAGAAGGTACACAATCGATTTTCCTCGAAGAGCTAGAACGACCAAGCATAGAAGCGGAGCTCATGACCGTTGACCGGGCATTATCAAGCCACTGGCAGACCCCCTATATATCCTGGCTCCGAGATTAACGAGAGCCCTCTAACCCTCGAGACGCTCGAAGACTGAAGTATCAAGCTCGGTGCTTCGTCATCTTGGACGATGCTTTGTACCGAAGGTCTTTTTTTGGTCCCCTCCTCAAGTGCCTCGATATCGAGGAAGCCGGCCGAGCAATTTAAGAGGTCCACGAAGGCGTCTGCGGCGCACATCAAGGAGGGAGAGCGCTCGCCAGGATCTTGTTGCAGCAAGGCTACTGGTGGCCCACTCTCCAACATGACTGCTCAACCTACGTACAATGGTGCGACCGATGCCAACGTTTCGACCATCTGGTCCATCAACCTGCCTCGGAGCTTGTCACCCTTACTGAGCCATAACCTTTCGCTCGGTGGGGGATCGACATCCTGGGGCCTTTTCCCATGGCCCGAGCCCAGAAGAAGTTCATCATCGTCACCATCAATTATTTTACGAAATGGATTGAAGCCGAAGCCACGGCTAGGATTACCGAGTCGGCCGTGTGAAGTTTCGTGCAGAAATCGATCATCTGTCGCTTTGGCATCCCCCGAGTGATAGTGAGCGATAATGGTCGGCAATTTGATTCCCATTACTTCAGGAACAAATGTGCCGACCTTCATATTCGCAACCATTTCACTTCGGTAGCCCACCCGCAGGCTAACGGACTAGTCGAAAATGCCAACAAAACTATACTAAAAGGCATTAAGGCCAGGCTCAGTAAGGCCAAGGGTAACTGGGTCGAGGAATTGCCGAGCGTACTATGGTCGCACCGAACTACTCTAAGAATCACCACCGGTGAGACTCCTTTTCAGTTGGTGTACGGCACGGACGCCGTGATTCCTTTGGAGGTCGGTAGCCCATCTCTCCGAGTCATCAACTTCTCGCCCGAGAAAAATAGGCAAAAAATTGCTAGAAAACCTCGATATGGCAAGCGAGATAAGAGAGATCAGCGGCACCTTACTTGATATTACAACGCCAGAGTCTGAGACAGACTTTTCCATCCAGGAGACTTTGTCTTAAGGAAAGTCGAAGCCTCTCGACCACTAGAGGCGGCGGGGAAGCTGGCCCCTAATTGGGAAGGTCCCTACCGAGTAGTCGAGACGCTTGGGAAGGGGGCATATCGATTGTCTACCATGGAAGGAATGCCTATCCCTCGGACGTGGAATGCAACAATATTACGAAAGTTCTACTTTTGAGCTTTTCACAGACATGTAAGCAATAAATGGCAATAATGTTTCTTTCATTAATGTATCTTCATACATCAGATAGGCCCCAACCAATACAGCACATATCAAAAGCAAAAATATTACATCCACTGATACTACAACATGAGCTGATGACTCGATGCGGACATGGCTAGCACCCTCAGGCTGAGCCACTGACTCTACCCAGTGTAGAAACTGGCTCGGATAACGGGGCAGCATACCTCGTTCGCTCAAGAAACTCAGAAACAAAAAAGAAGAGAGGTATCAGAGGAATAAAAGGTAGGAAAAGAAGAGAAGGTCGCCTCTGTCAACTCTTTGGAAGGAGGACGGAATCGGAACAGAAAGCAAGCACCCTCAAGTGGTGTGAGCAAGGATGAAGGCATCCTCCAAAGAGTGAAAGAAGAGGGAAGAAGTTGGTTGAAGAGCAGAAGAGGGAAAAAAGGATGGCGGGGATGGAAGAGGATGGAGAAGCGGGCTGAGGTGAGGAAGGAGCAGGGCCAGGCCACTGTGCCGAACGCCCTATTTCCTCGAACCTCCCTCCACTT
Organism: Amorphophallus konjac; assembly: GCA_022559845.1. Lineage (NCBI taxonomy): Eukaryota > Viridiplantae > Streptophyta > Magnoliopsida > Alismatales > Araceae > Amorphophallus > Amorphophallus konjac. The sequence goes on along the minus strand of CM040122.1, from coordinate 158,021,983 downwards.
CCACCTTCCTCCTAAGATGATGGCGGCGGTCCAGCAGTCGAGAACATGCGTGCTATTATGCGCTGTCCCTTCTTGCACGTCGCCCGCCCATCACTGTTCCTTCTTCCACGCCAAAGTAGCACGAGCACCTGTGGCGGCCGCCATGATTTTCATCTTCCGCATCGCCTTCCATGTTTTACTGATAACTTCCTAGCACGGAGACAGGCACTTCGCGAGAAAGGAGAAAGAGGAAGAACTGCAATAAAAGCCTTAAGCGTTGAAGAGGAGTGGAGGCACCCTCCGAGACCTTTCTTATAGGCCGGCAGGGGGAACGCTTGCCTTAAATGATCCTCTGCTCGAAAAAATACGAAAGGCGACAACCCTTCCCCAAGGGGCAGTCGCTCTCCCTCCAATGACCTCTCCCATGGGACGCGCGAAATAGCAAGTCATTCAAGGCATGGAAAGTCGGAAAGGCGCCAGTACTGCGATAGTCGCCACACGCGAGATATCTGCAAATAAAAGCCCCACCTTTTTAGCAACTGCAGATACGGTGGTCAAATCGCGCCAAAGGCGGTAAAAAATAGTCAACTCTATATTAAATACTACTGCCATTACATATCACAAGGGCCAACCTTGCACAAAAAAAAGAGAAGAAAGGGGACAATTCCTCCTAGTCTATGGAAATAGGGGGACTCCGAGATCCCCACGGCCTTTCTTGAGGTTTGATAGTTGGAGGATCCTCAGCGCCAAGGGATCTGCCCCCGGTACACTCGGTGATGGCCGGTCCAGACACTGACCCCACTTGTGTGGGAACTGTCCTGACCACGTGCCCTCTAGAGGTGACCGGAGTTGGTGATCCCTCTACCGAGCTGCAGGCATCCCCACTACCTCCTTCGCTCAACGTCGAAGAGGGAGAATCCGTGGTATCCGTGCCCGAGTCGTAGCATTGCCCGGAGGGAAAGATAAGCTCGTCAGACACCTACTGTTGGGCCTCAACAACCGCTCGATGGTAACCTTGGGAAAATCCCTTCTGCAGCCCCCGACGGTAGCCTGGCTCATAATACAAGAAGGCGGCCTCCTCGAGAGTTGCGCGATAGCCCTCTGAACTTCTGTATCGTTCGATGGCCCGCGCCTCGGCTCGCTCAACCTTCTTGTCAAGCTCGGTTATTCTCTGCTCGACCTCAAGCAACTTCCTCTCGGTCTCGGATAGCTTCGCCTCAACCTTAGTCTGTGCGACCTCGGCTTCCTCCCGCACTTGCTCAGCCCCCAAACATGGTTGCTAAGCTCCTCCCGCTCGGCCCTCCACTGCTCGGAGCGCTCGACCTGAGACTGACGCTCCTCTTCTAGGAGCTCACCCTTTAGGTCATCCATATAACGAGCCTGGGCCAGCTAGTCAACCAGCATCCGAGCCTCCTCTTGGCTCGACCAGAGCTAAGCCTGGAACGAGGTGGCCTCCCGCCGAGAGACTTCAAGATCGGAAGTCAATTGACTGATCTTCCGGTTAGACTCAGCACGAACCCGAGAAAGGGACCTCTCTTCACTGTCCCACCGAGCAAAGAAATTGGTTATCTCGGCCCCCAGCTGGGCCATGATCAGACCACCCTCCATGACCCTCTCAAAGAGCAAAGATGGGGGATCGCGTCTGATTTCTTCTCGATTCAACGAAAGCACCAAGGATTGGCACCGTTGATATAGAGAAGCCCGGATGATAGGTGCACCCACCGAAGGAGGAGGAATCCTCTCTGGAGGAGCTGGGACCGAAACATCTCCCCCGAGCGTCCCCACTTTTGGGACAACAACGCTCGGCACGGACTGGGATGTTGCCTCATCCCGCGCCCCACCAACTTTGGTCGAGAATTCAGAGACCGCCACCTCGATCTGTGGTCTATCAGGCTCGGTAATACCTCCCCCAACAGCGGCAGCCGCCTCTGGCTCGACGGGCAGGAGATCTTGGCAGGGGACTTCCTCGGCTGGACGCTCCTCGACCGAGCGGGCGCGCCCCTCGGTCAGGCGAGCATGCTCCTCGGCCGGATGGGAGACCCCCGCCTTCCTCAACGGCTTCTTCTCAGCGGTTCGAGCCTTGAGCATCCGCTCCCCTGGATCCTTGCACTTGGCCCTACGACGCACGGAGGCATCTCCCCGAGTAATCTACTTGCCCCGGTCTCACGCGCAGGAAGGGTCCCCGGTAGATTAGGGTTCACTCGGAGCTGGCGTCTCCTCCAGGCCGACGATCTCTTGCTCCGACGGTTGTTCCCCCTCGTCATTCGTCCGCCTAGAGTCTGAGCAGCGAAAGTCAGCACATCAGAAGAGAGCCTACCTGCTCGACCCGGAAGTGGTGACGTGGGACCCTAAGGTTCTTACCATGAGACGACAACACACGGGAGGGATATTCCTCGATATTGACCGCGGTCATCAACTCGGCGGTTGACCGGTGATTCTCTTGAAGAACCCTAATCTCCTCCTCCAGTTCCGAAGGAACCGTTGCCTGCTTTAGGGGGGTAGACGGGTGGAAATTAACCGCCGTCGGGAAATCCCAGGGGGCGTCCTCCACAGACAAACCCACCCCAAAAAAATTGGTTCTTCCACCCCTTGTGAGAAGAATCTTTGGCGGAAAGGGACACGCAGCTCCTTCCCCTCCTCGCCTGAAGATAGAAGAAGCGTGTGGGTTTGCTCCTTCAACTCAAAGAAAGATTTGAAAAGCTCTAAAGAAGTGCGGAGCCCGCACGAGCGGCAGAGAAAGATGAAAGAAAAGATGAAGTATACGAGTTGGAGACCAACTGGATAGGAGCCAGTCGGTAAAATTGAAGTAGTCACACAAAAAAATGGTGAAGAGGGTGGCAGAACCCACTCTTCCAAGCCAAAAGGAAAGTATAGAAGAGGCCCGGACTATATTACAAGCTGGATTCATGAGGCTGCGGCGGAGGGAAGAAATACTTTCACGAAAACCCATATCGCTTCTCCATCCTCTCTACTTCGGCCTCGCCTAGCTCACTGCGCATAGGATGCTCAAGCTGCGGCACCAAACTTCCCGTGCCAGGCCCAGCTTCGCGCATCTCAGACGAAGGATGTTGCTCCGCCATGGAAGAAAGAGAGGAACTGGAAGAAGAGGGAAAAAGCGCCGAGTCGGACGATTCAGGAGGAGGTGGAAGCTGGCGAATCACCATTGTCTTAATCTCTGCTAGCTCCGCGAAGGCCTCTGCAAGACGCTGCTCTTCCCGATCTCTCTCGTGACGCATGGGCCCTTCCCAAATACTGATGCGGTGGAAAAAGAAAACCCTAAACGAAGGTGGTTTGGGACGCAAGCATGCGTAATATTTATCTCCCCATGAACTTAGCGGGAAATGGTGCGACGTTCTGAAACCTAAGGAGGGGGTTCCTCGCATCGACTCAAAAGAGTCATCATTACAGACAAACTCCCAAGACAGCCACATTAAGTGGCCCCTGTCGGAGACAATTCCCCACCCAAACCAAGCCATAAATGTCATCCCCATAACTACTACTCATCTGAGCCCAATCTTGGCTCGGGAGTAGGAGGGGGACAAGTGAAGAGGGGGAAAATCAACCATCCAAGAGCACGGCCCAACTAGGTCCAATTCGACCAAACCAGGCCCAGTTCCCCAAAGTGACAGCCCCATTTTAGGCCCACTAACTTCAAGCCAAAAAACCCGCTCGGAGCAGCACTTCCTAGGCGGCCCGCAGGTCTGGAAGTCCGAGTGACAGACTAGTCGGGAGATCCCTTGCTGGAACCCGATATGGCCTACCCAAGCTATACATTCATCGCTCCGGGCAAAATCCTGAGTGAACGCCTCTGGCTCGGACCGACTGTCGGAAGCTCATCCTAGCGTCCCTTACGCATCCAGCAGGAGCAGGGAACTCCAAAGGATAGGGGAGGGGAAAAGTCCATACGCCATAATGAGCCTACTATAAGGACGTAACCCCCCGAAGTCCCCTTAGCTCCCTGGATTATTACGTTAAACGTATTGGTATATAAACTTCAGGGAGACCCCCTAAGAAGGTAAGGCAATGGTCCTGAGAGAAAACCACCACACTTCTTGGTGGAGAATAATCTCACGCCCCCTCTCTCCTACCCTCTATCTTTACCTTCATGCTCTATCGCACTTGCTGACTTAAGCATCGGAGGGTTTTCCCCAGGGAATCCTTCCTGGGCATCTCTGATTCATTTCCTACCTTGCAATTCATATAGATGTGGTGACCGTGATCAAAAGATTCCTCCCGGATCTCACGGCTCAGGATCATCGCGAGATTACGCCTCTTTAGAACCATCAAAAATCGATGGAGAATCCATGAGTATAAATATAGGGAAAAAGAAAAATAGTGACAAGCGCACAATGATCATTTCCTTGTAGATCGTAAGATCTAATAATGTTAGAGTCCCACTCTGATACCAACTATTAGGTGCGCAGTAGGATCTAGAGGGAGGTGAATAGATTCTTTAGTGAAACTTATCCCCGATTAAAAAATCAGTCCCAATTAAAAGCAAGCAACCAAAAACCTAGATCCAATCATATCTTAGAACACTATTATAACCTTGTAGACAAACAACTACTCTCTGTAGTATCAGATATCAAACCAGGTACACAAGATGCAAATTGAAAGACCCAACCAAAACACTTAGAGAAGATCTGAAATAGAATAATCTGAAAGATTGCTGTTCAACAGAACCGATCTGAGCAAACTGGTTCTCATAGAGCCAAGATTGAATATATTGCAGATATAAAAGATATAGCTATAAAGAATTAAGACTGAACCAGATATGCAACAAGCAATCAAGTATTTCAAACCTTCAGTTACAGGTACTGGTACTTTGGCGGAGGTTAGAGTCCAAGAACTCTCCTCATGCAAAGTGTGCTAAGCACACCTTTTGATATACAAGAAGAAGACTAACAGAACTGAGATGATCATATACCTGTGCAAAAGATAACAATGTCTCACTGAATTCTGTCAAGCATACAACTCACAAAATAACATGTGAATGGAGGTAGATGACAAGGAGCAACCACACAAGGCAAACCACAGGACAATGAATTTTTAGGTGGTTCGGTATACACCCAGCAGACTTACATCTGATAGGATCTAGCAAAGGTGCGCGAAGGATTCAGAGGGGGGGGTGAATGAATCCCTCTATTAAAACCTTGACCTAATAAAAATTTAATTAATCCAAACACAAAGGCCTGATTAAGGCAAATCATAGACTCGAATGACTGATGTGCACCAGTAAACCTTGATAGCCAAACGAATCTAATTGAGCCTAGTCATGCATCTAACGATTCACAAGAGACAAGCAGACCACAAAGAACACAAGGAATTTTTAGATGGTTTGGTCTGCTGCCTGCAGACCTACGTCCATCCCTCACTCAAATCCGAGTGAGGCTTCTCGCTGCCTTACAGCTTGAAACCGCTGCGCAATACAGCTTGCGTCTGCTGAGCCTCACAGCTTACTTACAAACGGCTGAGCAACACAACTTGCTATCCAGAGGATCCCTCCTCTGACCGCTGAGGATTACAGCTTAACCTCCGCTGCCACACAGCTTGAACAAAAGATCAAAATGAAATGAGAACGATGAAAGACAGCGACTGAAAGTTGACAATAAAATTCGATGAAAATCGCTCACGCAGGAGCAAACTGGACTGGATTTGATCCAAGTACCAGTGGACAGACTATCAGTGATTCTTCTCACGATCTCACTCTTTCTCTATCTCTTTCTCCTTTTCTTCTACTCTCTGAATTGGGCTGGTTGTTGGTCTTTTTTTCCCTCGATCCTCAACCTCGTATACTCCTAGTTCTCTCTGATTGTTCTTCACTTCAGACTTCAGAAAAGATTTTTATATTTTTCTTCTATCTCGGAATCCCGTGCTCACACACTGGGCGTGTGGAGGGAGAACTCTCGCTCAAATGCTTCCTGGAGGCTCTCAGCTACGTGTCACCATCTGAGCGTTGTAGCCTTCCACGTGGCAGTCTTTTGGAGGACGATGCATCTTGGATCGCGTGCCCCTCCTTGGAGATTGGGATCACTCGATCTTGGTTCTCCGGAGAGAAACCCTGTCAGAAGAACAATGGTCATTTAGTCAAACACTTAGCACAAGTTGCACCGACATGAATAGAGAGTAAGCATAACCTGCACCGAGTAGGAGTGTGCAAGTCAACCATTGCACTAACTTATTACAAGGTGAACCGAGAATTGCACCGACGTCAGAAATTGTAGCGGCATGAGTTGCACCGAGTTGATGTGAGCAATAAGTGGAAAATGCATGACACCATATGCACAGACCTTAGTGTCCAAGCGTGCAACAAATATGCACCGAGTCAGAAATGTCTACAACATGCACTAACTCTAAAGTATCTAGGACAAACTTTGCACCGAGTTGGATTTGTAGTCCAAGCAAGAGCTGCACCGAGATGCCAGATAGAGATGTGCAGAGCAAAACTTGCACCGAGTCAAGATTTCTAGTCCAAGTAAGAACTTGCACCGAGATGTAGATATTTTGTTCAAGTGAACACTTGCACCGAGATGGCGGAGAGGAATGCACGGACAAAGAAAGATGCAAGATAGAACTTGCACCGAGATGTAGATATCCTGTCCAAGTGAAGACTTGCACCGAGATGGTGGAGAGGAATGCACTGACACTAAATGACAAGACTGAACAGTGCGTGCTGGTCAAGAATTGCACGGACCTAAAAATTGCACCGACCCAGAGAGGTGAGATGCAAAGGCAAGATATGCACAGACCTTGATGCACATGATGCATTGAAATGCACTGACCCTTTTATGTATGAGACAAATAATGCACCAAGAGAGAAATGGGACGATAGTGTGTGTGCGAAAGCAGAAACTTGCACCGAGGTAAGCACTTATGCGTGCAATGCAAAACTAAGCTAGACTTGCACCAAGCTAGATTTTTTTTGGCCAGACAACACATGCATTGACTATGATTTATTCTATGAGATAACATGCACCAAATGGACCATAAATAATAGATAGAATAGAAGGATTTAAACACCTTAATCTAAACATGATTCATAGAAAGTCATTATCAAAACTAGGGTTCCAGCAATCTCCCCCTTTTTGATTATGACAACTATGAGTCATGTATGATTAAGTCATAAAAAAAATTTAATTCTCAGCATTCAAACAAATGTGTCCACAGTCTGTTGGAGCATGCTCAGAATTTAAATCACACGCAGACAAGACAGAAAATGCATTGAACACAACAAGTGTGCAAACGAACAAAATGCAAATATGCAACATATAAGAATGAGAATATGCTTCTATGTGTATTAAGAAAACAAACATTAGTGTTTGAATGTACATCTATTTTCACAAAAAAAGGTATTGGAAACAGCACATCCGCACTTTTTTTTTCTTGTCAATATCTCAGCAGCATATATGAGGTCTTCTTTGCAGCATATACCCAGTAGCATACATGAGGTCTTCTTCTCCCCTTTGTCATTATCAAAAATGGGGAATTGGGAGAAATTAGTGACCTCGGTAACTCCCCCTGTCTCTTGGAGGATATGCTAAACTGGAGCCAGAGATGGGAAGTCTATTCATCAACAAGGTATGAAGATATCTAATGGATTCTGCCAATTTATCGAGTTTTTGATGCACAGTATTCCCCAGTCTATCCACTAGGGAGGTGGTTGACTCTTGTTTGGTAATGGATTGTCTAACGGTCTCTGAGACAGTTTGCAAATTAGACTGGACAACTTGAAACTTTTTGATGATTTCTAGCTGACTGGCCGCTATCTTGTTTAATGTGCCATTTATCTGTTCAAGCTCAATTTTCAGATCAAAGGTATGGCTAAGAATTTTATCATAAATCACTTCAGTAGCTTCTTTCATAACCTCGTCGACCAATTTAGCCATTTCCTCTTCATCTAGGATAATTTCCTTTTCTCTGTCACTAAGTTGTTCATCTATTGGAACCTCTTCCTGCGCCAGCTCTGCTTGATTAGTGACTAGTCTTTCCTGAGACTGCTGTCCAAAAACATCAAATATCTCATGGATATGTTGATCTAGTTCCTAAATAATGTCCTCATCCTGAACATCCTGTTCAATCGTTTCATGGATTTGAGGTGCCTCAAGTGCTGTATCTGCAGTTGTGTCCAGTTGCAGTTCCTGCTCATCAGAACCTTCAGTTGCTTGTACTTGAGCTGGAGGTTGATCCTCCCCCTGACGAATAGGTTCCAAAGGTGACTGAGCTGACTGACTTTCACTTTGAATCAACTCAAGAATGTGAGTTTCTTTGGATGAGGCTTGAGTGGGCTGTTCAGACACTGACTCAACCTGGGTCTCTGTGTCACTTTCCAATGGAGTATCCTTTGTAGCAGGAGTACTCGTTAGTTTAGTTCCTTTCTTCTTCATGAAGGTATTAATGAAGCCCATGTTGTAGATGTTTATCTTGGGGATCGATAACACAACTTCACCATCTAGGGAAATGTTTCCCTCTTTAAAGATTGTAGTCAAAGGGGCAGCATAGGGAAAATATCTTCTTGACTCCTTCCAGGTTCCCATAACCTGAATGATTACTTGCGGTAGACAGACCTTAATTTTCTTCAGCAAACAATACAGAATAAACCGTTGGGAATCTGTCAGTCTTCCCCTTCCTCCAACTTGTGGAGTGATCATTGAGGTGAGAATGTGATAGAGTAGTCTCTTAGGTGCAGAAAATTTGTTGGTGATGTAATGACCGAGCTTAGTCTGTTGCTTGTCATTGATGTTTCTAGGCAAGTCAGTGATGAGGGATGTCGTGCCCCAGAATTTATATAAATAATTTTTGAATTATGAAATAATTTTCTAGAATTTATAAAGACCTAAATATATTAATAAAGGGATTATTGAAGTAATAAGACCTTATAAAGCCCAAATTGGATGGAACTAATTAACCTAGTCTATCTAATTATTATCCAAAAGGTTTAAGGACCAAGCCCATTAAGTTTGGCCCACATTCTAGAAGGTAACTAGCTTATTCACGTATTTTTACTATTTTTATAAAATAATTATAGGGATAATTAACCAAAAGAGTTTGATTAATATTGAACTCTATACACGTTGAGTGTAACGGTCTATCGGGTGACCGCCACAGCCATGTGACGCACCTATGGACGACCGTTACATCCTGCAGTTCCGTGAAGTGAAAAACAAGCCAAAAGATTAGATTTTTGCTAACTTATCTCTAAGGGATCGAGATAGGAAGACTAATAGAGGTGTTAAGGACTCTTAGAAGTTGATCTAAGCTTTAACAAGGACTCTAGAAATGATGTAATCTTCAAACCCTAGCCAAAACCCTATAAATAGGACCTAGTTCTGAACTGAGCGACCCTTACTTTTGGCTCGTGAAGAATCAAGATAAGGAGTCATAATTTTGGGTAAGTTCTTTAGAAGCTTTTGTTTAGTATACTTTAGACTAATAGCTCTCCAAATTTCATGCTAGGGGACCAAGCAACCAAGGAGATTGAAGCTTCCCAAGTTCCTGATTTACCACAAGAAGATCAAGGATCAAAGGGTAGCACCTAGTATCAAATTCGAAGTTTAAAGGTCTTAGAAGAGGTAGGTTATCTCATGAATGGCAAAAACAACATGTTAGGGATAAAAGCCCTCTGATTTTGTTTGATTACATGCACTTTAGCTCATGAATTTCATGTTTTAGTAGAATCATGCATACGTACCTATTCTTAACCCTAATTACATTGAAAAGGAACTTCCTTGTGAAATTCACTAGAACCCATGCATGATATTAGTTTAGCTTTCATTCTATCATGTGGGAAGTTATATATATATGATTTTCAGACATGATGTGAGTTGAAACTTAGGTCATTATTATCTATTGCTATCAGCAGAGGCTCTGACGGATCATGGTAGGACCGTCACATGCATGTAACAGCCTTACGACAGACCATCACACACTCTGTTATGTTTTTATTTCACTGTTGTCTCTAACGCACCAGGACAGGAGCATTACATTACTGTAACGGCCCCTCGATAGACCATCACAAGCACTGTGACGCTCTCCTGTTAGACCGTTAGACTCTGTGTTTTGTCAGCCCATGACAGAATAGTAACCAGTTAAGTTAACTTATAAATAAGCCTAGTTAGCTAAGTTTTGACCTGTTATTATGATTTTAAGTTTTCTTACTAATTCATATTAAAATCTGCATGATCTAGGCATCTTGAACTATTTTAAGTTATGTTAATTTCATTGGCCAAAACTCTATAGCTTTGTATTCTAAATCAGGATTTTCCAAATATTGTAATGACGGAGTTTCCTCATGGTTTCACAATGTTACACATTCTTCCTCTATCTATAGAGTCATTTTCTTTAAGTACATGGTACATACTCCGGTATGTTGTCCATTAGTTCACTTTGCACTATGGAAACGTTATTCTTGGACATGATGACCTCTCTATTGGATATTCCTTCCAATGGACTAGGAAATCTTGTTTCAAGGCCTCCGTAATTCTCTACAAGCCTGGGATTCCCACTAGGACGTCGAGTTGGTTGTACCATTAAAACCTATTGATTAGATTACACTATCGATGTTTTCTGGTTGTCAGTAGTGTAACGGCCCTATATTGGACCGTCAGGCCATGTAACGGCCCAATATATGACCATCACATTCATCTGAGTTCGATAGGACTCAGACCACTATAACGGCCTAATCCTGGACCGTCACATCATGTAACGGCCCAATACACGACCGTCACACTGCTTGAGTATTTTAACCCAAGGTGGACCAAGGGTTGATATTCCAAAGATTCTAGATGGACTATTAATGATCTAGAATTTATCATATTGATCAAGAAACCTAATATAATGAATGGAAGATAAAGAATGTATCGTTATGCTGCCGATTTATTTTCATAAGCATAACCTTGCTTAAGTCATTCTTGATTCCTCATAATTCTTATTGAAGCATTCATTTATTGAATTATTGTTATCATACGCTTATTGAACTTATTACATTCCTGGCCATATTGTTACATGCGTGGAAGTAACTTGATTTATACTTGAAGATGCGATTGAGCACTGATTGTGTTTAAGAGCTCTATGCTAGTCCCCTCGGCTGATTGTCGAAAACATACTATTTTATAAATCATGGGGTATGATGCTACTGGCGTCGCATTGCGCTGGGAGTACTTTCTTTATAAATAAGTGAAAATCCACGGCACGACTTGACATTCTTGTACATGACTTTCTTGCTTGATATTCCACAGAAATTCACGAAGTACTTGCTCATAAGCAAAAGATACTGGAGTGATGATTATGTGGCTTGCTAGTACATTCTCGATACATTGTTGAAAGGCCAATATCATGTTCTTGTTACATTCTTACTAGTTCGTACTTGCTCTCATTCTAACTTACTTGATCATCTGGTTACTTGGTTTAATCGCATGATTGATCGCATCCGCATGATTTTTACCTTATTCTTTAGAGCTAAATTGTTAATCACTTTAATAGTGCCTTCATGTTGATGCGAAGATACCTACTGGGCAAGTGTGCTCATTACCTAATTTCTAATCTTTTCAGGAGATGGAAGTGATTCGAATTTGGATTCGGGTTATTCTAGTAGCGGGTCCGAGAGCGAATGAAAGTATTGTCAAGATGAGAGTGCAGACTTAGGAAAGTCTAAATTGTTTAGATTGAGTCTATGTAATTTTCCTATTTCTTGAGTCTAGTGCATAATGGAAATTGAATTAGTGGATGTATTTGAATATTTGATTATCAATGAAATAACGTTGGAGTTTGAATATATATATATATTGTGCAATTGCATCTTTATGTGTGATTGTCTTGCACTCTGATTGTTCTTGCTCGCAAGAGGCTTACCATGCCGACTGTTCGCGCTCCCCGAGTTAGTCTTCCACTGTAATTAAGTCTCGGGGCGTGACAATTAAGTTGGTATCAGAGCCTAAGTCTTAGGACTTAGGAAGAAGGAATCATGTCATAGGATAAGTCCAAGGTTTAAGGGCCCCTACCTATGAACTAAGGAAGAAGTTCCCATACCCATGTGAGAAGTGGGTAGAGCCCGGGATAAGATAATTAATTAGCTTTAAGATTTATTTTGTTCATTCCAATTTCATGAGAAATAATAAGTTGTTATTTTCTCTCAGGTACCTTATCTTACAAATGGCTCATCATGTAGATTGGGATGGTATGCAACAAACAGTTGCCGGCCTTACCCAGGCATTGCAAACTATAGCGCAAGGTGGTGCAGGGGCAAGGGCTGGTGACCTACATCGTAATTTTTGGAGTTTAAATCCTCCGTGATTCTATGGTTCATCTAATCCCGACGAGGCGGAGAACTGGATAGATGAAATGAATCGTATATTTGATGTCATCCAATGTACCGATCAGGAGAAGGTGCGTCTCGCAACCTTTCAACTCAACAAAGATGCTCGCACATGGTGGAAGTCAGTTCTGGCACCTCCAGCCAATGCACCTCATACATGGGACGGTTTTCACACTTTGTTCTGTGCCAAATACTTTTCCGAGCATGTGAAAGAAAGGAAGGCTATGGAGTTCGCCGCTCTTCGGCAAGGAATGATGATGGTTGCCGAATATGAACTACAATTTTCAAGATTTGCACCTTACGCACTGCATCTAATCAGTACCAATCTACTCAAGGAAAATCAGTTTATGGACGGGTTACAACTCGGCTTTATTTAGCAGCTCGGGACCCAAAACATCCGTACATATGCGGAGATGGTTCAGCGGACATATTTGTGTGAAAGGACCTTAGAGAAGGTTGATAAGTTGAAAGGGAAAGGAGAAGAATCAAGCCGACGATCGGATCAGCGTTATAAGAAAGAGAAATTTAGTATCACAGAACCCTATCAAAGCCGTGACAGTAAGAAAAGATCTAGGAATGGGAATGGTGGAAGTTCCCATAAGCAAAAGAAAGTCAAGGAGGAGAAGGAGCATGTCGCCACGGCTTGCACGTTTTGTGAAAAATTTGGCCATTCGGCTGAAGAGTGTTGGAAGCGCCTTGGCGCTTGTTTACGTTGTGGGAGCAGAGAGCATCGCATGCCGGAATGCCCCCTTATGAAGGATCAATCATCTGGTGGAGGACGTAGGAGGCAGGCTCGCCTCAATGCCGTTCTAGATGAAGAGGAAGCGCCCAAGGATGACGGGCTTATGGAAGGTACTCTTTGAATTTATTCTCGTCCTGCATTTGTGCTATTTGATACGGGTGCCTCTCATTCTTTTATCTCCACTACTTTTTCTAAGACATTACCAATCGCATCAGTTCCCTTACCTTCAGATCTTGCTATTTCCACACCCTTAGGTTCTGGCACAAAGCTTACCAACTATTATCCTGATAGCGAAGTGATAGTAGAAGGTCACAATCTCCCCGCAAACTTAGTATGCCTTGACATGAAAGGTTATGATGCCATTTTAGGGGTAGATTGGCTTGTAGATCATGATGCTTATATTAATTGCCGAAATAGGATTATATCCTTTCGAAAGCCTGGTCTTCCAAGATTCTCTTTTCTTGGCATCAAGTACAAGAAACACCCCACTATCATATCCCCACTTCACGCTTGCAAACTTATCTCGCGAGGATGTAAAGCTTTTCTTGCTTCTGTCATTATCACCGAATCCAAAGAAATTAACATAGCAGACATCCCTATTGTAAATGAGTTCCCAGACGTGTTTCCATCAGAACTACCCAGTTTACCGCCAGAGAGGGAAGTGAACTTCACCATTGAACTCATTCCAGGAGCAGCACCTGTTTCTATAGCCCCTTACAGGATGTCCCCCACGGAGCTTAAGGAATTGAAAAGGCAGTTGCAGGAACTACTAGACAAGGGCTTCATCAGACCCAACACATCCCCTTGGGGTGCGCCGGTTCTATTTGTCAAGAAGAAGGATGGTTCTCTCAGGCTATGCATCGATTACCGGCGACTGAATCAACTCACAATTAAAAATAAGTATCCGTTGCCACGTATTGATGAACTCTTCGATCAGCTTTCAGGAGCATAATATTTCTCTAAGATAGACCTCAGATCAGGTTATCATCAGCTTAGAATTAAAGAGAGGACATTTATAAATCGGCTTTTCGAAGTCGTTATGGCCACTATGAATTCGTAGTAATGCCGTTTGGATTAACTAATGCCCCAGCAGCATTCATGCAACTTATGAATAATGTCTTCCAGCCATATCTGGACCAGTTCATCGTCGTCTTCATTGATGATATCTTAATATATTCCAAGACAAAGGAAAAATATGAACAACATTTGAAAATAGCTTTACAAACACTTAGAGAACACAAGCTTTATGCCAAACTCAATGAGTGTGAATTCTGGCTCAAGGAAGTCGCATTCCTAGGCCACATTATTTCAAAAGAAGGTATTGATGTGGATCCCTCTAAGGTAGAAGCCGTCAAGAATTGGAGTCGGCCAACGACTATATCTGAAGTAAGAAGCATTCTGGGTCTAGCTGGTTATTATAGAAGATTCATTAAGGACTTCTCAAAGATAGCAGTTCTTTAACTAGACTTACAAGAAAAGAAAATCCTTTTGTCTGGTCAGAGGAATATGAGAAGAGTTTCCAAACTCTAAAGAATCATCTTACTACAGCTCCTATTTTATCACTACCGGTGGAGGGTGGTGGATTTGAAGTATATACGGATGTTTCTGGTATTGGCTTAGGATGTGTCCTCATGCAGAATGCAAAGGTGATTTGTTATTCTTCAAGACAATTGAAACGTCACGAGGAAAACTATGTTGGGATGGTGCAATGGAGACAGAGGGGGGGTGAATGTATCCCCTTCAAAAATATTGCCCAAATTAAAACACTAAGCCTGAAGCTAGACACAGTTGCGGAATAAACAATTTAACTCTTCAAGAAGAAATTCAAACAGACATTTGATCAATCAATTGAACTGCTAATAATACTGGAGGTACATGATCAAGTCTAATGCCGAAGGTAGAACTATGCAGACCAGACACACTTAGCAAAACATATAATGCTCAAGGTCACTTCAGATAGAAATAAGAATGCTCAGACGACCTGTGAAAGAGGTAGAAGACAAGGGGCAAACGCACAAGGCAAACCACGGCACAGTAGATTTTTTAGGTGGTTCGGTCTACAGACCTACGTCCACCCCTCACTCCAAACCGGAGTGAGGCTTCCACTAGCACAAGCTAGAACCGCAGACTCAGTCTGCAACAAGTGCTGCCTAACAGCTTGACCAGGGGAACAACCTCCCCTCTTCCTCCAACCCGGAGGGCAACCCTAGTGACACCCAGTCACTAGAAACCAGAGACTAGCGTCTCTCTTACTCCACCCAGGAGGGAACCCACAAGCGACACCCAGCCACTTGCAAACCAGAGCTCACGGACCTCTCTTCCTCCACACCAGAGGAAAACCACTAGTGACTACCCGTCACTAGCAACCAGAGATCGAAATCTCTCTTCCTCCACCCAGGAGGGAAACCACAGGTAGCAACCACTACCTGCAACCGGAGGACCAATTCTCCCTTCCTCTGAAACCCAGAGGGAACCCCGATCTCAAGCCAGAGAATCAGAAAGAAACACAAGCCAAGTGTAAAAGAAAAGAAAACAAGAAACGAAAATTACAGCAATCAGAAAGCTGGAAATGAAACTCGAAACTGTAGCTCTCTCTCAGAGCAATGTAGCTTGGATTTGATCCAGAGGCTACAAATCTTCTTCTTCTTCTGCTGATCTCTCACTCTCTTTTTCTTTCTCTTCTTTTTCTTTCACACTCTGCCTCTCTTCTCTTTTCTTCTTCTGGATCGTGCAGGCTCCTTACTGCTTCTCGATCTCCTCTTCTGCTTCGATCAACCCTCTCTAGAGGAAGAGGCTTCATATATATATATATATCAGATGATAGCTAGGGCGTGTGGTCTTCATGATTCCCACCCAGATACCTCAGTCCACGTGGCAGCATTTTAGCACAATGGTTCCACGTGTCACGATCAGGGCCATCTTCTATTCTTGGATCACGTGCATCATTAACCTTTGCAAAGAGTCCCTGTCAGTCAGTCGAAGATAATTATCAGATTAAGGCTATAGAACCTTGTACAGACTTTGTAGTGTGTAATGCAGTGTGTAGACTTTTCAATGTATAGACTTTGCAATGCGACAGCAATGTATAGACTTTGCAATGCGACAGTAATGTATAGACTTTGCAATGCCTACTGTTAAAACATGAGTCATGGCCTGTACAGACTTGATGCACTAGATGCAGTGTGCATATAAGAGAAGTGTGTACAATGAGAATGAATGTACAGACATTACATTCACAAGTGTACAGACTCTGATAATGCATGTAATGCAGACATAAAGAGTGTATAGACTTGGGTGCTTGTGAAGCAGACCAAGTGTGCAGACTCTTGTGATGAAAGATGCACGAATGCATATAGGAGAGTATGCACAACAAATATGGATGTATAGAGTTTGATTTATGCATGCACAGACTTGTATGAAGAACAGGCTGTACAGACTTCAGACTCAGCTGCGAACTGAGCTAAAGAATGTATAGACTTGCTCGTGTATGATGTGTAGACCTGAGTGCAGGGCAGACAACACCAGTGTACAGACTTGCTAGCGTGCATGCTGCAAGGCAATGGCTGTACAGACTTGAGAGATGATGCATGAACAATGTGGCGATGTATAGACTTAGCCACCAATGTACAGACTTTGCATATGTGAGACACTGTACAGACTTTCAGCAATGTATAGACTTTGTAATATGCCTTGGACAGACGCACGATGTACAGACTTGCTAAACGATGCATGCACAAGACGCTAAGGAATGTACAGACTTTGCGAGCTCTGTACAGACTGTGTCTTGAGTATAGTGATGCACAGATCAATGTATAGACTTGACTGATGTTGTCTGCACAGATCAATGTATGGACTTGACTGATGTGCAAGCATGCAACAAATGTATAGACTTGATGAAATATCCATGCGATGAAACAGGACTATGTACAGACTTAGCCTAAGCATGGGTTGTACAGACTTTACCTGCATGCAATGTATAGACTTGGTCTTACAATGCATAGACTTGAAAGACGATGCATGAGACGATGCATTGTATAGACTTAGCGATGCAATGTTCACACTCACTTAGACGCTGAGTGAGATGCTGGACAATGTACAGACTTTACTTCGTGCAAGCTACAGGACAATGTATGGACTTTGAAAGACGATGCATGCATTAGCCAACGATGTACAGACTTTGCCAATGTACAGACTTTGCCTAAGTGATGTATAGACTTGGTGTTCTGGACGTAGATAAAGGAAAGGAATGTATAGACTTGGAGATGTTGAACGAACAATGTATAGACTTTAATGATCCATGCACAAGACGCAGCAAGACTCTGTACATACTTTATGTTTATGCAGCATGACTCTGTACAGACTTAATAACGTGCAGACATTATATATGCATGAAGAGTACTGGCTGTGGCTGTATAGACTTGATCGAATGAATCAACCTGAGGTTGTACAGACTAGCCACTAAGGAAGCCACTAAGGAATGTGCAGACATGCACACAAGCTCAATGAATGCACCAATGCAGTGAATGCAGATAACAAGTGTATAGACTTGAAAATGCACGAGAGACATGAAATGCATTGGCATATCACATGCACCAACATTTCTGTACAGGAAATAGCATATGCACAAATCTGAGAGCAGACAAAACATTACCTGAGTAGACAGAACATATCCTGATCTGACTGTGCACTGATCTTACCTGTCACTAGTTGACTTTTGACTTGTATTGACTTCATGACCTGTGAGTCATACTTAAACATGTTCTGACAGTTTCTCATAATACATCAGGATTATATCATCAAGGATGTACGTGTAAACATAATGAGACATAATATTTGTCATCATCAAAACTCCAGAACCACAGGGGACACAACAAACTATCCCGTACATGATTTGGAATTGGCAGCAGTTATTTTCGCCTTGAAATTTTTGCGTCATTATCTTTATAGAGAAAAGTTCACGGTCTACTCAGACCACAAAAGCTTGAAATATTTATTTTCTCAAAAGGAGCTTAACATGAGGCAGAGGAGGTGGTTAGAATATCTCAAAGACTTTGATTTTGCTATTCAATATCATCCTGGAAATGCTAATGCTGTAGTAGATGCACTCAGTAGAAAACCAATAGGTATGCTATCAAGTCTTATGATAAGTGTAACTAACCTTGTTCCTCAATTTGCTTAGTTGAAGTTAGATATTGACATAAAAGAAGAAGATTGTTTCATAGCTAATATCCGAGCTCAACCTACATTGATAGAAGATCTGGTCAAGTTGTAAAATGATGATCCTATATTACTGGAAATTAAAGCCAATATGGAACAAAGGCCAGATTTTTCTATTTCCAATGACGAAAGATTGTTATTGAAGGGCCGAATATGTGTACCAGATCATGAGGCTACGAAGAAATTGATCCTAGATGAAACGCATAATTCCAAACACACAATTTATCCAGAAGGAACAAAGATGTATCAAGATCTCAAAAGAAATTTCTGGTGGCCCAATATGAAGAGGGAAATAGCTGATTTCGTGTCTCGTTGTCTTACTTGCCAACAAGTAAAAGCCGAACATTTTAGACCCGCAGGAAAATTGCATCCTTTGAATATTCCCGAATGGAAATGGGAGAGTATAGGGATGGACTTTATTATGGGTTTACCCAAGACCAGAGGTGGACACGATGGAATATGGGTAATCATAGACCGATTGACTAAATCCGTGCATTTCATACCAATCAAGAGTCGATGGTCTGTGGATATTCTAGCAGCAATATACATAAGAGAGATTGTCAGATTACATGGTGTCCCAGTCACTATTATATCTGATAGAGATTTTTGATTCACATCATAATTCTGGAAGGGCCTACAACATTCACTAGGGACTAGATTGAATTTCAGCACATCGTTTCATCCACAAACTGATGGTCAAACAGATTGAACAAATCAGGTGGTAGAAGACATGCTTAAGGATTGTGTCATTGATTTTGGAGGAAGTTGGCAGGATCACTTGCCTCTGGTAGAATTTGCATATAACAATAGTTATCAAGCAAGCATACAAATGGCACCTTTTGAAGCTCTGTATGGAAAAAGTTGTAGATCACCAATATGTTGGAATGAAATCGGGGAAAAGCAATTTCTAGGCCCCGACCTTATAAGGGATTCTACAGAGAAAATAAAGCTCATTCAAGAAAGAATGAAAATGGCGCAAGATAGGCAAAAGTCTTATGCCGACAATCGAAGACGTGACTTGGAGTTTCAAGTAGGAGATCATGTATATTTAAAGGTTTCTCCAGGTCGTGGTATTCGAAGATTTAGCATTAAAGGAAAGCTAACTCCTAGATTTATTGGCCCATTTGAAATTTTTGAAAGTCGGTGAAGTGGCTTCTAGATTGGCTTTACCTCCACAACTAGCAGGAGTTCATGACGTATTTCACGTCTCTATGCTGAAGAAGTATGTATATGATCCTGACCATATTATCACTTATGACAATCTAGAAATTCAGAAGGATATGACGTTCGAGCAAACACCAATAAAGATTCTGGAACGAGAAGTGCGTCAATTAAGAAATAAAGTTATTCCTATGGTCAAGATTCAATGGAAGAAAACATGGCCATATGAAGCAACATGGGAAACCGAAGCAGCCTGATGCGGGACGGACACGGGAGATGACACTATTAGGTGCCACCCTCGGACTGTAGATGAAGACGCGACCAGCAGCACACACTAGGGAGACACTAAGCCCGATACTACGAGCTCCGAGTGGCAAAACGTCGCTAACAGAAGTGGAAGCTCACTCGTCGTCCCAAGCGAGGGAAAGCGCGGACCGTGCGCGGTTAAGGAACCGGCGGAGGTCAAGGGTAGTCCGACTCAACTTCCGGACTCGGATCGAGTCACGGGACGGGTCACTCTCACTCTCACAGCGGTGACATGGACACACGGGCTAGTACCTACACTCTCGGTAGCGGCCTAAGACCGTATACTAGCTAAGCAATGTAACGCCAAGAAGTTCGGACTATTACCTCCACGCACCCGGCGTGACGAAGACAACCCCGGCCAATCACGGACCCCCGGTTAACACAATTTTACAGCAGTACAATAATTTGACCCACTCCACGTAGGGAGGTAAAAGGTCACATGCGGGGCCCGGGAATCACGCGAATTGGGTTGACGGGCAGCATCTTGGTGTCGCCCGGCGGTGCCGAACTCCGCGTTTTCGTGCTTTCCGAACGGCGGGTTCTGCTGGCCCGCGGGGCCCACGGATGGCGCTGTCCTCCAGATCTGCGGGGGTGGGACCCACTATGATGGGGACCCCTGGTGCCGTGCCTCCATGGACGGCGGTCGGCCGGGAACACCGATCGGGGGTCGATCGGTCCTGATCTCCAAGCTTTGAAGTTGCTGTCCACGAGCTGATGTTGCTGTTTTAGCAGCGTGCGCTCCGGCAACAACGGCCGCTGCGATCAGCCCCGTCATCAGAATGCGATGAAACCAGCGCCGTTGGAAAGAGGATTCAAAATCCTTCAACCTAGGGCCAGTGGAATCTTCTGAACCTCTGCGGACCTGGGCTTTAACTATTTTTCAATCCTCTATTGCACAGCTCCTGAAATATCAGATCAGCATATGAGTTTCCTGTAAATGGCCGTTGACCGCCTGCTTGCCGTTGGAATCAGGCTTCGAGCACTTCTTCAAAGTTGTAGGGAATCAAACCATGAAATTGGGAAAATTTTTGAAATTGGATTTGGAGGTGGTGGCGATTTGATATGATTTTTGGAGTGACTGGTGGTCGGATCTGGGAACAGGTGGACAGAACTGTAGATGGGACTGAGAACAATTTTTAGAAAATATGAAATGGACGAACCAAAAATTTAGAAAAATTGTGGATGAAGGGGTGGATGGGTGGAACCTTCAGTAAAATTGGACGAACTATAAGAAATGAAAAAGTGGACCTAAGACATAAAACACAGGGCAGGGATGAATCTGGACAGAACTCTGGCAGAATCGAAATTGAAGAGTGGATGAAAATCAAAAATTATGAAACGAGATCTGAATGGCAAACCAAAATTTGTGGCATGTTCTTGACACCTCTGGAACATCCACTAAAATTCCCAGATCTATCTGAGCTCGGGGATGAGAGATGAAATTCATGGAAGCTTCTATGGTACTGCGCGGGCAGAACTCCATTGATGGCGATGGCGGTGCGGTGGCGGCTCGTGGCGACGACGGCGGCAATCGGAACTGATAGGGTGGAGTCTCACCACCAGAAGGAAGCCTTCACAGCTTCAAGGGGGAGAGGGAGAGGAGAAGGGGGCGCACCAAGGCTGGAGCTTCAAGCTTTTTTTTCAATTCAAATGGCATTAATTCAAGTAAAATGGAAAATACAAGTTTAAATACCTTACATCTCACATCCATCCACAACCGTAGGATCTAGGAGTGGGAGATGAAGGGCTGGGATGGCATGAGACACACACACACAAAAAACATTAAAAAATTTAAGGGGGGGGGGGCGGCCCTTGGACCAAGGAGGTGGAGGGTGGACTTGGTAGGTGGGGGTGGGTGGCCAACTTGGACTTTCCAAGCCACTTGTCCCCCACTTGGCCCACCTATCTAGAAGCCTCCATTTGACATGTTGACTGACCCCACTTGGGGCCCTAAGGCTGAGGTGGATCAATGGGAGGGGTCCTGGGGGTCCCGTGGGGCCCAGGGGTCCCACTTTACAAATAAGCCCCTCGAACTATCTAAATTACACACTGACGAACGAAAATAAAATACATTACACACAAATAAAAATCCCCAAAAATATGATAAATGCTATCACTCAGTGGGGAACCTCCAGACTGTCTCTGAGCCATAGGGATGCTGAGGCGGCTCGTGTCTCGCATGCGCTCGGGTGTCCGCACCACAGCCATGTGAAAAAGATTTCCAGAACTATTTAACTGTAAGTACACTCTCCACAATTCATGTATTGAATTTGGGGACCAAATTCTTCTAAGTGGGGGAGGGTGTAGTGCCCCCAGAATTTATATAAATAAATTTTGAATTACAAAATAATTTTTTGGAATTTATAAAGACCTAAATATATTAATAAAGGGATTATTGAAGTAATAAGACCTTATAAAGCCCAAATTCGATGGAACTAATTAACCTAGTCTATCTAATTATTATCCAACAGGTTTAAGGACTAAGCCCATTAAGTTTGGCCCACATTCTAGAAGGTAACTAGCTTATTCACATATTTTTACTATTTTTATAAAATAATTATAGGGATAATTAACCAAAAGAGTTTGATTAATATTGAACTCTATACACGTTGAGTGTAACGGTCTATCGGGCGACTGCCACAGCCATGTGACGCACCTAAGGACGACCGTTACATCCTGTAGTTCCGTGAAGTGAAAAACAAGCCAAAAGATTGGATTTTTGCTAACTTATCTCTTAGGGATCGAGATAGGAAGATTAATAGAGGTGTTAAGGACTCTTAGAAGTTGATCTAAGCTTCAACAAGGACTCTAGAAACGATCTAATCTTCAAACCCTAGCCAAAACCCTATAAATAGGACCTAGTTCTGAACTGAGCGACCCTTACTTTTGACTCGTGAAGAATCAAGGTAAGGAGTCATAATTTCAGGTAAGTTCTTTAGAAGCTTTTGTTTAGTATACTTTAGACTAATAGCCCTCCAAATTTCGTGCTAGGAGACCAAGCAACCAAGGAGATTGAAGCTTCCCAAGTTGTTGATTTACCACAAGAAAAGCAAGGATCAAAGGGTAGCACCTAGCATCAAATTCGAAGTTTAAAGGTCTTAGAAGAGGTAGGTTATCGCATGAACGGCAAAAACAACATGTTAGGGATAAAAGCCCTCTGATTTTGTTTGATTACATGCACTTTAGCTCATGAATTTCATGTTTTAGTAGAATCATGCATACGTACCTATTCTTAACCCTAATTACATTGAAAAGGAACTTCCTTGTGAAATTCACTAGAACCCATGCATGATAAAAATTTAGCTTTCATTCTATCATGTGGGAAGTTATATATATATGATTTTCAGACATGATGTGAGTTGAAACTTAGGTCATTATTATCTATTGCTGTCAGCAGAGACTCTGACGGATCATGGTAGGACCGTCACATGCATGTAACAGCCTTATGACAGACCATCACACACTCTGTTATGTTTTTATTTCACTATTGTCTCTAACGCACCAGGACAGGAGCATTACATTACTGTAACGGCCCCTCGATAGACCGTCACAAGCACTGTGATGTTCTCCTGTTAGACCGTTAGACTCTGTGTTCTGTCAGCCCATGACAGAATAGTAACCAGTTAAGTTAACTTATAAATAAGCCTAGTTAGCTAAGTTTTGACCTGTTATTATGATTTTAAGTTTTCTTACTAATTCATATTAAAATCTGCATGATCTAGGCATCTTGAACTTTTAAAAGTTATGTTAATTTCATTGGCCAAAACTCTATAGCTTTGTATTCTAAATCATGATTTTCCAAATATTGTAATGACGTAGTTTCCTCATGGTTTCACAATGTTACACATTCTTCCTCCATCTATAGAGTCATTTTCTTTAAGTACATGGCACATACTCCGGTATGTTGTCCATTAGTTCACTTTGCACTATAGGAACGTTATTCTTGGACATGATGACCTCTCTATTAGATATTCCTTCCAATGGACTAGGAAACCTTGTTTCAAGGCCTCCGTAATTCTCCACGAGCCTGGGATTCCCACTAAGACGCCGAGTTGGTTGTACCATTAAAACTCATTGATTAGATTACACTATCGATGTTTTCTGGTTATCAGTAGTGTAACGGCCCTATATTGAACCGTCAGGCCATGTAACGGCCCAATATACGACCGTCACATTCATCTGATTTCGATAGGACTCAGACCACTGTAACGGTCTAATTCTGGACCGTCACATCATGTAACGGCCCAATACACAACCGTCACACTGCTTGTGTATTTTAACCCAAGGTGGACCAAGGGTTGATATTCCAAAGGTTCTAGATGGACTATTAATGATCTAGAATTTATCATATTGATCAAGAAACCTAATATAATGAATGGAAGATAAAGAACGTATTGTTATGCTGCCGATTTATTTTCATAAGCATAACCTTGCTTAAGTCATTCTTGATTCCTCATAATTCTTATTGAAGCATTCATTCATTGAATTATTGTTATCATAAGCTTAATGAACTTATTACATTCCTGGCCATATTGTTACATGCGTAGAAGTAACTTGATTTATACTTGAAGATGCGATTGAGCACTGATTGTGTTCAAGGGCTCTATGCTAGTCCCTTCGGCTGATTGTCGAAAACATACTATTTTATAAATGTTGTGTTAGATGGACGCAGTCTATCTCCACTAAGTGTGGATCTAGAGGGGGGTGAATAGATCAACTTGCCTAATTTAAAACTACTGTAAGTTCTAAAGCGAAATTTAGGCAAATGTCTGTTAAGCTAAAAGAGGAATGCTAGACATGAGCATAAGCGATGAAATCAAATGAGCTAACCAAGAATCTCCATCACACATAGATCACACACAAGCACAAACACACTGCACCCACAATTTTAGGTGGTTCGGCCAGCGACCTACGTCCACCCCACACTTAACTGAGTATGGCTTCCTGCTGCGCAGCACAGCTTGCGTCCGCTGGGCTTTACAGCTTGGCCAAACAACCCGCTGATACACAGCTTCGCTGGGCACTACAGCTTGCCGACCAGAGGATCTAATCCTCTGCAACCGCTGGGGAAATACAGCTTAACCCGTCCAAGACCAAGTCTCGCCAGCTGAGGATTACAGCTTTACATGTCCAGTGGAAACCTCCACTGCATCCACTGATACACAGCTTGAAGAAAACGGTATAAAATGGAAACAAAAGACAAGATGAACAGCAATCAGAAAGCTATAAACGTAAAGCACAATTTGGCTCTCAAAGAGCTGACTGGCCTGGATTTGATCCACGGTCCAGTGAAGACTGATCTTCAGACAATCTCTCTCACTCTCTTCTTCTTACGATTTCTGGTTCTCTCTCTTTTTCTCCTTCTTATCTATTTCTTCTTCTTCTTCTCTGTATCTTCTTCTTCTCTCTTTTCTCTTCGTGGATCGAAGGCTCACTTCTTCTGAGTGTATAGACTTTCTTTTCTTTTCACTTCGATGTCTTCTCTTGTGAAAGAAGACTTGTTTATATAGCAGCAACAGCAGCAGGCATGTGTCCTCCACGTTTCCCGCCTAAAGCGTTTGGACCACGTGGCAGCATCCATTGGAGTGACAGTGCACGTGTCCTCATCTGGGTACATTGTCCTTCTAGGATCACGAGCCAGGTACCTTGGATCACGTGCCCTTCATTAGCTTCATCAGTCCGATGTATAGAGTTGTCAGTTCACGCTTCATGATATGCGATCTGACTTGCTGCGTCGACATTGTCAATCAATGGCGTTGACGCAGTGAGGCATTCCAGTAACCATTTGCTTCGTCTCTTCAGTTGCTGCGTCGACGCTGCTCAATTGTGGCGTTGACGCAGTGGAGCATTTCAGTAAGCCATTCGCTTCGTCTCTGCTTCTTTAACTGCTGTGTCGACGCTGCTTGCTTGTGGCGTTGACGCAGTGGAATAGCTTGTGACGGTGAATGCTTCTTCAACTACTGCGTCGACGCTGCTTGCTTGTGGCGTTGACGTAGTGGAAGATATCGTGAAGGCTTCGTCTTCTGATGCGTGGACGCTTTAAGCTCCCAGCGTTGACCCTGTCCAGACTTGCCCATTTGTTGACTTCAACAAAGGATGCCAATGTGTAGACTTGAAAACGCTGAGGCCAGTGTACAGGCTTGCCACCGACCAGTGTGCAGACTTCAATTAACAAGACGTTAAGGAAGACGGACAGTGTACAGACTTGCTTAAACAGTCTGATGTACAGACTTCATGAAATGTACAGACTTAGCCCAATGCCTGAGACGCTAACAAAGACGGATGACTCTGTACAGACTTTGAGTGATGTGAAGCGATGTACAGACTTTGAAGAAGTTGGCGAGTCAATGTACAGACTTAGTGAAGCGAAGCCAATGTACAGACCTAATGTGTAGCTGAAGCCTTGAACGTAGGAATAGTCTGGAGTGTATAGACTTCAAGCTTAAGAATCGAATGTTCAGACTTCGCCTAAGAGACGTAGGGAAAGGACCCGAGTGTATAGACTTTGCCTTGAGTGAAAGGTAAGTGAAGAATGTATAGACTTGAATGTGAAAGCTAAGTGAATGAGTGTATACATTTTACCAGATCAAGGGCAATTTGGATGTACAGACTTTGAGGTTCAAAGCCAACGTTGTGTTGACGTTGTACACCCTTAGCGAGTTGACGATGTACACACATCCAATGAAGTGCGTTGACGCTGTAACATGATGCGTTGACGCTGTGCACACTTAACCAATGCAATTGATATGACTTGTGACAGTAAGAATTGCAGACAGCAGTGTATTAAGTGCAAAGAACACATGGTCAATCTGATAGAGCAATTTCATCAAATCAAAATCAGTTGCCAATCAATCAAAACAATGGTGTTGCCAATGAATTAAGGCAAGTGTCAACAACATCAACATAGAGGGGTCACAACAATAAACCATGGGGTATGATGTTACTGGCGTCGCATTGCGCTGGGAGTACTTTCTTTATAAATAAGTGAAAATCCACGGCACGACATGACATTCTTGTACATGACTTTCTTGCTTGATATTCCACATAAATTCACGAAGTACATGCTCATAAGCAAACGATACTGGAGTGATGATTATGTGGCTTGCTAGTACATTCTTGATACATTCTTGAAAGGCCAATATCATGTTCTTGTTACATTCTTACTAGTTCGTACTTGCTCTCATTCTAACTTACTTGATCATCTGGTTACTTGGTTTAATAACATGATTGATCGCATTCACATGATTTTTACCTTATTCTTTAGAGCTAAATTGTTAATCACTTTAATAGTGCCTTCATGTTGATGCGAAGATACCTACTGGGCAAGTGTGCTCATGACCTATTTTCTAATCTTTTCAGGAGATGGAAGTGATTCGAATTCGGATTCGGGTTATTCTAGTGGCGGGTCTGAGAGCGAATGAAAGTATTGTCAAGATGAGAGTGCAGACTTAGGAAAGTCTAAATTGTTTAGATTGAGTCTATGTAATTTTCCTATTTCTTGAGTCTAGTGCATAATGGAAATTGAATTAGTGAATGTATTTGAATATTTGATTATCAATGAAATAACATTGGAGTTTGAATATATATATATATATATTGTGCAATTGCATATTTATGTGTGATTATCTTGCGCTCTGATTGTTTTTGCTCGCAAGAGGCTTACCATACCGACTGTTCACGCTCCCCGAGTTAGTCTTCCGCTGTAATAAAGGCTCGGGGCGTGACAAGGGCAAACACATCATGTAGATTAAATGTAAACCCTCCTTCGACCTCTCCATCTACAGGAACTCTTAGAGTCCTGTGTAGGGACTGCCTAGATAGCTCTATCACTTTTCCTTTGACCAGAGAGAAGACTTTGAAATTATCAGCATTGTACCTCAAGTTGTTGTAGAATTCTGCTACCAGATTAGGGCAATACACCCTATGCATGCCTAAGAATTCTTTACATCGTTGGAACTCAAACAACTCAAGCACCTCAGGGAACTCGGAGACCATTTCTTGATCAGTGAAGTCAAAATACCGAGGGGGTATAATCTTCCCGGCTTCCAATACTAGAAGGGCTTTCTCTGAGGCCTTAGTAGATGTATTTCACTTCCTCGTGGTAGAAGTTGCTTTATTCTATCTTTTTGTCCCATGAGGTTGTACTGCGGCCACCGTGGACATAGCATCTTCTTGCAGCAGCTGCTCCACTGCCTTCCTCTTCCCCTTGCTCACGGTTGACGAAGTAGACATGGCGGCAGCAAAGATGGAGGAAAGATGAAATGTCGAGAAGAAGGGGGGTGCACTGAGAGGTGATAAAGGTTGGAGAAGCGAAGGGTTGTAGGTTGTGCACGCGCGAAAGAGACACGGAGCGGGAGGACGCTTCAGCTTCAAAAGAAAGGGTAAGATGGGTAAAGTAGATAGGGTTTCGTATAGAGGAATACAGCCTACTTTACCAATCTTCAGTAGATAATACCCAAAATACCCTTAACTTAAAATAAAAATGCCTTTCTTCGTAGAGAAATGATTTACGGGATATGAGATAATATCTTACAGGGTAATTCTTCGCAAGATATCTCAATGAATTGAAGTCAATGAAAATAAAACAGCTTAATCAAGGAAACAGCTTAGATAGATAGAATCATTGATCTTACTCTACTTTTTCATTAGCCAAAGCTAATCGAAAAACCCAATTTTTTTATATTTTCCTTAGGCTCGAAGAAGTTAACTGAGAGAACTATTGGGTCAACCATATATATTTCATTACCCCTCTCCTTTTTAAAAAAAACTTTTATTGAGTATTGCAGTATAACTGCACCTTTTTACACAAGGAGACATGTCGATCAAACACCAAAATCCCTGGTTACTCAGTGTAATTAACTTTCATACTTCATATGTTGAACAGAGTTAGCATTAATTATCATGACATAACCTCTGAATTTCTTTGAAACAGATGGTTAGTTTCTCAAATGTCATGCCATTGCTCTGCCAAATTTTCTTTCATTATTTTATATAATGGCGTATTCCTAGTTCTTTTATCAGAGAAATTTCTTGAACAAGGCGTAAGAATCATATAAACCTTAGGTTTTCAACAAGTTGGCTTATTACTAAAGACTTTCAGATATTAGACCTTCTACAGAGCAATTCCCAATATAGACTGTTTCACAATCATTGAGAAATCATTCACGGTTATTTGTGAGAATTATTCAGATAAGATTTAATGTTCATACACTGTAAATCACTTCTCAATCTAGATCAACAAGATGTTTTTAGTTCAGAGTGATCAGGGCATTTAATTATTGAAGAGGGTAAAGGTGACAGTATATACATAAACTACTCCCCCTGACTAGAACAACCAGGAACATTTATAGAAGGCAGAGAGTGATAGGAGAGAGAGACCAAGGACAAGGTGAGGAGGATGGATGCCATATGTGAGCAAGGAAAGAGCATCTCCAAAGGCCACAACTTAAAAGGCCATCAACCCACCAGCACTTCTCTCTGTAAGTTAATTATCATCCAGCCTTCAGACAACCTTCTCAATCAAACTCAAGCTTACACCAATGACAGAAACCCGCAACGGTATTTTCAAATCCATCAGACACCACAAGATGACTCCCACTAGAGCATAGCACAGTGGTGAGGACACGCGCCGCTTCACTCGACGGAGCACACGGAGCACGCCGGCATCCCTTTGGCTCGGCGATCATTTAGCAGACTAGCAGAGTTATCCCCATTTATTTCATGCTTTAGGCCATGTTGGGCCTTGGATTAGTCCCTGCGTGGACACTTCTATCTAGTTGTAGGCCTTTGTAGGCCAATTAGACATCTTTTGTGCTTTGTAGGCTTTTTAGAGGGCAAAGGGGTTAGTGGGCCATCTTGTGCTCCACTTCTCTTGGCCCATTTGGGGTTTGCACACCCAACCCCTAGGGTTAGGGTTTTGGGCGCACCTCTCACCTCCTCCAAGTGGAAGAGGTGGCAGCCGCCTTCCCCTTTCTCCACTCCCTCCTTTGGCCGCCCCTTCCTTTGATCCCTCCTTGATTGG
Organism: Amorphophallus konjac; assembly: GCA_022559845.1. Lineage (NCBI taxonomy): Eukaryota > Viridiplantae > Streptophyta > Magnoliopsida > Alismatales > Araceae > Amorphophallus > Amorphophallus konjac. The sequence continues at coordinate 157,992,247 of CM040122.1, read as the reverse complement.
AGGAACCTCCTTGATTGAAGGAGAGATTCCCTCCTTGATGGGAGGAGAGATGGCCGCCCCTACCCCCTCCCATTTGCGCCCCCATCTCCCCATTTGGTGGTAGAAACCCTAGCTCCCCTCCCCAACTATATAGTCTTAGCATTTTCTTTGGAAGGAATGAATGAAATATTTTGATTGAGCAGCCATTTGCGCAGCCACCCCTTGGAGAGGGCAACCCTCTCTTCCTCCTCTGCTCCTGCGACGGGAGCAACCCCGGGGTGCGACTCCCCATCCCCTCGGTGCGACGCCGAGGTTCTTCCTCCCTTCTACTTCGTCTCCGGTTCGAGTTCGCGTGTTCCAGATTTGGCCCCGAGTTGCAGCGGCGTCCCCATCCGGTGCAGGTCGAATCCAAGCCCCTCCTTTTTTTGGTGGATACTTCTACGAGTCGGCAGCGCGTGGGCTTTGGTTTCGCCTCGATCCGAGGTCGGCACCACCCGTGGCGAGTTTTCTCGTGAGCTAGCGCAGGAGCCTCCCTCTCTGCGCGCCCAGATCCACCCTCCTTCTTGCGAAAATCCCACAGGACGGAAAACTCCGAGTTTGGAGCTGATTTCTTCAGGGTTTGTACCTATCGTCGTCCTCTTTCCAACGCCGCCAACCTCGTCTCGTTCCGACATCCGAGCTGTTCGTGGCGTCCGTTCCCGTGAGGTCGCGCGGGTCTGCCCAGTCCACCCGGTGCCAGGACAACCGGCGATTTCCAAAGTTCACAGCGTCCACCCACGACCAGATCTGATCGAGCTCTTTGGTCCGGACCTGCTGCTCTGCGTCCCCGACGTCCTCCCACAAGCGGGGCCTCGTTCGCCTAACGGAGCAGTGAGTTACCATTTTCCCCGCTCGACAGCGCAGTTCTGGGAGCAGATTCCTTGTCCCCACTTGCAGGTGCGGCCACGGCTTCCACGGGCGGAATCTGAGCACGCCTTTTGGCCGAGGCTTCCTCCTGCGACCTAACTACGCGCCCTCGCTGACGGCGCCCCAATCGGACTCCGGATCCATTCGTGGGAACGTTTACCACCGAGTCGCGCGTTGCTACGATTCTGCCGATCGTCATCCAGACCCTCCTCGTGGCCAACCCTTCACCGAGTGCCGCCCGTCAGCCCGTGTATCGGCCGCCCCGAATGGAATTGTTGTAGCCTGTTATCTCCCTGCGAGGAGTGGGCACCATTGCTGGCTTGTACCTATTCTTTCATTGTGTGTATCGGGGTTGTCGGTCTCGGCCGGGGTTCCTTCCCCACGCCTAGGCGTGGAGGTACGTGCGACGCTCCCCCCCTTGGCATTTTGCTTTACTAGTATGTGATCTTGTATGCCGCATGAGAGTGTAGGGATCCTAGCTAGCATTCAACACCGTGAGATCGTGAGTGAGAGTATCCCATTCCGTGGTCCTAGTCGAGCACCGAGCTCGGACTAGACTCCTATAGTTGCGCGTCGGCTCCTTTGCATCTTTGATCCACTCGCTTCCCTCATAGGGACGACCGTGGACTTGGGTTTCTTGTTGAGAGACGCCTCTCTTCGGAGGAATAGTACGGAGGTCGATCACTCGGCTTGCCTTGTCACGTGTGAGTGCTGGCCGCACTTGGTCTTCATCATAGGTTTAGTCCATTTGTCAGTTCCGTCCCGCATCAAATTTGGTATCAGAGCTTAGGGAACCAGTTTGTTCTAACAAATTGGGGTCTTAGGTCATGCGAGTCTTTAGGTTGTCTAGGGTGCAATTGAGGCCTTAGAGTTATCTAGGTTGCATTGAGTCTCTTAGTTCATCTAGGTAACCCACCATTGCATTGTAATGTTAGGTTTGTGTCTAGTTAGAGTTTTGTCCTTGTCTCGTTGAGTCTTGCATGTCCAGCTCCGCGCCAACCCCATGGTGGTTCCTCGAGCCCACATGTCAGATTAGTCATCCCTATTGGCCCGATTCGATGCTCTTATGGTACGACCGCTAAGTGTCGCCCCTACCACTCAGTCGTCGGGAGACCCGATCCCTATACCGATGACCGAGTCATTCCAGCGCCCTGTCATGTCCACTGCCATCCTACCTAATGGGATGCATACGGAGATCGACTTCATCAGTAGGGTGTCGTCTAACTGTGTCTCACAAGACATTATTGAGTCACTCTCTAAGACTGGGGAGATTGTTCTCCGTGATGGTTTAGCTTTTATCGAGTTTCAACGGTGGTTTGGCCCCGTTAAATATTCCGATGGCGCTTGGTGCAAGATCAGCACACTTGCTGGTCCATGCATCATTTTAGGGCGAACTTGGTTGGAGGAAAGAAGTGCGACCATCGACCTGGATAGGAGGACCTGCACCTTACACCCATCTCACCTTCCCGGTGAGTTTGTCTTCCATGACGGCGTTACGCCGACCACCTCCATGTCATCACCTGGGTTTGTTCCAGTGAGTTACGAGGCTGAACAGGAGTTGATTGAGGAGTACCTAACTGAGGTTGAGGAGTTAGGGAGTGATCCCCTCCACATCATAGAGGACTCCGTTTCCACTCCCGAGAGAGAGGCTTCACCCTTAGACCCTCATATAGAGACATTCTTACCTTCCGAGGGTGAACTGGTCATTGGTGAGTCTTTAGCTAGCTGGCTAAGGGAGGGTCCACTTCTAGATGTCTCCATTCCTTGCTATACACCCATGGGACCAGCCCTCCCAATAATACCCCTTAACTCCTTTCACACCACTTTTCGGTCCTTCTGCTTTCTTGAAAATGTGAAGGACTTCCTTAGGAGTTTAGATTATCAATGGGAGTTGACTTATATGTTGACCTTAGGGTCTGACCAACCCTATAGTCATAGCTTTACACTCCCTGCTTTGGGGTCTATTACCTCGGTCTACACCATAGGACATATCACATCCGAGGTCCTTTTATTATTTCCCATACCCGTGGAGGTTGATTTTGTCCCCGCTTATGGTTTCACGGTCCCGAGGGAGGAACCTTGCCTTCCTTGCCTTCCTCATGAGCCTCTTGCCCCATACATGAGAGTGCCTGAAGGTGATTATCTGCACCTGGGCGAATGTCGCACATGCGCAAGTATAGTGAAGGGACCTGTCGGGAGGGGTCATCATTTCTTTGACCCTTTCGATCCCCTCCCTAGTGAGCCTCTCGACCCATATTCTTTTCCCCACCTTGTCGAGGAGGTCCACTATCATACACCACCTAGGCCTTCTAGTCAACACCTCACCTTACCGGCATCCAGATGCCCGAGCTTAGGAGGCCAGGGACACATGTCTCTTCCCCATGTTTCTTCATGTCCACCATCATATAGGGGTTTGTCTCATATAGGGAATGTCATGAGTGAGTTTGGGCAATTTAGTCCCCATGAGTCTACCACATTCTGTAGGACACCCATGCATGATAGATACAACTTTGGTTGTCCTGGTCCTCCCCGTGTTGTCCAGTCATGTAGGCGTCATAGACATGCTGGGTCTATGTTTGGATGCCCTGGGCCACCCATGCATTCATATCGGTATGAGTCCACGCCACTAGTTTGGAGTCTACATCATCATCACCCCCTCGAGGCCAGCAACGCACGTTATAAGGATCTAGCTGATGCGCATCGACGCACCCGTGAGTTCCAAGTGGGAGAGTACGTCATGATCAGGGTTAGACCTGAACGGTTCCCTTCGGGGGCCGTGAAGAAACTCCAGGACCGCGGTGCAGGACCCTTCCGAGTTCTGAAGCGAATAGGGTCGAATGCGTATGAGATTGAGCTACCAGACGACTATGGGATCAGTTCGACGTTCAATGTCTCTGATCTGGTGGCATATCGGGATCCCGCGGTGATTCCCAGTGAGCTTTTTGGGCCTACCCCTCCTGTTGAGAGCATTACACCTTCTGAGCGTCCACCTCCTCCAGCCCCATTACAGACACGCGAGCATATAGATTGCATACTGGATGAGCAGGTGACCACGACCAGGAGCGGAGCCTACCAGCGCTTTCTAGTGCGTTGTAGAGGGCACCCTGCGACAGACGACACCTGGATCACACGTGGAGAGCTGGAGCAGATCGACCCGGACCTGCTGGAGCGTTACTTGAGCGACCGTGACCCTTACTCGACGGGGTCGAGTTCTTCCCACCCGGGGAGAATTGGTGAGGACACGCGCCGCTTCACTCGACGGAGCACACGGAGCACGCCGGCATCCCTTTGGCTCGGCGATCATTTAGCAGACTAGCAGAGTTATCCCCATTTATTTCATGCTTTAGGCCATGTTGGGCCTTGGATTAGTCCCTGCGTGGACACTTCTATCTAGTTGTAGGCCTTTGTAGGCCAATTAGACATCTTTTGTGCTTTGTAGGCTTTTTAGAGGGCAAAGGGGTTAGTGGGCCATCTTGTGCTCCACTTCTCTTGGCACATTTGGGGTTTGCGCACCCAACCCCTAGGGTTAGGGTTTTGGGCGCACCTCTCACCTCCTCCAAGTGGAAGAGGTGGCAGCCGCCTTCCCCTTTCTCCACTCCCTCCTTTGGCCGCCCCTTCCTTTGATCCCTCCTTGATTGGAGGAACCTCCTTGATTGAAGGAGAGATTCCCTCCTTGATGGGAGGAGAGCTGGCCGCCCCTACCCCCTCCCATTTGCGCCCCCATCTCCCCATTTGGTGGTAGAAACCCTAGCTCCCCTCCCCAACTATATAGTCTTAGCATTTTCTTTGGAAGGAATGAATGAAATATTTTGATTGAGCAGCCATTTGCGCAGCCACCCCTTGGAGAGGGCGACCCTCTCTTCCTCCTCTGCTCCTGCGACGGGAGCAACCCCGGGGTGCGACTCCCCATCCCCTCGGTGCGACGCCGAGGTTCTTCCTCCCTTCTACTTCGTCTCCGGTTCGAGTTCGCGTGTTCCAGATTTGGCCCCGAGTTGCAGTGGCGTCCCCATCCGGTGCGGGTCGAATCAGAGCCCCTCCTTTTTTTGGTGGATACTTCTACGAGTCGGCAGCGCGTGGGCTTTGGTTTTGCCTCGATCCGAGGTCGGCACCACCCGTGGCGAGTTTTCTCGTGAGCTAGCGCAGGAGCCTCCCTCTCTGCGCGCCCAGATCCACCCTCCTTCTTGCGAAAATCCCACAGGACGGACAACTCCGAGTTTGGAGCTGATTTCTTCAGGGTTTGTACCTATCGTCGTCCTCTTTCCAACGCCGCCAACCTCGTCTCGTTCCGACGTCCGAGCTGTTCGTGGCGTCCGTTTCCGTGAGGTCGCGCGGGTCTGCCCAGTCCACCCGGTGCCAGGACAACCGGCGATTTCCAAAGTTCACAGCGTCCAACCACGACCAGATCTGATCGAGCTCTTTGGTCCGGACCTGCTGCTCTGCGTCCCCGACGTCCTCCCACAAGCGGGGCCTCGTTCGCCTACCGGAGCAGCGAGTTACCATTTTCCCCGCTCGACAGCGCAGTTCTGGGAGCAGATTCCTTGTCCCCACTTGCAGGTGCGGCCACGGCTTCCACGGACGGAATCTGAGCACGCCTTTTGGCCGAGGCTTCCTCCTGCGACCTAACTACGCGCCCTCGCTGACGGCGCCCCAATCGGACTCCGGATCCATTCGTGGGAACGTTTACCACCGAGTCGCGCGTTGCTGCGATTCTGCCGATCGTCATCCGGACCCTCCTCGTGGCCAACCCTTCACCGAGTGCCGCCCGTCAGCCCGTGTATCGGCCGCCCCGAATGGAATTGTTGTAGCCTGTTATCTCCCTGCGAGGAGTGGGCACCATTGCTGGCTTGTACCTATTCTTTCATTGTGTGTATCGGGGTTGTCGGTCTCGGCCGGGGTTCCTTCCCCACGCCTAGGCGTGGAGGTACGTGCGACGCTCCCCCCCTTGGCATTTTGCTTTACTAGTATGTGATCTTGTATGCCGCGTGAGAGTGTAGGGATCCTAGCTAGCATTCAACACCGCGAGATCGTGAGTGAGAGTATCCCATTCCGTGGTCCTAGTCGAGCACCGAGCTCGGACTAGACTCCTATAGTTGCGCGTCGGCTCCTTTGCATCTTTGATCCACTCGCTTCCCTCATAGGGACGACCGTGGACTTGGGTTTCTTGTTGAGAGACGCCTCTCTTCGGAGGAATAGTACGGAGGTCGATCACTCGGCTTGCCTTGTCACGTGTGAGTGCTGGCCGCACTTGGTCTTCATCATAGGTTTAGTCCATTTGTCAGTTCCGTCCCGCATCACACAGCCTCTCAAGATTTTAACCATCCACAAGGTAGCATCTAGCTTACTGTACCAAAACCAGTGACACTCCACTAGAAGAGTAATAAGCTCATAGCAGACCAGACACTTTGAGCTCAGCAGCAAATGAGATACCAAACTCATGTTCTCTTTTTCAAAAGAATATACCTCTAATGACAAGCTGCCTTAGATAATCTAAACTCCCCCTTAGAGTCTGTAGAGATTTCCATCAAACATATATGTTTCTTCATAAAGCTCACAGAAATGCTACTCTAAATGATGACATTGTATTAAACTGCATGCTCATGACAAGTTGATTTTACATGCAAGATTCCTAATTATTCAGCATGATCAATTTCAGAGTGAGACTCACTATCTAGCATTCATCACAAGATTGCACCAACTAACAGCATGAATTAATGACATGACATTGATCACAGTAGAAGTATAGAGATCATGCATGCAGTTCTAACTGAAAAGAAACATATATAAACTAGGGAAGAAATTGAACTCAACTAACCTTTGTGTGCCTTGGTTTTATTATCCCTTTATTTTCCTTCTTCAAAGCACACCTGCAAAATAAGATCAATTTGCAAATTTGGGGACCCAAAGACTCTTGGGTCTTATTAGTTGAGTGACACCTCTAGCAGGTGCACTCCAAGGTTTCCAAGTTTTTCTATCATCAAACTTCAAATCATGGCAGTTATTCATGATATGACATATTCTCCCACAATAATGACAGTGAATAGCAAAATTCAGATTTTTCTTGACAGGATAAACATTGAATCTTTGTGGGTGGACTTTCGTTAAGATATTTCTACCATGGAAATTGGTACCCCTTTTTGCATGTCGGCATTCAAAGGCTCGATGGCCAACTTTACCACATTCAAAACATGTAGGAGTTTTTCTATTAAAGACAGTTTTGTTCTCAAGAAAATTCTCAGGTTTTGACTTCATTTTTCCTCCTCGGGCATGCCAGCAGTGAGCTGCAACATTGCCCAGCTTCCCACACTGGAAGCAATGGATTTTCTTCTTCCTACTGAATGCATGGGGTTTTTCATGAATAATCTTAGCACTCAATTCATCTTGAACCATTATTCTACACTCATGCATATGATGACCCGATATGCCACAGTAATGACATGAGGTGTTCTTTGTGTGTGCATGTGACTGGATGGGGAATTGCTTTGTACCATGCACAAGATCATGAGGTCTAACAGGTTCAGGAGAAGCTTTAACAGTAATGGATGAAAATTTGGTTTTCCTTTTACTTCCAGTCTTTTTCTGATTTCTTTCATTTTATAAATTTTTATCCTTATTTTCAGTTCTCTGAGCAGTGAATTGGAAAACAGATGAAGTAGAAGCTTTATCTTGTTCTGAGCTCTTAACAAAAACATTTTTCATTCGTTTCCCATCAACCTTTTTCGCAACTGGACTGTAACCCAGTCCCTTTTTATGGAAATTCACATTAACTCCAAGCAACTTATTCAGATTATTCTTTCCTTTTAAAAATTTTGCCAAGGAGTTCTTTAAGTCTTCAATTTAAGAGTTAAGGGTCACAAAGTTAGCTTCGTATTTGTTTAGCTCAGATTCACACGCAATCAGCTGCTGTTGCAAAGCATCATTCAGGTTCTTCATATTTTCATTTTCTTGTTGAACCTTCATTTCATTGTAGTTCTCATTTTCCTTCACAACAGATTTTCCTTTTTCAAATGATAGCCATCTTTCAGACATAACAGTATTAAGAACCATTAACTTTTTATTTTGGTCTTTAAGATGCATGTTTTCTTCAATTAGCTTATCTTGAAATTTATCATTTTCTTTCTTCTGAGCCAGCAAAGAATCATTTTCTTCTTTCAAGGAAGTGATTAAGTTTTTCTGCATATTATCATCAGAATCTAAGTCTTCAATCAATTCCTTTAAGAATGCACATTCATTGCACGAACCCTCATTTTCAGTTGAATTGTTTTTCAGGTTCTTACTCTCAGATTTTAATATGTCCAGCTCTCTCTTCAATTTCTTTTCTCAGATTTAATTCTATCATACTTGATCAACAAATGTTCATTCAAATCTACCAAATCTTCAAATGAAAAATTGACAATGTCAGAGTTTACCTGTGACAAAGCTTCTTCAATTTGAATCAAATCTTCATCTAAAGCCATGAGGCATTTCACTTCGTCCCGGCTCCTGCTGGCTGCTAACATGTCGAGCACTTCAGAGGCACTGCAGCAATTGACAATGCAAGAAAATTTATCAGTATTTATCGCCCCTTTTATTAGGTCCAGGGCACTCTGATTCTTAGAGAATTTCAGTCTGTCTGTAGCTTTCCATAAGGATCTATGCTTTGGAACTTCATAAGGGCTGTGTGCAATGATTATCTATAGATCTGGATTAATCTGCATCACATGTTCCCGGAACTGGTTGAGCTAGTTATAAAAACCCAGACCCTCATATTTTGGGAGATCAACAATCGAAGACATCCTCATATTAAATCACAGAATTGAATGCAGGACAAATCGAAGGCAAAGATAAGGAACACAGATCAAACCAAAACGCACCGAAACAGAATCTAGGAATGGATCTACAGGTCGTGGGACCCTCTGAGCAGACAACCGCTCTGATACCAATTGATAGGATCTAGCAAAGGTGCGCGAAGGATTTAGAGGGGGGGTGAATGAATCCCTCTATTAAAACCTTGACCTAATAAAAATTTAATTAATCCAAACACAAAGGCCTGATTAAGGCAAATCATAGACTCGAATGACTGATGTGCACTGGTAAACCTTGATAGCCAAACGAATTTAATAGAGCCTAGTCATGCATCTAACGATTCACAAGAGACAAGCAGACCACAAAGAACACAATGAATTTTTAGATGGTTCGATCTGCTGCCTGCAGACCTACGTCCATCCCTCACTCAAATCCGAGTAAGGCTTCCTGCTGCCTAACAGCTTGAAACCGCTGCGTAATACAGCTTGCGTCTGCTGAGCCTCACAGCTTACTTACAAACGGTTGAGCAACATAGCTTGCTATCCAGAAGATCCCTCCTCTGACCGCTGAGGATTACAGCTTAACCTCCGCTGCCACACAGCTTGAACAAAAGATTAAAATGAAATGAGAACGATGAAAGACAGCGACTGAAAGCTGACAATAAATATCGATGAAAATCGCTCACGCAGGAGCAAACTGGACTGGATTTGATCCAAGTACCAATTGACAGACTATCAGTGATTCTTCTCACGATCTCACTCTTTCTCTATCTCTTTCTCCTTTTCTTCTGCTCTCTGAATTGGGCTAGCCGTTGGTCTTTTTTTTCTTCGATCCTCAACCTCGTATACTCCTAGTTCTCTCTGATTGTTCTTCTCTTCAGACTTCAGAAAAGATTTTTATATTTTTCTTCTGTCTTGGAATCCCATGCTCACACATTGGGCGTGTGGAGGGAGAACTCCCGCCCAAATGCTTCCAGCAGGCTCTTAGCCACGTGTCACCATCTGAGCGTTGTAGCCTTCCACGTGGCAGTCTTTTGGAGGACGATCCGTCTTGGATCACATGCCCCTCCTTGGAGATTGGGATCACTTGGTCTTGGTTCTCCGGAGAGAAACCCTGTCAAAAGAACAATGGTCATTTAGTCAAACACTTAGCACAAGTTGCACCGATACGAAGTCAACCATTGCACTGACTTATTACAAGGTGAACCGAGAATTGCACCGACGTCAGAAATTGTAGCGGCATGAGTTGCACCGAGTTGATGTGAGCAATAAGTGGAAAATGCACTGACTTATGAATGTGCATGACACCATATGCATGGACCTTAGTGTCCAAGCATGCAACAAATATGCACAGAGTCAGAAATGTCTACAACATGCACTGACTCTAAAGTATCTAGGACAAACTTTGCACCGAGTTGGATTTACAGTCCAAGCAAGAGCTGCACCGAGATGCCAGATAGAGATGTGCAGAGCAAAACTTGCACCGAGTCAAGATTTCCAGTCCAAGTAAGAACTTGCACCGAGATGTAGATATTCTGTTCAAGTGAACACTTGCACCGAGATGGCGGAGAAGAATGCACGGACAAAGAAAGATGCAAGACAGAACTTGCACCGAGATGTAGATATCCTGTCAAAGTGAAAACTTGCACCGAGATGGTGGAGAGGAATGCACTGACACTAAATGACAAGACTGAACAGTGCATGCTAGTCAAGAATTGCACGGACCTAAAAATTGCACCGACCCCGAGAGGTGAGATGCAAAGGCAAGATATGCACGGACCTTGATGCGCATGATGCATTGAAATGCACTGACCCTTTATGTATGAGACAAATAATGCACCGAAAGAGAAACGGGACGACAGTGTGTGTGCAAAAATAGAAACTTGCACCGAGGCAAGCACTTATGCGTGAAATGCAAAACTAAGCTAGACTTGCACCGAGCTAGATTTTTTTTGGCGAGACAACACATGCACTGACTATGATTTATTCTATGAGATTACATGCACCAAATGGACCATACATAACAGATAGAATTGAAGGATTTAAACATTTAATTTAAACATGATTCATAGAAAGTCATTATCAAAACTAGGGTTCCAGCAACATCCACCCCTTACCCAACTAAGTAAGGCTTCCCTTGCACCCAGCAAGACAGTGGAAAACCTCCACTACAAACGCTGCCACACAGCTTGACTCGAGGGAGACAAATCCTTCACACCCTGATCTTGCGCCTAACAAGACCATACACACTGCCACAAGGCAGCAACCCGGTGAACCAATCCTCCCTTCCTCTTATACCTCAGAGGGAACGTGCACATCACCCAGTTGTGCACAACCCTGATTCTGCACCAGCACATTCAGACCGACTACACTGCAGTCAACGAGGAACCAGTCCTCACAGTTCTGGTTACCCAGAACAGACCAAGCACAGATGTGATCTGTGGACAAACACCTTGTGTGCTCCCAGTGCCACAAGGTAGAAACTAAACCAAAAGATGAAGGAAACAATAAAGGAAAATACAAAAGCTGAACTGAAATAGCACAAATAAAAACCAGATAGAAGAAAGCATAACATGTAGCTTCAAACTGAAGCACTTTGACTATAGTTGTAGAGCTTTCCTTTTCTTCAGCTTCCTCTGCTCTCACTTTCTCTTTCTCGAAACTGGGATAACACCCTCTCGAGCTTCTTCGCCTACTTGTCACTCTCTTTTTCTTCTCTTTTCTTCTCTTCTCACTTTAGGGATGAGCTCACAAATCTTCTCTTGTTCTTTTGCTCGGTCAACCTTCTCAAGAAGGCCTTCAAGGTGTATTTATAGCACCAGGGGTCAATATGGTCCCTTGATCTTATATAAAATAAATTTGGGTCGTCCATCTTGTTGGAATGGCTCCAGATCCAAAGTTCCTGGGTTCTGAAACCCATGTCATTAATTTTTCATCGAAAAGAGTCCCAAGCAGGTATTTCTCGTGGCTGTAGAGAAGAATCTGGATAACCAGAAGTCTAGGTATTTTCTGAATGGCCCATCCATAAAAGAATATAATATTCTTCTCAAAATAATCTCTTAGAAACCTTTCCACGTGTCCTGGGAGGTTGTGCCAATGATTGGAGGTCTATGGCACATGATTCCATAAGTTACATCACGTGCTTTTACTGGACGAGTCAGACTACGTCGACGCATATCCTTTATAGCGTCGACGCACTATTGTTGGGGATGCCCAGACAGAACGTCAGCTGATGAGAGTCGACTCTGAGTGTCAACTCTTGAGATACCACTTCCTTGAAGTTCTTGATAGCGTCAACTCAGCTCCTCACTACGTCAACCCCACCTTCTTGAGTTTAAACATCATGTTGCAGAAATATCTTGGCTACGTCGACTCTACTTCAACATGGGGTCGACTCCCTCTCCATGTTTCTTTGTAAAGGCACTGCTGCATCGACTCCATGTCTTCCAGTGCCAACTTTGCTTGATTTCTGCTGCAACATAGTTGTAACAACTTCTATTGCGTCGACTCCAAGCTTCACTGAGTCAATCTCCATTTTTCCTACTTGAGTGATTGAGTTTATTTGAATTCCTTGACCTGTTCTTCTGATTTTACTCCTGAAATTTTGATTTTTCTGAACTGAACTTTCTAAGCTAATCTTGATACTTCTGGCATTATGATACTTGGTAGATGAACTAGATGAAATCTTAACAGCATTGAACTTCTGAACTTGACCTTTTGAGCTTTCTGAAATTTCTTCCGAATGATTTGTGAATACTTCTCCAACAGTTCTTCAGATTTGCTTCTAAAAACTAAACATAACTGTTCAGAGCTTCTCTGATCTGCAAAACTTGGTTTTTCTGAACTTTTCAAAGATATTCAAAGATATTTGTATAACATCATCAAAAGCATAAAGACTCATAAATGAGTCATAGTCTGACATCATCAAAAGCATAAAGACTCATAAATGAGTCATAGCCTGACATCATCAAAATCATAGGGACACAACATTAATTACTTTAAGCAAGTCTGGGAATAGAGATATAATTCCTACTGAGCTTTTCGCTCATCTAGTGTTTTTCCCCTATTTTTCAGGTAATCAGGTGGCTAGCGAGGCCGTGACTCTAATGGGACGGGAAAGTGTGCAAGAGAGCTTCTAAAGATATATGACCCATGTCTTTTACTATTCTTGAGTCTAGATTAACGTTGTCTTTTATCTAGATTTAGATTTATTAGTCTAGTCGGTGTGTCTTCTCTCTTCCTTTTTCTTTATAAACTGTAATCTGAGTCAAAGTTGTAATAACAAGATTTTTATTAATAAAGAATTGTTTTGTTAAATTCTGGTCTTCTTGTGTCTTTAAGTTATTGCTCTGATTGACACGACTGTATCGCTGTCACGTTCCGAGCAATGCATTCCACTGCTAACGGTTCGGGGTGTGACACTGAGTCACACTCTGAATTTCTCTAAATATAACCCTTCCATGCTCGCATTACTATATGAGCAGCAGTAGGAGATTAGAAGGTTGAAGAAGCAACTGGCTGAAGTGACCAGATGCCTGTCCGAATTAACAAGGGGCATTCTTCCCTGGCAATGCAGTCCTACAGCGCTGAAGCACTCTCCCATAACCAAAGCGGAGCTATTTATGTACATGCAGGGAGATGATGAACCTGTCCTGGATTACATCCAAAGGTGGAGGGGCTCTTGTGCAAGGTGCGATCCTCCACTGAGCCATGAGGCTGCTATCCAGATATGCAAACAAGGTCTAAAGAATGAAATTCAGCAAAGGATAATTGGCATCAAAGTCCAATCCTTTGACCAACTCAATACGGTAGCAGCTGATGTTGAAGCCTTTCTGGCGAAGTGTTGCCACACTACCGCTGCGGTGAGGTGGGAAAACAGATCTAAAGGCGCTAACCTCGATGCTTTCGAGTAAATGAGGATGAGAACCCAAGAGGTGGCCGGATCTCCGACCAGAAAACCTACAAAGTAAATTCCCTCATTGCGGGAGAAGATGAAGAAGCCCTTCTCCTTCCCGAGAGAGAAGACACAGGTGATTTTTGAATGGGCTTGTCATTATGACAAGATTACTCTGCCAGAGTTCAAGAAGCCGGAGGATGCTAAAAGAAGTAATGACCCTCGATTCTGCCCGTATCAACCAATGTTGGGGAATTCTATCGAGGACTGCTATGTTTTCAAAGAAATTGTCCAGAGTCTAATCAAGAAGGGCGAACTCCAGATAGGGGAATACACAGTAGACCCACCATGCCCACATGAAACGGGCGCTTACAAAAGGGGATTTCATGTGGTCTCCATCCACTATCACACCCCGGAAGAGACATCAGAGGCTAAGCAAGGTGAACCTCAAATCCGAAAGGAGCTATCCGGGCGGCCAATGTCACCCATGAAAAAAAGAAGAATAGTCGCCCTTGTCCCACGACAGGGGCATGTACCTCCACCTCTTAAACCATAGAGGCAGCCAGTTCGGCTGATGAAGAATGCTGTGAAGCAGATGTGACCTCCCTCTCCACCCTGGTGAGTGAAGGTTCTTCGAAGGCAGTATATGACGACTACCTAGATGATCGTCAAGAAGTCCTGCAGCTCTCAAGGCCAGGAGATCGATATCCCGAAACCCCGAACAGTAATGTAAGAAAGGCAAGAAGTTGATGTCCCCCATAAATGCTGGGAATCTGTTGTTGCAGAGGCTGCCACGACCTCTGATGATGCTCTGCAAGGACATAAAGTTAAGAAACTCCTTGCAGCCCTCAAGGGCGATTCATTTACGGGCCAACGTCCAAGCTGCCCGGAAGTTGCATTGACAGCTTCACCGCTGATTCCCCAACAAACTCAAAAGACATAGAAGGAAGTTGGTGATGTCTCGCCACTAGGCGAAATGAGGCAAGGAAGGATCTATGATGTCCTTGAAGTCGAAAAAGATGACGAGGCTTCATTGACTTGCAGCCAGCTCCCCCCGAGATAAAAGATAGCGGCCATGCCACTGTTGATGAGCTGGTTGAAGTAAACCTTGGCATGGAAGAGGAGCCTAGGCCAACCTTCCTCAGCACTCTCCTTCTCCCAGAAGAGAGAGAGAGAGATACATACAGCTTCTGCAAGAGTTCCAGGACTACTTTGCTTGGAACTACAAAGAGATGCCAGGTCTCAGCCCTGAAGTTGCTCAACACATACTGGCTATTGACCCAAAAGCCGAGCTGGTGAAGTAGCCACCTCGGCAGATGAGGTCGGAGCTGATAAACCAGATTTACAAAGAAGTCGACAAGCTCATAGACGTCGGCTTTGTGGCAGAAAATAAATATACCACATGGTTGGCCAACATTGTGCCTGTCAAGAAGAAGAACGGCCATATCCGGATATGTGTGGACTTTCGGGACCTGAACAAAGCATGCCCGAAAGATGATTTCCTAGTGCCGATCACTGAAGCCATGATCGATGCTACAACTGGCCATAAGGTGCAGTCATTCATGGATGGCTTGTCCAGATACAACCAGATATGAATCGCCGAGCATGAAAGAGTTCACACGGCTTTACGATCACCCAAGGGGATATTTCACTACAAAAGAATGCCCTTTGGTCTCAAAAATGTTGGCGCCACTTACCAAAGGGCGATAGCAAAGATATTCGACGAGCTACTCTACGACAAAGTCGAATGCTACATTGATGATTTGGTCGTCAAGACCAAAAGAAGAGAAGACCACCTGAATGATCTCAGGATCATATTCGAATGGCTACGACAGTTCGAGTTGAAGATTTTTTTTTCCCAAATCACCTAATGGACTTAAAGGGAGAGTGCACCCCTTTCCAGAGGAAAGGAATGTTCCCACTCCACCTTCATGCCATTAGATGAAATTTTTATTGCATAAAAGTTGTATAGTGTTCAGTGGGACAAAGCCCCTTAGGTACATGCTGCAGAAATGAAAAAAAACTATACAGCTCCAATTAGGAGAGAGAAGAAGACTAAATCAAAACTATACATGTCTAATGCGTATGTTTGGTATGTTGGCAGCATCGGCTGTAGCAGCTCCTCTAGCAATAAGTGGCAGCTCCTTTGTCGATACAAATTCAGTATTGTGGCCTACACTGACAACATGATTTGCCAATGCATCCGCTAGCATGTTAGTTTCCCGGTATGTATGTACAATTAAGCATTGAAACCTGTTGAATATATCTTTGAGTTTATACCACCAAGGAACAAAAGACCAAGGGGGGCTTCTTTTGTCCTTTAATAATTCCACCAGGACAAATGAATCAGAGTATATAACCGAGATGGGTATCTTGTGATGTTGTGCTAATCTGAGTCCATCAAGAAGGGCTCTACCTTCTGCAACCATGTTGGAACCCAATCCATAGAAATAGGAAAAACCCAGTAGCATCATCCCTTTATTGTTTCGGAAACATCCACCTCCTCCAGAGGGTCCCGGATTACCCTTACTAGCACCATCAACATTAAGGGAAAAGTTTAGTGATGGAGCAACCCATCGGACAATGATGCCGCTAAGTCTTTTGTATTTGATTGAGATACTCATCTTTTGATATCTGTTATTGGTAGAATGTCAAATTCCCTGTTTAAAAGAAATCTGTTGCATGACTAGAGTGATCTCATCATGGATTTGTTCAGCAATGTGAGAGAATCTGACTTTCATTCCTTCAAATCTGCTTCTGCATCTGTGTTTCCATGTTTCCCAGACAATTAACATGGTAACCAACAAAGTAACAAAGCCTTGCGGGCTATATATAGTTACCTCATTAATGATTTTTTGTAACCTGTCTTGAATGGTGATAGTTTCCAGAAATGAATTATCAATAATAGTAGCAAATTTTTTCCACATATATGCTGCCATTTCACTATTGAGAAATAGATGATCATAATCTTCAGTGGAATGAGAGTGAGTCTAGCAATTACAACAAGATACCATTTGTATTCCCATTTTTTGAATTCGATCATCTGTTGGAACAGCATGATTTAAAATCTTCCAGTAGAATAGTGCTGCACGAGGAGGAAGTTTTTGATGCCATAATTTGGCAACTGAGTTACATGCCACTTGTCCTTTGATATGTCTATATGTAGACTTGGTATCAAATTTTCCATTGTTAGTGAAAGACCAAACTGATGTATCATTCCCTTCCTGAATATCAAATCTGAGTATATCATTTCTCAAGTTACTATCTTCAATACATTGCCAGATCAAATGTTGATGATCAGCTAATGCATCCTGTATTGAGCAATCCATAATTTGTGACATGTTAGAAGAAATATAGTCTTTCAAAGGCTTGTCCTTGAACCATAAATCCTTGAGGAAATTTGTATTAGCTCCATTGAACACTATCTTCCTCATTCCGGCTAATAAAACCTTTCTAGCCTTTTCAAAATCCCTGGCTTTGATACCAACAGGAAAAGGAGTTTTGCAGTCTGAGATGTGCTGGTTTTGTATATATTTACTCTTGATAAAAGTTACCCACAGAGAATTACTTTGTAAAGACAGCCAAAGTTGTTTCACATGTGCACACAATTGAATGTCAACTAATTTGCGAATGCCTAGGCCACCATCATAGTGTGGTCTGCAGACCTTAGTCCAAGATACCCAATGTTTTCTGTGTACACTTTCAGCTCCTTGCCATAAGAAATTGGAACAAATTTGCTCAATTTGTTTGTGTATGGTGTAAGGAATAGCAGCAGCACTTGCTGAATAAATGGGAATTGAAGATAACACTGATTTAATGAGAGTGATTCTGCCTGCCTGGGAGAGTAGCTTGCTTTGCCATCCAGCAAGTTTTGCATTAATTTTATCAAGCAAATATTTAAAATGTAGAACTTTGGTCTTACCTTTGAATAAAGGAATTCCCAAATAGCTGATGCTGCCAGTTTTATATTGAAAGTCAGTTCTCTGTCTAATTTTTTCTATAGCATTTCTTGGCATATGTTTAGAGGCCATGAATGAACTTTTTTGAGAGTTAATCCTCAGGAATAGAAGCAGATGCTTAATTGTATGCATTCCCCCATTTGAGAAAATGATAGAGTCATCTGCATATAGTATATGAGATATGGGCATAACATTCTGAGGCATATGGTAGAATCTACAATGACCAGAGCTGAATATATGACTGAGGCCCCGGCTCAGAGCCTCCTCTGCTATGATAAACAAAGACGGAGCTAAAGGATCCCCTTGTCTCACCCCCCGTGTAGACTTGAAATATCCATGTGACTGTCCATTAACAGCAACAGTGAACCAGCAGTTCATTAAGATCTGGGATATCAAAGAATTAAATCTGTTTGAAAACCCAAATCTTTTCAAGACTAAAAGTAAGAAACCCCATTCCAGTCGATCATATGCTTTGGCCATGTCCAACTTAATAAGAATGTTGTGCCCTCTAACTGGTCTATCCAATTCCATGAACAGTTCTTTGGCCAATAAAAAATTATCAGTGATGAGTCTGCCACTTATAAATCCACTTTGCTGCTCAGAAATTATGAATGGAAGAATTTGATGCATTCGATCACTGATTATTTTAGATACAATTTTGCAAGTAAAATTACATAAACTGATTGGCCTAAAATCAGCATATGTGGTAGGACTCTTTACCTTGGGGATCAGACATAAAGTTGTTGATGTAACTCCCTTCGGAAGCCCCCACCCTTGGAAAAAGCTTTGGATAGCACTTATTAAATGGGCTTTTAAACAGTTTTCTTTTCTTTATTACAGTCAGCACAACATTTTATTCATATGGTCAGATTTTCTTTTGTGCATATGTATTCTTTCACCATTGTTCTTTGTTCAGTTCATTTCTTTTGTCATTAGCCCTTTTTCTTTAAGTCCAAAATTCTGACCAAAATTGGGCAGCACCTCCCCTATACCCAAGCGTTTGGGGGGGGTGAAAATTGGAATCTCATCCACAGAGGTCCAGAGATGGCAACTAAAATTTAGCGTAAGTGTCACGCCCCGAACCGATAACAGCGGAACGTGTAGTTCGGAACGTGGCAGTGATATAGTCGTGAATAATCAGAGCGAACGAAAATACAACCTAGACAATGTGGGCCAATTTAACCTTTATTGATATTCAAATATTCGAATTACATACCTTGACTCAACTTACATAAGTAAAGAAAGGACTCAATATTACATTTTAATAAAAAGAAAAGACTCAAATACTTTATAAAGGGAAAAGACTCAAGGACAAGATAAGACTCAATAAAACTAAAGACATCGACACGATTCTCCATAACGCTCATCACTCTTGCCCTTCCCCATCTGATGGACTATCTTCAATGTCACTACCTGAAAAACATTAAAGATAGGCTGGTGAGCGAAACGCTCAGTAGGAATTACATCTCTCATCAAGTAGAATATAAGGGATTAGCCAATTACTCATGTTCATGACAAATGCAATGCAGGAAATGGTATAACTTAAAAATCATGACAATTGATCTAGCCGGAAGGATAAATATCAAGGCCAAAGGCAGTTACGAACTCAAGAGAAATAGGGATGAATTTCCCATGCAGAGTCAAGGACAAGCTATCAGAATATAACAAGGATAGATACTTAGATGAACATAACTTCAGAATTGGCCAGAATATAACAGAGTTTCAATAAATATAAGCAGAATTAAAGAATCTAGTAGGATATCTAAATTATCAGAATAACCGAACAACAAAATATCAGAATAACAGAACTTCTAGAATTAACAGAATTTGCAGAATGACAGATATAACAGAATAATAGAATATAACAGATGTATAGACTTTGGTGCAATGCCACACCCAGAATTCCCATGGTTTACAGAATTGGACTTCCATCCTACCTGGCACTGAAAAGTTGCGGACCCACAGCCCTTAATGTTTCAGAATAAGATTTGGCCAAATACAGAGTCAAAGGGTTATGTTCTCGAATTGATGACAAGAAGATTCCAAAGGAGTAGAGTGTCAAGACTAACGGAAAACCAAAGTGACACGGATCAGATCCCAGGGTTTTTAGGGTACAACCAGCTCGGCTGCTTTGAGGGAATCCAAAGCTAGCGGAGTCTTACGGAGGTCTCTATGATAAAGTCACCGGTCCAAAGGAACGGAATGTCCTATGGAGAGTTCGTCTATCACCGAGAAATAGTGGGTAATCGATAAAACATCATGAAAACGCGGGGCTATATTCACGGAATAGAATATAGTGCCAATACATATAAATATATATATGACCCGATAGTGGGTTACAGAAATCACGTATAACCATGACTATCAGTAAAATGACGTCTGGGATCTGAGTCTTCATTTTATGAATTGACGCCCTGGTCAGAGTCGTCAGTTTATAAAATGATGGTTGTCCTCTCAGTCGCTATATGCAGATTAATTTATTTTTTATATTTCAATTTTTGTCAAAATGACGCCTTTTACGAAGGCGTTAACTATGTAAATGACGCCTTAGTCAGGGGCGTCATATATAAAATTAAAGGGCTGTGCATATGTCGTCATTTCAATATCCAGGAACAATATAAATATTTTCAGAAATTCTTGATTTATCACTAAATTGGCGCCCATGTGTGCGGGCGTCCATTTTAAATGACGACCTATTCAGAGTCGCTATTTCTTTGTCATCTGATTTGCACCGGGTAGGTACAATCACCGACACATGGTTTACAAAGTATGTCCGATCAGGAAATAGATGTCATGAATAGTAAGAGAAAATTAACAGGAATTTATGGACAAGGTCGTGCATTAATTTACCTCTATAATTTCATAAATATTAAAATTTAAACATTATTCAATTAATAATTATCATGGCAATTGACGACGGTTTGCATGGGCATTAAATCAAATTGACGCCCTAGATGGGGTCGTCAGTTTGATTCACACTGTAAACTATGAAAACTCAATCATGAAATAAAATATGTACTCTTACAGACCTATATGCATGCTTCTAACTTGCTAGTTACAGAGTTTTGCTAAGTCTTGAGAAAACCTACTGATGCATTAAAAGATTAAGGTATATATACATGCAGAGATCATGTTAAAGTTTAACTATTAACGGGTTTAGCTTGATGTCGAGAACACCTATGAGAAACTAGAGACTATGAACTCGAACATGAGCATGATGTTTATGATCATAAGAGCATGCATCATCTTTGTTAATTTAGTTTAGCCATCAGAGAGAACACCTACTTGTCGGACGATTAAACAGATGAATAGTGAAGAACTAGATTGCAGCTACGGCACTCTGTTTCGAACAGGGCAAATCACAGGAAGAAGAAGAAGATAGAGGAAGAAGTAGATTCTTCCACAACAAGAGCAATAACTGCAGCAGGTGGCAACAGGACGTGGATGAAGAAAACACCGGGAAGAAGCCCAGCAACCCACGAACAGTAGCAGCAGTAGAAAACTGATAGTAGAGAGGGAGATCTCCTGATAAGAGGCTCTTCTTTGTACACAACAGCAGGGAAAATTCGGAAGAAGGAATAATAATCTCCTTAGCAGAAGATTACAGCTTCCTCGTGAGGCTCTTGCAAGAAGAGAACATCAACTGATGATGGAGCAATATTCCCTCACGCTTGGCACAACAGTAGGTTAGAGTTGAGAGCTAGAAGTTCAACGGGTTAGGGTTTCTGTGGGGTATTTATAGTGCTTGGGAACCCAATGGGTTTAGTGTTCGATTGGGACTCAAAACTCCTGAGGACATGTCCTAATAGCATTACGATTTCCCTTACTAATCTTTTCGAAACACAACACTTCCTAGTTAGAGTGAAATGGAAATGACGCCTCAGGTTGCGGCGTTATTTCAATAATTGACGCTGGTATACACAGTCGTCAAAAATAAAATGACGACTTGCTAGGAGGCGTCATTCACCTTTCCCTATTTGTTAATTTAAGGTGTAACAATCTTTCTGTATTTTTATCTTTTTTCCTTGATGTGATCTAGATGGGAAATTTTAGAGGTATGAGTTTTCCATTTTTCTCTATTTTTTCATGTAATTAGTTTTCCAAAATTCTTTAATAAAAAAAATAGCACTATTCATTTACAATAAAATAACGACTTTGTTTAAGTCGTTTCTTATGGAATCAACGCCTATACGAATGGGCGTCCATTGGCGTTTGGCATTTCTCCATGCCCTTATAAGGACCAAATGTGTATTTATACCCTATAAACCTTATCTATATACCTTATTTTATATCATTTGTACTTTAAATAGCGACATACTATATGTCGTTTATTATGTGAATCACGCCCACACGAACGGGCGTCATTTGATTTTTGGCCCTCTCTCAATGCCCTTGAAAGAACTGAAATTGGATATATACTCATTCTTTTATTTTTTTACATATCTTTAATGTAATTAAATCCTATATATATATCCTTCCCTTCTAATAAGATTATAATGTAATAAATATGGAATATTAAATTTTCTAAATTAGTAATAAAATATAAATTGATATTTTCTTCGAGATTTAATGATTCTTAATTCAATTAAAATTACGTTGTGCATTAAATGACTACCTAAAATAACATGTCATTTTTAAATTTATTATAATACAATAGTAGTGTCCATGAGTTCTTTTGTCAGACTTTTTAGGATGTCGGGGGTTGTGACTCAAGGGCCCTTACAGTGTGTGTGGGTTTCATATATCTTGATATATATATATATATATACTAAACCTATTTCAAAATTACCGGGCGTTACACCCTCCCCCACTTAAAAGAATTTGATCCCCAAATTCACATGCAACTCATCTCCAAAGTAATAGTGGGGTATCTAGTTCCATTCTCCAGTCTTAAAACAATATCGTTTAGTCATGCTAGCAAAATAACCTAAGGTACTAGGCTTAGGTTAAAGGGGTACCTCTAGCTACTCCATTATCAGCAGGTTTGACTTGTCTTATTGCTTGTAATTATACTGGATGTCGTACTTCTTTATGATCCTTTGCCTGCTGAGGTTGATCTTTAGGAAGGGGGCAGTCGGCTACCTTATGTTCTTGGCTTCCACAACGAAAACAAGCTCCATTCTTCCAGTGACATTTCTCGGATTGATGACCTTCATTGCCACAATACTTGCACTTTGCTTCTTTAGGCTTCTTGCCATTCGAAACTCCATTCCCATTATTGGGCCTTTTGTTGCCATTATCTACATTCCTCTTTTCTATTTTTGCTCTAACTTTGTCAGATAATTCCATAGCGTCTTCCAATAGCTGAGCTCTCTTAACCATCTCGGCATATGATTGAATATCCATCGGTGCTAATTGGGGTATATATTGTAGTCTTAACCCATTCAAGAACCTCCTAGCTTTCATCTTCTCCGTCATGATTAAATGAGGTGCATACTGTGATAACCTCGAGAACTGAGCCTCATATTCTGCCACAGACATGCTTCTTTGTTTGAGCGAGGCAAATTCTACCGCCTTTCTCTCCCGAACTCTCTCTGAGAAATACTTCTCGTTCAAGTGTTCTAAAAATTCTACCCAAGTTACTTGAATGTTTGGCAAAGTGGCTCCTACGGACTCCCACCAAGCCCTTGCATCCTTCTCTAGTTGAAATGTTGCTAAAAGAACCTTATCTTGGTCCGAACATTGCATCACTCGGAAAATTCTTTCTATTTCCTTCGTCCAATCTTTCGCTATGTCCGGATCAGGGGTTCCACTAAACCTAGGGGGATTGAGGCTCCGAAACTCACGATGCAATTCTCCAGCTCCACGATTGGCTCCATCCTCAGCTACTTGTTGAAGAGCCTGAGTCAATCCTTGAACCGTTCTTTGCATCTCACGCCATTGGGCATGCTCGGCGGCCATTGTTATCTATCTAGTTCTACAAGACATAAGCAATCTCATGTAAGGTTATCAAGTAATTCTCGTGAAATTTTTACTAAGATATTTTCATAAGGCAATTCTCCAGCTCCACGATTGGCTCCATCCTCGGCAACTTGTTGAAGAGCCTGAGTCAATCCTTGAACCGTTCTTTGCATCTCACGCCATTGGGCACGCTCGGCGGCCATTGTTATCTATCTAGTTCTACAAGACATAAGCAATCTCATGTAAGGTTATCAAGTAATTCTCGTGAAATTTTTACTAAGATATTTTCATAAGTTGATATTATTAGTATTAAAATTCTCCCCCCCCCTTTTTTTGCTCTTAACCCAAGGTTCTGCCCAATCTCACCGGGCAATAATGGGATTGAACCTAGAACTTATGGCAATCTATAGTCAAGACCTAGGATTTAATATACCTAGGCTCTGATACCACAAACTGTCACGCCCTGAACCGATAACAGCGGAACGTGTAGTTCGAAACGTGGCAGTGATACAGTCGTGAATAATCAGAGCGAACGAAAATACAACCTGGACAATGTGGGCCAATTCAACCTTTATTGATATTCAAATATTCGAATTACATACCTTGACTCAACTTACATAAGTAAAGAAAGGACTCACTATTACATTTTAATAAAAAGAAAAGACTCAAATACTTTATAAAGGGAAAAGACTCAAGGACAAGATAAGACTCAATAAAACTAAAGACACGGACACGATTCTCCATAACACTCATCACTCTTGCCCTTCCCCATCTGATGGACTATCTTCAATGTCGCTACCTGAAAAACGTTAAAGATAGGCTGGTGAGCGAAACACTCAGTAGAAATTACATCTCTCATCAAGCAGAATATAAGGGATTAGCCAATTACTCATGTTCATGACAAATGCAATGTAGGAAATGGTATAACTTAAAAATCATGACAATTGATCTAGCAGGAAGGATAAATATCAAGGCCAAAGGCAGTTACGAACTCAAGAGAAATAGGGATGAATTTCCCATGCAGAGTCAAGGACAAGCTATCAGAATATAACAAGGACAGATACTTAGATGAACATAACTTCAGAATTGGCCAGAATATAACAGAGTTTCAATAAATATAAGCAGAATTAAACAATCTAACAGGATATCTAAATTATCAGAATAATCGAACAACAAAATATCAGAATAACAGAACTTCTAGAATTAACAGAATTTGCAGAATGACAGATATAACAGAATAACAGAATATAACAGATGTACAGACTTTGGTGCAATGCCACACCCAGAATTCCCATGGTTTACAGAGTTGGACTTCCGTCCTACCTGGCACTGAAAAGTTGCAGACCCACAGCCCTTAATATTTCAGAATCAGATTTGGCCAAATAAAGAGTCAAAGGGTTATGTTCTCGAATTGATGACATGAAGATTCCAAAGGAGTAGAGTGTCAAGACTAACGGAAAACCAAAGTGACACGGATCGGATCCCAGGGTTTTTAGGGTACAACCAGCTCGGCTGCTTTGAGGGAATCCAAAGCTAGCGGAGTCTTACGGAGGTCTCTATGATAAAGTCACCGGTCCAAAGGAACGGAATGTCCTATGGAGAGTTCGTCTATCACCGAGAAATAGTGGGTAATGATAAAACATCATGAAAACGAGGGGCTATATTCACGGAATGGAATATAGTGCCAATACATATAAATATTGTTAGGTTCGGTGCAAGTATTCAGAGGGGGGTGAATGAATATAGCCTATAAAAACTTTCACCCAATATAAACTTTCACTCAATTAGAATTTCGCTCACTCAACAGATTAAACACTTAAAACAAAATCTGATCAAATCATCTAATGAACATGTGATCAAACACTTGGAGCGCCCCTATGCAAACATCTAGCGGAAGCAAACCATAAGCAATCAAACCACAATGCAAGGGGAGTTTTTAGGTGGTTCGGTCGTGCAGACCTACATCCACCCTACACTCAACCCGAGTGTGGCTTCACTAACAGCTGGGCAACACAGCTTGCCAACAGACGCTGATACACAGCTTACCCAGAGGAACAACCTCCCCTCTGCCTCCTACACGGAGGGAACCTCTAGCAACCCACGGTCACTAGAAACCAGAGACTCACATCTCTCTTCCTCTATACCAAGAGGGAACCCCACTAGTAGCAGCCCCGCTACCAGTGAACCAGCCAGTAGCACTCTGCTACCAGCAATCCACCAGAGGCCTAGCCTCTCTTCCTCCTACCCTAGAGGGAACCCACAAGCAGCCCCCCTGCTGCTTGCAAACTAGAGATCAGATCTCCCTTCTCCTGACCCACCAGGAGGAACCCGACCTCAGTCCAGAGGATTGGAAGAACAAGGATAGCCAAATGAAAAAGGAAAAACAAAAATATGAAATGAAAATAACTTCAGCAAACAGAAAGCTAAAAAATGAAATGCACAATGTGGCTCTCAACGGAGCTGACTAGCCTGGATCTGATCCACGGTCCAGTAGGAACAGATCTCCCTCGATCTCACTCTCTTTCTTCACTCTCTCTCTTTCTCTTTCTTCTCTGCTGCACTTCTCTTCTTCTCTCGATCTTTGTTCTCATTTTCTCTCTTTCTCTTTTTATTTTCTTCTGCTGGATTGTGGAAGCTCTCTCTTCTTTTTCCCTTTCTTCTCTCAGCTTCTGCTGGATCGAAGAGCTTTCTGCTCTGCTGTTACTCTTTCTGCCTCCAGGCTTCTTCTTCGATCGATTTTCTACAGAAGATGAAGACTCGTATATATAGCATCAGCAGGCACACTGGGCGCGTGTGGCTTCCACATTTCCTGCCCTAGAAATTTGGACCACGTGGCAGCATCCTGGTCACGAGCCAGGCACCTCGGATCACGTGCCCTTCATTAGTACGCTCAGCAACTGGAGTTGAGGTGGCGTCAACATACTTGCTCCAAAGGGTTGACGCAGCCTTCAAAGACATTCGACCAGCAAAACTCAAGTCTGCTGCGTTGACTCCATCAGCATGCTGCGTTGACGCATCGGCGATCCAGTGATCAAGTCTTCAGCAGATGGGCGTGCTGCGTCGACGCTCTCAGCATGCTGCGTTGACGCATTGGTGTTCCAGCATCTGAACTTAGATGGCTTCAGCCCTCTCACGTTTCATGTGGAGTGCGTTGACGCATTGTGCAACTGCGTCCACCCTCTGGTCACCTTGTCGATCCATCAACCTGCTGCGTCGACGCCACTTGATGAATGCGTTGAGGCACTAGAGTAATCCAGTAAGCTTCTTTCTTGATTGTTTAAACTACTGCATCCACGCCACTTGATCAAGGCGTTGACGCATTGGTGTGTTCCAGCAGCTAAAATTGGATGTCTTTAGCCCTCTTGCGTTAAGGGGTT
Organism: Amorphophallus konjac; assembly: GCA_022559845.1. Classification (NCBI taxonomy): domain Eukaryota; kingdom Viridiplantae; phylum Streptophyta; class Magnoliopsida; order Alismatales; family Araceae; genus Amorphophallus; species Amorphophallus konjac. The sequence goes on along the minus strand of CM040122.1, from coordinate 157,965,450 downwards.
CATTAGCCTCTTCAGTCCCTGTCAGACAGATGAAACGAAGTCATTAGTTCTAAGTATATGCATTGCATTGTATAGACTTTGCTGTGAAGGCGAAAGCAATGTAAAGTATACACAACGCAATGTATAGACTTAATGAATATAAAGACATCATAAGACTCAGATGAACACAGGCGGTGTATAGACTTAATGTGTTCACTGATGGATGTACACCCTTGCCCACTGTACAGACTTTGTGATGCTTGTATGCAATGTAGAGACTTCGCTGAATGCGAATGCAGTGTACAGACTTTGAAGCACAAAGGCAATGTACAGACTTTGCCTTAAAACGAATGTATAGACTTAGAATCATGGAGGCCAATGTATAGACATCAACTCTACACATCGAATGTATAGACTTCAAGTGTCAAGACGCTAAGGAAGATGGACAATGTACAGACTTGCTGTAACAGTCTGATGTACATACTTCATGAAGCTCTAGACATTGAATGCTGTACAGACTTAGCCAAACAACGGCAATCGGATGTACAGACTTTAGAGGATGCAGACTCTGTATAGACTTCAAGTCAACCAATCAATGTTCTGATGGGTCGACGCATCAGCAAGGGTGGGTCGACCCACTACTGTTCAGACTGTAGATACATGCAGAGACATGATATCTGACAGAATGCAATGCATACATATAAAGAACAAATACCATCAATGCTAAACACCATCATTCATGTTGCTATCATATGCAGAATGCTCAGGAATAAGAATGCACAGAAATGCACTTTGTTTATTGCAATCATCAAAACACAATAACATTGCTATCATCAAAATACAATATCAAATGCACTCAAATGCACTCACTGTCTTGCTATCATCAAAACCAAAAAGTATTGCTATCATCAAAGCAACATAGCACATGCTTGTGCGTAAGAGGCACAACATTCTCCCCCTTTTTGATGATGGCAACACAATGTGACAGTGAGTCACACACAAGATTTTCTCCCCCTTTGACATGATCAAAAAGAGAAAAACAGTAAAAACAATAGTACAAAGTGCATTATGCATGCAAATTCCTCTAGAACATTCTCCCCCTGAATTATTTCTCCCCCTAAATAATAGCTCCCCCTTTGAGAAGGAATATGAACAGATAAACAAGGAAGAGAAGGTAGGAGGGTCACCTGACAACAGCTGAATCATAGGTTCAGAAAGGAAGCATGATTATAAACAACTGTTAAAGTATAAGAATCAGCAACATACAATTTTCAAACATTCAGGTTTAACAATGATAAATTTAGAGTAAAACACCTGACCCCTGAAAAAAAAGTTTATAGACTCCATTTATAGCAATGAATCTAGGGCACATGGTATTAATAGATAAGTCAGAAATAATACCCTTTTGTGATTAAACAAGGAATTTCAAGAGAGGCAACTTGAACATGTATTGATAAAAATAATTTTCACTCATTGACTTTTAATTTTTCAAAAGGTTACACCAGTTTGATTTTCACTTTTGAATTCTTCAGAAACTGAACTAAGTAAATAGATCAATGGCATTTATGCTGTTGACATTAGGTGTACACCTTGATCAGAGGTAGGTACCCCCAGTTACTAGGCATAAATTACTAGACCTATTTCAGATCAAAACCCACAAAGAATAGTCTTCACTTTTGACATTAAGGGTACACCTTGATTAGAGGCCAGTACCCCCAGTTACTTGGTGAGAACTCCCCCTATAGATTTGACCCTTTGAACAGAGATATTCTGAAACACTTCATGACTATGAGTTCTCCTGCTTCATTGGAGGAGATCACAATTTCTCAGTATAATTCAGCCATTGCTCTGTCACTATGTTCAGTTCATAGCATTTATGATCTTATTTACTGCTGCCCTTATCTCTTTTAGAGTGATTGTTTGAAAAACAGTACACACTCTTATTCACCTTTTCTAGAAATTTCCAGATCAACACATTAGGCATTACAAAAACTTTTTCTAATCTTACCATGAGACAAAGATTAAGAGCTATAAAAGTTTCTCTTTTATCTCAGATTCTGAAGGCAGACATTTGACTCTTCAATTTATAAAGGTTAAACCTTTAGTTCTTTTCAATTTGTGAGAGTGATTCTTATAAAAGAACAATTGAAATAATCACAACTCAATGTACTAAACCAGAAACAGAACTGTTATTCAGTGAAGGTTAGGAAAATGATAGCAATAGGCATTGAGTTCCTGGAGTATCTGATGTCAAAAGATATGAAAGAACTAGATGGGGACAGTGAGAAGTAGCAAGGATTCAATGAATAGAACAGAAAAACTCTCAGCTCCCCCTGACAACATGATGCAGGTCACACTTCAGAACTCAACATGAAGAGAGATGAGCTACAAGAGCATTTCAACAAGAGAGAGAGATGAGTGAGGACCAAACTTCAGTGCCGCTGAACCTTCTTAAAATATTCAACCAAGTTCAGCAACTGTATTTCAGACAAATCTGTCAGTGCGTTTACTCACTCTAATGACTACGTTAACGCACTCAACCAACCAATGTAGTATTCTGTCTTTTGATACCAAGTGTTGACTTTGAGCTGGGGCTGCGTTAACTCAATCCATCCTCAGCGTCAACCCACTCATGCAGCTAAACTTGCTTCACAAACGATTTTTCAAGGAAAACAGCCTGAAGCATCGACCCCATCTTCATACAGCGTTGACCCATTTATTCAATGCAATAATCAGTGAGAGAAGAGCATCAGATATATGCAAAGTAAAACTCAGTACATGAAGAGATCATCAACGATCAATCAAGCAAATCAACATGAAACTCACAATTTTCATGCTCACAATTTCAGATAATGGAATTTAAAACAGATTTCAGAACTCACCTGAATTGAGTCCTGGGGTTTTCCTTTTGAGTGCCTTGGTTAACCCCTTTTATTTCTCCCTCCAAGGCACACCTGCAGCATATCAATCAATATGATCTTGCAGGAACCCAAGCTGCCTTGGGTCCTGTATGAGCCCTAACAGGTGTTCTGACTGGTCTCTTAACAGAATTATCATCATAGCCCATCAACTTATAGCTGGACAAGGAATCGCCAAATTGACCAGACTTACCATGATAACTAACAGAATTTAAGTTCCTTTTAAATTCATATGCATGAACGTCAAAATTTCTGTTGTGTGCATGGGCATTTTGTTTTCTGAACTCTGCCACCCAGCACTCAGAGGCTTTGTGGCAAGGTTTTCCACAATTAAAACAAGAAAATTTCACAAATTATTTTGCATAGAATTTGACAGCATGGGGGTTAATATAATTCTTCTGAACATGCCAACAGTCCTTGACTGTGTGGCCATGTTTTCCACATTCAAAACATGAAGAATTCATTCTGTCAAGATTCTTATAGAATGCATGTATTTTTACAGGGATTATAGCAGTTTTGGAGTTAATTGTTCTTCCCTTAGCATGCCAACAATTTGCATCAATATGGCCCAATTTGTTACAATGAAAGCAATGAAGTTTCTTTTTCAGATATGCATGATTCCTATCATGAAGCTCTTTAGCATTCAAATCATCTTGCTTCTTTAATCTACAATCATGCATAAAGTGGCCAATTCTATGACAGTAAAAGTATTGAATTCTCTTATTTTGATCATGAGAAGGTTTCTTCGATTTAGAATTCCTAGCATGAATTCTATCTGATTTCAGTTCATCCTCTCTCATGACACAGCAAACATCCATCTCATGGCCAGATTTACCACAGTAGAAACATTTCACATTCTTTCTTTTAACATGAGATAGTTTGGCCTGAGAAATTTCAGCATACAAATTTTTATTCTGTTTTGTTTTCTTTTGTTTTTCTATCTGATTCGTAGGCAGACATGAAGGAGAAGCTGAAGTGCTAGCTAACTCAGAGCTACGCACAAAGGTTGTATACATTCTTTTTCTCTCTTCCTGTTTACTGCCTCCATCAGAGACTTTCTTCTTAGAAGCAGCCTTTGAATTTCCTTTGTTTTTAAATAACTCAGACAGAGAATTGTTCAATTCAGTGATTTCATTTTTGAGAGAGGAAATGAGAATTTCAGAATCTGTGATCTTTTCATTAAGTAAGACATTAATGGCTTTGTAGCTATCAATCTCTTCTATTAATGCAGTCACTCTCTCACGTTCATTTTCAATTGAACTTTTCCCTCTTTCAAGCATTAAGAGTCTCTCAGACATAGCAAAATTAAGCAGCTTCAGTTCTTCATTCTCCTTTCTAGTTTGTTCATTCTGAACTAATTCATTAGTTAAGATTTGATCATTTCCTAATGAATTCAGCTTATCTTCAAGTTCAGAAATCTTGTCTGTGAGTTCCTGATTTTTATTTTCCAAAACAGAAATTTGTTCCTTACTCACATTCAGATTAGCTAAGCATATTTCATGAGACTTTCTCAGATCTTGACATTTTTCACAATGAGCATTCGAATTAATCTGATCACATTTCTTTTTCAGCTTTCTATTTTCAGATTTCAAATATTTACATTTCTCAAAACGTTCCTCATACATATCCCATAATTCATCAATTGAAATCTCTTCGGATCCAAATTCAGAATTTACCTTGGATGAGGAATCTTCATTATCCCGGTTGACCATCAAACAACTATCACTCTGTTGGTTATGCGCAGAGATAACTTTGTCATATATCTCTTTTCCAGAATTGCACCTGAGAGCAAAAGAATATACATCAGTATTAACAGCAGCTCTCAAGATATTAAGAATTATGACATTATCACGGTTCTTAAAGGTGTCCTCACTAGACCACTTGGTCGGATCTTTGGGTAATCGATATGGGCCTTTGGATAGCAAACTCCATAGTTTGGGATCAATGGAATCTACATACACAGCTAGGCCTCCTCGCCAACTTTCAAAGTTAGAACCATCATAAATTGGAGGACGATCCATTTGGACAGATGGCAAACAGATTCAACTCACTAAAACAAATGACAGAAAATGCAACAAAACCAGATGGCAAGGTAAAGCACTAAACCGGTAAAACAAAACAACGAGCACAATACACCCACTCTGAAAATGCACCAAAATCTTGCAGGATCCTCTACAGATTGTTAGATCTGTTAAGTCAGAGACTGCTCTGATACCAATTATTGGGTTCGGTGCAAGTATTCAGAGGGGGGTGAATGAATATAGCCTATAAAAACTTTCACCCAATATAAACTTTCGCTCAATTAGAATTTCGCTCACTCAACAGATTAAACACTTAGAACAAAATCTGATCAAATCATCTAATGAACCTGTGATCAAACACTTGGAGCGCCCCTATGCAAACATCTAGCGGAAGCAAACCATAAGCAATCAAACCATAATGCAAGAGGGGTTTTTAGGTGGTTCGGTCCTGCAGACCTACATCCACCCCACACTCAACCCGAGTGTGGCTTCACTAACAGCTGGGCAACACAGCTTGCCAACAGACGCTGATACACAGCTTACCCAGGGGAACAACCTCCCCTCTTCCTCCTACACGGAGGGAACCTCTAGCAACCCACGGTCACTAGAAACCAGAGACTCACGTCTCTCTTCCTCTATACCAAGAGGGAACCCCACTAGTAGCAGCCCCGCTACAAGTGAACCAGCCAGTAGCACTCTGCTACCAGCAATCCACCAGAGGCCTAGCCTCTCTTCCTCCTAGCCCGGAGGGAACCCACAAGCAGCCCCCCTGCTGCTTGCAAACCGGAGATCAGATCTCCCTTCTCCTGACCCACCAGGAGGAACCTGACCTCAGTCCAGAGGATCGGAAGAACAAGGATAACCAAATGAAAAAGGAAAGACAAAAACACGAAATGAAAATAACTTCAGCAAACAGAAAGCTGAAAAACGAAATGCACAATGTGGCTCTCAACGGAGCTGATTGGCCTGGATTTGATCCACGGTCCAGTAGGAACAGATCTCCCTCGATCTCACTCTCTTTCTCCACACTCGCTCTTTCTCTTTCTTCTCTGCTGCACTTCTCTTCTTCTCTCGATCTCTGTTCTCCTTTTCTATCTTTCTCTTTTTCTTTTCTTCTGCTGGATCGTGGAAGCTCTCTCTTCTTTTTCCCTTTCTTCTCTCAGCTTCTGCTGGATCGAAGAGCTTTCTGCTCTGCTGTTACTCTTTCTGCCTCCAGGCTTCTTCTTCGATCGATCTTCTACAGAGGATGAAGACTCGTATATATAGCATCAGCAGGCACACTGGGCGCGTGTGGCTTCCACATTTCCTGCCCTAGAAATTCGGACCATGTGGCAGCATCCTAGTCATGAGCCAGGCACCTCGGATCACGTGCCCTTCACTAGTACGCTCAGCAACTGGAGTTGAGGTGGCATCAACACACTTGCTCCAAAGGGTTGACGCAGCCTTCAAAGACATTCGACCAGCAAAACTCAAGTCTGCTGCGTTGACTCCATCAGCCTGCTGCGTTGACGCATCGGTGATCCAGTGATCAAGTCTTCAGCAGATGGGCGTGTTGCGTCGACGCTCTCATCATGCTGCGTTGACGCATTGGTGTTCTAGCATCTGAACTTAGATGGCTTCAGCCCTCTCACGTTTCGTGTGGAGTGCGTTGACGCATTGTGCAACTGCGTCCACCCTCTGGTCACCTTGTCGATCCATCAACCTGCTGCGTCGACGCCACTTGATGAATGCGTTGACGCACCAGAGTAATCTAGTAAGCTTCTTTCTTGATTTTTTGAACTACTGCGTCCACGCCACTTGATCAAGGCGTTGACGCATTGGTGTGTTCCAGTAGCTGAAATTGGATGTCTTCAGCCCTCTTGCGTTAAGGGTTCATTAGCCTCTTCAGTCCCTGTCAGACAGATGAAACGAAGTCATTAGTTCTAAGTATATGCATTGCATTGTATAGACTTTGCTGTGAAGGCGAAAGTAATGTAAAGTATACACAACGCAATGTATAGACTTAATGAATATAAAGACATCATAAGACTCAGATGAACACAGGCGGTGTATAGACTTAATGTGTTCACTGATGGATGTACACCCTTGCCCACTGTACAGACTTTGTGATGCTTGTATGCAATGTAGAGACTTCGCTGAATGCGAATGCAGTGTACAGACTTTGAAGCACAAAGGCAATGTACAGACTTTGCCTTAAAACGAATGTATAGACTTAGAATCATGGAGGCCAATGTATAGACATCAACTCTGCACATCGAATGTATAGACTTCAAGTGTCAAGACGCTAAGGAAGACGGACAATGTACAGACTTGCTGTAACAGTCTGATGTACATACTTCATGAAGCTCTAGACATTGAATGCTGTACAGACTTAGCCAAACAACGGCAATCGGATGTACAGACTTTAGAGGATGCAGACTCTGTATAGACTTCAAGTCAACCAATCAATGTTCTGATGGGTCGACGCATCAGCAAGGGTGGGTCGACCCACTACTGTTCAGACTGTAGATACATGCAGAGACATGATATCTGACAGAATGCAATGCATATATATAAAGAACAAATACCATCAATGCTAAACATCATCATTCATGTTGCTATCATATGCAGAATGCCCAGGAATAAGAATGCACAGAAATGCACTTTGTTTATTGCAATCATCAAAACACAATAACATTGCTATCATCAAAATACAATATCAAATGCACTCACTGTCTTGCTATCATCAAAACCAAAAAGTATTGCTATCATCAAAGCAACATAGCACATGCTTGTGCCTAAGAGGCACAACAAATATATATATGACCCGACAGTGGGTTATAGAAATCACGTATAACCATGACTATCAGTAAAATGACGTCTGGGATCTGAGTCTTCATTTTATGAATTGACGCCCTGATCAGAGTCGTCATTTTATAAAATGATGGTTGTCCTCTCAGTCGCTATATGCAGATTAATTTATTTTTTATATTTCAATTTTTGTCAAAATGACACCTTTTACGAAGGCGTTAACTATGTAAATGACGCCTTAGTCAGGGGCGTCATATATAAAATTAAAGGGCTGTGCATATGTCGTCATTTCAATATCTAGGAATAATATAAATATTTTTGGAAATTCTTGATTTATCACTAAATTGGCGCCCATGCGGGCGTCCATTTTAATTGACGACCTATTCAGAGTCGCTATTTCTTTGTCATCTGATTTGCACCGGGTAGGTACAATCACAGACACATGGTTTACAAAGTATGTCCGATCAGGAAATAGATGTCATGAACAATAAGAGAAAATTAACAGGAAGTTATGGACAAGGTCGTGCATTAATTTACCTGTATAATTTCATAAACATTAAATTTTAAACATTATTCAATTAATAATTATCATGGCAATTGACGACGGTTTGCATGGGCGTTAAATCAAATTGACGCCCTAGATGGGGTCGTCAGTTTGATTCACACTGTAAACTATGAAAACTCAATCATGAAATAAAATCTATACTCTTACAGACCTATATGCATGCTTCTAACTTGCTAGTTACAGAGTTTTGCTAAGTCTTGAGAAAACCTACGGATGCACTAAAAGATTAAAGTATATATACATGCAGAGATCATGTTAAAGTTTAACTATTAATGGGTTTAGCTTGATGTTGAGAACACCTACGAGAAACTAGAGACTATGAACTCGAACATGAGCATGCTGTTTATGATCATAAGAGCATGTATCATTTTGTTAATTTAGTTTAGCCATCAGAGAGAACACCTACTTTTCGGACGATTAAACAGATGAATAGTGAAGAACTAGATTGCTGCTACGACACTCTGTTTCGAACAGGGCAAATCACAGGAAGAAGAAGAAGATAGAGGAAGAAGTAGATTCTTCCACAACAAGAGCAATAAGTGCAGCAGGTGGCAGTAGGAGGTGGAAGAAGAAAACACCGAGAAGAAGCCCATCAACCCACGAACAGTAGCAGCAGTAGAAAACTGATAGTAGAGAGGGAGATCTCCTGATAAGAGGCTCTTCTTTGTACACAACAACAGGGAAAATTAGGAAGAAGGAATAATAATCTCCTTAGCAGAAGATTACAGCTTCCTCGTGAGGCTCTTGCAAGAAGAGAACAGCAACCGATGATGGAGCAATATTCCCTCACGCTTGGCACAACAGCAGGTTGAAGTTGAGAACTAGAAGTTCAACGGGTTGGTGTTTCTGTGGGGTATTTATAGTGCTTGGGAACCCAATGGGTTTAGTGTTCGATTGGGACTCAAAACTCCTGAGTACATGTCCTAATAGTATTACGATTTCCCTTACTAATCTTTCCAAAACACAACACTTCCTAGTTAGAGTGAAATGGAAATTACGTCTCAGGTTGGGGCGTTATTTCAATAATTGACGCTGGTATACACAGTCGTCAAAAATAAAATGACGACTTGCTAGGAGGGCGTCATTCACCTTTCCCTATTTGTTAATTTAAGGTGTAACAATCTTTCTGGATTTTTATCTTTTTTCCTTGATGTGATCTAGATGGGAAATTTTAGGGGTATGAGTTTTCCATTTTTCTCTATTTTTCATGTAATTAGTTTTCCAAAATTCTTTAATAAAAAAATAGCACTATTCATTTACAATAAAATAACGACTTTGTTTAAGTCGTTTCTTATGGAATCAACGCCTATACGAATGGGCGTCCATTGGCATTTGGCATTTCTCCATGCCCTTATAAGGACCAAAATTGTATTTATACCCTATAAACCTTAGCTATATACCTTATTTTATATTATTTGTACTTTAAATAGCGACATACTATATGTCGTTTATTATGTGAATCACGCCCACACGAACGGGCGTCATTTGATTTTTGCCCTTTTCTCAATGCCCTTGAAAGAACCGAAATTGCATATATGCGCATTCTTTTATTTTTTTACATATCTTTAATGTAATTAAATCCTATATATATATCCTTCCCTTCTAATAAGATTATAATGTAATAAATGTGGAATATTAAATTTTCTAAATTAGTAATAAAATATAAATTGATATTTTCTTCGAGATTTAATGATTCTTAATTCAATTAAAATTACATTGTGCATTAAATGACTACCTAAAATAACATGTCATTATTAAATTTATTATAATACAATAGTAGTGTCCATGAGTTCTTTTGTCAGACTTTTTAGGATGTCGGGGGTTGTGACTCAAGGGCCCTTACAGTGTGTGTGGGTTTCATATATCTTGATATATATACTAAACCTATTTCAAAATTATCGGGCGTTACAGTAAGCCAAGAATGGCTACCCCATGTCCCAAATTGGGCAGGGAACCCCGAGGACTAACCTACGAGGGGTTCTGCTGACCCAGGGATTGTTGCATTTCGAACTGTGACGTGGACTTAAATTTTGCCATTGCTATGGCTGTTGATATCCAACCCTTCGATGAAGAGTCCTCCAGAGATCATGCTACGAGGGAGCAAATCCTTGGGGACCTGAGGGTGGCCAGAAAACATGAGCAGTATGTGAGGGTTCGATCGAGAAGAATCATCATAGCATCATGCTAACATTTAAGCAGTGGGTTGTACCCCTTTCCCAATGGCGGGTCCATATCTACGAATATCTTCAGGAAAACCTGAGGAAACGCATTATAGTCCCGATACATGAGGCTCATAAATCAAGATATGCCATTAACCCTAGTGCTACCAAGATGTACCAAGACTTAAAAAAGGAATTTATGGTGGCCCAATATGAAGAGAGAGATATCGGATTTTGTATCTCCCTGCCTCACTTATCAGAAAGTTAAGGCGGAACATCTAAAGCCCGCTGGTAAACTACATCCCTTAGAAATTCTCGAATGGAAGTGGGAGAGTATAAGGATGGATTTCATCATGGGTTTATCAAAGACAAGAGGTGGACATGATGGTATATGGGTGATCATAGACCGATTGAATAAATCGGCACATTTTCTACCAATTAAAAGTCGATGGTCTGTGGATATATTAGCAGCCTTATAAATGAAAGAAATTGTCAAGTTACACGGCGTACCTGTCACTATTATTTTAGATCGGGACCCTCAATTCACATCATAATTCTAGAAGGGTCTTCAACACTCCCTAGGGACCCGACTCAATTTTAGCACTGCTTTTCATCCATAAACTGATGGTCAAACTGAAACAACCAATCAGGTGATAGAAGATATGCTCAAGGCATGTGTTATTGATTTCAGTGGGAGTTGGCACGACCACTTGCCTCTAGTAGAATTTGCCTACAACAATAGCTATCAAGCTAGCATTCAAATGGCATTATTCGAGGCATTATATGATAGAAGTTGCCACTCACCTATCTGTTGGAATGAAGTTGGAGAAAGATAACTTCTAGGCCTTGAAATCATCAGGGATACTACCGAAAAGGTAAAACTCATTCTAGAAAGACACCAAATGGCTCAAGATAGGCAGAAGTCATATGCTGATAACCGAAAGCACGACCTGAAATTCCAAGTGGGAGACCATGTATATCTCAAGGTATCTCCAGGACGAGGTATTCGAAGATTCGGCATTAAAGGTAAGCTTAGTCCGAGATTCATCGACCCTTTTGAGATTCTTGAAAGGGTTGGCGAGGTCGCTTATCATATTGCTTTGCCCCCTCAATTAGCTGGAGTCCATGACGTATTTCATGTCTCTATGCTCAAAAGGTACGTCTATGACCCTTTCCATGTTATAAGTCATGACGACTTGGTGATTCAAAAGGATATGACGAATGAGAAAAAGCCAATCAGAATAATCGATCGTGAAGTACGTTAGCTATGAAATAAAACTATTCCCATGGTAAAAATCTGGTGGAATAAAAGTTTAGACCAAGGCGCGACATGGGAAACTGAAGAAGCTATGCGCAAGAGATTCTCAGAACTGTTCGATTGTAAGTATACTCTCCACAAAAACCCATGAAATGAATTTGGGGACCAAATTCTTCTTAAGTGGGGGAGGGTGTAACACCCTGAAATATTCTAGGAATTTTATGAAATTAAATAGAATGGTTTAGCATTTAAAAAGGCTTAATAGCTCTTTAATGAATTATGGGTTAATGAAATTAATTTAGGAGCCCTATATTAACCAAAGGGTTTAGCCCACTTAAATTAAGCCCAAAGACCAATTTCCAAGATCTTTAGGCCCAAGCCCATTACTAGAGACGTAATTAGGGCTATTTACGAAATTTAAAGGGATAAATAGGCTAATTAAAAGGGATAAATAGGAGATAATTAAAAAATCTGAAAATTTTAGATTTTACCGCAAGAACGCGGTTTATCGAGCAACCACGTTCTCACTGAGGCGGTCGAAACGTAACCACGACTAGGTTCCGTGAATGAGAGTTGAAGAGGCGTAAAAAATTGGGATTTTTGGCATCCCAATCCCTATGATTCAAAGCTACCTAGCATGAAAACCTAGTCTAGGACTCTTGGGGATAGATCCTACTCCAATTTAGGACTCCTAGATCGATCTAATCCTCAGCCCTGGGCAAAACCCTATAAATAGGGCCCGAATCGACCTACGCGAACCCTTGCTTTGGCTCGCCTGGTTCGACGGTAAGACGATAGAATTTTATGTTGGTCCTTTAGAACATTATGTTCCCGTGAGTATAATCTAACCCATTATCAAATTTCATTGTAGGAGACCGAGCATCTAAGGAGATAGAATGGTCGCAAGTTGATGTTCCTCGGTAAGGCGCTCAGGAACAAGCGTGCCGATCCAAGGAAGATACGGAGATTAGGGACCCAAATCGAGGTATTTTTAAGTTCATCCTTTAGAATAAGTTGTTCCTCTTTATTTCTTCTCATCACCCTCCAAATTTCATGAATTTAGGACGAGAGGATAAAGACTTAGAGCGTCTAAAAGTTGAAGGTTCTACGCAGGACGCGCAGGAACTTGGATCTCCTTCCAGCAATAAATTCCAAGTCTAGGGAACAACCCTAAGGTATGTTATCTCATGGATGGCTAAAACAACATTTTAGGAGTAAAAGTCCTCTGACTTCATGCAATTTCATGCTCCATACACGGCATATTTCATATTTTATCATGACTACGCATCTAGGTTATTTCTGCATGCATAACCCTGCACCTTTAACTAAAGATAAGAACTTTTGGTATGATTCATGTCTTTCATGAACCCTCTTCATGGTAAACATGCTTCTACATGTTATTCCTTTGATTCTCATACTTCTCATGCATTTATAGCCCTAAGATAGGCCTTGCACGTATCATATATCTTCTGACTATTACAGTTAGAAGGCGGTTTCATAGAAACCGCTACTGTCCAGTAACGGTTCCAGACTGACAGCGGCTGTATAATAGCGGTTCCAGATATACCAATTTCATATTCTTGTATCCTGCTTCCTGTTAACTAAAACAGAATGCAGATCAGCCCCATTAAATATAAGATAAGCCTAGGTAATTAGGTCTTATCCCTAGTTATGACTTCATATTCATTATTTTGGTTATATTGTACATAAATCATGATAGATTTCCTACCCTCATGAATTCATAAGCATATTTTAATCCTATGCTAATTTCATGCCAAAACCATATAGTCTTGTATTAAAGTTAATTTCATATGGTTTATGGAACTTGTTTCATTGAGGTTTGATTGCTATTTTTACACGATTCCCTCTCATCTCTAAATTTTTCTTAAGTACATAACATGTATCCCGGTATGATGCTATTAGTTACACTTTGCACATAATAGGCACACTCTCTTGGACTTGTGATCCTCTCCGTTGGATATTCCTTCCACTAGACTAGGTGATCTTGTTTCAAGGCCTTCGTAAGTCTCCGCGAGTTTGGGATTCCCACTAGGACGCCGATCCGGTTATACCCTGAAAACACAATGGATTAGAAAGCACTTGAGTTTTTCGGCATTTTCTGTGAACTAGCCTAGACGCGGCTTTACTAAGACCGCTACTTCATGATAGCGATTCTGGCGCGACCGCGTTCTGGATCCAGCATTCACTATGTCGACTCTTTCCTCTCTGGCGTCGACTCCATCAAATAGCGGTTCCTTCTTGACCGCGGTTTGATAATAGCGGTTCTTCCTTAACCGCGTTCTTCTATCTTGTGCCCTAACTCGAGGTTTGACCCAAGGGTTGGTTATACTCTATTCCTGGATGGTCCTTTGATTATCTAGAACCCAACATCTTGTTTCATAAGTCATTAATAAGTTATGAAACTATGAAATTGTACCGTTCTGCTGCCGGATTCCTACCGTAGCATGACATTGTCATTAATTCATTCTTGAACTCGCATATTCTTAATTGGTACAATCTTACCTTGATATTGTTATCATGAAAGCTATTGTTTGAACTTTATATTATTGGCCTACTTTATTATTTATCGTGGAAGTAGTTTGATTTATAACTTGAAGATGCAAGAGCGAGCACGGACAGTGTCCAAGGGCTCGACGCTAGCCCCCTCGACAGATAGCCGGAAACATGCTATAAACCATGGGATATGATGAACACTAGCGTCGCATTGCGCCAAGAGTACTTTTTTTATAAATGGGTGAAAACCATGAGGATCTCATGAAATTATTATATTCTTATTACATGGCTTTCTAGTGCATAGCCTCTATGGTTATGAAAAGTACATTCTTGTTACATGCAAGTACATTGTTATTACATGAAAGGCCACATTATATTCCTGCTAGATCATGATCTCATTCTACATAAATTCTCTTATCTCTATGGTTGTCTCTTGGTACCTGCATTGTTACCTTGGTTTTATGCGTATGATTTATCACGTTGTCATTTACCTTACATTCTAGAGCTAAAATGCTAACTACTTAAATATTACCTTCATGTTGATACGAAGATACCTACTGGGCAAGTGTGCTCATTCCCTACTTTTCCAATCTTTTCAAGAAATGATAGCGGGTCGTATTCGGACTATTCAGGTGGTGAGTCCGAGAGTGAATGAAGAATGAAGTGAAGCCTAGTAGTGTCTTAGTTATAGTCATGATGTAATTTTTCTTTTTATTGAGTCTAGTTGCCATTATGTCAAGGAAGGTGAATATCAATGTACTTTGATTATTATCATTTAATAAAGTAACGATTTGAGTACATGACCTTGTGCATTCCTCTTTTATGTGTGAATGATTAGTGCTCTAATTATATTTCTCGTTTGAGGCTTATCTTGCCGGCTGCTCACATTCCCGATTAGTTTCCGCTGTATAATCTCGGGGTGTGACAGTTCAGTTGGTATCAGAGCCTAGCCATAAGTAAGTCTTAGGAAAATGTCATGTCATAGTTTAAGTCCAAGATTTAAGGACCCATACCTATGAACTAAAAAAGAAAATTTTGAACCCATGTGAGATCGGGTGGAGCCCGAGATGAGATAGTTATATAGAAATTATCTATAGGATAACTCCCTTCAGTTTCGTAGGAATTAACAAATTGTGTCTTTTCTCAGGTACCTTTGCTCACAATGGCTCACCGTGTTAACTTGGATGAAATGCAACAAACCGTTGCGGGTCTCACCCAGGCCTTGCAAACCATAGCCCAAGCTGGCGCTCGGGCAGGCGCAGGTGATCTACACCGAAACTTCCGGAGTTTGAACCCTCCGCGATTCTCTGGATCCTCTAATCCCGATGAAGCTAAAAATTGGATGGATGAAATGGATAGGATCTTCAACGTCATGCAATGCGCGGACCGGGAGAAGGTCCTTCTGGCCACATTTGAACTCACTAAAGATGCACGCATGTGGTGGAAAGCTGCTTCGGCCCCTCTCCAAAATAGACAACTTACTTGGGCGGAATTTCTTGAACTATTCTGTGCAAAATACTTCTCCGAGCATGTCAAGGAGAGGAAGGCGGCGGAATTTACCTCTCTTCACCAAGGCATGATGTCCGTGGCAGAATACGAGCTCCAATTTTCAAGACTGGTACCATATGCTCCCCATCTGGTTAACACAGACCTATTAAAGGCTAACCGAGTCATGGATGAATTAAGGCCCATCTTTATAAGTCAACTTGGGCCTCAAAATATCCACACATATACGGAGATGGTCCAGCGGGCTCATTTATGTGAGAGGACCTTGGTGAAGGTCGAGAAATTTGAAGGTAAGGCAAGGAGTCTAGCCGCAAGTTTGACAAGCGCGGATGAAAAGAAGACAAGTTCAGCATCACTGGTAGCTACAAGCCTCGTGATAACAAGAAGTGATCCCGTAATGGCAACGGGAATGGTAAGAACAATAAGATTAAAGAAGAGGAAAAGCAAGTCATGACGACTTGCTCTTTCTGCGAGAAGTTCGGCCACTCGGCCGAGGAATGCTGGAAATGCCTAGGGGCAAGCTTACGTTGTGGAAGCCGGGAGCATCGGATGCCCGATTGCCCCCTCATGAAAGAGCAACCTTCTAACGGCGGACGCAAGTGGCAGGCTCGTCTTAATGCCATTCTGGATGACGAAGAAGCACCCAAAGATGATGGGTTGATGAAAGGTACCATTTAAATTTATTCCCATCCTACTTTTGTACTATTTGATACTGGTGCTTCTCATTCCTTTATATCGACTGCTTTTGTAAAAACCTTGCCAGTTTCACCTGTTCCTCTATCTTCGGATCTAGCTATCACTACACCCTTAGGTTCCGGAACTAAACTTACAACCCACTACCCAGATAGTGAGGTAACTATAGAAGGTCGTACTCTCCCTGCTAACTTAGTATGCCTTGACATGGAAGGTTATAATGCCATTCTAGGTGTAGATTGGCTTGTTGATCACTATGCATATATAAATTATCGCAATAGATGGATTTCTTTCTGTAAACTAGGTCTTCTCCGATTTTCTTTTCTTGGCATCAAGTATAGGAAGCATCCTATTATCATTTCTTCTCTTCAAGCCTACAAACTCATCTCGCAATGTTGTGAAGCTTTACTTACTTCCGTGATCATTACCGAGTCTAAGGAAATCATCCTTGAAGAGATCCCCATTGTCAATAAGTTCCCTAATGTCTTCCCATCTGAATTACCCGGTTTACCTGCCCGAAAGGGAAGTAAACTTCTCTATCGAACTCACTCCTAGAGCTGCACCTGTTTCAATAGCTCCTTACAGAATGTCCCCCACGGAACTAAAAGAATTGAAAATGTAACTTCGAGAATTATTAGACAATGGCTTCATTCGACTTAGTACATTCCCTTAGGGTGCACCGGTTCTATTCGTCAGGAAGAAGGATGGATCCATTAGGCTGTGCATCGATCACCGGCAGTTAAATCAACTCACCATCAAAAATAAATACCCTCTGCCGCATATCGATGAGCTATTTGACCAGATCTCTGGAGTTGAATACTTCTCGAAGATAGACCTCAGGTCTAGTTATCATCAACTTACAATTCAAGATGAAGGCATCTACAAGACTGCTTTCCGGAGCCGATATGGGCATTATGAGTTCGTTGTGATGCCATTCGGGTTAACTAATGCCCCGAGAACATTTATGCAACTTATGAACAATATCTTCAGGCCCTATCTCGACCAATTTGTGGTCATTTTCATTGATGACATTCTCATATACTCCAAGACTAAGGAGGAACATGAAGAGAACTTAAAAATACCTTTGCAAACACTAAGAGAGCATCAACTCTACGCAAAGCTCAGCAAGTGCGAGTTCTGGCTATAAGAAGTCTCTTTCCTTGTCCATATTATTTCAAAGGAAGGTATCACTGTTGATCCTTCTAAAGTTGAAGCTGTTAAGAACTGGATCCGGCCAACAACCGTATCCGAAGTTAGGAGTTTTCTGGGTCTGGCTGGTTATTATAGGTGCTTCATCAAGGATTTCCTTAAGATCGTTGTCCCTTTGACTAGGCTTACAAGAAAGGATATCCCCTTTATATGGTCAAAGGACTGCGAAGAGAGTTTCCTAATTCATAAAGAACATCTTACTACAGCCCCTATACTGGCATTGCCCATTGAAGGGGGTGGCTTTGAAGTCTACACAGATGCATCTAGCATTGCCCATTGAAGGGGGTGGCTTTGAAGTCTACACAGATGCATCTAGCATTGACTTTGGTTGTGTCCTTATGTAACATAGTAAGGTAATCTGTTATGCCTCGAGACAACTGAAGCGTCATGAAGAAAACTACCCCGTGCATGATCCAGAGCTGGCTGTTGTTATTTTTGCCTTGAAGATATGGCGGCATTATCTTTATGGGTAGAAGTTCACCATATTTTCATATCACAAAAGTTTGAAATATATTTTCACCCAAAAGGAGTTAAACATGAGGCAACGAAGATGGTTGGAGTATCTCAAGGACTTCGACTTTTCTATCCAATATCACCCAGGCAAAGTAAATGCTGTAGTGGATGCTCTCAATAGGAGACCGTTGGCAACTCTAGCAAGCCTCAAGAATAGAAAAGACCTATCTTATAGAAGATTTTTCGCAATTGAATCTAGATGTTGATACAGATGAAGAAAGGGGTATTATTGCTAATATCCAGTCACAACCTACATTAATTGAAGACCTAGTCAAATTGCAAGATAATGACCCTACACTGATGGAGATAAAAACTAATATTGATCAACAATTGAAATTTTCTATTTCACCTGATGGAAGGCTATTGTTCAAAGATCGAATCTATGTGCCAGATCATGCCGACACTAAGAAGCTAATCATGGAAGTGTTGACACCCGTTTTTAGCCTGCAGGTTGAGTCATTTCTCTTATTCATCATTTTGATGTCCCGAATTACCCATTGTTTTGGAGCCTTCCTTGTATGAATTTCGAGCCCATTTCATTATTCCATTTAATTTGAGCCTTGGAGATCATTATTTCATGGAGCTCTAGAGCTTATCTTATCACCTATCGGCCTTCCAAGTCAACTTACAGCCCATTTAGGCCGGCTTCCCTCAAGCATTCAGCCCCCTTTCGCTGCGCAGTCTTGAAAACGGTCCTTTTTCACCCCCCTTTCTTTCCTCTTTTTAAAATGTGTCCTTCACAAAAGTTGTTCATCTTTTAAATCCCTACAATTCTATCTTCTACGTCATTGGCCAATTCTGCACCGATTTCAAGTTATTTACACTTTTCCAGCAGACTGCACTATTCACCTATGTCCCGATATTCTCTCTCTCTATTCTAGCCCTATTTTCTCTCTCTTATGATCATTTTCTCATCTTACTTTCTTCATAAACGTTGTACATTTTTAAGTTATCTGTAATTTCTTTTTCTACCACTTTCGCTAATTCGACACCGTTTTCAAGCTATGCTTCAATTTCTAAAGTCACGCGAGCCTGGCAACGAAACGGTCAACAGTTGACCGTTCCTTGAGTTGAACGGTCACAAGGTGACCGTCTAACAGTAAAATGGTCAACAGTTGACCACCCATGAATAGAACCTTTTTTTAATTTTTTTAATTTTTAATTTTATTTTTATTATTTTTAAAATTTCATAAAACAGTATTCTTAAGACCGCCTCACTCGAAAAACGGTCTGTGGATGACCGTTTATCTTTTTTTTGTGCGAAAAGTCCCCCGGTCGCCCCCAAGTCCGGGCGGTCTACTTCTAGACTGCCCAATTCAATAAACGGTCTATCGTGCGACCGTCCAACTAATAGAGAGTCCAAAAAGTCCTGAACTCCATCTTCTTCGCCGTCGGATTCTAGGTCGAAACCTGTGCAACGGGGCCTCCTTGTTAGGGCTCTATCTTCTAGAATACTCTACTAAATTGAGCCCCGTTTGTTGCTGTGTCTTCCCCTTTGTATTATCTTAAATTTGATATATGGAGCACGATTTTTAATTGACCATATCTTCTAGAATCTTGGCCGCAATATCAGGTTTTTCTACTTTTCGTGCAACAAAAACCCTGCAGATTAGGTTCCACAGGCTTCTTCTAAGAGCCGTAACTTCCACAATCTCCAACCAAAAAGAGTCCCGTTTATTCCTACGCCTTATCTTGACTATTATCTCGAGAATGATTAAGAGATCTCGAGATTTGGTGGACTCTGTCTTCTAGAATCATGGGAGAAAGTTGGGGGTTTGACCACTTTTCTATAAATAGATGCCCAGTTCGCCTACGCGACGGGGGGGGCGTGTTTTCAAGGCGACGGCGAAGCCATGCCAGATTTTCTACTCAACCCTTCGACCCTTGCCTGAAAAGGGAAGTATTGTATTACCATTGATTCATTAATTGCTCGATTTCATCATCGTTTGCCCTCCTAACTTTGCCCCTACTTTTGGCAAATCATCATAGTTTGCTGATTTTCTGCTACAACTTCACGACGGGGGCCTATTCATCAAGCCGGGGCGGAGTCATGCTTCATCCGTTTTGTCCTCCTTTGACTCCATCTTTAAGATGGGAGTATTAGCTTCACGTTGATTATACGTTTGCCTTATTTCTCATATCTTTTCCCCCTTTTCCAAGCCCCTACTTTTGAGGTTTCACCACACTGTTCTGTACTTTGCTGAAACTTAGATTTCTTGCGACGGGGGCATGTTTGCGTCGCTGGTGCGAGGCCGTGGGGCACTCTTGATCCGTCCTTTCAACTCCAGGCTCTAGAAGGAAGTATAATCTTTGTGTTACTTGGTTTTGGACTCATTATCTCGTCATCTTCATGCATATTTTGTCCATGAGTTTTGCACTTTCATTCTATTTTTACAGTCATTTTTCTCCCATGTTCTGCACCCTTCTATTTTCTTGAGTTTTTCACCCCATTTTTCACTGCTATCTTCCCCATTTTAAACTCTCCTTTATGCCCTAGTTTCACCACAACATTCTCACCTTTTCATAGCATCATCTCTTTCCTCTTTTGGTGTTCTATCTTGTGAGATATTCATCATTCTTTGAGTCCACTTTGTGCACTGTTCTGCATTTTCTGCACAGTCCGCATTTTTCACCAAATCTCTGGTATCATAACTTTCTGTCCCGACCTCATTTTGGAGTGATTCTTGTTCCTACTTCTTCACAACATTCAAGTCTTCTGTCATCTAAATTTTCTCTACATTTGGACATCGTTTGCCCTACTGTTTGCATCCGTCTTTGCACCCACTTCACACTATTTGCACAGTTTTTCTTGTGGTATGCACTTTTGCACCTTATTTATCTATGTTCATCATGGCATATTAAATCAATTTCTTCATCTTAATCTCATTACAATATACACACCTATTGTTTGCACCCTTCCATAGGGGTTAAAAACCCTCCCCCGGTAAGTTTGCCCTCAATCTTTCATGCTACTTTATGCACTTGGGCAGATTTCTACACTTACCATTTTCTAATGGGTTTTGCCTCTTGTCTTGTGTTTGTTTCGCAGGAAAGCATGGAAAGTGAGGCCCTTACCTTCTAGCCGGCTGGAAGGCGAGGAGAGGTAACCCACAAATCCCCGCATCTTAATATTGAGCGCGATCATCCTCTTTTTCCAAGGTACACAACGTGCATAGTATTTCATATCCTTTGACGTTGTTATTCCTTGGTGGCGATCACGGTATTCTTCAACATCCTTTATCACCTTTTTATTGATTATATGATCATGCTACCATGTTTACATAGCCACATATTCATGTTATTCACTTGATTGGTGCACATATCCCTTCATGCTTATTCATGTGATTTGTGGGATCGGCACGCATATACACATCCACATTTTCCACATCTACAGGAAGAAGCTCATAAATCAAGACATGCCATTCACCTTGGTGCTACCAAGATGTACCAAGACTTAAAAAAGAAATTTCTGGAGGCCCAATATGAAGAGAGAGATAGTGGATTTTGTATCTCGCTGCCTCACTTGTCAGCAAGTTAAGACGGAACATCAAAACCCTCGATTCACATCACAATTCTGGAAGGGTCTACAACACTCTCTAGGGACCTGACTCAATTTTAGCACTACTTTTCATCCACAAACTGATGGTCAAACTGAAAGAACCAATCAGGTGATAGAAGATATGCTCAGGGCGTGTGTTATTGATTTCGGTGGGAGTTGGCACGACCACTTGCCTCTAGTAGAAGTTGCCTACAAAAATAGCTATCAAGCAAACATTCAAATGGCACCATTCGAGGCATTATATGGAATATGTTGCCGCTCACCTATCTGTTGGAATGAAGTTGCAGAAAGACAACTTCTAGGCCCTGAAATCATGAGGGATACTACCAAAAAGGTAAAACTCATTCGAGAAAGACTCCAAATGGCTCAAGATAGACAGAAGTCATATGCTAATAATCGGAGGTGCTACCTGGAATTCCAAGTGGGAGACCATGTATTTCTTAAGGTATCACCAGGACGAGGTATTCGAAGATTCGACATTAAAGGCAAGCTTACATCGAGATTCATCGGCCCTTTTGAGATTCTTGAAAGGGTTGACGAGGTCGCTTATCAGATTGCTTTGTCCCCTCAATTAGCTGGAGTCCATGACATATTTCATGTCTCTATGCTCAAAAAGGTACGTCTATGACCCTTTCTATGTTATAAGTCATGACGACTTGGTAATTCAAAAGGATATGACGTATGAGCAAAAGCCAATCAGAATAATCGATCGTGAAGTACGTCAGCTATGAAATAAAACTATTCCCATGGTAAAAATATGGTGAAATAAAAGTTCAGACCAAGGCACGACATGGGAAACCGAAGAAGCTATGCGCAAGAGATTCCCAGAACTGTTCGATTGTAAGTATACTCTCCACAAAAACCCATGAAATGAATTTGGGGTCCAAATTCTTTTAAGTGGGGGAGAGTGTAACACCCTGAAATTTTCTAGGAATTTTTTAAAATTAAATAGAATGCCTTAGCATTTAAAAAGGCTTAATAGGCTCTTTAATGAATTATGGGTTAATTAAATTAATTTAGGAGCTCTATATTAACCAAATGGTTTAGCTCACTTAAATTAAGCCCAAAGACCAAGTTCCAAGACCTTTAGGCCTAAGCCCATTACTAGAGACGTAATTAGGGCTATTTATGAAATTTAAAGGAATAAATAGGCTAATTAAAAGGGATAAATAGGAGATAATTAGAAAATCCAAAAATTTCAAATTTTACCGTAAGAACGCGGTTTATCGAGCAACCGCGTTCTCATTGAGGAGGTCGAAACGTAACTGCGACTAGGTTCCATGAACGAGAGTTGAAGAGGCGTAGAAAAATGAGATTTTTGGCATCCCAATCCCTATGATTCGAAGCTACCTGGCATGGAAACCTAGTCTAGGACTCTTGGGGATTGATCTTACTGCAATGTAGGACTCCTAGATCGATCTAATCCTCAGCCCTAGGCAAAACCCTATAAATAGGGCCCAGAATCGACCTGCGCGAACCCTTGCTTTGGCTCGCCTGGTTCGACGGTAAGACGATATAATTTTATGTTGGTCCTTTAGAACTTTATGTTCCCCTGAGTATTATCTAACCCATTGTCAAATTTCATTATAGGAGACCCATTATCTAAGGAGATAGAACGATCGCAAGTTCATCTTCCTCGGCAAGGCGCGCGCTCCGGAACCAGGGTGCCGGTCCAAGGAAGATCAGGAGTTTAGAGACCCAAATATAAGTTCATCCATTAGAATAAGTTGTTCCTCTTTATATCTTCTCATCATCCTCCAAATTTCATGAATTTAGGACGAGAGGATAAAGAGTCAGAGCATCTGAAAGTTGAAGGTTCTACGAGGTTCTACGCAGGAACTTGGATCTCCTTCTAGCAATAAATTCCAAGTCTAGAGAACAACCCTAAGATAGGTTATCTCATAGATGGCTAAAACAACATTTTAGGAGTAAAAGTCCTCTGACTTCATGCAATTGCATGCTCCATACATGGCGTATTTCATGTTTTATCACGACTGCGCATCCAGGTTATTTCTGCATGCATAACCCTGCACCTTTAACTAAAGATAAGAACTTTTGGTATGATTCATGTCTTTCACGAACCCTCTTCATGGTAAACATGCTTCTACATGTTATTCCTTTGATTCTCATACTTCTCATGCATTTATAGCCCTAAGATAGGCCTTGCACGCATCATATATCTTCTGACTGTTACAGTCAGAAGGCGGTTTCACAGAAACCGCTTGTCACGCCCCGAGCTTTTTAATATAGCGAAAGGAATTTCAAGAACGTGAACAGCCGGCATGGTATGCCTCTCGCAAGCAAGTAATCAGAGCGCAAGACAATCACATAAAAGTAATTGCACAAGTAATTTTCTCAAAACTTCAAACTTTATTTCATAATCATAATCAAAATTACATAAAGTCACTACTCTACATCCTTTCCCATTATGACTCAAGAAAATCAAAATTACAATCTGATTTGACTAGACACTAAATAACTAGGGCTTCTCCCATCCCAATGGACCTTCAATCGCTCTCGGACCCGCTACTAGAAGAATCCGAATCCGATCCACTAGTATTTCCTGAAAGGATAAGAAAATAGGTATGAGCACACATGCCTAGTAGGTATCTTCGTATCAACATGAAGGCGATACTTAAGTGATTAATGCTTTAGCTCTAGAATTAAGGTCGAAATGAGCATGCGAGAAACCATACGTCATAAACCAAAATAACCAAGAATACAAAGTCACGAGATATTTGAACATAGCCAAGTAAAATTTAATCATGTAGATATACCTTTGGCCTTTCTTGAACTAGAAAGTACGAGCCTGTATCGAGAAAGTACTTACACAACATTGTAAAGGCTATGTATTAGCAAGTCATTAACAAACATGTAATTTCATAATGAGCCTCGTGGTTCTTCACTCATTTATAAGAGAAAGTACTCCCGGCGCAATGCGACGCCAGTATCATCGTACCCCATGGTTTATAGCACATTTTCGACCATCGGTCGTGGGGACTAGCATGGAGCCCTTGGACACAATCCGTGCCCGATCTTGCATCTTCAAGTTATAAATCCAGCTACTTCCATGACATATAACAATAAAGTATAGCCAATAATGTAACAAGTTTAATGATAGTTTCATGATGACAATATCTGTAGGATGTAAATGTAATCTACCCCGCCCCGAACTAAATAATATAAGCATGCATATAAACATGAAATTACATGAAACGAAAAGGGGTGACAAGGAATAGAGAACTAACCGTGATCGCCACCAAGGACTTATAGCACCAAAAGGATGAAGAAAAGATGAAGATGGCGCCGTGTACCTTGGAAAATATGGAGAAAGACGTGGCCTAACGAAAAGCCGCTACAACGTGTGATCGCGCTTGAAATGGGACGTGGGGAACCGATGTGGGTGCCCTCCTCACCTCCTAGCCAGCCGGAAGGCAAGGGCCTCACGTTCTATCAATAGTCTCTTGTAAAACAAAGCCACAAACATAAGAGAAAACTCATTAGAAACATGAGTGTAGCATATGTCCCAAAATGATGAAGTAGCATGAAAGAAAGGGGGAGAACGCATCGGGGGAGGGTTTTTAACCCCTATGAATGGGTGCAAACAAAAGGTGGGAGTGTTGTGCATGCATAGGATTTGAAATCATGAAATTTGGTGGAAAGAAGAGGGAGAAAAATGTTGTGTAAAATGGAGAAAAATGCATGAACGTGCCGAAAACAGTGGAAAAACTAAGTGTAAAAACTGTGGTGATTTATGAAAAGTAGGAGATGAGAACTAAGGATTAGAGCAATTAAACTGAACCCAATGAGATGGAAATTAAAGCTGATACTTCCCTCTTCGTAGTGGGGTCGAAGGTGTGAGTCGACGATCCGGCATGGCTTCACCCCGAGTCGAAAAAGGAGCCCCCCCATCGTGTAGGTGAATTGGGCAGGTTTATAAAGAAATCTGCTGAAACCCAGAAGTTTCCATCGAGATTGTAGGAGATAGAGTCCACCAAATCTCGAGATCTATGGATCAATCTCGAGATAATAGATAGGATAAGAGCTAGGAACAAACGGGACTCTTTTTTGTAGAAGGATCTGGAAGATAGAGTCCTTGGAAGGTGGCCCTGGAGCCTAATCTGGAAGAGTTTGTGTGACACCAAAATGCATAAAACCTGGTATTGCGGCCAAGATTCCCCCGAATATATTCCACTAAATTTTGAGTTATATGGCTTAAACTTGAGATAATAGTGGTGGCAAGAGGCAGAAACAAACGAGAAGTGATTTGATGGAATATTCGAGAAGATAGACCCTTAGAAAGGTGACCCCGACGAACAGAAATCAACCTTAGAGTCCAGCGGCGAAGAAAACGGAGTTCAGGAACTTTTGGACTCTTTGTTATATGAACGGTCGCACGATAGACCGTTCAATGACTGGGGCGGTTTAGGGGTAGACCGCCCAACGAACCAGGGGGCGATCGGGAGACTTTTGGCACAAAAATGAATAAATGGTCATCCACAGACTATTTTTTGACATAAGCGGTCTCAAGAAGACCGTTTATTGACATTTCAAAATTAATAAAATTAAAATTAAAAATTAAAAATTAAAAAAAAAGTTATTGTTCACACGATCAACTGTTGACCGTTTATCATGTTAAGCGGTCCACATTGGACCGTATGAACAGTAACGGTCAACAGTTGACCGTTTATCAAGGTTTGGCTGCCAAGCTCGCGTGACTTTAGAAATCAACAAATATCTTGAAAATGGTGCAGACTTAGAAAAAGTGGTAGAAGAAGAAATTGTAGATAACTGAAAGCTGAACAACTTTCATGAAGAGATTAAGATGAAAACACAATCAGAAGAGAGAGAAAATGGGGTGAGAACATAGAAAAACACTAATGCTTAAAAATGGTGGAGAACTGGATAATTGCGTAGAAAAATAAAATGTAGGGCTTTAAAAATGGAACAACTTTGGTGATGGACACTTAATAAATAGATAAAAGGAAGGGGGTGAAAAGGGACCATTTTTCAAGACTGCACAGCGAAAGGGGCCGCATTCTTGAGGGAAGTCGCCCTAAATGGGCCGTAAGTCGACTTGGAAGGCCGGAAGGTGAAAAATAGGCTCCAGGGCTCTAAGAAATCAAGATCTCCAATGCTCAAAGGGAATGGAACAATGAAATGGGCTCGAAATCCATCCAAGGAACGCTCGAAAATAGCGTCTAATTTGGGACATCAAAAATGATGAACAAGAGAAATGATGTAACTTGCGGGCTAAAAACGGGTGTCAATAATATCAAGGTAAGAATGCTTCAATTACGAACATGAGATTTCAAAGAAGAATTAAATGAACATTATGCTATGGCGGTATTCCGGCAGTATAACGGTACATTAAATAAGTTCCATATCTTAACATTAACGTATTATACATGAGTTTGGAATCGAGATAATTCTAAGATCCAAATAATCCTAAGATCATCCAAGAACAAAATTTAGACAACCCCTAGGTCAAACCTCGGGGTAAAACAAGACAAAGATAGACGGTCATATAATGGACCATTTCAGGATGAAAACGGTCACAGTAAGGCCGTAAGATAGATAATAACGGTCCAGTAAAGGCCGCATTCAACTGTGTCAACCAGATGAAAAGAAGATCGACACTTTGAAGGATTCTGGAGAATAACGGTTGCCAGGGGGCGTTCCGTGACAAAAGACGGTCTGATTAGGACCGCTCAGTAACATTAACGGTCTCCTATTGGGTCGCAATTAACCAGAGTATAGAAAGCAAAATACCGGTCATGTGAGTGCTTTCTAGATAATTTAGGCTTTAAGGGTACAACCAACTCGACATTTTAGTGAGAATCCCAGGCTCACGGAGACTTACAGAGGCCTTGAAACATAATCCCCTAGTCCTACAGACGGAATATCCGTCGGAGAGGTTCATAAGTCCAAGAGATGTGCCTATAGTGCAAGTGTATGTAATGATCACATACCGGAGTATATGTCATATACTTATGAAAATGACTCAAGAGATGAAAGTAGAATGATTAAACCCTATGATAAAATCATTATTTTAATACCCTCATGAATCATGTTTCATAAAAAGGAACATTTAATTACAAAACTATAATAATTTTGGCATAAAACTAGATAATAAGGAAAATAAAGTTTTAAACATGCTCATGATGTAATAGGGTATTTAATAGGAAATTAAAACATAATAGAATTACAAATATAATGTAAATAACATAAGAAATCATATTAAGTTCGGACTGGCCTAAAGCGGTCATGAACTGGCCGCCAGAAGATCAAAACGCTCTCCCGATAAACCGCTCTGAATGGGGTAAAATGGTCCTCTAAATGGCCGCTCTATTAGCCATGCGGTTCCTGTAAGACCACTTTCTGTCTTCGGACAGAAGCCTTGAGACAATAAACTAAAGGGTTAATCTAAGTCATGTTATGCATGAAAACGATGTAAAACATGTAGTAAAACATTCTAGAAGGTATTTAGGCCATGAACATGCATTGGTTGTGAGAAATAGACAAGAAATATCTATTTATTATTTCATTAGGGCTAGGTGCATGTATGGAATATGAACTTACTGTGCAGTCCCAATAAAACATAAAAATTCTCTAGGTAAAGTACATGAAAACGACTGAAATTGAGGGTTTTTACTCCTAAGATCATGTTTAAGCCATTCATGAGATAACCTACCTCTGATCTGGGCCTTAGACGTCAAATTTCGGGCTGGAAGTCAACCCTAGTTCTGCTCGTCCTATACCGAACCACCAACTTCACGCCCCTCTAACTCCTGATTCTCTTCACCTAAAGCCATGCAATTTTGAGGGTAAGAAGAGGGTACTAAAAGGAACAAATAGTTCTAAAGAACCTCTATCTAATTACCTCGTTTAAGGCTTCTAGTTTGCTGATAAATCTGGTTCGGTCGCACAAGTTCCCGGGTTGCTTGTACTGAACCAGCGTCTTTGCAGCCTTCTAGCTCCTTGTGGGCTTGATCTCCTAGAACGAAATTTTGAGGGAAGTCAGACCTTAGTATTATGAACAAAATACTCTAAAGAACCTACCTCAATAAATGATTCCTTACCTTAGTTCCACACGAGCCAAAAGTAAGGGTCGCGCATGTGAAACCTTAGGTCTATTTATAGGGTTTAGCTAGGGTTTTATGAATTAGAACGAACCTAAAGTCCCATTTATGTTTTCAATTCGGTCCTCAAGCCTTCTAGACTCATCCAACTAGAGGATAGCATCGATCTTAGGTGATTAGGATGCCAAAGTTCCCATCTTTTCATTCCTTCTTCCATTCACGGAATCTGGAGATAGAAGCGGTCGTTTGGAGACCGTTTCATTCCTCAAGCGGTCACTCGATAGACCGTTTCTACAATTGGGCGCCGAATTTGAAATTCGTCAAACTCTTTTTGATATTATCTCCATTATTACTTTATTTATCCCTTTAATTCCGTAAATATACTAGTCCATGCTTCTAGAATATGGGCCAAGATCCAAAAATCATAATTTAGTCCATGTGGGTTTATTTAAATGGCCTGGTCCATTATTTAGTATAGAGCCCTTTTCAATTTCTTAATTCTTTTAATAACTTATTTATCCTTTGTAAAATCTATTTAATAATCCATTTATTTCTAGAAAAATCTTTAAAATCTGAGGAAAATTTTAAAATACCTTACTTAAATTTTTTGGGGTATTACACCCTCCCCCACTTAAGAGAATTTGATCCCCAAATTCAATATAAGGATTTTATGGAGTGTACTTACAGTTGAATAGCTTAGAAAATCTCTTGCACATAGTGTCTTCTGTCTCCCATGTAGCATCTTGATCCGATCCTTTGTTCCACCAAATTTTTACCATGGGAATGATTTTATTTCAAAGCTGACGTACCTCTTGATCAATAATTTTGTGAGGCTTTTCTTTGTACGTCAAATCTTTTTGAATCTCCAAGTTATCATAAGAGATAATGTGGGATAGATCATAAACATATTTCTTCAACATAGAGACATGGAATACATCGTGAACTCCTGCCAGCTGTAGAGGTAATGTCAGACGATACGCCACTTCACCTATTCTTTCAAGGATTTCAAAAGGGCCAATGAATCTTGCCGTAAGCTTAGCTTTGATACCAAACTTGCCAATACCACGACCAGGGGAAACCTTAAGAAATACATGATCTCCCACCTGAAATTCTAAGTCTCGCCTTCGGTTATCAGCATATGACTTTTGCCTATCTTGGGCCACCTTGAGTCTTTCTCTTATCACTTTCACCTTGTTGGTTATATCTCGGACAAGATCAGGGCCTAGAATTTGTCTTTTGCCGACCTCGTCCCAACATACAGGTGTACGGCAACTACTTCCATACAATACCTCATACGGTGCAATTTTGATACTAGCTTGGTAGCTGTTATTGTAGGCAAATTCCACAAGAGGTAAGTGGTCGTGCCAGCTTCCACCGAAATCTATAACACATGCCCTTAACATATCTTCCGCCACCTGATTGGTCCTTTCAGTTTGTCCATCAGTTTGTGGATGAAACGCGGTGCTAAAATTCAACCAGGTTCCCAAAGAATATTACAGCCATTTCTAGAATTGTGAAGTAAATCAAGGGTCTCGATCAGAAATAATGGTGATAGGGACACCATGTAATTTAATAATCTCCTTTATGTATAAAGTAGCCAAGATATCAATAGACCATCAGCTTTTAATAGGTAGAAAATGAGCCGATTTTGTCAAACAGTCTATGATCACCCATATACCATCATGTCCACCTCTTGATCTAGGCAGTCCCATTATAAAATCCATCCCTATACTCTCCCATTTCCATTCCGGGATTTCCAAGGGATGTAGCTTTCCAGCAGGCTTTTAATGTTATGCCTTGACTTGTTGACAAGTAAGGCAACGTGACACATAGTCTGCGATCTCTCTCTTCATATTGGGCCACCAATAATTTCTTTTAAGATCTTGATACATCTTAGTAGCACCAGGATGTATAGTATATTTTGATTTATGAGCTTCTTCTAAGATCATCCTCTTAGTATCAGCATGATCCAGAATACAAATACGACCCCGAAACAACAACCTTCCATCATTTGCAATAGAGAAATCTGGTTGTTGTTCCATATCAGCCTTAATCTCCAATAATACAGGGTCATTTTCTTACAACCTGACTAGATCTTCAATCAATGTTGGTTGAGTTCGGATATTGGCAATAAAGCAATCTTCTTTTTTTACATCAATATCTACATTCAACTGAGCAAATTTAGAAATAATATTTATCATACTTATCATAAGACTTGATAGCTTCCCCATCGGTTTTCAGCTGAGCGCATCGACAACAACGTTTGCTTTGCCTGGATGATATTGAATATCGAAATCAAAGTCCTTGAGATACTCCAACCATCGCCTCTGCCTCATATTCAACTCCTTTTGAGAAAAGAGGTACTTCAGACTCTTGTGATCTAAATATACGATAAATCTCTCCCCATAAAGATAATGACGCCAAATCTTCAAGGCGAATATGACCACAGCCAACTCCAGATCATGAACAAGATAATTCTCCTCATGCCGCTTTAATTGTCTTGAAGTGTAGTAAATCACTTTGCCATTTTACATGAGTATGCACCCGAGGCCAATGTCGGATGCATCAGTATAGACTTCAAATCTGCCACCTTCAACAGGCAATGCCAGTACAGGTGCCGTGGTGAGATGTTCCTTAAGAGCCAAGAAATTTTCTTCACATTCCTTTGTCCACTCGAAAGGATTTTCTTTCCTAGTGAGTCTTGTTAAGGGAGCGGCGATCTTGGAGAAATCTTTTATAAATCGCCTATAGTAACCAGCCAAGCCAATGAATCTTTGAACTTCAGATACGGTGTTCGACTGTGTCCAATTTTTTTAATAGCTTCAACCTTAGAAGGATCTACTGAAATGCCTTCTTTAAAAATAATGTGGCCAAGGAAAGAAACCTCCTTAAACCAAAATTCATATTTGTTCAACTTAGCATAGAGTTGGTGTTCCTGTAAGGTTCGCAACACAACCCTTAGATGTTTCTCGTGTTCTTCCTTTGTCTTTTAATAAACGAGGATATCATCAATGAACACGACCATGAATTGATCAAGATATGGTTGAAACACATTATTCATAAGTTGCATGAATGCAGTAGGCGCATTAGTTAAACCGAATGGCATAACCACAAATTCATAGTGTCCGTATCTGCTTCGAAAAGAAGTCTTGTGAATGTCTTCCTCCTTGATCCTCAGTTGATGATAGCACAACCTGAGGTCAATCTTGAAGAAGTACTCCGCGCCATATAGTTGATCAAATAGCTCATCGATACGCGGCAATGGGTATTTGTTCTTGATGGTAAGTTGATTCAACTACCGGTAGTCAATGCTTAACCTGAGGGAACCGTCCTTCTTCTTGACAAGTAAGACCGATGCACCCCACGGGGATGTGCTAGGTCGAATGAAAACTTTTTCTAACAGCTCTTGAAGTTGCTTCTTTAGTTCCTTCAATTCTATGGGGGACATCCTGTAAGGGGTTATTGACACAGGTGCTGCTCCTGGTGTGAGTTCAATGGTGAAGTTAACCTCCCTCTCGGGTGGTAAACTAGGTAACTCGGAAGGAAAAACATCAGGGAACTCCTGAACTATGGGGATTTCATTTATCTGTATTTCCTTAGACTCGGTAACTACTACGAAGGCAAGGAAAGCTTCACATCCTTGCGAAAGGAGTTTGCAAGTGTGAAGGGATGAAATAATGATGGGATGTTTTCGGTATTTAATACCAAGGAAGGAAAATCGTGGAAGACCTGGTTTCCGGAAAGAGATTATCCTATTGCGGCAATTTATATAGGTGTCATGGTCTACCATCCAATCAACTCCCAATATGGCATCATAGCCCTTCATGTCAAGACATACAAGGTTTGCCGGAAGATTATGACCTTCTACTATTGCCTCACTATCGGGGTAGTAAGTCGTAAGCTTAGTTCCGGGACCTAAGGGTGTGATGATAGCTAGGTCTGATGGTAAAGGAATTGCCGAAACTGGCAAGGTCTTTGCAAAAGTAGTAGATATAAAGGAATGAGAAGCACCAGTATCAAATAACACGAATGCGGGATGTGAATAAATGTGAATAGTACCTTCCATAAGCCCATCATCCTTAGGCGCTTCTTCATCATCTAGAACAGCGTTAAGACGAGCCTGTCGCTTGCGTCCACTGTTGGAAGATTGGTCCTTCATAAGGGAGCAATCTGGCATGCGGTGCTCCCGGCTGCCACATCGCAAACACGCCCCTAGGCATTTCCAGCATTCCTCGGTCGAGTGGCCGAACTTTTTGTAGAACGAGCAAGCTGCCATGACTTGCTTTTCTTCGTCCTTCGCCTTTTTGTTCTTGTGGTAACTACTACCACCTCAATTCCGAGATCTCTTCTTACTATCACGAGATTTATAAGGCTCCGTGATGCTGAATCTTTCCTTCTTCCCACGCCGATCCATCCGTCGGCTAGACTCCGCTCCCTTGCTTTTGAGTTTCTCGACCTCTTCCAAGGTCCTTTCACATAAATGAGCTCGTTGGACCATTTCTGCATAGGTCCAAATATTTTGTGAGCCCAGTTGTTGAATGAAGACGGGCCTTAACCCATCCAGAAAATGATTGGCCTTTAGAAGATCGGTGCTAACTTGATGTTGAGCATACGGTGCTAAGCAGGAGAATTGCAATTCATACTCGGCCACTGTCATCAATCTCTGACGCAATGAAGCAAACTCCGCCACCTTCCTCTCCTTAATGTGCTCGGAGAAGTACTTTGTTCTGAAGAGGGTGAGAAATCCCTCGCAAGTATGTGGTGCATCTGTAAGCGGTGCTGGAATAGACTTCCACCATGTACTCTTGTCTTTGTTAAGTTGAAATGTGGCCAGACGAATTTTTTCTTGGTCGGCACATTGCATGACCTCAAATATACGGTTCATTTCATCTATCCAGTTCTCTACTTCATCTGGATTGGAAGAGTCAGTCAATCGTGGAGGATTTAAACTTCGAAAGTTACGGTGCAGATCACCGGCTCCTGCCCTTGCGCCAGCTTGGGTCATAGTTTGCAAGGCCTGGGTGAGACCAGCAATGGTTTGTTGCATTCCGTTCCAATCAACATGGTGAGCCATTGCCAGAATGAGGTACCTGAGAAGAGTAATAGATTTGTTAATTCTAGTGGAATTGGCGAGATTTAACTTAGATATATCTTCTAGTTACTATCTCATCCCAAGTTCTACCCAATTTCTCTCATGGGTTGGATATTTCTTTCCAAATTCATAGGTATAGGTCCTTAACCTATGACATGACACTTTCCTAGGACTTTCTTAAGCCTAGGCTTTGATACCACTTTAACTGTCACGCCCCGACCTTTTAATACAACTGAAGAAATTTCAAGAACGTGAACAATCGGCATAGTAAGCCTCTCCCAAGCAAGTAATCAGAGCGCAAGACAATAACACAAAAGTAATTGCACAAGTAATTTTCTCAAAACATCCAACTTTATTTCATAATCATTATCAAAATTACATTAAGTCACAACTTGACATCCTTTCCCATTATGACTCAAGAAAATCAAAATTAAAATCTGATTTGACTAGACACTAAATAACTAGGGCTTCTCTCATCCCAATGGACCTTTAATCACTCTTAGACCCGCTACTAGCATAATCCGAATCCGATCCACTAGTATTTCCTGAAAGGACAATAAAATTGGTATGAGCACACATGCCCAGTAGGTATCTTTGTATCAACATGAAGGTGATATTTAAGTGATTAATGCTTTAGCTCTAGAATTAAGGTCGAAATGAGCATGTGAGAAACCATACGTCATAAACCAAAATGACCAAGAATACAGAGTCACGAGATATTTGAACATAGCCAAGTAAGATTTAATCATGTAGATATACCTTTGGCCTTTCATGAACTATAAAGTATGAGCTTGTATCGAGAAAGTACTTACACAAGCTTGTAAAGGCTATGTATTAGCAAGTCATTAACAAACATGTAATTTCATAACGAGCCTCGTGGTTCTTCACTCATTTATAAGAGAAAGTACTCCCGACGTAATGCGACGCCAGTATCATCGTACCCCATGGTTTATAGCACGTTTCCGACCATCGGTCGTGGGGACTAGCATGGAGCCCTTGGACACAATCTGTGCCCGATCTTGCATCTTCAAGTTATAAATCCAGCTACTTCCATGAGATATAACAATAAAGTATAGCCAATAACGTAACAAGTTCAATGATAGTTTCATGATGATAATATCAAAGTAAGAACGCTTCAATTACGAACATGAGATTTCAAAGAAGAATTAAATGAACATTATGCTATGGCGGTATTCCGGCAGCATAACGGTACATTAAATAAGTTCCATATCTTAACATTAACTTATTATACATGAGTTTGGAATCCATATCATCCTAAGATCATCCAAGAACAAAATTTAGACAACCCCTAGGTCAAACCTCGGATTAAAATAAGACAGAGATAGACGGTCATATAATGGACCATTTCTGGATGAAAACGGTCACAGTAAGGCCGCATGATAGATTATAACGGTCCAGTAAAGGCCGCATTCAATTGTGTCAACCAGAATGAAAAGAAGATCGACACTTTGAAGGATTCTGGAGAATAACAGTCGCCAGGGGGCCGTTCCATGACAAAAGATGGTTTGATTTGGACCGCTCATTAACATTAACGGTCTCCTATTGGGCCGCAATTAACCAGAGTATAGAAAGAAAAACACCGGTCATGTGAGTGTTTTCTAGATAATTTGGACTTTAAGGGTACAACCAGCTCGGCGTCCTAGTGGGAATCCCAGGCTCACGGAGACCTACGGAGGCCTTGAAACATAATCCCCTAGTCCTACAGACGGAATATCCGTCGGAGAGGTTCATAAGTCCAAGAGATGTGCCTATAGTGCAAGTGTATGTAATGATCACATACCGGAGTATATGTCATATACTTATGAAAATGACGACTCAAGAGATGAAAGTAGAATGATTAAACCCTATGATAAAATCATTATATTAATACCCTCATGAATCATGTTTCATAAAAAGGAACATTTAATTACAAAACTATAATAATTTTGGCATAAAACTAGATAATAAAGAAAATAAAGTTTTAAACATGCTCATGCTGTAACAGGGTATTTAACACAAAATTAAAACATAATAGAATTACAAATATAATGCAAATAACATAAGAAATCATATTAAGTTCGGACTGGCCTAAAGCGGTCATGAACTGGCCGCCAGAAGATCAAAACGGTCTCGCGATAAACCGCTCTGAATGGGGTAAAACGGTCCTCTAAATGGCCACTCTATTAGCCATGCAGTTCTTGTAAGACTGCTTTCTACCTTCGGATAGAAGCCTTGAGACAATAAACTAAAGGGTTAATCTAAGTCATGTTATGCATGAAAACGACGTAAAACATGTAGTAAAATATGCTAGAAGGTATTTAGGCCATGAACATGCATTGGTTGTGAGAAATAGACAAGAAATTTTCATTTATTATTTCATTAGGGCTAGGTGCATGTATGGAATATGAACTTACTACACAGTCCCAATAAAACATAAAAATTCTCTAGGTACAGTACATGAAAACAACTAGAAATTGAGGGCTTTTACTCCTAAGATTATGTTTAAGCCGTTCATGAGATAACCTACCTCTGATCTGGGCCTTAGACTTCGAATTTAGGGCTGGAAGTCAACCCTGGTTCTCCTCATCCTGAACCGAACCAGCAACTTCACGCCCCTCTAACTCTTGATTCTCTTCACTTAAAGCCATGAAATTTTGAGGGTAAGAAAAGGGTAGTAAATGGAACAAATAGTTCTAAAAAATCTCTATCTAATTACCTCGTTTAGGGCTTCTAGTTTGCTGATCAATCTGGTTCGGTCGCACAAGTTCCTGGGTCGCTTGTACTAAACCAGCGTCTTTGCAGCCTTCTAACTCCTTGTGGGCTTGATCTCCTAGAATGAAATTTTGAGGGAAGTCAGACCTTAGTATTATGAACAAAATACTTTAAAGAACCTACCTCAAATAATGATTCCTTACCTTAGTTCCACGCGAGCCAAAAGTAAGGGTCGCACATGTGAAACCTTAGGTCTATTTATAGGGTTTAGTTAGGGTTTCATGGATTAGAACGAACCTAGAGTCCCATTTAAGTTTTCAATTAGATCCTCAAGCCTTATAGACTCATCCAACTAGAGGATAGCATCGATCCTAGGTGATTAGGATGCCAAAGTTCCCATCTTTTCATGCCTTCTTCCATTCACGGAATCTGGAGATAGAAGCGGTTGTTCGGAGACCGTTTCATTCCTCACGCGGTCGCTCGATAGACCGTTTCTAGAATTGGGCACCGAATTTGAAATTCTTCAAACTCTTTTTGATATTATCTCCATTATTACTCAATTTATCCCTTTAATTCCGTAAATATACTAGTCCATGCTTCTAGAATATGGGCCAAGGTCCAAAAATCATAATTTAGTCCATGTGGGCTTATTTAAATGGGCCTGGTCCATTAATTAGTATAGAGCCCTTTTCAATTTCTTAATTCTTTTAATAATGCATTTAGCCTTTGTAAAATCTATTTCATAATTCATTTATTTCTAGAAAAATCTTAAAAATCTGAGGAAAATTCTAGAAAATTCTAAAATACCTTACATAAATTTTTTTGGGGTATTACATCGCTACTGTACTGTAGCGGTTCCAGACTGACCGCGGCTGTGTAATAGCGGTTCCAGATTGACCGCTTTCATATTCTTATATTCTGCTTCCTGTTAACTCTAAACAGAACGCAGATCAGCCCCACTAAATATAAGATAAGCCTAGGTAATTAGGTCTTATCCCTAGTTATGACTTCATATTCATTATTTTGGTTACATTGTACATCAATCATGATAGATTTCATACCCTCATGCATTCATAAGCTTATTTTAATCCTATGCTAATTTCATGCGAAAACCATATAGTTTTGTATTAAAGTTAATTTCATATGGTTTATAGAACTTGTTTCATTGAGGTATGATCACTATTTTTACACGATTCCCTCTCGTCTCTAAGTTTTTCTTAAGTACATAGCATGTATCCCGATACGATGCTATTAGTTACACTTTGCACA
Source organism: Amorphophallus konjac (assembly GCA_022559845.1). Classification (NCBI taxonomy): domain Eukaryota; kingdom Viridiplantae; phylum Streptophyta; class Magnoliopsida; order Alismatales; family Araceae; genus Amorphophallus; species Amorphophallus konjac. The sequence continues at coordinate 157,927,611 of CM040122.1, read as the reverse complement.
TAATAGGCACACTCTCTTAGACTTGTGATCCTCTCCGTTGGATATTCCTTCCACCGGACTAGGTGATCTTGTTTCAAGACCTCCGTAAGTCTCCGAGAGCCTGGGATTCCCACTAGGACGCTGTTACGCGGGGTTCAGGGAATTGGCGACCGGACTGAGGGAAGGAACACGGCAGGGAAGGAAAATACGGGAGTTTGATGTATCTCGGGTATCCACCTTGTTGACCGTAGGCCTCTCACGGCGGTACCAAGCACTCTCCTATTACGGAAAGTCGAGAGGGACTCAAATGGCACGGGTGGTTTTCGAGTTCTAGGGGAAACGAGGTGTTGTGTCCCCTGTGGTTCTGGAGTTTTGATGATGACAAATATTATGTCTCATTATGGTTATATTTATATCATTGATGATATGATCCTGATGTGTTATGAGAAACTATCAGAACATGTTTAAAAATGACTCACGGGTCATGAAAAGGAAGTCAACCCAAGTCAAAGTCAACTCAGTGATGGGTAAGGTCAATTCACAGTCAGATCAGGTAATGCTTGCACCTTCATACTGAAACAAGTAATTTTATCAAACATTTTGTATTCATGAGCCTTCACGTTCATTTTGGTCACAAACCCTAATCTTGATAGTAACTTACTGATGAATCATGCTTAGCTGTTGGTGCTTTCATTCTTCAAGTTTATCTATTGAGTATGGTCCATGTGGTCCATGCTATTTCATAGACCAAGTCATAGTCAGTGCGTGCAGAGTCTCGCTCATTATCTTGCTCGGTGCAACTCTCATTTAGTTCTGCACCTAACGCATAAGTGCTTGCCTCGGTGCAAGTCTCTATTCATGCCCACATTCTGTCGATTAGCCTCTTTCTCGGTGCATCCAAATGCACCATGCCTTTCTTGACTCGGTGCAAGCTTTGTCTTGCATCTCACTCTAATTAAGCTCATCTCTGACCGGCATCTCGGTGCAGATATTGCTTGGATAGCCTAACCTAGTTCGGTGCAATTCTTCTTTTTGCTTACCATCATCTCGGTGCAACTCTAGCTTGGACCGCTAATCCAAGTCGGTGCAGGTCTTATCCTGCGCCACTTGAACAAAGCTCGTGCATGTCGTGCATTTTACGTCTCTGCATCGGTGCAATAATTGAGTCGGTGCATATCCTGTTGATTGCACACCCACATATAGGGTCGGTGCAGTCTGTTTTGCTACATAAAGTTTGTGCATGTTTTGATCGTTACACTACATGTCCTATGCATCCCTTAAGAACTCAGTGCATAAACCATACTCTGTCCTTTCTCTTGCAGGGAATAAGTTCATCTGCAAATGAAAGGCACGTGATCTGAGGAAAGGAACTCTCTATTCCTCAACATGTGGACCAATGAAATTTCAGTAGGGTTCTACTGCTTGATCCATACGAAGCCCATGTTCCTATATAAAGCTACATTACCCTCTGAAGAAGAAAGAGAGTGCTAAAAAAGGGTACTGCTAGAGCCCATCTAAAAAAGAGTGCATCCAGCAGAAGAAGAACCCAATCAAGAAAAGAAAAGAGTGAGGCGCAAGAATGGAAGAGAGTGGGAGCTGAGAGAGAAGAAGAAGAAGAACCAGTGAGTGAGCAGCAAGAAAGAAAGAGAAAGAAAGAGAAATGAGTTGAGAAGAGAATAGAGAAGGGTAGAGAGAGTCTTTCTTGAAGATCCGAGTTGTATTGGCCTATGGATCAGATCCAAGCCAAGTTACTCCCTCGGAGCTATATTTGTTCTTTTTTCCATTTCTATTTTTTGTTTGATCTTTCAATCTTCCAGTAGTGTTTTTTTTCTGATTTTCTGGTTTGAGGTCGAGGCTCCTCCTAGGTGTTCAGGAGAAGGGAGGATTGGTCCTCCGGCTGTAGGCAACTGGGTGTTACTCACTGGGTTTCCTTCTGCTGCTGCAGGAGAAGGGAGAGTTGGTCTCTCCAGTCACTGGTGGTGGTGTGCCACTAGTGGGTTCCCTCTAGTTTAGAGGAAGGGAGACTGGTGTCTCCGGTTGCTAGTGATGTGTTATCACTAGTGGTCCCCTCAGGTTTGGAGGAAGGGAGGTTAGCCTCCGGTTCTAGTTCTGTGGGCTGCAGAACCTGGTTGAGGGATTTGTCTCCCTCGGTTATCAAGCTATTAGGCAGCGTCTTGTTTGCAGACTGAGTCTGCGTCTTGCATTTTACCGGGGAAGCCTCACTCAGGTTAGAGTGAGGGGTGGATGTAGATCTGGGGTCTCAGATCGAACCACCTAAAAAATTATGTGTGATGTGGTTTGCTTCATGTGATTGCTCCTTATCTTCTTCCCCCCTCTTCACAGGCTGTGGTGTGATCTGTTTTAGCTTTCCACACTTATAGTTCGCCAAGTGTTGGTGCTGTGTCTTATGTGGACTCTTATATCTTAGTGTCTTTCGTGCATTAGTTTTGCATCTGGTTCTTATAGTGAAGCTAATTTATTTTATTGGGCAAAATTCTCGAATAGATCCATTCACCCCCCCCTTTGGATCTATTCCTGAGCGCCACCGTATCTATCACGAGGCTGGGATGCAGGCGTGCCAGTCGATTTCTTCGATAATCACCTATGAAACCAAGGTTTAACTAGGGAGCATCCCCAGCACACGGCACGTGGGCTCGGGAAACGGGCGACACGTGGAGAGAGGGGAGGTTCCATAGCTGCGAGTGCACGGGCGATTGTGGGGAGTCGTATACTGGACGTCTTTCCCTACCGACCACAAGCAGTCGGTGTTTATTTACAATGGATTGAATCCGAACACCTTCGTTCCATGCTGAAGAGAAGTCTGTATATATCTAAAGCCATGGGTTGAGGGCCGGGAGCATTCCACAGCTATGGGCTTGCATTTGTCTGGGAAGTGTTTACTGGGCTCAGGGATACTGGACACACACACACTGGGTGGTGCAAGAGAGGCTGGGACCCAAGTATTGATGCGGAGACATGCATTCAGGTGATAATATATTTTATGAGAGCCGCATGGGCTTTATAGGCAGGCCGTAGCGGCCAGAGTACAATTGGTGCAAGCCATAGGACAATCCCGGCATATAAGTCGGTCCCCGGGTCAATGCATGATAAGGCGGGTGTCCGCATGTGTTATAGAGGCTCTCCTCAAGGCATGGGCCATGCCCTATTCACTTAGGGAGGACTGGACTGGGTGGCCAGAGGAGGTGTCAGCCGGTAACTGGGTGAGGGCCGGGCGCGGCTCGGATCGCGCAGTTGGACACGGTCTCGCGACGGAGGTAGATGCGGCATCATGGCGTATGTGTGGCCGTCGTAGGTTGACATGCGCAGGCAGACCCAGGAGGCGGGTGTATTTATCATGGTCATAACACCTTGTGTGTAACGATAGTGGACTTGTGTGACATGGCTAGACGCCGTGTGAGGGGAGTACGAGCAACATACCCTCGGCGTGTATAAGCTGTTTTACAAGTCAACCATCCTCACCAAGCTTCTCGCGTTCTCAACCCTTGTTGGATGCCCACGGAAATCCAAGGGTCCAGCTATTAGGTCATAGGTTCTTGCGTGTCTCTATCCTCTATGCCCCTTGAGCTCCCAAGGGGTAGAATTTATAGGGAAGTTGAAGGGTCAGAGAAGGTTTTAGGCAGACCAGCCCAGGGGCTTGGTCTGGTGCGGGTAAACCCTTACAAAAATGTATATTTTTTTGTGTTTATGGAGTGGAGAGGGAGGGTTTAGGTGGACCAGCTCCAGGGGCTGGGTTGGTCCGCCTAAACCCCAGGAGTGGGTTTAGGCAGACCAAACCCAGGGCTGGGTTTGGTAGGCCTAAACCCTTCTCCGGAAGGGTTTACGCGGAGCAAAATGCTGGTTTTTTTTTGTTTGAAAAAAAGCTTTGTTTTTTTTTGCATGGGTTTGGGAGGACCAAACCTGGGGGCAGGTTTGGTCCGCCTAAACCCTGGGCCTCCAATTTGGTCCACCTAAACCCCTAGGGGTTGGCACGCGGACTGGGGCTGGGGGCTGGTTTTTTGTAAAAAAAAGCTTCTTTTTTTTTACCAGGGGTTTAGGAGGACTAGCCTGAGGGGGTCAGGTTGGTCCGCCCAAACCCTCCCCTGAGGGGGTTTAGGCGGGTTAGAGGGAGAGAGAGGCGGGGCAGTCCCACCCTATAAATACCCAATTTTACCCTTTTTTGTCCCCATTCTGACTTAGTGTGACTGCAAGGAGACTAAAGGATACGGGGGTTGGACTGGTGGATGCTTTGATTGGTGGACTGGCCGCTTGCGCACGAGGAACCCGAGTGTTGACCGATTTTGATCTTTCGTCGTAGGATCCTTCCGCGAGCGGGTACACCGGTTGACCTTACACTAACTGGGAGTGACTGGGACTGGGGGACGGCCGTGGGGCCATTGGGATGGGAGGATGGCGTGCTCCCCAAGGGGGTTTTCCCTCCCGAGGCGCGACCGCACTCGAGGCGAACACACCCCCACCCCCGGGTGAGCCGTGGCCCCGAGGGGTGGCCTCGGGGGTCCTCTCATGTCTTCTGGGGATGTCCTTTGAAGGACAAAGTGCTCCGGGATGTCGGGATTAGCCTGTGGGGGCTTGTGGGTGTCATGTTGTAGCTGCCGCTCGCAAGGTGTTTTGGTAAATACCTGACACACCTCAGGTTGTCGAACGGCTTGGGTAGGTGACTGGTGGGCCTTGGATTTGCCCCGGGGCTGAGGGTATGAGCTTGTAGGAGCTGGGAAGTGGTACTTTGGGTACGTTGGCCCAACCTCGTGGTGTGTGTCGTGTTGCACGGTAGGTTGGTAGGGTAGCCTCGGGTTGCCCAAGAGCTAAGGATAAGCGGCTCATCGCCACATGTCTGAGGGTCGGGGGTGGCCCCGACTTGCTGGAGGGTTATTGTAGAACACGGCTGGTAGGTTGGAGCTGCGGGTCAGCCCGCGGTTTGCTGTAGAAGGGCTGGGATATATGCGCCGACAAGGTGTTCGGGGAAATTCCCGACACCCGTGTGTGAGCCGTATACACGCGCTGTGGGCCTCCAAAGCCTATGGTTGACTTAGTTAGGTCTCCCTTTTTCCTTGGAGGGCTGGAATAAGGTGTCTTGGGGTAGGCCCCGGCCTTGTTGCTGGGTGCCACGTGGCACAGCTTGTAGTCGGAGTTAGAATATTTTGATGCAATACAAAGATTCAGAGGGGGGGTGAATGAATCCCCTTTAAAAATTGCTTCGATTAAAACTTTCTCTGAAGGATTTGTGCGGAAATAAAGCCAGATGACTCAATTTAAATAGATGTTCTATTGTAGCTCACCCTCGAACACTTAACCAGCACCAAACACTATGTGAAATCTAAGTGCAACAAGATGAAGATAAGTATTAAAGTCTACAGCTATGTAACCCACCGACTCTATCTTAAGTACTCAACAATCAGAAACACCATAGCAGAAGGAGCATATTAAACACATATAATCAAGAACACATCGTGCTTCACCACACAACCAATCTACCCTGTGAAGGAGGTAGAAGATATGGAATTGCACACACTCGCAAACCACGGTGCACAGCGAACTTTTAGATGGTTCGGTCTGCTACCATAGACCTACGTCCATCTCCCACTCAAACCTGAGTGAGGCTTCTGCTGACTCACAGCTTGAACCGCTGAGCATTACAGCTCGCTTACACCGCTGAGCAACACAACTTGCTTAACCTGAGGAACACGTCCTCACTGCTGAGCCTCACAGCTTGCTGTCCAAGGATCAATTCCCTGTCACTGAGCAACATAGCTTGCTGTCCAGAGGAACTAATCCTCTGCAATGTTGACACACAGCTTGATATATGAACAAAAACAAGGAAAACTTAGCACAAGAAAATAAGAAATGAAAGCATGAAAGATATAGCTCTCGCTGGAGCAAATCAGCTTGGATCTGATCCAGAGGCCAACAATAAGCCGATCTTCAAGGTACACTGGTTGCTTCTCAATCACTTCTCTCTTGAGCTCTCAATCACTTCACTCTCGAGCTCTATCTCTCTCTCTTTTTCTTCTCACGATCTCTCTTGCCATCTACTCTTTTACTTCTCTGATGGTCTCTCTCTCAGAACTCTTTCTTCTTCCTCTCCTCTGCTCACACACTGGCTCTCTTCTTTCTGATCTCTCTTTTTCTCTTTCATTGTAGCAGCAGCTTCTCTTCTATCGCTCAGTCGCCCTGTAACAGCTCCCTTTTGTATTAGCTTCCTTTAGTCGTAGCCACAAGCTAGGAGGAGGATGCTTCCTATTTATACAAGAACAGGGGCTCCGGTGATTTGATTCCATTCCCTTTTCATTGGTGCAAATCATGTGGTCCCCACAAGATTTCGTCAAGGGCGTGTACAGGAACACTCCCGCCCAAACTCTTTCTGAGGAACCTTTGACCACGTGTCAGACATAGAGGTGAAAACCTTTTAAGATGTAGCAACGTGGAAAGTCCTTTTGTCAGTAGTCTCCAGGTTCCAGGTGTTCGCCTTAGATCACGTGCCCATGAAGATGCCTTGACGAACAACGTGATCATTTGAATTCATCAGTCATTGATCAATTGATTGAGCTAGCTTCACAGCAAGAGGACCTTTAGAGACAAAGATACATTGTTGTGCATCCAAGGTGTTCGAGCATATTTGACATCCCTGCCAAATCATACAAAAGAATTTTATCATTTACCTCATCATTATATAGTTCATGAGATAATGAAGATGTTTTCAGAATGCAGAGAGAGTTGTCTTGTGAAAGCATGCAGACAACATGATTTAATTCATGTTGTTATTCAGATGAGTCAGTGCATCATTAAGGTGCATCGTCCTTGAAGACATAGTGGGTGAATGTGCACTGACCTTACATGACACAATATGTGAATGTGCACTGACCTGAAAGCAATATGCATCGACCTTATAACGTAGGTGCTAATAAAACTTCCATAGCCACATCAACCTGTTATGACTTAATATGTGCAATTACATCGACCTGAATAACTAACTGTATGAAGATGCATGGCCAATATGAATATGCATTGACTTGTATGCAGTAACTATCAGATGCACATCGACTTGATAGAACTAAAACATCACATGTGCATCGACGTGACAATGCAAGACATGTATCGCTGCATCGACCTGATAGACCAGACAGCTTATATGCATCGACCTGATAATGCAAGTCATCTATCGTTGCATCGACCTGATAGACTAGACATCTTATATGCATCGACCTGATAATGCAAGCCATCTATCGCTGCATCGACCTGATAGTGCAAAGCATCTACCGCTGCATCTACCTGACTGATTGTATGTGCATCGACCTGGATGACACACAATTTGAATATACACTAACCCGAATGAACCTTGCCACTACATATGCATCGACTCATTAGATATAACAAATACATGTGCGTCAACCTGCATGACTATGAATGCATGAATGTGCATAGACCTACATGAAAGAATGTTATGAGTCTGCATCAACCTTATATGCATAATGACCTTATATGCATCGACTTGCTACATGTATGCATCGACTAGCTACATGTATGCATCGACCTATTAACAACAACAACAATGTGACTATGTTGATCCTGACTACATTCTTGCTTATCTTAGTTCAATTTGCTGACTTCACTCTTACCTTATACTGACTTCTTACTTTGAACAATTTTATATAGTTTGACTGTCCTGCAATTGTCCTGTACCAAACTCATTCTTACCTTATGCTGACTTCTTACTTTGAACAGTTTTCCATAGTCTGACTATCTTGCAACTGTCCTGTACCAAACTTTCCAACTGTCCTATACCAAACTTTCCAGCATGCACATGAAAATACACATGAAGATTAAAGACATATATCATCATCAATCGTGCACTTAGTCATGAATCACTTATGATGACCATTCACACATCATGACATCATCAAAATCACAACCTACACATATGACATCTTACACAGATGAGTCATAATGTTTGACATCATCAAAACCACAGGGGTACAACAATCTCCCCCTTTTTGATGATGACAACACTATAAGTCATAAAGCTATAGTTTGATGATGGCAACACTATAAGTGCTATAAGTCCATAAAGCAACATGCTAACTCATATCAAACTATTCTCCCCCTTTGACTTCATCAAAAAGGAATGATAGTTTGAAAAAAATAGTTGAAACAAATGCGAAGTATGCATAGATATGGTGGAGTCATGAATTATTCTCCCCCTTTCCAAAAGAGCCTAAACTGCCTAGACAGTGCAAATCAAAGAACTCTACTCCTCCTGAAAATGTGAGGTGTATTGAAATGAGGATAGGGGTATGACAAAGGACAGACAAGATAATAATCAGCAAAAATTGCAAGGACAGCCATGAAAGATTGTCAATCTGAGCATGGAGAAATCAGACTAATCTCCCCCCTTAATACCAGAAAGATGCTGATGAGGCAATCTCCCCCTTTGATAAAGCAGAGGGATTTGAATGGAAGTAAATCATTAGACATACAGAGTTAAACGTGCATACGTTCAATGATAGTATTAACAAAATCACAGGAACAATCAAGGAAGAGTTCAGATCATGACAGATTGCATCAAGAACAGTGAGCAGAACCAGATAAAATTAGAGTGAATAATAGTGAGGTAAAAACGAGATGACATTGGTAATCTTAATTCAATAGTTTCAGCAGAGATAGAGACTGAACATGGGAATTTGACTGAAGTTCCATATGATTAGATAATTCAAGAAGGTTTTCAATGAGATACCAATTTCATAATCTAAGAACAAAACAATTTCAGAGTCTTCCATTATAAGGGCTTATGAACGAATCTTTATTGAACAGCATGGTTTAAATATGATGTGTACAGAGTTTGTCCTTAGAAATTTCTGTACTCATATCTGAAATCAAATTTTAATAAGAATGAACCAAGCCCTCATATGACATTCTTGTTTAACCTCCTTCCATCTTACTCATTTAATTTTCAATGACTCCTTCAGGAATTGCAAGAAATAGTATTGACGTTAAACAACTATGAATACATCTGCTTTTGTCTAGGATTAAACAAAAAAAATTTCTCTTGCAATCATTTTCCAGATTTTTCTTTTGATTAGAAACAATTTTCATGTTCAAATTTCAGGAACAATTGAGTTTAGTACATCCTTGTAACTAGAGGATACATGTTGTTTAGATGCCAGTATCCCTAAGCACTTGGAATGACTAATTGACATGCTTCAAATTGAACAGAGATAATATTAGTATGGCTTTTGACATGAGGCACAACACGTCTTAGGTGAAATGACCCAGTTACTTACCATACATCATGTCATTGTTCTGCCATTTTTCACAGATATCTCAATCAACTTTTCAGTAGAGGTAGCTATGGCACTTCATGACATAGGTTTACTTTATTTCTTTTACAGAGCACCCAGTTTCTTGGTGACCAAAGTCATTGCTCTGACTCAATTTACTTTCAGACAATTCTCAGAACAATCAAATGTTTAAAAATAATACTCACTTTATGTATCTCAACTAAAGATAGTCATAATTTTCTAAGTTTTTAGATTTCAAAAGGTTTTGCATGAAATAACATGAAGCAGTCGGTTAAGATTTATTAAAAGAATGACTCATATATTTTCAAGTTTTTCACAACCAAACTTAATGAATACATTAAACTTAAACCAATTGGATCCTTCAGATATTCATAAGCCTGTATAATAGAAGATTCCTTTATGAATTAGTTTTCAGATTTATGATCAAGGTATACAAATTGAAATCTTCTCAATTCTCTGGTCAAAGAAGTTTAAGAGCAGCCAATTTTTCAATAGAAGCATCATCAAGAACATGCATTGTATGTGAGAAACACTTGAAGTTCATGCATGTAGAAGCAGGTTTCATTCTCAAAAAGGATTTAAGACAACAGACTCCCCTCAGCAACTTTAGGAGCAACATACAGTTGATTTCAATAATCATGAGAGTGTTGAGAACAAGTGAATATAGAACAGATAGAGGCAGGTGATACCAGCTGACAATGTAGATTACTAGAAGAGAAGAGATAGCAGAATGAGAAAGGCGATGGCTATTCAGTGAAGATTTCGGTTGATCGAAATGAGCAGTTTTGGTCGACCGAACTAGATAGTGATGGAATAAAAACATAGAACAGGTATATATAGCCATGTTGTTCAAAATCTAGTTATATGCTCCCCCTGACTTAATGCACTCAATCAATCTTTTTGGTATTTTTAATATGAATGATATGCAATCAATTCTGAAATCAGTATATGCATGATAACAAATGCACATGAGTAAACTATGAACCGCAGGGACTCTCCCTATGTATGTGCATTTATGTCAATCAATCATGTTGACGCCTGAATGATATGCAATTAACAACATGTATGCATCTACATTGACTCCCCCTAACTAAATGCATTGAACCATCATATATGACATGAAGACCATGCAGGGGACTTAATCTAAACAGATATGCATGAAATACCATGATTACCTTGACTGACTCCCCCTGTCTATATGCAATGTATAGCCAGAACTAGAAAGCAATGCAATGAGTTTAATGAATTATGCTCGTGTGAGTCTAGACTGCTCTATGTGCAATGTTGACCTATGGTACCAGGCAGAGGACTTGGTCTAAAGACCACCTCATACATAGTAAGAACTTCCAGACATATTGCATCTGCCCTTTAGTAACTCACCATTTATATGCCATAGAGGTCATGCAAGACAATGCAGTGCAAATGTAGTTCTATGTGCATCTTAATTTTTATGATAGTCTATCAAGCACATATGTGTGCAAGTGAAAATTATATGCAATAGATCTTCAATGAAAATGTAAGATATGCATTATGATTCAAGTAAGTATCAACCAAGTGCAATTTAGATTTTCAGACTATAATATGAAATTCATTCTCAATCTCATGTATGCACAGATAACTCAATGTATGCATTGGGAGACTTATGAAAAATAATGCAAATATTAGATGCAAATATAAACATGTATGCATGAGATTCTGACTAGCAAGTCAAGCATAATATGCAGCTAACTAAAGGAGATTATAGAAAACTTCAAATAACCAAACCTGTAAACGTGCAGAAATGGGGTTTCACCATACTCAGGTGCCTTGGTTTATTGAACCCCTTTTATTCCTCAACCCCAAGGCACTCCTGCAAAATAAGTTCTTATTTTGTAAATTTAGGTACCCAAGAGTTCTTGGGTCCTACAAGGTTAGTGGTACCTTTGGTTGGTGCTTTCCATAACCTTTGGGCTTTTATATCGTCAAATATCATTAAAGAACAATCATTCATAGAATGCCCAACTTTTCCACAGTAGCGACATGAAACATGTGGCTTTATGTTTTTCTTTTTCATGCAAACATAAGTATGAGATTTCTGTTTGTTACCAAACCTGTTGTCGTGCTTTTCATGAGAGACTCTTTATCTTTTTAGATGCCAACAGTCCTCGACTGTATGGCCATTCTTACCACACTGAAAGCATACAATGTGCTTATGTCTTGGACCAAACACATTTCTGTCAAGGGCATTTTTCTTAACAGGGAATTTTACAGAATTAGGATGAGATCCCTTTCTAAACCAGCAGTTAGAGACTTGGTGGCCTTGCTTTCCACATTCAAAACATGCAAGTGATTTTTCCTTAAAAACATATTTATTTCTATCAGAATCATTTCTATTTGCAGGGAATTTAACAAATTCAGTATTAAATTTCTTTCCCTGAGCATGCCAACATTGAGCATTAGTGTGTTCTGCTTTGCCACAGTTAAAACATTTAATGTTCTTTTTATGGGCATTAGGAAATTTCATAACATGATAGTTCCTGGCATGCATTCTATTAACATTCAATTCATCCTTTTTCATTAAAAAGCAGTCATGCATGAAGTGACCATACTTACCACAGTAGAAACATGAAACATTAGATTTCTTTGAAGCATGGTGCTTTTTCACATGAGGGTTCTTAGAATGCATGTTATTGAATTTCCTTTTCTGTGGTTGTTACAGATTGTTCTTGGTTTTCTGGTTTTTATTTTCTTTTTAAATTTTCTAAGGTGCAAATTATTTCGGAGAAACATTAGAAGTGCTAGCACCTTCTGAACTTCGCACAAAGATGGAATATTGCTGATTCCCCATAGCCATCTTAATTTGAGAGCTACAGCCTATCCCTTCACTTAATTTAGTGACTTCATCATTCGAGGGAGCTTTTAACTTCTCTTTACCTTTGACAGAATTCAACTCTTGGATCTTATTTCTCAAGGAGATAATAACAGTTTCTGAATTTGATTTCGGCTTTTCATAATTTTTCAGTCTTTCTTTTAATGTTTCAATTTCATCTTTATATTTCTCAGTTTCTTTTTCAAGAATGGGCAGATTATCAATATTGGCGAAAAACATACATTTTTTTAAAGAGATATTAGTCTTTCAGACATGACGGTATTTAGAACCATCAGCCGTTTATTTTGTTCCCTCAAAGTTTCATTTTCCTTCATCAATTCTCCATTCATAACAAGATCATTTATTAAGATTTGATCATCACCCAATGACTTCAATTTGTCTTCCAGTTCAGAAATTTTATTTGCAAATTCTTGATTTTCATTTTTCAATAAGTAAATTTGTTTCTTATGCATATGAACATCAGACAAGCAGATATCATGAGACTGTTTCAGTTTCAAACAATTTTCACAAGAAGAATTTGAACTATTCTGATAAATTTTATTTTTTATTTTTTTATTTTCAGATTTTATTTTCTTGTATCTATCAAATAGATCTTCATAAAGACTAAATAGTTCTTCAAATGAAATCTGTTCAGATCCGGAGCTTACCTGAGATGCTGTCTCATTCATTTGATCACTGTTGTGATCACTGCGATTTGCCATCAGGCATTGTTCTTCCTGCTTCCTATGAGTAGTAGTCACTCTATCAAAAATTTCCTTTCCAAAAGTGCACCTGAAAACAAAAGGAAATATGTCAGTATTAGTTGCAGTCCTCAAGATATTAAGAACTGTGATATTGTCACGGTTCTTCAATCTGTCCTCATTGGAGCACTCGGTCTAATCATGAGGTAGTTTATGTGGGCTGTTAGATACAAGACTCCATAGTTTAGAATCAATGGAGTTCATGTAAACACATAGGCCGCCTAGCCATTCATTGAAATTTGAACCATTGAATACAAGAAGATGAGCCATTGAAAACGATTAAGAAGTAATTTCAGAGTCGTATGTTAAAAACAACAATGCACCAAAATCAGCAGGATCCTCTGCAGATCGTTGGATTTGATGGATCAGAGCCTACTCTGATACCAATTGTTAGAATATTTTGATGCAATACAGAGATTCAGAGGGGGGGTGAATGAATCCCCTTTAAAAATTACTTTGATTAAAACTTTCTCGGAAGGATTCGTGCGGAAATAAAGCCAGATGGCTCAATCTAAATATATGTTCTATTGCGACTCACCCTCGAACACTTAGCCAGCACCAAACACTATGCGAAATCTAAGTGTAACAAGATGAAGACCAGTATTAAAGTCTATAGCTTTGTAACCCACTGACTCTATCTTAAGTACTCAACAATCAGAAACACCATAGCAGAAGGATCAAATTAAACACGTATAATCAAGAACACATCGTGCTTCACCACACAACCAATCTTCCCTCTGAAGGAGGTTGAAGATATGGAATTGCACACACTCGCAAACCACGGGGCACAGGGAATTTTTAGATGGTTCGGTCTGCTACCATAGACCTACGTCCATCCCCCACTCAAACCTGAGTGAGGCTTCTGCTGACTCACAGCTTGAACCGCTGAGCATCACAGCTTGCTTACACCGCTGAGCAACACAGCTTGCTTCCACTGAGCATCACAGCTTGCTTAACCTGAGGAACACATCCTCACTGCTGAGCCTCACAGCTTGCTGTCCAAGGATCAATTTCCTATCGCTGAGCAACACAGCTTGCTGTCCAGAGGAACTAATCCTCTGCAATGCTGACACAGCTTAATATACGAACAAAAACAAGAAAAACATAGCACAAGAAAATAAGAAATGAAAGCATGAAAGATATAGCTCTCGCAGGAGCAAATCGGCTTGGATCTGATCCAGAGGCCAACAATAAGCAGATCTTCAAGATACTCCGGCTGCTTCTCAATGACTTCTCTCTTGAGCTCTCAATCACTTCACTCTCGAGCTCTATCTCTCTCTCTCTCTTTCTTCTCACGATCTCATGATCTCTCTTGCCATCTACTCTTTTACTTCTCTGATGGTCTCTCTCTCAGAACTCTTTCTTCTTCCTCTCCTCTGCTCACACACTGGCTCTCTTCTTTCTAATCTCTCTTTTTCTCTTTCATTGTAGCAGCAACTTCTCTTCTATCGCTCAGTCGCCCTATAACAGCTCCCTTCTGTATTAGCTTCTTTCAGTCACAGCCACAAGCTAGGAGGAGGATGCTTCCTATTTATACAAGCATAGGGGCTCCGGTGATTCGATTCCATTCCCTTTTCATTGGCTCAAATCATGTGGTCCCCACAAGATTTCGTCGAGGGTGTGTAGAGGAACACTCCCGCCCAAAGTCTTTCTGAGGAACCTTTGACAACGTGTCAGACATAGAGGTGAAAACCTTTTAAGATGTAGCCACGTGGAAAGTCTTTTTGTCAGTAGTCTCCAGATTCTAGGTGTTCACCTTGGATCACGTGCCCATGAAGATGCCTTGACGAACAACGTGATCATTTGACTTCATCAGTCATTGATCAATTGATCGAGCTATCTTCATAGCAAGAGGACCTTTAGAGACAAAGATACATTGTTGTGCATCCAAGGTGTTCGAGCATATTTGACATCCCTGCCAAATCATACAAAAGAATTTTATCATTTACCGCATCATTATATAGTTCATGAGATAATGAAGATGTTTTCAGAATGCAGAGACAGTTGTCTTATGAAAGCATGCAGACAACATGATTTAATTCATGTTGTTATTCAGACGAGTCAGTGCATCATTAAGGTGCATCATCCTTGAAGACATAGTGGGTGAATGTGCACTGACCTTACATGACACAATACGTGAATGTGCACTGACCTGAAAGTAATATGCATCGACCTTATAACGTAGGTGCTAACAAAACTTACATAGCCACATCAACCTGTTATGACTTAATACGTGCAATTGCATCGACATGAATGACTAACTGTATGAAGATGCATGGCCAATATGAATATGCATTGACTTGTATGCAGTGACTATCACATGCACATCGACCTGATAGAACTAAAACATTACATGTGCATCGACCTGACAATGCAAGACATCTATCGCTGCATCGACCTGATAGACCAGATTGCTTATATGCATCGACCTGATAATGCAAGACATCTATCGCTGCATCGACCTGATAGACCAGACAACTTATATACATCAACCTGATAATGCAAGCCATCTATCGCTGCATCGACCTGATAGTGCAAAGCATCTACCGATGCATCGACCTAACTGTTTGTATGTGCATCGACCTGGATGACAAACAATATGAATATATACTATCCTGAATGAACCTTGCCACTACATATGCATTGACTCATTAGATATAACAAATACATGTGCGTCAACCTGCATGACTATGACTGCATGAATGTGCATAGACTTGCATGACAGAATGTTATGAGTATGCATCAACCTTATATGCATAATGACCTTATATGCATCGACTTGCTACATGTATGCATCGACCTATTAACAACAACAACAATGTAAATATGTTTATCCTGACTACATTCTTGCTTACCTTAGCTCAATTTGCTGACTTCACTCTTACCTTATGCTGACTTCTTACTTTGAACAGTTTTCCATAGTCTGATTGTCCTGCAACTGTCATGTACAAAACTCATTCTTACCTTATGCTAACTTCTTACTTTGAACAGTTTTCCATAGTCTGACTGTCCTGCAACTGTCATGTACCAAACTTTCCAGCATGCACATGAAAATACACATGAAGATTCAAGACATATATCATCATCAATCGTGCACTCAGTCATGAATCACTTATGATGACCATACACACATCATGACATCATCACAATCACAACCTACACATATGACATCTTACACAGATGAGTCATACTGTTTGACACCATCAAAACCACAGAGATACAACTATCGCGCCCCGAGCGCGGAAGGAACCCGGTATGCGTGACAAGTTTATATCGATCATGTCAATCAAAGCGTAAGTGTATTCGACACATAGACAGAGCGCGCAAAAGTAAAGATAAACCAAATCCTTTATTCATAACATCCATCAAGGTAATTCTATTACATAATTCCAATAAAAGTGTACTAAAGGACAACTTGACTCAATAAAAGAAAATTACAATGATTGACTCAAGAAAGTAGAAAAGACACGACTGGATAGACGCTTTAATAGTCGGGTGACTCTATGCTCTTCACTCATGTCCGTTCCCTTCCGAGTGATCTTCATCATCGGAATTACCTGAAAAATATGGGAAACACTAGGGTGAGCGAACGCATAGTAGGAATTATATCTCAAGTACAAGTTTACTTTAAGTAATTACATGTTACATGAATGCAAGTCTAGCTATGCGTGTACGCGTAAAACGACAAGAGAGAGAGTATGTCAAAAGATAATAGAACGAGCTAGCAAGATTTCAAGATAATCATGTAAAATGTATCAAGATGGTCAAGCATGTAAATATGTCAAGTCATGTCACGTGAATTGGCTATCATAATATCAAGTAAGTAATACCCGTTCCAGGCCACGCAAGTCATGTCATGTCAAGTCAAGTACGAGTCGTGGAATGTCATAAATCAAGCTAGTCATGCACTTCGGTGTAATGCCACACCATGATCAATAAACTCTCATGGGCACAAGTACTTTTGGGTGCTCCTCCCAGGACCAGATTGGGCCCTATATGTAGGGGTGAGCACGGTTTGGTTTAAAGAGAATTTTCTCCAAACCAAACCGAACAGAATTAAGGCTTCAACCTGAACCAAACCAAACCAAACTAGTTTGAAACCAAACCAAACCAAACCGAATTAATTCGGTTTGGTTCGATTTGAACCATATTCATCTCCCATTTTATAAATTAGATTGGATTCAAACAACATTAGAGAAAGGTAAGGTAAAAGAATTTCTTCAAAATAAAGTAAATATTAAAAAAATAACATACAAAGTTGTAACTTGTAAGAACAAGCTATATAATATTTTCACATAAAAAACTATGAACTTCAGTTACAGTAAAATAGAAGGTGATTTGAAACCTTTTTCATAAAGTCGGAAACCCCATTAGAATGGTGGGTATTGGACTTTTTAAATTCAGATTTATAGTTACATATACATTTATATTAATTTGATAAAAATATTCTTAAATTCGGGTTATTCCGTTCGGTTTGATTTTGTTCGGTTTCTTGAACTTCAAAACCAAACCAAACCAAATTTTTTAATACAGTTCGGTTTGAACCCAAACCAAAATTTTTTAAATTTCAACCCAAACCAAACCGAACCAAATCGTTTGGTTCAGTTTGGTTTTCGGGTTGAACCCGAATAATGCGCAGGCATTGGGTCATGTATATTTCAGACATCCACTATAGTTATAGCCAATATAGAATTCCAAAGGAATAACCATTATAGGATAATAAGGTAGATTTCACAAATGAAGGAGTTTAATGGCTGAACTTTGAACAAGTATGACACACCATTAAACCTCATGAAAAACCAAGACATGGCGTAAAATGGGGGTAAATGGCGCCCACTCAGTCGCCACAAATTGCAGAAATAGCGCCCACATGCGTGGTCGCCCATTCCTGTGAACAATACAGGCTGGATGAAATAGCGCTCAGGCTCAGGTCGCTATATCAAGAAATAACGACACTAGACAGGTCGCCAATTCCTTCTGACACCCATGTCAGTGTCACCAATTACTGACAGAGAACAGACTTCTCAAAGAGGCTAGAAACAGCGCTCTATGAGGGCTAAAGTATCACGTTTCTTCAGAGTGGCGTGACTAGACACTATGTCATGGGTTTTTAGGGTACAACCTACTCGGCGGCCTTGAGGGAATCCAAGGCTTCGCGTAGACTTACGGAGGTCTCTATGATGAAATCAAAAGTCTGAAGGAAGGAATATCTTGTGGAGGGTTCAAACATCATCGAGAGTTAAGTGTGTAATCGATGAAATCAAAACATGGACTCCATCTACGGAAGTGAGATGAGAGTGCCAAATAGCCCGCAATATGGGTTGAGAAATGTGATAAAATAGTGAAACAGGAAATAACGCCTGTACAGGAGTCGCTATTTAAAGAAATAGCGCCCTTCTGAAAGATCACTTAATCATAATTTACAACAGAATTTTTATAAATATAATGGAAATTAATGACACTATATAATGGCATTAATTCTAGAATTTTCCAAAATTTTAATATTTAGAATTTCAATTAGCAAGTGGGCATAGTGGCATTCATTCTTTAAATGATGCCCTAATCTTGGTCATGAATTCATGATTTTCAATATATCCTACTTTCACTGATTATTTACAATTTAGCGCCCTTGCACGAGGGCGCTCATTATTTAAATAGCGACTAAAGGGATGTCACTCTTTCTTTGTCATGTGATACGCATCGGGCAAGTACAATCATAGACACATGATAATTTCATGTTATCAAAACAGGAAAGTGAAGACATGAACATGTAGAGAAAAATATCAGGAATGTAAAAATAGATACATGCATTAATTTTAACATCATGTTTTATAGTTATCTATTTTTAAGCATGTAGTATTTATTAAATACCAAAAGATTAAGTGACTGGGCATAAGGTCGCTCATTAATTGACGCCCTGAGCACTGTCGCTATTGCAAAAGAATTAGCGACCGTGCATGTGGTCGTTCATTAAATCAGCACCCATGACATGGTCGCTATTTACTGAGATTCAGCAAAAACTACGGTACTGAAACTAAACACATGCTATCATGTTATATGGCCGATATGCATGCTTATTACTGTGATTAACTGATGTGATACGACCTAGGGGGAAATGGGCGATGAGCCCAAATAGACACCCAAATCGTGAATCCAAGACGGCAAAGGGTACGAGGCGAAGGATGAGCCCGAAGGCTTCCTCGACGCTAGAAAGGCCGCTTTCTGGACCGGCCTAACCGATCCTTCCAGCGACGTCTTTTGATATACCTTGTAACACCTGAAATTTTCTTAAAATATTAATTAAATAGCCTCACGCCTAATTTCTTAATATTATATTAGCTTATAAAAGAAGTCCAATCGTAAGTAATTTATAAAAATATGGAAAAAAATTATTTTCATAAAGAGAACGAAGTGTTTAGAAATATTGACAACTGGGCCAACCTCTAATAAAAATTGGTATTAGGCCGAATTAAGGAATTTAGCTGAAATTCGTCACTTTTATTGGGTTAATCTAGATTGATCAAATTCTCACCCAATTCTTAACAAATCGAGCCCAAACCAAGCCTAATGGATAGATCTACCTAAGAGGTTCGTTTTGCCTTCGAAACCCTAAGATCTAGAGCCTTCCAGCGGCGGCGGCGTGGATTTGGTCAAGGACCGAAATTTTTGCCGATTTTATTTCCTTGGACTCTTAAGTCCAATTCGATCTCTAGAAGCCTCTTCAACCACTTTAAATAGAGGGTTTTTGCAACCTAGAAACCCTATTTGACGTTCCAACTGGTGGCGCGAGGTTTCGTGGATGAACCTAGGAGAATTTCAAAGTTTGGTGGCGGCGGCGCACATTAGGGTTCCGGCGAGCACGTCTTCCCTTTTCTTCCTCGATTAAGGTAGGTTTCTCTCAAGCCCAATCTAATTAAATAACATGGATAGATAGATCTCGTCCTTAGCTTTCTTTTGAGTATAAATTGCCCAATTTTGGCTATCTAATTTGGGCGTATTCCTAGTTTTTTTGTAGTGCATGTAATTAGGGTTATACTTACGTTCGCTTTGGTTAAGTTTACAGCATGTAATCATAGTGAAAACCTTACATTGATCATGCCATGATGTACGTTTTTGAGTTACCTACATTTTGATAGTAAATAACTTAATTTTCATGCTATATCTATGTTCCAATCATGCTTTCGTTGGACCGGTGTCTTGTTTTTTTTCATGTTTTGGGTTCGGGTTGGAGTAAATGGTCGTTCCAGGGACCTCCAGGCATCTAGCGGTCGAACGATAGACCGTTTGCCCCGGTCTAGCGGCCCAATGATAGACCGTCACTTTCCGGCAAATTTTAAAATCAAAAAGGGTTTTTCCGGTGCGTAAGTGGCCCTTCGATTGACCGTTTATGGTTTCTGGCGGTCTATCCTATGACCATTTTCTACCCTTTTTTCAGTGGCATGTTCTAAAATATATCAACATGTTATGTCTGGTTGTATACTTGTTGGTCAGGGTTCAATGCACTATAAGTAGGGATTAAGGAATACTTGAACTAAGTGAAACTCTTTTCTTAATAATTGTTCCATTCTTGTCCATCTTTCATATCTTTTGTGACATTTAACGAAGATAGTAGATTAATGCCTTATTAATGGTTTAGTTAAATTCTTATACCTGTCATAGAATTGTTTTAAGGTCACACCACTCCGGTGGAAGTGACTGGACCGGTTACATTCGTTTTCCGCTTGATTTGACTAGCCTAAATCTTGAGCAACAAATGCCTCTCCGTCGGATACTCCTTCCGTCGGACTAGGTATTCTTGTTTCAAGGCCTCCGTAAGCCCCCACGAGCCTGGGATTTCCACTAGGACACCGGGCATGTTGTACCATTAAAACCTGTACCAAGAATTTCATGATGGGCAGACCAAGTTGCTAGACCTGCTGGTCTGGGACAGCATGCGGTCGTGCCTAGGACCGCAAGCCAACCTAAGCGGCCATCTCTATGACCGTTTGATCAGTTTTGGGTTGGTTAGTGGGTCCGACCAGATACGATTTTTAAGTCATTTTTAAGCACGATCTTTAGCTAATTGAGACCTCTCACTTGACCCTGGGAGTGAGGACCATACCCTGGCTTGGTCAAGTAGGGACCTATTTCAAATCAATTTTTGATCTCCGATGGTCTGGCTTCTTAGCGGTCACATGGAAGACCGTTTTCAGGCTACATACGGTCCAACGATATGTTGTATATGCCTGTTATATGTTTTTGATGATAACTAAACTTTATGGTATGAGCTTTCATGAGTTTACAATGATTCATACGATTCAGTTTTGCTACATGCTACTTAGCTTTGTGATAACCAAAGAGCCCTTACGCTCTTGTTGTTCATGTATGGCTGCGATAGCAAATGGCTTTTGGATGTTCATAATGTGGTTCATGTTCCTTTCATATGGAACTTTTGTGTCTAGTTATATGTTCAGAATCCTCATGCATATCTTAGTGGGAATTGGGATTGGTGATGGTTTTTGAACATGTAATGGTTTATGCGTGGATGATTATACCATATGCGCTTTATTTAACTTCTATTCAGTTGATAATCATTCATGTTTGTGGAAGAATGAGTCGATGTCAAAAGATGAGCTTTCAGAATGGAGATTTTGAAATCTATGAAGATCTCATGATTTACCTTGTCTTTTATAGGAGAGAGACGGTTGGAAGACACCTGAATATCACGTGGATGTATGGTAATATCTATTTATATGAATCTTTGTGGAAAGAGGTTGATATGTGGATTTATAATAATTAAACTCCAAGGAACACTTGGTTTTTTGTGTGTAAATATTTAACCTCTTCCTAGTGCCTTGTGCTATCCATGTTGCATATACTCATTTGATACCTTCACGTATATTCCTCATACGGTTTTCATGCTAGTTACAAGGTTTGAACCCCTCATGCAAACACTAGCAAACTGAGTTGAATGGAACTTGGTCACATGATACACTCACATTGGATGATTGTAGTGCTATATGAATCTTACTGATAATTAGGTTTAATGAAGCTCAGATTATATGAATATTGTTGTAAGCACAAGCCTTGATCATATGGATATGTTTTGCTAAGCTAACAACTTGTTTTTGCAGGATCTTCACTGTTCGGTCAACCTGAGAGCAAGGGCCGGTCGACCAGAATTAACAGCAGCTAGAAATCTGGATTTTTACAGATTCCGATCGACCGCCAACCCAGGGCCGGCCGACCGGTTTTCCCAGAATTGAAAGACTCCGGTTCTGTAAAATTCCTGTCGACCGCCCCCTCCTACCGGTCGACCGCCAGCCCCGATGCAGCCTTGTTTGACTTTGTTTTCACCAACGTGTTCAAGCCTCTCTTGTGGACTTTTCAGTCCTCTAGCCTCCAAATTTGCCAGGAAACGTGGATCTAGTTTCTGGCTTGACCATGGACCATTCAAGGCTTATAAAAACAACTCTTGGGCCAAGAAACCCTAAGGATACAAGAGGGATTGAAGGAGAGGCTGCCAAGGGAAGAAAGAAGGCTACTGTAGCCTTGTGAATAGTAATTAGTGGAAGATTTCTTTATCCATCCTCAAGCTCTTCAAGCTCTATCTGAAGCCCTTTAATCTCCATTCAAGTGAAGAAGGATGCTTTGTTCAAGATCTGCATCAAACACTCAAGGGGAGCCTAAATCAGGAGTTTTCTCAACTATGTCTCATTTGTATTTGTGTTTTGAGCTTCAAATCTTGTTCTTTGTAATCTGCAAACATCAGTGTGTGTGTGGATCGATTCAGATCTGTGGTCGTGTGGATTGTCTTGTTCAGATCTGTGTGTGTGCGTGGATCTTCTTAGATCTGCGTGTGTGTGTTTGGGTCTATCCAGATCTGTTTGTACAAGTGTGCCGAGTGCTGCATCTATCGCAGCGTGTGTGTGTGTGTGTGTGTGTTGTTGATCCGGTCATCGGATCGTGTTGGAGCTCATCTCCGTGTATGTGTGTGTGTAGGGGTCACCCTACGTGTATGGTTGGAGTGTCTCCGTGTTGGGGATTCATCCCTGTGCTGGTTTACAGTAGTGAAGCCTCACCGGGTTTTGGTGATGGGTGGACGTAGGTTGCCATCGTTGCATCCGAACCACCTTAAAAATCATCGTATATTGTGGTTTGGATTGTGTGGTTTGGCTCATTTCTTCTACCTCCATTTTGTGTGTTTGTTAGTGCATTTTGTTGTTTCGGGTTTGATCTTTCAGATTTAGCATAATCGGTCTTTTATCTAAATAGATCTTTGGTATATCAAAAGGTGTTTTTGAATCGACAAGATCACTCTTGTAAGGATAATAGCATCTTGCGTGAGTAGAATCCCTAGATTCACACTTCCGCCTTGTACCAAGGAACTATCGTGGAGATAGTTTTTGATAAATCTAGCTTGTGGGTAAACATATTGGAATTCCTAGTTGTTGCTTCATCATATTCATTGAAATTGGGTAAAAAAACTTGCTAAAAGTTATAATCTCCAAATTCACCCCCCTTTTGGGTGTCATTGATCGCGGGACTTCAATTGGTATCAGAGCTAAGACTCGATTTTTCATAGATTTAATAATCTAGAGAGATCAAGATCAATGACTACCAAAATGTACACCTTGAATTCTCCACCGGTGTTTGATGGTTCTAACTTTGATTTGTGGTTAGGAAGAATGTGCGGTCTAGTCAACTCATACGATCTTAAGTTATGGAAGCTTATTTCACATGGTCCTTATGAGTTACCTAAAGACGAATCAGTCTGGACTGCAGATTATAAGTTCAAACATCATCAAAATTGCTTGGCTCTAAGTTTATTCACCGCCGTAGTTAATGCTAATAGTTTTCCCTTTATCTCTCGTTGCAGATACGCAAAGGACATATTGGATGGCTTGGTGGAATTCCATAAACAGAATGAAGACAAATGTCTTATGGCAGGTATGAGTGACTACGGCAGTGATTAGCAGAATGGATCACCCTCGGAGGTAAATTCAGATTCTGAAAATATATCTCTTGATGATCTATAGGTTGCATACGATGAGCTTGCAAATAAATACAAGAAGCTAAAATCTGAAAATAAAAAATTAAAAAAGAAGGTTGAACAAAATAACTGTGATTCCTCCTGTAAAAAATAGTCACATTTAGAGGAATTATTTGAGGCTCATGTATTCGACATTGAGTTTCATAAAGATCAAATTGGCTCCTTAAGAAATGAGAATAAAGAGTTGAAAGGAAAAATAAATTCTATGGCCAATGATCAAACCTTGATAGATGAACTCATTCGCGATGAGAAGCTTGAAAAAGAAAATGAGAAACTGAAGTAATTGAACACGACCATTTCTGAAAGATTGTTGATTTTAGAAAAAGGAAAGTTTGTGGCTAAAAGTGAATGTGAAAATGTGGATGGCTTCCAATAGGAAGTAGATAGCCTCAAGACTACTAATGCATTGTTGAATGTCAGACTTGCTAGTTATGAAGAAGAATTTGCCAGTGCATAATTGCACATTTCATCTCTTCAATCTGAAATCCAAGACTTGAATAGTTCGCTGTCTAAGTTTGTGGATGGACAAGATAGTCTGGATAAATTTTTCGGCATGAAAGTTAATTTTCAAAGGGAAGTGCTTGGCTACAATCCTGTAAAAAAGAAGTCTTTTGTGAATAAGGTTTATACCTCTTTTGATCATAGTTCAAATATACCCAGTTCTCTACTTTACTCCAAAAGCAGTCTTTTGTCCAAGTGATTCAAAAAGAAAATAAAAATCAGAAAGTCAATTTGCATAAAAAATCTAAAAATGCTGCTAGCATCACTATGCATGTTAAACATACTTTTGCCACACATACACACCTACCTAGAAAGAAAATCTCATGTTTTTATTATGGAAGACATGGACATGCCATGCATGATTATTTTGCAATGAAGAATGATGATTTAGAAGCATGCAGGAAAAGAATGAACAATGGAAAAGGCAAGGGTAGGTCGATGCATCCCAAGGCTAAACAACACTACCAACCTATGGTGTTAACACATCTTATGTTCTGGACTCATTACCCTCAGCCAAATCCAAGGGCAGGTCGACCTAGGATTTCCAATGTGTTCAACACACCACCTGTGTAACATCACAAACCTTTTGGATCCTTTTCCAAGGATCCCAGATCTGGTTTCTCAGATTGTCCAGCTCCGTTGTGTCTGAAATTTCGTTTCGGACATCTTTTGTGTTCGGATCGGTGCGATCCGGAGTTGTTTCGGATGCCCGAAAGTGTACCGCGGCTTTTCTGCGCGTGTTTTCCGATTATCGGTGTGTGCTTCGATAATTCCTTCGGAACCTCGTTGCGGCTGAACCGGGCCGTTCACCTAGGCGAGAGTGGTACCATTACAATCGGTGCGTTCCGAGGATCGCGGAAATGTAATTTTTAATTTTTTGATATTTTTCAGAATTTCTGGATTTTCCTATAAATACCCCCCCCTTATTTTTCTCTCTTCCCCACCCTCTTATTCTTCTTCTTCTTCCTCCTTTCTCCCCCACCGTGCGACGCCCTCTCTCCCTCTCTTCTTCGTCCGACTATAGACGGCTATGGGCTACGGTGTGGTGACGACGGCGATGGCGAGGTGATCGTGGAGGCGTACGTGAACCATGGGAGCTCAAGGAAGAACGAGGGTTTTCGAGCATTCTTTACGATTCGTGGTTGATTCGGCGCGTCTCGGGATGCAATTGAGGTAGGGTGACGTTCCCTAGCCTCTAGCCTTCCTTTCTCGCAATTTATAGGCCGAGGGGCGGCCGAGAGATGGGATTCCTTGCGGGTTTGGGGTTTTCCATGATTTGTGGAGAGCTCGCCCGATCTATGGATTTGATGCATGATTTCATGTTTTGCTGGCCTAGAATCATGCTAGGGGTCCCCAGGGGTCTTCCCCTTTGATTCCCCCTCTCCAGTGGAGGCATGGGGGCGTGGCCAATTTTTTTGGGCGTTTCTCGCCGTTTCACCCTCGGGCGAGTGTGACGGTCCTTCCAGTGACCGTCACACTATGTAACGTGCCCAGATGGGTGCGTTACAGCCGTAAGTGCAGCCAAGTGGGGTCTGTGGGCTGTGATGGTCCCACGATAGACCGCCACGGTGCTGTGACGCACCTAGGTTGGACTGTTAGGGGCATTCGACCGTTGGCTGCCGACTGTTAGTTTTTGACCGTTGGGGGTCAAGGCATGTGACGCCCCTAACTTAGCGCATCACAGCCATGTGACGCCCCTATGTGGGTGCGTTAGAGCAGACGCATTCCTACGTTGTGACACACCAGGGTTGGTCCATTACACACTGTGACGCACCGAGTGGCCCGCGTCACAACTGTTCTATGTTGTCTTGTGACGCACCAGGGTAGGCGCATCACAGACTGTAACGCACCATGGTAGGTGCGTTACGCCCTGTTTTGCACCGAGCGTGTGACGCCGCTGCTTTGGGCCGTCAGGTGATTGTGACAGTCCTTCCTAGACCGTCAGAGCCTGTGACGCGTCTAGGGTAGACCGTAAGGCTTTGGGTTGCCCCGGGTGGTTTGCAACCCCGTTTCTGTTTCGACCGTGGTCACCGTGCGATGGTGCTGGTACGTGGGGCAGTCCCCGTACGTTGTCGTGTGGATGATGTTTTCCGTTGACTTGATAGTCTACTCCGTAGTGACCCTCCACTAGTCGTAGCCCGCTTACACGCGAGTGGTCCCACCAGGGAGTGGTTGCGAGGCTACCCTTAGAGATGGTTTGTGGACCGGTTTCCGTCAGGCCCCGCGTCTACCAGCCAGAGTCGGGCTGAGGGGGAAATCGGTCTGAGGGCCAGACCAGGGACGCACGGTCTGTGTGTGTACACGTGGTTGGGGACGTTTGGACCCACGCCAACGGGCGCGACCCCAGCTAGTCACTTTTTTGAGGTTACTTCTACGGTGTCTTAGTTCCCGCTGGGCCGGAGGGAGACACCTGAGGCGCGGACTAAGACGTTAGTGGACGCTTTCGGCCTTGCTTCTAGTGGGAGGTACTCCTGTTGAGTCGGTAGTGACAGATAGTCAGCCGTTGATACTTCAACCTTCGAGTTTTATCGTGTTAGCCATGGTGTTCCGGTCGTTCCTCCGTGGCACGCATGTTGGTTTTAGTGCCGGAAGATCGGAGTTTTGTAGATAGCAAGGTTCCCCCTCCGAGGTACTCGCTTACTGCTAGCGTAGCAGTTTCTCAATTTGTGAGGTAGGGTTCGAGTGATCCCTACTGAGTCTTGTTCCAAGACTCCTTCCCTGCTTGTTTTCACCATGTTTCAGGTGAGTCGCGGCCTCAGGGGAGCACGTTTGAGGCTCAACGTGGTTCAGGTGCCCAGTGTTAGTGCCAGAGGTCAGAGCCGGGGTATGTCTCGTGTAGCTGTACTTTTCTTTCTTGTCTCTACACTAGTTGTGGACTACTGTTGTTGTTATTTTTTATCTCGTGGACCATGTACCATGTAAACTGTTATTTTATTTCCTGCTTAATAATATAACTGTTCATTTTTACAATTATTTGTGATACTTGTGTAGTCTCCACACCATTCCTTTAACCCCTCCGAGTCTTCGGGCTCGTGGGTGGCGGTACGAGTCTCGGGTTATCAGGCCTTCCCGATAATCGGATTCTCAGGTCGTTACAACTGGTATCAGAGCAGCGGTTGTGGGATTATATGAGAATCATAAGTAATTGTGGTGGTCCACTAGTCCACAGTGATGATGTACAGTTGACGCTGGCATCGGGCATCGTGTGTTTTTCTTGACCTTGCTGTTTCCGTGTTGATGCGGAATGAGATCACGGACACCACAACAGTCCTCAAACTCTAGGTGAGCTCGTGATTGTCCCTTAACGAGGGAGGCGTCGGACGTGCACGGTTGAGAAACTGGCAAGAGATAGGGTGGTCAATTCTCTTTTGTGCCCGGATCGGGTCACGGGACGGTAACGCTCTCTCTCCCAGCAGTGGTGATATAAATATAAAGCAAGCTAATTATCCATACACATGCTCTCTAGCAGCGGCATAAACAAATATATATGAAGTAAGTAAAATGTCGAGAAGGGAGCGAAAACGATACCTCCACGCGCTCGGCGTGGGGACGACGGACCCAGCCGAAACCCGTACTCCCGGAATAATATTACACACTTGTTACAGCAATGAAGCACTACCCACTCCACTCAGGGAGGTAGAGGGTGACACAATGGGGTCCGGGAGGACCGAATTCGGGTTGACGGGGGGCTTCTCGCGTCTCTTCGGCAGCACCCGAACTTGTGACTGTGGGGCCCACGTGCTGTCCGGAGTTGGCACCACTGTGGTGGGGACACTTGCGGAAGCGTTCCCTGGGCTGGCAGCACGCTGGAACGTCGACCGGAGGCCGGGCTGCTCCGTTCGGCACCGGTCGGAATAACCGGCCATGGATCTGCCGGTTCTGTTTTCCGGCGCGCGCTCCGGCGAGAACGGACGCTGCGATCAGCCCCGATGTCGGATCGACACGAAACTGGTGCCGTTGGAAAGCTAACTTGAATTCCTTCAAGCTAGGTCTAGAGATCAAACCTAGATCTGCACGGATCTAGGCTTTATTGAATTTTTGAGTTCCTAGTGTATAGTAGCCGAACTCTCAGATCTGCAGGGAGCTTGTCTGAGAACTGCCATTGACCGCGAGGTAGATGTCCGATCCAGCTCCAGAGTGCTTCACAAAAGTTATAGGATTTTGAACAAGAAAGATGGAAATATTTTTTGTGGACTGATTGGAGGTGGCTACGAATTGATATGATTTTTGCACTGGACAGAGGTCGGATCTGGAAACAGGTGGACAGCACTATAGCTAGCTCTGCGAACGAATTTTGAAAAATGGATGGGAGGCTTATCAAAAATCAGGAAAATTCATGGAGTGAGGGGACGGTGGACAGAACTCCCAGTAAAACTGGGAGGGTTTGTAAAAATCAACAAGATAGTCGGAGGGGGGGATTACAGGGGTGCTATCACACAGATCTGAAACTAGACAGAAATGGGAAACAGAAACACACGAAATCTGAAAAATAGTAAATGATTGAATTTGGACAGGATGTTTTTTGTGGTGATGGGGATTGAAGATAGGAACACACCATAAAATTTTCAGATCAAGAAGAACTCGGTGATGACTTCAGAATTTCGTGGAAGGGGTTGCTGTTGCCTGAAGACAGAACTTCGACGGTGGCTCGATGGCGGTCCGATGGCGACACGAACGGCGGCAGCAGTGGCACAGATCACAACCAGAGATTGAGGTGAGGGGATATAGATGAAAACACTCTAGAATTGGGGGTTGGAGGAGATGAACACCAGGGGAGAGGGAAGGGGCACAAGAAGCACTCTTGATTTTCTAACAATTTTCTCTTCATTAATGCCAACAAATGGAAAATACAACCTTTTATATGCTATGTATCTAATCAAATGTAGACCCTTGGATCTAGGGATGGGGAATGGAGGGCTGAGATGAAGTGTGAATAACACACACAAAAACAATAAAATAATAAGGGGAGGGGCGCCCCCTTGACCAAGAGGGGACAAGTTGGAAGGGTAGGTAGCCTACCTTGGAAAATTTACCCCCTTTATCTCTCATGTGGTCAATTGGCATTCAACCCTTCTAGATGGCCACCTAGGATGGTTGACCAGCCCCACATGAATGACATGGACCAATGGGAAAGGGCTGAGGGCCCCCTTGCTGGTACTACTGGTAAATTACATAGAAACCCATACAATCCGTGGGAATGACGCATTGGCTTATAAAGCCGTACAATTACATATATACTTTCCCATAGATATACAAATAAACTAAAGGACATCAATGCAAAAGAAAATGTACATGCTCGGCGTCGATTGCCATCACGTGTTTTCTATCTTTTGCTTCAGGAGCGAGCATGGCGCCGAGGTGGAGCACTCGCTCTCAGCAGGGACAGTCGGCAGGAGGTCAGGAGATCCAGCAGAAGGTTCAGCGAGATCAGGAGGAGCAGAGTAGAGTGCCATCGTGGCAGTGGATACTGTGAGGTTTTCGGGGGCCGAGGATTTCTTCCGTGGCATGTACCAGCTTATGTCTTAGCAGTTCGGCAGAGAGGCTGGTGAGGGCACGTCGACAAGGGGTGGGCCAGGCCGAGTAGTGAAGGATTTCATGCAGTTTCATCCACCTTACTACGGCGGTCAGCCAGACCCTGATGTGGCTCGGAGTTGGCTCGACGAGATGGAGCGGGTGTTTAGTTCCGCACGGAGTACTGCGAAGGACAGAGTGATGTTGGTCTCCAACCAGTTGCAGGGTACGGCTCGGGAGTGGTGATCTTTCGAGTGGAAGACGTGTTTCCAGCTTCGTCCACTTGAGCAGATCATGTGGGGCGACTTTGTCAGTGCTTTCAAGCGTACCTACTGTCCAGAGTTTATTACTACGCAGCGGATGCGTCAGTTTCTGGAGCTGGTTCAGGGTGACATGTCTGTGTTGCAGTACAGGGCCCGATTTGTTGAGCTGGGTCGGTATGCACCTCATATCATGGAGCATGAGAGGGTGAAGACCGCACAGTTCGTACAGAGCTTGAGGTAGGAGCTGAGGCACCATTTGATCGCGAATGCGGCCACTGATCTGGAGACAGTGTCTCGTGTTACGGCTTCTTTGGAGAGGGATATGCAGAGGACTCGAGGACCGATCAGCCAGGGGCAGTCTTTGTCGGGTCGCAGCCAGCAGTCGGCTACCCAACAGTAGGGTTCCTTTCAGCATGCGTCGGGTGGTTTAGGAGCGCCGGCACCGGCAGCTTCGGCGACAGGATCTGTGTCTTTTGGCTCTAAGGTTAAGAAGTTCCTTAAGAAGGGTTTCTGTAAGAAGCACAAGGATCAGGGGCAGGCATCATCGGGCAGTGTACAGTAGCCGGGCCCGTTTCAGCGTCAGGGATGAGTGGGTGGATCGCGAGGATCGTGTCCACGGTGTAGTGAGCATCACCCAGGCAGGTAGTGCACGGCGCCGATTGTTTGTTTTCGGTGTGACCAGCCAGGGCACATGGCGCGTGACTGTCCTCAGAGGCAGCAGCAGCAGTAGTTTCCTCAGCAGCAGCAGGGTCCCCAGCAACAGAGGCGACAGCAGCAGCAGCAGGGACAGTATCCGCCACTACCCAGGTCAACTAGTGTGGGAGGCAGGCAGAGAGCTCGAGATCAGATCATGCACATGACCAGGGCAGAGGCAGTGGCGTCACAGCTCGTGGACGGTACCGTTCAGATTTTGGGTTGTGCGGCTCGGGTTCTGTTCGATTCTGGCGCGTCTCACTCGTTTGTTTTGGAGGATTTCCCGCTGAGTATTGAGGAGTCGGTGACCCAGTTGTCTTGTGATTTGGCAGTAGAGTTACCTTCGGGTGATTTTATGATCACTCCGTATTGCTTTGATGAGGTTCCTATGTAGGTGGAAGGGCGGAGTTTGCCGGCTAGGCTCTATGCATTGTCGCTTCAGGACTTTGATGTGATTTTGGGCATGGATTGGCTCGAGGCACATCATGCGTTGGTGGATTGCGGCTCGAAGAGGGTTTATTTCCAGCGACTTCACGGACCCACCTTCTATTTCCAAGGTATCAGGTCTTCCTCTTCCCGCTTTCTTATTTCTGTGATTCGAGCTCGTCGTTTGCTTGATGCGGGTTGTCAGGGTTTTCTCACCTCCGTGGTTGTGACTGACCGGATGGAGCCAGATGTCGAGGACATCCCGGTGGTGTGCAAGTTCCCTGATATTTTTCTGGAGGACTTACCTGGATTCCCTCCCCAGCGGGAGATTGATTTTGTGATCGAGGTTGTGTCGGGTATGGGACCTTTGGCGAAGGCTCCCTACCGTATGGCCCCCGCTGAGTTGAGGGAGTTGAGGGCGCAGTTGCAGGTCCTGCTGGCCAAGGGGTACATTCCCCCTAGCTTTTCCCCTTGGGGTGCACCCATGTTGTTTGTGAAGAAGAAGGACGGTAGCTTGCGGTTGTGCATTGACTACCGGCAGCTGAATGAGGTGACCATTAAGAACAAGTATCCGTTGCCGCGGATTGATGATTTGTTCGACCAACTTCAGTCTGCGCGAGTGTTCTCGCGGATTGATTTACGGTCCGGTAACTATCAGCTGAGGATTCGTGAGTCCGACATGGAGAAGACTACGTTCTGTACGAGGTACGAGCATTATGAGTTTTTGGTGATGCCGTTCGGGCTCACCAATGCCCCAGCAGCCTTCATGGACTTGATGCAGAGGGTGTTTCGTCGATATTTGGACCAGTTCGTGGTCATATTTGTGGATGACATCCTTGTTTATTCGTGGTCTACCGAGGAGCATGCGTACCATTTGGGTGTGGTGCTGCAGACGTTGCGAGATCACCAGTTGTATGCGAAGCTCAGTAAGTGTGAATTCTGGCTTCGTGAGGTGCACTTTTTGGGGCACGTGATTTCTGGTGATGGCGTTTCCGTGGACCCCGCCAAGGTCGAGGTAGTAATGCATTGGCCGAAGCCGAGGTCTATGACGGAGATCCAGAGTTTCTTGGGGCTTGCGGGCTATTATCGCTGATTTATCTAAAACTTTTCTCGCATTGCGGTCCCGATGACTAGACTCACGTGGAAGGATGTGCCTTTCGTCTGGTCTGAGGAGAGTGAGCAGAGTTTCAGGGAACTGAAGAGGTTGCTCACCTCGGCTCCGATGTTGGTTTTACCTTCTGGATCGGGAGATTTTATGGTGTGTATAGATGCTTCCGAGGTCGGATTGGGTGCTATGTTGATGCAGCATGGTAGAGTGGTGGCTTATGCCTCTCGGCAGCTAAAGCCCCACGAGGAGAACTACCCTACCCATGACCTGGAGTTGGTGGCTGTAATCTTCGCGCTGAAGATCTGGAGGTATTATCTGTACGGTGAGAGGTTCGAAGTGTTCACTCACCATCAGAGTTTGAGGTATGTGTTCACGTAGAGGGACCTTAACCTCAGGCAGAGGTGATGGATGGAGTTTATGAAGGATTATGACTTCACCCTGTCTTATTAGCCGGGCAGGATGAATATCATCATCGATGCTTTGAGTCGGAAGGTCACGGTCAGTGCCTTGATGTTGAGGAAGTGGAGGCTCTAGGAATAAGTGACCGAAGTTTCATTCAGGCTCAAGATTCCCCAAGAGTCAGGGTTGGCGGTGCTTACGAGTCTGACTGTCATGCCTGCTATCCGCCGTCAGGTGACAGAGGCTCAGCATGCGGACCCTGAGTTGCCCCGGATATTGGCTTTGGCTGATGTGGAGCTCGGCGAGGACGGTGCCGTGAGGTTCCGTGGTAGGTTGTACGTCCCAGCCGAGGAGAGGGTTCATCGTGCGGTGTTGCGCGAGGCTCATGGGAGCAGGTACACCGTACACCCAGGTGCGATGAAGATGTATCGGAACTAGCGGAGGTAGTTCTGGTGGCCTGGCATGAAGAGAGATGTCGCCGCGTTTGTGGCCAGGTGCCTGACCTGTCAGCAGGTAAAGGCGGAGCATCAGCGATCGGGAGGTACTCTCCAGCCCTTGGATGTTCCTCCGTAGAAGTGGGACCACGTGACCACGGATTTTGTGGTGGGATTGTAGAGGACTCCGAGCGGTCAGGACAGTATTTGGTTGCTGGTGGATAGGCTGACGAAGGTGACTCGGTTGTTACCGGTCAAAGTCAGCTGGAGCGTGTCCAGGTTGGCTCGTCTTTATGTGGAGCGGATCATTCCGTTGCATGGGATTCCCATCTCCATCGTGTCGGATCGGGATCCGCGTTTCACTTCTGGATTTTGGGGGAGTTTCCAGCGAGCGCTTGGCACGGATTTGGCTTTTAGCTCGGCGTATCATCCTCAGTCAGATGTTCAGTCAGAGAGGACCATTCAGACTTTGGAGGACATGTTGAGATCATGCTGCCTGGAGTGGCAGGGGAGTTGGATTCACCGCCTACCGTTGGTGGAGTTTGCCTATAACAACAGCTATCATTCGAGCATCGGCATGGCTCCTTATGAGGCTTTGTATGGGCGTCCGTGTCGTACTCCACTTGATTGGTTTGAGGTCGGTGAACGTGTTTTCACGGGACCGGAGTTGGTGCAGCAGTGTGTAGAGGTTGTGCACTTGGTTCGTCGGAACATGTTGGTGGCCCAGAGTCGGCAGAAGAGCTATACTGACCGTAGGCGGCAGCCCCTCGAGTTCGCCGTGGGCGATCGCGTGTTCTTGAGAGTTTTTTCGATGAAGGGGGTGATGCGCTTTGGATGGCGTGGGAAGCTGAGTCCCCGCTATATTGGTCCTTTTGTGATTATGGAGCGCATCGGTGAGGTTGCTTATCGGTTGCAGTTACCCCCTGAGTTGGCGTCGGTGCATGACGTGTTCCACGTCTCGATGTTGCGGAGATATATGCCCGATGACTCTCATGTGCTCGAAGATTCTGTTTGGCCCGAGGTGACTCCAGACCTTTCTCTCCCAGAGTTTCCGATCCGCGTAGAGGATAGGCGAGAGCAGCGCCTACGGAACAAGGTCATCCCTTTGGTTAAGGTGGTGTGGCAACAGCACTCTGGTGGTGAGTCTTATTGGGAGCGTGAGGACGAGATGCGTCAACAGTTCCCTTACCTGTTTGAGTGAGTCTTCCTCTTCTTTCCCCTTGGGTTGTCCCTAATTTTGAGGATGAAATTCCTTAAGGGGGGAGGGCTGTAACATCCCGGACCTTTTGGATCCTTTTTCATGGGTCTCGGATCTAGTTTCTTGGATTGTCCAGCTCCGTTGTGTCCAAAATTTCATTTCGGACATCTTTCGTGTTCAGATCGGTGCGATCCAGAGTTGTTTCGGAGGCCCGAAAGCGTTCCGCGGCTTTTCTGCGCATGTTTTCCGATTACTGGTGTGTGTTTCGGTAATTCCTTCGAAACCTCGTTGCGGGTGAACCGGGCCGTTCACCTAGGTGAGAGTGGTACCGTTGCGATCGGTGCGTTCCGAGGATCGCAGAAATGTACTTTTTTTATTTTTTGATATTTTCCAGAATTTCTGGATTTTCCTATTAATACCCCCCCCCTTATTTCCCTCTCTTCCCCACCCTCTTCTTCTTCTTCTTCCTCCTTTCTCCACCACCGTGCGACGCCCTCTCTCCCTCTCTTCTTCGTCCGGCGAGACCACGGCGAGCCCCTCCGGTTGCAGACGGTTGTGGGCGACGGCGTGGTGACGACGGCGACGGCGAGGTGATCGTGGAGGTGTACGTGAACCGTGGGAGCTCAAGGAAGAACGAGGGTTTTCGAGCATTCTTTGTGATTCGTGGTTGATCCGGTGCGTCTCGGGATGCAATTGAGGTAGGGTGACATTCACTAGCCTCTAGCCTTCCTTTCCCGCCATTTATAGGCCGAGGGGAGGCCGAGATATGGGATTCCTTGCGAGTTTGGGGTTTTCCATGATTTGTGGAGAGCTCGCCCGATGTATGGATTTGATGCATGATTTCGTGTTTTGCTAGACTAGAATCATGCTAGGGGTCCCCAGGGGTCTTCCCCTTTAATTTCCCCCTCTCCGGTGGAGGCATGGGGGTGTGGCCAATTTTTTTGGGCGTTTCCCTCCGTTTCACCCTCGGGCGAGTGTGACGGTCCTTCCAGTGACCGTCATACTATGTAACGTGCCTAGATAGGTGCGTTACAGCCCTGAGTGCAGCCAAGTGGGGTCTGTGGGCTGTGACGGTCCCACGATAGATCGCCACGGTGCTGTGACGCACCTAGGTTGGACCGTCAGGGGCGTTCGACCGTTGGCTACCGACCGTTGGTTTTTGACAGTTGGGGGTCAAGGCATGTGACGCACCTGGCTTGGCGCATCACAGCCATGTGACGCCCCTATGTGGGTGCATTAGAGCAGACGCATTCCCACGTTGTGACGCACCAGGGTTGGTCCGTTACACGCTGTGACGCACCGAGTGGCCTGCGTCACAACTGTTCTATGTTGTCTTGTGACTCACCAAGGTAGGCGCGTCACAGACTGTAACGCACCATGGTAGGTGCGTTATGCCCTATTTTGCACCGAGCGTGTGACGCCCCTGTGTTGGGCCATCAGGTGATTGTGACGGTCTTGCATAGACCGTTAGAGCCTGTGACGCGTCTAGGGTAGACTGTCAGGCTCTGGGTTACCCCAGATGGTTTGCAACCCCATTTCTGTTTCGACCGTGGTCACCGTGCGACGGTGCTGGTATGTGGCGCGGTCCCCGTACGTTGTCAGATGCGGACGATGTTTTCCGTTGACTTGATAGTCTACTCCGTAGTGACCCTCCACTAGTCGTAGCTTTCTTACACGCGAGTGGTCCCACCAGGGAGTGGTGGAGAGGCTACCCTTAGAGACGAGTTGTGGATCGGTTTCCGTCGGGCCCCGCGTCTACCAGCCAGATTCTGGCTGAGGGGAAAACCAGTCAGGGGGCCAGACCAGGGACGCACGGTCTGTGTGTGCACATGTGGTTGGGGGCGGTTGGACCCACGCCGACGGGCGCGACCTCAGCTAGTCACTTGTTTGAGGTTACTTGTACGGTGTCTCAATTCCCGTTGGGCCGGAGGGAGACACCTGAGGCGCGGACTAAGACGTCAGTGGACGCTTTCGGCCTTACTTCTAGTGGGAGGTACTCCTGTCGAGTCGGTAGTGACAGACCGTCAGTCGTTGAGACTTTGACCTTCGGGTTTTGTCGTGTTAGTCGTGGTGTTCCGGTCGTTCCTCCATGGCACGCGTGTTGGTTTTAGTGCCGGAAGATCAGAGTTTTGTAGACAGCAGGGTTCCTCCTCCGAGGTACTCACTTACTGCTAGCGTAGCGGTTTCTCCATTTGCGAGGTAGGGTTCGAGTGATCCTTATTGAGTCTTGTTCTGAGACTCATTCCCTGGTTGTT
Organism: Amorphophallus konjac; assembly: GCA_022559845.1. Taxonomy (NCBI): domain Eukaryota; kingdom Viridiplantae; phylum Streptophyta; class Magnoliopsida; order Alismatales; family Araceae; genus Amorphophallus; species Amorphophallus konjac. The sequence goes on along the minus strand of CM040122.1, from coordinate 157,890,892 downwards.
TTCACCGTGTTTCAGGTGAGTCGTGGCCTCTGGGGAGCGCGTCTGAGGCTCAGCGTGGTTTAGGTGCCCAGCGTTAGTGCCAGAGATCAGAGCCAGGGTATGCCCCGTGTAGCTATACTTTTCTTTCTTGCCTCTGTACTAGTTGTGGACTACTGCTGTTGTTATTTTTATATATTGTGGACCATGTACCATGTAAACTGTTATTTTATTTCATGCTTAATAATATAACTATTCATTTCTGTAATTATTTGTGATACTTGTGTAGTCTCCACACCATTCCTTTAACCCTTCCGAGACTTCGGGCTCGTGGGTGGCGGTACGAGTCTCGGGTTATCGGGCCTTCCGGTAATCAGATTCTTGGGTCGTTACGACCTGCATATTGGAAACAATATCGGAACAAAAAGTCACATGCTTCAAAATTATCTTCATGCTTTCAAGTATTCAAACTCATGTTGTCTTTACTGTGGCAAATCAGGGCATAACATGCATGATTGTTTTCTAAAGAAAAATGATGAATTGAATGTTGTCAAGAAGTGGAAGCCACGTGCCAAGAATGCTGCTAACCCACAAGGTCCCAAGATGGTTTGGGTACCTAAGAATGCAAAATGAGAAATCTGTTTTGCAGGGGTGCCTTGGGAATAAGAAGCATGAAATATACATTCAGTCAAGAAGGTAATGCACACGGGCCAAGCGGCATAAATCTGGTTAAAAGAAAAACCCAAAATTAAAATCTGAACACTCATGTGATATCCCTCTCATCTCTCTAGAAAAGGTGCTATGTTTTGATTCACCATGTGCTAAATAGTTATGTGATCACGCATAAGTCTAAACATGCATTCCATCCATAGCTGGTTGCATACCTTTGTGTATATCACTTGTCATATAGTATCTTGTTGAAGTGGAGTTTAAAAAAAAATCTTCAAATCAAAATTTCACTTCATACATTGAGGTTGCATATACTTTCACATTCTATCTTTCAATAGTTGAACATTGTGAATTCATGTCATAATGCTTTGTAATCCTCCTATGCATTGCAATCCTCTTGCCTTCATCACATCCATGACTACATAGTATATCAAATGGTGACATGTGGAAGGGCAGGTAAGTCTGTCTGAAAATTATCACCACGCGTGAGGTGATCTTCAGATCTAAGTTCTCAGCCCGGTACTATGAGTCAATTACTTAAAGGCTACATATGGCATTAAAATTTTCACTCAACATTTCACATTCTTGCACATTTAGAGAGAGTTACCAGACTAGTCATCTGAACTTAGTGCCTAGGCTCATTCTTGAGTTATGCATTTAAGTCTAGAGTTCTTAAGGTCACTTTAGTTGCTAAAAGAAGTCTTCATGATTATTTTTGTTAAATCTAAATCGAAGCTAACAAATTAAATCATTTCAACTTTGGCTGTAGATCACATTCCCAAGAATCAAAGTAATGTTGGGCCAGCTATGGCTAAGTTTGAATCAACTGAAGGAATATCCTGCGAGGATGATGATAATGAGAATTCCCTCAACTGCTAGATGGCCAGTGACCTTGATGAGTTCCCTATACCAGTTGCCAGATTGGAAGTAGTCCGGACTCTCCCATCCTATGCTTGTTTACTGATTTTTAAACTATCTTAAATTGGATGCAAAATCTGCAATAGGAGAACTTTGATCACAGGAGTGACTTGAGGGTCATGAAGAAATTGAGAAAAATAATGAATTCTCAAGGCCAAGGTAAGAAAATAAAAATCTGAAATACTAACCTTCGTGAGGTTAGTGGTTTTGGTGCTTGGAAGCCTACGATATTGTCTGTTGAACTAAGGTAATTCAACCTTTTGCTATGAAAATAAAATTTCATACATTAGCCTATGGGACTTGGTGATGTCACTTTAATGACAGGTATTGCTTCTACATACCTGGTATGATTGTTCCTCCACTCTGTTGTAATTAACTTGCTCACTGGTTGAATGAAATTGAAAATCTTGAAGATTATGTTGACTATTAAACATCCTTAAATCTGAATTGCTTGAGCACATTTGAGCTTAATTGAGTATCTGGTATATCAAATATTGAGTAGTAAAAAGGTGAATTATGTTCGCCTAGAAACTCTCACTATGCGTGAGTTGATCTTTGGACCACTATTCTCCGCCTCATACCAAAACTCGAAGAAACCGAATGTTTGGCATTGACATGCTATTCTGTGCTCCCTTGTTAGCTAGCCCCATGTCATTAGAAAACACATTACACTTTCACTGAATTGTTGAAATTCGTGTATTTGTCAAGGGGGAGTTTTGCTAGCTAAACAACGTGAAATGAATGCTGGTTCATTTTCTATTTAACTGAGTGACCTCCAATTGTAACATGCAACGTGCTTATGATGAAATGGTTCAAATTTTTTGAAATTGATCTTTAATGATGTGAAGAGTACTGCATGGAAATGTCAATTCCTGAATGGCTTATGAATGGTGTTTGAAACTTCTGAAATACAACTGAAAATCTATTTTTGAACTTTTATGAAAATAATTGGGTTGCATTGCTTAATTTTGATCATTTCTGCACCCTTGCTCATAAAAGTCATGAGATGAAAATTCTTGTGGTCCATCATTTGAAATTGAATGTCTTCTTGTGGAATCTGCCAAAATGGTCTAAAAATAAAAAATAAATAAATAAACTTTTGCATATTACTTTTACACTTTGCATTACATTCTCATGTTGTTATAGGTTGCATGCTTTTGAGTTCATGCATTAGATGCATTTAGTTCATTCAAATGAAAATCTGACATCTTGCATCACATTGCATTTTGCATTACAACCCTTTGTGTACATGCTTGCATGCTATTATATGTTATATACCCCCATCCTTTGAAACTTCTAAGACCACATACTTCTTGCTACATAATGCTGCATTTGAGTTATCACTGGAGTGTTTATTGTCATACACTCAGGAGGAGTAAACTTTTGATAAGTGCATCTATTTAGGGGGAGTTGCACTGTTATATGATCATGATATTTTCGGTATACATGTTGAATCAAATTCATACACATCTTGCACATAATGTGAAAATGAGTGTTAAACATAAGGATATAGGAATTTCCTTTCAACACTCTAGCGATATTAAACTTGCTGCATGTATGTTGAAGAGACAGTTGAGGAAAAAACTGCCTACCTATCTTTGTTTGAAAAATCTAAAATGAAAAAGAAAGGCAAAGCAATGCTCAGTCTCACTGAGTAAATTGGGCACATGTCACCTGAGATGTGATGTGGTTCATTTCTAAAAAGTGTTGACTAAAGTACCTTTGTTTAAAATGAGGTGAAATGGTTAAGTATTCTGAGTAACCAGGGATTCTGCCATGAGCTCCATGCGTCTACTCGCGTAAAAAGGAATTATTTGAACCTGATCATTCTTAGAAAAATTCTGATTATCTTTGTGAAATCATTGAAATATCTGATTAGAAAAATTATTGAGGTAGAGCAAAACCTCCAATACGCTATTCTCAAAATTGAAATGCATTATGTAAAATGTCTCTTTGTGTTGATCTAAAAATCTGAATATCTATATTGTAACAATCATTTTTAATGTTACTCACTTACACATCTGAAAATTTGATTTATTATGTATTCAGAAAATTAATTGACTGATTTAGCAATTGCATGAATATCCTATATGATTGCACAATCTCATATGAGCTACACATGTGTACTCCAGTTGTCAAAACTCTCATGCATCTTTCTTATCCCACTCCCTTCTTAAATAAGTAAGGGGGAGATATGCTGCATGTATATATATATACGTAATTGTCTGGTTGCATTGTGTGCACTTCATGTGTCATCATTTGTATGTATATAGCTTCATGCATTTCCACAGAAAATGTAAAATTCAATAAAAATCCAAAATTTGGACTTTAAATTCTATACACTTGCTACATGGGGTATTTACTTTGAATGGTATCATCTTGATTTGTGAATCTTGGTCTGCAACTCTTAAGACTCCACACCTTTCTGTTTCCATAATCAACAATTGGAATCACAAAAAATCAACATGTTTCTGTTCCCCATATCCTTGCCTTGCTATTGCCTTATTTACACTTCTGAAGTGGGCTCTTATTGATTTATGAATCTGCTTGCTGATATTTGAACTTCCTTGCCTTCCTCCCAATTTTTGATCATGTCAAAGGGGGAGAAAAATATGCTCTATCTGTGTCAGTCATAAAGTTTGTCATCATCAAAAAGGGGGAGATTGTTGTATATGCCTATTATATATTTTTGATGATAACTAAACTTTATGGTATGAGGTTTCATGAGTTTACAATGATTCATACGATTCAGTTTTGCTACATGCTACTTGGCTTTGTGATAACCAAAGAGCCCTTGTGCTCTTGCTGTTCATGTATGGTTGTGACGGCAAATGGCATTTGGAGGTTCATAATGTGGTTCATGTTCCTTTCATATGGAACTTTTGTGGCTAGTTATATGTTCAGAATCCTCATGCATATCTTAGTGGGAATTGGGATTGGTGATGGTTTTTGAACATGTAATGGTTTATGCGTGAATGATTATACCATATGCACTTTATTTAACTTCTATTCAGTTGATAATCATTCATGTTTGTGGAAGAATGAGTCGATGTCAAAAGATGAGCTTTCAGAATGGAGATTTTGAAATCCATGAAGATCTCATGTTTTACCTTGTCTTTTATAGGAGAGAGACGGTTGGAAGACACCTAAATATCACGTGGATGCATGGTAATATCTATTTATGTGAATCTTAGTGGAAAGAGGTTGATATGTGGATTTATAATAATTAAACTCCAAGGAACACTTGGTTTTTTGTGTGTAAACATTTAACCTCTTCCTAGTCCCTTGTGATATCCATGTTGCATATACTCATTTGATACCTTCATGTATATTCCTCATACGGCTTTCATGCTAGTTACAAGGTTTGAACCCCTCATGCAAACACTGGCAAACTGAGTTGAATGGAACTTGGTCACATGATACACTCAAATTGGATGATTGTAGTGCTATATGAATCTTACTAATAATTGGGTTGAATGAAGCTCAGATTATATGAATATTGGTGTAAGCACAAGCCTTGATCATATGGATATATTTTGCTAAGCTAACAACTTGTTTTTGCAGGATCTTCATTGTTCGATCGACCTGAGAGCAAGGGCCGGTCGACCAGAATTAACAGTAGCTAGCAATCTGAATTTTTACAAATTTCGATTGACCGCCAACCCAGGGCCGGTCGACCAGTTTTCCCAGAATTGAAAGACTCCGGTTCTGTAAAATTCCGGTCGATCGCCCCTCCTACCGGTCGACCGCCAGCTCCGATGCAGCCTTGTTTGACTTTATTTTCACCAATGTGTTCAAGCCTCTCTTGTGGACTTTTCAGTTCTCTAACCTCCAAATTCAACAGGAAATGTGGATCTAGTTTCTGGCTTGACCATGGACCATTCAAGGCTTATAAAAATAACTCTTGGGCCAAGAAACCCCAAGGATACAAGAGGGATTGAAGGAGAGGCTGCCAAGGGAAGAAAGAAGGCTACTGTAGCTTCGTGAACAGTAATTCGTGGAAGATTTCTTTATCCATCCTCAAGATCTTCAAGCTCTATCTGAAGCCATTTAATCTCCATTCAAGTGAAGAAGGAAGCTTTGTTCAAGATCTGCATCAAACACTTAAGGGGAGCCTAAATCAGGGGTTTTCTCAGCTGTGTCTCATTTGTCTTTGTGTTTTGAGCTTCAAATCTTGTTCTTTGTAATATGCAAACATCAGTGTGTGTGTGGATCAATTCAGATCTGTGGCCGTGTGGATTGTCTTGTTCAGATCCGTGTGTGTGCGTGGATCTTCTTAGATCTGCGTGTGTGTGTTTGGGTCTATCCAGATACGTTTGTACAAGTGTGCCGAGTGCTGCATCTGTCACAGCGTGTGTGTGTGTGTGTGTGTGTGTGTGTGTGTGTGTGTGTGTGTGTGTGTGTGTGTGTGTGTGTGTGTGTGTGTGTGTGTGTGTGTGTGTGTGTGTGTGTGTGTGTGTTTTGATCCGATCATCGGATCGTGTTGGAGCTCGTCTCTGTGTGTGTGTTGGGGCACGTCCCGGTGTGTGTGTGTGTGTGTGTGTAGGGGTCGCCCTACGTGTGTGGTTGGAGTGTGTCTCCGTGTTGGGTATTCATCCCTGTGCTGGTTTACAGCAGTGAAGCCTCACCGGGTTTTGGTGGGGGGTGGACGTAGGTTGCCGTCGTTGCATCCGAACCACCTTAAAAATCATCGTACATTGTGGTTTGGATTGTGTGGTTTGGCTCATTTCTTCTACCTCCATTCTGTGTGTTTGTTAGTGCATTTTGTTGTTTTGGGTTTAATCTCTCAGATTTTGCATAATCGGTCTTTTATCTAAATAGAACTTTGGTATATCAAAAGGTGTTTTTGAATCGACAAGATCACTCTTGTCAAGATAATAGCATCTTGCGTGAGTAGAATCCCTGGATTCACACCTCCGCCTTGTACCAAGGAACTATCGTGGAGATAGTTTTCGATAAATCTAGCTTGTGGGTAAACAGATTGGAATTCCTAGTTGTTGCTTCATCATATTCATTTAAATCGGGTAAAAAAACTTGCTAAAAGTTATAATCACCCAATTTACCCCCCTCTTAGGTGTCATTGATCACGGGGCTTCACGATAGACCGTTTGGTGCATTCTGGCTTGACCCGTTGAGGCAAGCGTGGCCGGGAACGTGGCGGTCCTGTCCTAGACCGTTTATTTCCCTTTTGTGGTTCCTTATTGGGCTGTAAACAATCCTTGATTCAGTATTTCCTTCGTAATTTTTGTGATGAAAAAATGATTATGATAGTCCTTCGAGACTATTTTTCCAGTCCTATCACCTATTAAATTGGGCCAGTGTGCCTGTTCTAGTTCTTTCTTCCAAATTTATTTGGGAAACTCTTGATATTAGAAGATAGGTTTCATGAGCTTAATCTTGGAACCTCATGACCGAATTACTTGAATGTCTAGACAATTACTTGGGATCGATGATCCACTTAACCAATGCCAAGGCATCATTTAAGGGCCCAGTCTGGTCCTGGGAAGAGCGCCCGAAAGTACTTGTGCCCCAGAGAGTTTGTAATGACTAAGTGTGGCATTGCACCGAGTGCTTGTTAAATGCGTGGTCTATGACATTCATTCAAATCTTTCTTGCTTGGAAAACTCTTAACTTGTTATACTTGCGTGCTTGTCGGCCAATTATTTGAATGTTATCTCTACAATTCATGCTCTAAATTATTTTATTCATTTATTTGTTCAGTTATGTTCACAAAATATGAAAATGATTAATTACTTAAATTTTGCCTGATGATAGAGTGTAATTCCTACTGAGCTTTCGCTCACCCCCCTTTTTGTTTCCAATCCTTTTCAGGTAGCACGGATGAGGATGTGCACACCGATGGGAACGGGAGCGAGTAGCCTTGGAGCGAGCCTTTTTAGTGTGTTTTAGTCAAATGTCCTAGTTATGTTGAGTCCGGATTGATGTAATTTTTCTTTCCTTTAGTCGATGTATTAGATAGTTAAGTCCAAAAGAGTCGTTGTAATAATTGTGACTATGATTATTAAGTGAAGTTGGTTTTTCCTTAATTCATTATTAAATTCTTAGCCTATATTATCTTGTGGCATGAATGCTCTGATTAACACGAATGATTATAACTGGCGCGTACCGACTTTCCGCATCGGGGTGTGAAATACCTATTCGCTGCCGAGGACTCACGCTAAGGGAGTGGGTTGACTATAGGAGCCTATGACCTAAACTAGCAAGCAATGCAACGGATTCGGCGAAATCGCACAAGCGGGCTCACCCGCGTAGCCCACACTCGGGTCCGTAGACGAACCAGCGGTAGCGGAGAGGGTCCGAGGTGGGACCTCGCTATTCTGGGGGTTTGGCTAGCTTAGGATGGACCCCAAAGGGCCTGGGATGCCCAACTCAAGGCGGGCAGCACGCTGAGGGCGTGGGATGTAGGGTCTCTATCACAACTCACCCCGCGGTGGCACTCAATTAGATGAATTTGAGATCGGGCACTCTCTCACCCCTGACGGAGCTAAGAAGCAATACTAATTAAGCAAGGAATGCCAGCATAGAGAAGTGACCAGAAGCTCACCTGATCGGCGTGAGGATGCTGATCCCGGCCGGAGACGATGGCGAGCGGGGAGGCATGGGTACGCACCCCCACGCCGCGCCGACGTAGCTTCGAATGGTGACCTGCTAGTACAATCACTACACCCTAGCAAAGGGGTTAGACTAAGGGTGGGGAAAGTTAAGTTACAACCAAAATTACCTCCACGCAGGGAGGGGCAGTCAGCCGGACAGGTGTGGGGGTGGGGGATTGGACGACGAAGGCCAATCACCCGGGGACCGAATTCTGTCCCAACGTCAATTTTGTAGGACAACAAACTGGTTGTGGAGTCGTCACGATCTCTTCTGTGCTCAGATGAAGGTGGGACTAGCATCGATGTACTCATGGGAGAGTCCTCTTTCAGAAGGAACTGACAGAGCTCCAAAAGGAGGTCGGAGCAGAGGATGGCAAGCCAAACAGCGGGACCCGGTCTAACCAGGTTCTGGCGAGTACTGTCGGCGCAGGCTGGGGAGGATGGCCGGTACAGATCGCTCCGGTGGGCGAATGGCTCTTTGCTTCCTAGTACGTGAAGGGGACTGGTTGAAGATGATCTCCTCTGAAGGGCGCTACAAAAGCCTCACAGGAGCGGTCACGGTCGTGTCTGCAAGCGGGCCTAGGGTTACAATCGGAGGCTGGGTGTGCAGTACTCTGAACCATAGGGACCTGAGAAAAGTGCATCCACAAACTCTTCGGAGGTTCGATGAAGGCGAGGATAGTGTCGTTGTGACCTTCTACGAGTCCTCTTCGATCAGAGACCAACGAGATCGCCAGAGGATGCCGTAGCATGGCGCGAGAGCCAGAACAGTGGGAGGGGGTTAGATCTGACTCAGGTGGGACTGACCTGCGCACTCCCGGGAGAAATGTTGAAACACTGTACTCCGCGGTCTAAATGGTGTCCTTCTTGGATCTGGCATGGAACTTGGAGGAAAAGATCTCAGCCAAAAATCAGGTCCAAACTCGCACAGGAGTGGCCGTGGTCGCTTCTTCTCTTGGGCTCTGGTTCCCTGTCGAAGCAACTTTGCATGGTCGAGGGAGAATTCCTCTCCCGGGCAGCACGGATGTCGGATGGACGCGAGACCACCTCGCTTGTGAAGCTTCTTCAAAGAGTTTTACAGAAATATAAAATACACCACCAGAAGATGCGCGATGAGGACGTGGCAGCCTCTGCAACTTCATAGTACTCTGCTACTGCGAACCTGTTCAGGATGTAGTGGTGGGTGGAGGTGCTAATGGTGAAAGAGAGAGGGGGAAAGGGTGGGAGATGGAGCTGGGATACTGCCTGGTTGAGAGAGGGACCAGGGGAGGACGATCCAGGGTGTGGGAGGGGGTGTGGGAGCTGCTGGGTCGAAGCTAGGGGTGGGGGAGAGAGGGCTGCGGCCAGAGGTGGAGGGGAGAGAGGGGGAGGGCACAGGTTGCCTAGTGGGAGGGAGATGGAAGTTTGAAATTGGGATTAATGGTGGGTGGTTAATTCTTATCTTCGGGATGGGAAGAGGTGTGTGGGGAAGTGGAGGGATGCTTGGGGAGATGGGATTCTCCCTTGGGAGAGGGAGATTGACTCTTGGGGTTGAGGAGGATTTAATGGGGGGAGTTAATGTATCTATGGAGGTGAAAGGGTGTAATGATGTGGCAAGTGGTGAGTGGATGAGGTGGAGCTGAGGTGGACAGAGGAGAGAGGAAAGAGAGAGGATTTCAGTAAGGAGAGAGAGGGCGGAGGAGAGAGAAAAGGGTCGCCCCTTTTAGAGAAAGAGAGAGGGGGGGAGCTTTTCACTCCGAGAGGGAAAAGAATCACTCAAATTCTAGAATTTTGAAATGCATCAATTTTTTTTTCATTGCTTCATTGTTTTACAAATGAGGGAGAGGGGGCCTATTTATAGGCATACATAATTTTCATGACCAAAAGACCCTGAACTAACAGACTAATGACTCAACTGTCCAAGGGAGGGGTGCCCCTGGGCCTAGCCCACTTAATTGGGCCCATTAACCAACCTAATCAACCTAATGACACTCAACTTAGATAAATGACTCATGACCTAGGTACTTGACTCAAATAAAAAGAAAATTACATAATTGTGACTCAAATAAAATATAAAAATTATATGACTAAAATGTGACGAACATCATGGAGCACTGCCAGTAAGCAACACGATCCTCGAAAAAAATGTGGAATGGTCGAGGATGTCCCCATCATTAACAGTTTGGCTTCGAAACTTGAGATCACCTACCTTTTGGCTTTGACTGAACGTCGAAAGGTGAGAAGATAAAGGAGAAATAAGCTGCAATAGTAACATCAGTATGTACTGCAGCAGCTTCAGTAGTAGGGGTATGAAGAAGAAGCAACAGCAGGATTCGTTCTTCATGTACGATCGCAAAAGAAAGTAGCAGCGGCGGGATGAAGACCTCGTCCGCTAGGAAGAAGAGGAAGAAGACGAGCGCTATCCCTCCAATGGAAGTAGAGGAGAAAGGAGGAAGTAGTAGCCTTTCTCCTTCACGCACAGTGGCAGGATGATGAAGACGATGTTGACGTATAGCAGAATAAGCAGCGACAGTAACTCGAACGGCAAATAAGAGGAAGAGAGCTACATGCTCTCTCTCTCTCTCTCTCTCTCTCTCTCTCTCTCTCTCTCTCTCTCGCTAGCCACAAGTTGAAGGATGCGGCACGAACTCCTTTCGAACACAAGAGCAGCAGTAGTCTTGGCTTGTTCGACGGAGGGTTTATTTATAGCATTGGAGGTTTAGTTTTCCTAATGAAATATAAGTTTTCCATGTAGCAAATCCTAATAGAACTAAAGTTTCCCATGCAATCTCTATGTTTCTATATCCACAGCCACCTTCCTAATTGAATCAAAAACCCTAAAGCTGCATGCAGGTACGAACGGGAAGATGGGCTTGGCCTTTTAGGAATAACATATCTTTATTCCTATAACTCCTTTGGACGCACAGAAGGCTATGGGCCTTCTTTGCCTTCTTAAGCCCACACACACACACACACACACACACACACACACACACAATATATATATATATATATATATATATATATATATATATAAAGATGGGTTAATACTCTTTTTGTAGTTAGGCCAAACTTCCCTTCGTGAGGCCCATATATTGTTAAGGCTTTGTCCTAAAGGTTGAGGCCCATCAGTTATAAAGGTTAGGTTTGACTTGGGCCTATTTCATTCTAGGTTCTATTTGATTAGAAAATTTTTATTCATATATTTTATCCGGGTTGCTACACCCTCCCCCACTTAAAAGAATTTGGTCCCCAAATTCAATTCTATATAAACATGGAGGGTGCAGAGTACTTACCATGTTGAAATAAGTCGGGGAATCTTTTCTTCATAGATTCTTCAATCTCCCACGTGGCTTCTTGTTCTGAGCACTTGCTCCATTGAACCTTGACCATGGGAATCGTCTTGTTCCTCAGTGCACGAACCTCGCGATCAAGGATATTCAAGGGCTTTTGTTCATATGTGAGATCCTTTTGTATCACCAGGTTACCATGATCTATTATATGAGATGGATCATGCACATATTTCTTCAACATGAAAATGTGGAACACATTGTGAACCTCGGACAGTTAAGGAGGCAAGGCAATGTGGTAGGCAACCTCGCCAACTCTGTCTAACACTTCGAAGGGACCGATATATCTTGGTGTAACCTTGCCCTTAACACCAAATGTTCGGATACCTCATCCTGGAGAAACCTTAAGAAAGACATGATCTCTGACTTGGAATTTGAGATCTCTCCTTCTAGTGTCAGCGTAAGTCTTTTGCCTAGACTGAGTCATTTGGAGTCTCTCTCTAATTAGCTGAATCTTTTCGGTGGTGTCTCTCACCAAGTCTAGGCCTAGTAGTTGCTTTTCGCCAACTTCATCCCAGCATAAGGGTGATCGGCAACTCCTTCCATATTGATGGGAATCGACGCCGAGCATGTACTTTTTCTTTTACATTTATGTCCTTTTAGTTTGTGTTTATATCCTTGGGAAAGTATGTACGCAAATGTAAGGCTTTATAAGTCAAGAAGTCATTCCCATGGATTGTGTGGGTTTTTATGCAATTATACAGTAGGACCAGTAAGGGAGCCCTCAGCCCTTTCCCATTGGTCCATGTCACCTATGTGGGGCTGGTCAACCATCCTAGGTGGCCATCTAGAAGGGTTGAATGTCAAATGCCACATGGGTAGACAAAGGGAGTAAAAAGTCTAAGGTAGGCTACCTACCATGTCAAGCTTGTCTCCCACTTGGGTTATTTTATTTTGTGTGTGTGTGTTGGTCACATTTAATCTAAGACATTCATTCCCCATCCCTAGATCCAATGGTGGAGATTGGATTAGATTGGAGGCATATAAATACTTGTATTTTCCATTTGAATATTAATGAAAGTGAAAAAATCATTGTGCAAGATCCCCTCTCTTGGAGAATTTCGACCTCTCCTCTCTCTCCCCCTGGTTTCTTCATCTCCAACCCCCATTCTAGAGTGATATCTCCTTCCCCCCACCTCTGGTGATCATCGGTGCCACCGCCGCCGCCGTTCGTGCCGCCATCACGCCGCCGCGGAGCCGCCTTCGGTGTTATGTCCATCCTGGATAGATGCTTCTTGTCCGAATATCTACTCTCCACCACGTGACGAACTCAAGCTGCAATTTTACGGTGTGTTCTTCCCTTGTATCCCAAGCTCCATCTAAATTTTCACGCCCAAATTCCATTGTTTAGTATTTTCCCATTTTCGTTCATCTTTCATTCCTAGTTCTGTTTTATCTCTGTCTATAGTGACAGCAGCCCTGTGTTTCCCACCTCCGGCCATCTTTTTAATTTGTCCAAACCCTCCCAATTTTACTGAGAGTTCTGTCCATCACCCCCTACATCCACAAATTTTCTTAATTTTTTATCAGCCTTCTATCTATTTTTAGAAATTCATGTTCTTCCTCAGCTACAGTGTTGTCAGTCAGATCCCAGATCCGACCACCCTCCACTTCCAAAATCATAAAATATCACCACCACCTCCAAATCTAGATCCAAAAATAGTCCTGGTTTCGTAACTTGATTTCCCACAACTTTTCTGAAGAACACAACCCCATATTCGGACGTCTACCTCGCGGTCAAAGGTAATCCATAGGAAAATTCTCTGCTGACCTGAGATTTCAGGAACTGTACAACAGCAACCTTAAAAATTCGCCAATCAGAAGTACATGCTTGATTATTTTCCTGTAATCACCTTGGGTTGAATCCCTTCGAAGCATCTTTCCAACGGCGCCAGTTTCGTCGTATTCCGACGTCGGGGCTGATCGCAGCGTCCGTTCTCGCCGGAGCGCACGCCGAAAAATAGAACTGACAGGTCCGTGGCCGGTCATTCCGACCGGTGCCAAACAGAGCCGCCCAGCCTCCGGCCGGTGAACCAGCGTGCCGCCAGCCCAGGGAACACTTCCACAAGTGTCCCCACCACAGTGGTGACACCGGGTCCCGCACGGTCCCTCTGGACAGCACGTGGGTCCCACCGTCACTAGTTCGGGTGCTGTCGAAGAGACGCGAGAAGCCGCCCGTCAACCCGAATTCGGTCTTCCCGGGCCCGTTTGTGTAGCCCTTTACCTCCCTGCGTGGAGTGGGCAGTAATTCATTTGCTGTAATATGGTGTATTAATTGTCCCGGGAGTACGAGTTTCGGCCGGGTCCGTCGTCCCCACGCCGAGCGCGTGGAGGTATCGTTTTCGCTCCCTTCTCGGCATTTGCTTACTTCATATATATTTGTTTATGCCGCTGCTAGAGAGCATGTGTAGGGATATCTAGCTCGCTTTATCTATTCATTACCGCTGCTGCGAGAGAGTGTGAGACCGTCTCGTGACCCAGTCCGGGCACAAAAGAGAGCCGATCACCCTAGCTCATTGCCGGTTTCTCAGCCGCGCACATCCGACGCTTCCCTCGTTAAGGGGCAGTCACGAGCTTGTCGTGTCCGTGGTCTCGTCCCGCATCACATATAGCGCCTCGAAAGGTGCCATTTGAATACTTGCCTGGTAGCTATTGTTATATGCAAACTCGACCAAAGGCAAGTGATCATGCCAGCTTCCACCGAAATTGATGATACAAGCTCTGAGCATGTCTTCTATGACTTGATTTGTTCTCTCGGTCTGGCCATCCGTCTGAGGATGAAAAGCAGTACTAAAGTTGAGTCTTGTCCCCAACGAATGTTGTATACCCTTCCAAAAATGAGAAGTGAATCGCAGGTCTCGGTCAAACACCATCGATACAGGAACTCCATGTAGTCTAACCACTTCTTTGATGTATAAGGTAGCAAGAACATCAACTTGTTGTATCCCTGTGGTTTTGATGATGACAAACACCATGAGTCAAATGTCAGACACCATAAAAAATCAAACAGAATATGTCTGAAGCACTCATGAGTCTGTGCATTCGAGTCTATGCACATAAAGTCAACGCGGCTGCATAAAGTTTGTGCACATGACACTTCACTGGATAGCCAGTGTACATGGCATGCATTTGGTCAAACAGGTGGTGTGCATGATGTTCATACTGCATTAGGCTTACATAGAATCACAGCAAAGGTCGGTACTAGTTGTAGCATTGTGCCTGCATATAAGTCGGTGCTAGTTTGGTCAGTGCAGTTATAAGGTCGATGTTAGCATCAAGTTTCATAAGATAAGGTCAATGCTTGCACAGAGTGTCTAGCATATAGGGTCGGTGCTAGTGTCATATGCATTGCATTCAGGTCGATGCTAGTTTGCTTTCAAAGCAACTAAGGTCGATGCTAGTTTAGGCTAGATGCATAAGAGGGTCTGTGCACATCACTGTAGCAGGCATGTAAGGTCAATGCTAGTACAACATGTCTGGCATGAGAGGCCGATGCTAGTTGAGTTGCATACGCATCAGGTCAGTGTTAGTATGCATGCATATAAGGCATGTGCTAGCTTATCGTGCTTTGTCACTAGGTTGGTGCTAGTTTTAGTTAAGTTTGCATAGGGTCGATGCTAGTTACCTATCTGCATAAGTCAGGTCGGTGCTAGTCCCTATTGTCTGAATAGTCAGGTCGGTGCAGGTTATGTTTTGCACATACCAAGGTCAGGGCATACTTTGCCTGCGCACACACAAGGTCGGTGCATAGTTCTCATCGTTGATATAGAAGGTCAGTGCATACTTAGTCGCTCAGCATGTAAGGTCGGTGCATCTATGCCTTCGTGCGATACAAGGGCCAGCATATAGGTCGGTGCATGTTTATGTTTAACTGTCAATGTCGGTGCACCTTTCAGTAAGCTCTGTGCATATCATCAAACAGCTAACACTTATGACTGTTACATTTCCAGGTCAGTCATATGGTCGAGCATCTACTGAGCTAACTGCACATGCTATTTTAAGTACTAGGTCGATGGCTCGTGATCCAAGGCAAGGACCGGAACAGATGATCCTGCCACGTGGACTGCTACAACACCACGATTCTGACACGTGGAACCTCAAAGGATCAGATCTGCGCGAGAGTTTGGGTAGGAAACGTGGCATCCACGCGCCCATTGTCTGCCTATAAAAGAGGATCGAAAAGCTGGGAGAAAAGTGTGAGAGAAGAAGCAAAAAAAAGAAAGGAAAAGAGAGATCATCTGAAGTCAGAGCTAGTATTGAAATTTACCCCATTCGAGAAGAGAGACAGTTCAGAAAGAGAAGAGCATGAGTGATTGCTAGTTTTTGAGTCTGAGAGTCTGCTTCTACGGAAGCTACATTGTTACTGATTCTGAGAGATTTGTCTTCCTTTCTGATTGTTTTTCATCTTTGAGTTTTCAATTTTCAATTCCACTTTGTTACCCTCCAAGTTCACTTGGAGGAAGGGAGAGGTTCTCCGGTTTCCCTCCATTGTGTTTGGAGGAAGAGAGGATTGATCCTCTAGTTCGTGAGTTACTGGGAGTAATTCACGGGGTCCCCTTTGCGGTGTGCAAAGGAAGGGAGGTTGGACCTCCGGTGAGTCTTCTGGTCATCAGAAGAGCAAGGAGAGTGTTCCTTGGGGCAAGCTGTAAGGCAGCGGATATTAGCAGACTGAGTCTGCGGTTCTGAATTGCTTAGTGCAAGGAAGCCTTACTCTGTTGGAGTAAGGGGTGGATGTAGATTACGGATCGCAATCGAACCACCTTAAAAGCTCTCTGTTCCATCCGTGGGTTTGCTTGTTTGCTCTCTCGATTTGGCTCTAGCACATCATCTGTTCGATTTTTGTCTCAACTTAATTCTCTCTCTAGTTCCAACATCTGCCTATCTGTTGCTCCGTGGCTAGACTAGGGAAGATTCTCTACTGTGTTTCAAGATTACATAAGTCATTTTTTGAATTATTTTGAATTGGAGGTGATCTATTCATCCCCCCCTTCTAGCTCACCTTCTGCGTGAACTATCAATTGTTATCAGAGTAGGTTACCCAACATGTGGTCCAACGACCAGGGTAAATCTGGATCTAGCACTCCTCGTAGTTTCATGGCTGAGGGACAGTCTATTAGTCACCCTCCTTTCTTTGATGATAACAATTACTTTTATTGGAAAAATAGGATGGAAGTATTCCTGAGAGCGCAGAGTCACGAACTCTGGAGAGTAATCACCATGGGACCATACGATCTCTCACCAAATGAAGATGCGTGGACAAAGGATCACATCAGGCTTTCAACTATCAACTGGTCGGCTTTAAACATAATTCAATGTGCAGTACATCCAGAAGAGTACGCCAGGATCTCAGCCTGCCAGATAGCCAAGAAGATGTGGGATGAACTAGAGCTCATCTACGCTGGTACATCCCAAGTCAAGGCCACCAAGGTAAATATGCTCACCTCTGAGTATGAATTATTTAAGATGAAATCTGAGGAGAATATTACGGAAATGTATGCTAGGTGATGGGAATCAACGCCGAGCATTGACATTTTTATTTTGCACTTGTGTCCTTTTAGTTTGCTTTTATATCCTTGGGAAAGTATATGTGTAATTGTAAGGCTTTGTAAGCCAATATGTCATTCCCTTGGATTCTTTGGGTTTTTGTGCAAATTATCAGTAGGTCCAGCAAGGGGGCCCTCCCTCCTTTCCCATTGGTCCACCTAAGCCATAGGGGGTCCATGTGGGGCTGGTCAACCATCTTAGGTGGCTTCTAGATGGCTTGACCATTCAAGGGGATAATTGGATTAAAAAGTCCAATATTCCAACCCTTAAAGTCCAAGATGCTTCCCCCTTATAATATAGTTTTTCCCATGTTGTATTTTTTATTTAATTTGGTCATTTGACCACATGGGGAAGAAAATCTCCTCTCTCCCACGAAATTCCCAGCCCCCCACCCCTTGCCATTCTCTATATAAGCCTATGTATAGTGTCATTAAAGAAATTAATGAAGAGAAAAATTTATGAAATTTGGTTGGAACCAAAGAAGGGTGTGCCCTCCTCCTCTCTCCCTCCCCCTCTTGCAAATGGATTTCTACTAAATCTTGGGTCTGATGTCCTTCTATCTTCTCCTCAGCCCCTCTGAATTCTATTTCTACCGCCGCCTCCGCCGCCAACGCACCGCCATTGCGCCACCGCCACCATCGCCGGATTCTATCTACATCAGGACAGAAGCTCATCTCCTAATTTTTATCTCCGGTTCTTGTTTTCTGATCAAACCCTAAATTTGTGGGTTTGCTCTGTCCATCTCCCTTAACCTCCAGTTCAAATTTCGTGTCATCTGGAAGTCATTAGATATTTTTCCCATATTTTTGTTTGTCCTCTTAGTAATATGCCCTTTTGCAGATCTACGGGATAGAGTCACCTTGTCGCATTTTCCCCACCCCCTTAAAAATTTTCAAAAAATCCCAAACAATTACTCAGTGTTCCACACATATATCCCCTTCCACCATAATTTTTGTGGAGTCTAGAAAATTCATTTGAGCCTCGGTCAAAGGTCCGTTTCAGGCAGATCCCTTGCTGCCCTGTGTGTCTGTCAGTCCAAGTCAAGAAACAAAAATAGTGTTACAGTCATATTCATTTTTAATTCGTTTGGTGGATGGAGCTGTCAAAATTATATGTTGTAGATCTGTGAGTTTTCTTTCCAACGGTACCAGCCACGCCTCGATCGGCCTCCGGATCTGAGCGTCGTAATTCGTGTCGTCGAGGCCTACAGATATATTCCCTGTGCAGGTCTGAAATTGCAGCCCAGGAGAAATTCAGAAATAAATATCAAAAATCAACTTCAAGAGCCGCCACTTCAGGAAGTCGTTCAGGGACGTCCTGCCATCGTCCCAGCCAAGCGGTGCCTCTGGAAGATCTCATGAATGCGATGTTCCTTTGGAAACCGTTGCTTGCTGTCCAGTGAGTCAGCAACCGAGTTGGCGCAGCATCGAGTTGGAATAGTGCCGAGTCGGACCAGAGTTCGTGCCGTACGCACCTCCAGATTGCCGCCCGTCAACCCAGGGTCGTTCTTCCCGGGCCCCACTTGTAGCCCTTTACCTCCCTGCGTGGAGTGGGTAATAAAATTCACTGTTGTAATTAACTTTTACTGTTGTACCAGGAGTTACCGTACTTGGCCGGGAACGTCTTCCCCACGCCCGGAGCGTGGAGGTAAACTCGCTCCTCTCTCTTTGCATTTGCTTATGTCGTATTCCTTTGTATATGCCCCTGCGAGTGTAGGTTTCTAGCTTGTTATACTACTATCACCACTGCGAGAGAGCGAGATTGAGTGTACTGTCTCGTGACTCGATCTGAGTTAACGCGGAAAGGCCGATACCTGAGACTCATGGACGGTTTCTCAACCGCGCCCGGTCCCACATCTTCCCTCGCATAGGGACGATCGCGAGCTAGAGTCTTAGGTCACGTGTCCGTCCCGCATCAATATGGTATCAGAGCGCTAGTTGATTCAAGGGTGTCTAAAATAATATAAAAAGAGTGTCATTTACGTCTAGTCATTAGTCATTGTCTAAGTCAGTCTAGGTTGCACTTGCATCCCATTAATTGGTATATCAAAAGGTGTTGTCCGAACGTTAGGCTACGCCTATCGGGAAGGCCGCACACTTGCGCGAGTGATCTTCGGATCGATTAACTCCGCCACGTACCGAGTCTTGGTTTAGGTCTAGGGTCCTTAGTGTGCATTAGTTAGTGCATTCCAACATTGCATAGTCGGTCTAGTGTCTTGCCACCAACTGTTGGCATGTCCATTCACTAGCGTCCCCATGTCCCATGGATGACCAAGGGGCCGCATCTTCTGCATGGTGGCGATACTATCTAAAATGGAAGGACCACCCAGACCACCCCAAAAGGCCTGTAGCCCGGGACTTCTATGGCTCCGATAACCCGAGTGACTACCTAGAGTGGGAAGCCATTATGGATGACTACTTCGAGGTGTACATTATGTCCGGTCCCATGTAGGTGGACTTTGCCAAAAGGTGACTTTTCTATGAAGCCGCCGAAACATGGAGGGACATCAAATACTTCCGAGAGGATAGGTGGTTAAGGCCCATCGAGTCATGGTGGGATATGAAGAGAGCGCTTAGGAGGGTCTACCTTCCCCGCCCACCTACCTCCAACCATGAGGGTCATACCACTAGCCAACCCCACCAAAGCAACCCCAATCAAGTGACCCTCCCTGTCGCCTCCAACCAACCACCCCTTGGCACCTCCGTCGAATCCCACCCAATCGCCTCCAACCAAGTGGAAGCCCCACTTATAGTCGAGTCTAGGTCCGCATCCGGGCCGAGAGATGAGGAGCGAGTCCACCCCGAGGCCCCTACTCCAACCCGCACCTTATATGAAATCAAGAAAATGCTTCCGGATTGATTGGAAAGGATAGAAAGGACACATGCTCCTTCACCACCCGTGAGTGCTCCATTGCCACTTTCTACTTCCGAACTTTATTCAGAACCATCTTATTTGGAGCCACCCAAGCCCGAGCCACCCGTGTTTCTAACGGGTACGCTATACATAGCCGAGCCGCTTCTTAGTTGGCTCAAAGATGGCTTGGTCCCACTTCCTTACCCATCTATGGACCCCACCTTACCTCTAGTGTCCGTCAACTCCTGCCACACGACATTCTGGTCTAGTCACCATGTTGATACATTGGGTGACCTTATTCTTGATTTAGGTTGGCAATGGAAGTTGACGCACTTATTGGCCCGAGGCTTCGACCAACCCACTAGTCGTAGCTTCACCCATCCGGCCATAGGGTCTATTACCTCCATGTGCACCGTGGGTTGTGTCACCACGGAGATTCTTCTATTCCTCCCGATGCCGACGGAGTCCGACTTCTTTCCCTTTTGCCCAAGGGAGGAATCCTATTTTCTAGACATGGCCGTCGTCCCACCGACCACAATGTATGACGGTGATTATGAATTCTTAAATTGGGACCAAGTCATGGGGGAACCCACTTCATGGGATCATACCTTCTTTGACCCTTTTGACCCCTTCACTAGTGAACCTCCCGAGCCATCATATTCACTCCACTTCTTCCAAGGAGTTCACTATCTCACCCCTACCCCTCGGTCTAGTTGGCAAGCCATACCTACGTCTAGGGGTAATAACGAGGGTAGTTTTGGATCTCCTAGCCCTCTCAAGTCTCCCAAATCCAAAGGGCCGTCCATGCATGACTGGGTCATACTTGGACGTCTAGGTGTTCCCCATGCCACCAACCACCGGATGCATAACATGCATGCATGGCACATATTCGGGGTGTCCTGGTCCGCCGTCACATACGTACGGGTCGGACTAACATTAGGTTTGTTTAGGGTCTGTGTGAGTCTTTGTTTAGTCCGCTTTGTTTGTCAAGTGCATTGTGTGTCTGTGCATACGTTGAGTTGAGTCGGTTTTGTGCACTCGCGTTGTTAGTCCCTTTCGAGTATGAGACTTGTCAGACTTTGGGATTGGTTCTACTTCATATGTCGGATCTAGTCACATAAGGGACAAGCGGTGATTCCTAGTGAGTCTTCGAGTCGCCTTCCCTCCTTTGAGAGTGACCCCACTCTGGAGTGTCCATCTCTAGCATCTTCCTCAGCAGTGTGTGCATATCGAATCTGTACGGGATGAGCAGGTGTCGATTATTTGGAGTGGGGCGTACTACGCGCTTCCAGGTTCGGTGACGGATCCGCCGGAGCTACTCGAGCAGCCATACCCCTTACTCGACGGGGTCGAGTTCTTCCCACCCGGGGAGAGTTGATGGGAATCGACGCCGAGCATTGACATTTTTATTTCGCACTTGTGTCCTTTTAGTTTGCTTTTATATCCTTGGGAAAGTATATGTGCAATTATAAGGCTTTATAAGCCAATGTGTCATTCTCTTGGATTCTTTGGATTTTTGTGCAAATTATCAGTAGGTCCAGCAAGGGGGCCCTCCCTCCTTTCCCATTGGTCCACCTAAGCCATAGGGGGTCCATGTGGGGCTGGTCAACCATCCTAGGTGGCTTCTAGATGGCTTGACCATTCAAGGGGATAATTGGATTAAAAAGTCTAAAATTTCAACCCTTAAAGTCCAAGATGCTTCCCCCTTATAATATAGTTTATCCCATGTTATATTTTTTATTTAATTTGGTCATTTGATCACATGGGGAAGAAAATCCCCTCTTTCCAATGAAATTCCCAGCCCCCCACCCCTTGCCATTCTCTATATAAGCCTATCTATAGTGTCATTAGAGAAATTAATGAAAAGAAAAAATTTGTGAAATTTGGTTGGAACCAAAGAAGGGTGTGCCCTCCTCCTCTCTCCCTCCCCCTCTTGCAGATAGATTTCTGCTAAATCTTGGGTGTGATGCCCTTCTATCTTCTCCTTAGCCCTGTTATGCCCCTGTGGTTAATTCAGTCATACTGTGGTCATTTGAGTCATTTGACATCATCTTGTGGTCATTTGAGCTATTGGACATTCTTGATTTTGATAATGGCTTGGTTTTGATAATAGATAAACACTATAAGTCATTGTTATTTTTCACTCTCATATGACTGACATACGTGGTGTTTTGTTCATGACAGATAAGCCAATGAATGGACAAGCATGGCAGTCGCCTGGCAAACTAAACGTGTGGATAAGCATCTTGCCTCTCTACCATTCAATACAGGTGGTATATGTCATTTACTGTCAAGCACCATTGGTAAGATTCTTACCTTGCCATAGCCATCAATCTCACCATGGGTATTCCATATACCTCTCATCTCTAAACTTCATTCATGACAATTGAGGTTCACAATGATAACTTGGTTTGATAACTTACAAGTTCACTCTTCAAATGCATTAGTTTCTCATTCCAGTCATGGTAACATGCTCAAATGGTCTTGATGTACCTAATACATAAACCAAGTGAAATCCAACCCCCAAATGTATGAAATAAACATCTACTTAAAGTCATTGATATTTGGAGGTATTTCATTGGGCTAACACTTCAACTTTGCAGGACTAGGTCATTCCGGTCAACTAGAATCGCCAAACGCGAAAACTCTCATTCTGCAGCTTCTACAGGTCGACCGGAAATTTCAGGGACTAAATTTCTACAGCGATTCTCAATAGCGGTCGACCGCCAGAAGCTTCCGGTCGACCGCAAGCCCCGAGCCAACAAAAGTTGACTTTATTCTCCACTTTGAGAAGAGCCATTCTCCTTGTATTTGTTTAATCCTAAAGTCACCTAATCACCCACAAAACGTGGATCTGGTCTGGGGGGTGTCTATGGACCATTCAAAGTCTATAAAACACATACAAGAGGGTTAGAAACCCTAATGCTTCAAGAGGAATCAAAGGGAGATCAAGAGAGGCTAGAGAAGGAGGTTGGAAGAAGAGGTACTGTAGCCGTGAACAGTACTCCGTGCAGAAGTTCTCCATCTATTCCAAGGTGATTCAAGCATAGATCTGAAGCAAGCAACCTCCAAGGAAGGTAGAAGCAATCAAGATTCTCAAAGGTGATCAAAGCTGCATCCTTAAACCTCTTCATCAACTCAAGAGGATCAAAAGAAAGATCAAAGCTACATCCAACACTCTCTCTATCAACTCAAGGTCATTCAAGCTCATATCTCAATCCAGCAACCTCCAAGGAAGAGGAAGAGTAGAAGCAAGCAAGGCTAAGAGGGAAGATCAAAGGAGGCTGCAAGGGTGTGTTCAAGGGAGAGGAGTTCGAGTACTGTAGCTGTGAACAGTACTCCAGGAAGAAGTTCTTCATCAAATCCTCAAGTGATTCAAGCTACTTCAAGAGGAGATCAACCCCAAGCCAAGTGAAGATAAAGCTGCAACCATCATCCTCTTCATCATCTCAAGGTGATCCAAAGAAGCCCATTCTCAAGGGAGATCAAATCTGCATCCTTCATCTTCTTCATCAACTCAAGGTGATCCAAGCAAGATCTTTTCACAAGGAAGAAGATACCATTCAAGCATCAGATTCAAGCTCTAGTAATCTCAGACAAGATTTCTTCTCTTTGAGCATATTCTATATCTTGTTTGAGTGTTTTCATATTTATTCTCTTTCCATTTCATTCAAACATTTGAAATTGAATATCGTCCCTACCGGTGGTTAGTAGGAAGGCAATCGGAAGTTCTCCGATCTGCGGTGTTGACGTCCCTACCGTTGGTTAGTAGGAAGGCAATCGGAGGTCTTTCCGATTTACGGTTTAGTGCGTTGCACTAGTGGAGTCTCACCGGATTTGGTGAGGGGTGGACGTAGGACTGGAGATTCAGTCCGAACCACCTTAAAATCCTTTGTGTTGTGGTTTGCTTGTGCGATTGCTTCGTGATAGATGCATGCTTAGATTCAATATCTATATTACTTATTCATCTTACTAAGCGAATCGTTGTGTGCCACGCTAAGCTAGTTATATTCCGCTGTAATTCTTTTTATTTAGCTTTAAAGAGGGCTACATTTCAAAAAGAGGGGCAGATCTATTCACCCCTCCCCTCTAGATCCGCCATCCACTACTCAACAAGTGGTATCTGAGCGAGGCTCTGCCATTCCCAGATCCTATGATCTGCAGGGAAAGATCCCGGTGTATTTTATTTAGATGGCTTCATATGCTATACATGTTTCGATGGTTTCTCCGCCCATTTATGATGGTTCAGATTTTTCTTCATGGGTAGGGAGAATGTTCATCTATGTTAGCTCCATAGATCCACAATTGTGGACTCTTATATACAATGGTCCTCATGAGCTGCCATCAAATTCAATTGATTGGTCAGCCGAGCATGAGACCAAACACAATGATAATCTTGCTGCATATAACTTAATTACAGCTGCAATTGATCTCAGACTAACTCATCTTGTGTCCTCCTGCAGCACAGCCAAGTAAGTACTGGACAAGTTGGTGAAAATCCATGAAGGGAAGGAAAAAGAACAAGAATGCTTCATGGCCGACCGTGCAGAACAGTCCAGTAATACATCCTCATCACAGGTAAACTCTAACTCCGAGGAATTCACTTTTGAAGAGCTTATGGAAGCCTATGATGAGTTGATTACACAAAACAAAAAGGTTAAATCTGACAACAAAAGTTTGAAAAAGGATCTGAAGAAAAGTAACCAAAATGAAAGCTCTTTTTGTAAAAACTGTTCTACTTTTGAAGAGCTTAACGACACTCTTTCTTTTGATCTAGATACGTATAAACAAAGCATTGCATGTCTAAGGGATGAAAATGAAAATCTTCATGATGAAATCACTAGGTTGGAAGAAATTGTAATAAAACTTCAAAACCAACCTAAATCAATCTCTAAAGATCAAACTATGGCCGATGGGCTAATTCATGCTGAGAGGTTGATTGAAGAAAATAAAAATTCTGAAACTCAAAGTGAAAAGGTCCTGAAAGAAACTGAAGTTTCATGCTCTGCTAATTTTGCATGCAAAGAATGCTTGTTCTTGAAAAGGATAAATATGGGTCTCCATGATGATCTTGAATGACAACAAAATCTGATTGATTCTCTGAAAGAAGAGAATAGAGAATTGTTGGAAAAGAAAATTGAACTTGAACAAGATGAAGAAGAAGTGAATGAAAAACTGGTTGCTTTTGGAAAAGGTAAAACTGTCATTGATGATTGCTCTGAAACATTACATGCTTTAGAACAAGAAAATAAGAATCTTAAAGCGGTAAATGCCATGCTCAATGAACAATTGGCAGCATGCGAAGAGGGTCTTGATGAATCTAAACAGTATATTTTCTCACTTGAAAATGAAATACAAAGTTTGAATGACTTCCTGTCAATGTTTGCCCAAGACCAAGATTCTAGCTCAACAGAAGCCACCACTTCCTGTGGTCACCAAAAAGGGCATACTACTCAAAAGAAAAGTAAAATTCAGCATGCTCATCCAAACATGCACTACAACATGTCCAATGCTAAATACCATGCTTTCCACAAAACGAATGTCCATTGTTATTATTGTGGTAGACATGGTCACACTGTGCATGATTGTTTCATTCTGAGAAATGATGAGCTTAGAGCAGGATAGCAAGTGAAAGGACAAGGAAAGAAACATGTCAACACTGGCAGAGGGCCTGGTCAGCAGAACTCTGCACAGAATCGTATGAAGAATCAGAAGTGTCGACATTCTCATTCAGACAGGTCGACACTCCCCATGGTCTTCAACAAAAATGCTTCTCTTTGCTGCTTTCATTGTGGTAAGACTGGTCACACTGACCAAGAATGCTGGCATCTGAAAGAAATACACCACTCTCATACCATAAAAGGTAAGAATCATGCTCGTCCACAAAAGCATAGTCCACATGCACATGAACATAAAAAGAATAATCAATCTTTTGTGCATTATTTCTATTGTGGGAAAAATGGGCATGAGATATATGATTGCCACACAATGAGGGAGGACGATGTGATTGCCCTGAAAAAGATGAGCCAAGATGCTAAACATGTTGCTAACCCACAAGGACCCAAGCAAGCTTGGGTACCTAAAAATTCCAAATGAGAATTTTGGATGCAGGATGCCTTGGAGCTGAGAAATGAATGGTCGGGTAAATAAAAGCTCAAGGCACAGGTATGTAAATAATTTTTTTTTTGACATTTTGCATGCTTAGTCTTGACATGTAAATAGTGCATCATAAGTTTGCCCATTTTGTTCAATGAAATTCTGCAAACTGAATTGCTTGGTTGAAATGATGATTTATCCCCCATGGTGTGAAGATGAACACATTAGCTAGATTAATTGCTCACACCCTACTTGACCTCTGGTATTTCAAATGGTCGAGAGTTGAAAGGCAAGTCATGCTTGCCCAGAAATCTTACTATGCGTGAGAATGATCTAAGATCAAAACCTCTGCCGTGTACCAGAGATCAATTATTTCAACTATTTAATTCATGAGAAACTTGTTATGCTGATGAAGTTGATGTGATGATGAGTTGTTTGGTACCTGATATCAGCCACATGAAATTCTTGAATTTTGGTTTTAATGATGCATATCATGACTGCATTTTTAACTCGTTATTCATGTTAGCATTGTTCAAAGGGGGAGTCTAGCAATTGGCATCATCATGTTGCATTCAGTTTAAAATCAATTGTGAATGGTTTGTGTAGCATCATACTTGCATGGCCATGGTATATTAAATGTTGATGTATGCAAAGGCAGGCTATGCTTGTCTAGAAGCACTCAATATGCGTGAGGTTTCACCTCCACCAAGTACCATGCGTCACTGTCGCATATAGGCCATATAGTAAGGGGGAGTTGTCTCTTTGCAACATTCATGCATATGTTTCATCTTCATTCTGTTGCCATGAATAAGTGTACAACCATGTGTTGGGTCATGCATTTCATTTCTGCCAACTTCATGTTCGATCAGGTCAACGCATGCTTGGTTCAAGTCAACCTCTCCTTGACATTTGTCATTGCATTTGCCTCAAACATAACTCCTTGAGTGCATTCATTGCATATCCATAGGGAGAGTCTTGTTGCTTTTCTTAAATCTCTTGCAATCTGAACTTCAATGGCTTACAGTCTGATTTGAGATCATAAGACCGACAGATCTACGGCGTAAGAGCTTTCTATTATATGCCCTGATGATTGTCCATCCAATGAAAATGGTTCAGATTTAATGATTTCCTTGAAGTTCTAAAATATTTGTTCTGAAATCATCTATGTTCTGTGGTTTTAATAGACCTTAACTAGAGATTGCATATTGTGCTTTGCATGACTATCCTTGTCACGCCCCGAACAAGGCGGAAGTATCGGGACGTACAGTTAGGGACACGCTGGCAAGAGAGTGAACTAATCTAAAATAATACACAAGTGCTACAAGATGGAAATACTAAATGATCATTAACAAACCACAACTGATACAATAACCTCAAGTTCAACTTAATACAACTGGAATAATCAACCACTAAAACTCAATAACATGACTGAGACTAAAAGCTCTCCAAAACACAACTAAAGAAAGATAACACACTACTAACACACTAGAACTGATACACTCAAGACATCACTCCTGCCCTTCCCCATCGGTAAGCGCGTCACCTGAAAAGCCTAGAAAGGGGGGAAAACACAACTATGAGCTGACGCTCAGTAGGAAATAACAGACAGGTATAAGTGATTAACAGTTTAATTACATTTTTAAAATGTCATGCTACAAATGATAAAAACAATAAAAAGATAATGGTGATATCACAAAACAGAATTCAAAGATCTTGCAAGGTCAAGAAATATAATGAATAGAATAGTAAGACAAGAATTTACTACAGGAGATAACGATAAAAAGTTGGCCATATCAAGACAATTCAAGTCATGTCAAGCACGTATGTAATTTCATTTCCACGTCCAAGTAATAAGCAAGTAAAGTAACCACAAGTAGAGTATAGAACAGTGAAGAGTGGAAAGTGAAAAGTAGTAGAAAGTAATGTAGAGAGTAGTGGAGAGAGTAGTGGACAGTCCTAGATTTAACACATGTCAAGTACTGGTGCCAAATGCCACACCTAGTCATTCACCTCCCCGGGGGTACACGTAGTGTTCGGGCGCTCTTCCCAGGACCAGACCGAGCCCTTAATTGTTTGCCAGGCATTGATTTCTTTGGATCAAAGATCCCACGAATCTAGACTTCCACAGTTTATGGCCAGAATTCTAAGGTTTAAACTAAGTAGCAATAACAACTTCACGTAGGAAAGAGATTCATTTCCAGAATTTCAAGGTAAGTATAATCATCAAGGAGATCGAAACCAAGTCACAACAAGAGTTAATCGTGCTGCGCTACTGTAAAATAGCAGCAATCAATCAAGCTAATCAACATATTAATCCTAATCACCAAGTTAAGATATCATGATTAACCATTATCATTTGCATTAAGACAATTGCCAAGAAGCTGATTCAAGATGATAAGGCAAAGAACAACTCCCACAGGAGTGAAATAGAATGCATTAACAGAGATTTAGTTACACCATTAACCACTAATTATGTGGGTTTCTATTTAATCTTGTATGCATTGAAATGAAGATGATAAACGGTGTGTTTTTACACTAAGTTTGCATGTATGGACCAATGTTAATTGAAACTAAAAAGGGTACATGAATAGGTCATTAGTTCCTCAAAAATGTAGTTTTCAATGTGATTAGGTTGAATGGATTGATTTCCCAATGATCCGGATTGATCCCCGGGTCAAAAACATCATTAATGGGGTCATACAGGGCATGGGTCGACCCATTGGGTCGACCCCTGGCATTCCAGGAGCCTTCCTGGGTGTGGGTCGACCCATTGGGTCGACCCCTCAAAAAAAAAGCTTCATGGGTCGACCCATTGGGTCGACCCCCTTCACTGGGTGCATGGGTCGACCCCTACACTTCCAGAAGCGACGGGTGATTCCGTAAACCATGAAAACTCAATGATTTGGGGTCTAAATGAGTTGGGATTTTAACCAAATGCTCTAGGGTTCTTAATATACATACTAAGGTCATAAAAGAAGAGATTGAAACAAGAAATTTGCTGAAAACTCAATCGAATCACAACCAATTTATGATGAATACATGAAGAACCTAGTTCTTGACATGCGTCTACTAAAACGTAGATTTCTCTCAGTATACACAACGGAATTTGGGGCTTTTTATATCAAAAGAAAGCTAACTTAATGATTAATCCAACCATATACTATAAGACATATGTGGATCAAGTTATCTAATGCAAAAATAGCCCGAAAATCAAGCTTCTACTTGAAGAACATAATATACATCAAATTCTAGACATGCTCTTACTAAAAATCAAAATTCTCCAAGTATGCTCAATGAAATTTGGGGCTTCCTACGTTAAATGAAAGCTAACAACATGCGGATTACATCATGTAAGTTAATTAGAGTTTGGTTGTTAGATCCTACCTCAATTTGAAGAGGGAACTCGAAACCTAGAATAAAGAACAACTTGACAGCACCTCACTAAAACCTCGATATCTCCACGGATACCTAATGAAAATTGGGGCTTTTGCCACCAATGGAAAGAGCTCGATGAGAGGTACAATTTGCTATACTCATGATCAAGATTTGGTTGAGAATTCCTACCTCAATCGATGGATCAAAGAAGGATGAAGGGAAGCCAACGGCCTGCTGACCCACCTCCACAAATCGAACTAGATCTCTCCAGATCTGAAATTTCAACGAACCCCACAGTAGCCAAATGAAAGAAGACTCGTAGGGCTTCATTTTGATAGCTCATAGAGCTTCTGGAGCCTTCTGAATTGGGAGTATTCGCTGCTGCAAGCTACGTGTTTAGAAACGGCGCCGAAATCCTTGACTTGACCAAACTATGTCGGCAGCACGTTTTGGGACTAAGTTTACCTCAAATTGATTGAGGGTAAATATTCTTTTATGTAATACCTTTCATTTGCCTTTGGAATCACCCCATTTGGTTGAGAAACAAACTCGAATTTGATGTTCAAAGTTTGGGTGAATAGTAAATACGAATTTGGGTTAGGTGGGTTGTAAGTCAGACTTAATCCACTGATTAGGCCTAGATAATGTTTTAATTAGGCTTACTCCAAGAAGATAAAAGTGTTAGTCGAAGCATCTATTATTTAATTACTATTTTTATGAATTTTTATATGGTAGATAAAATTCCACTTCTACTATTCCGTAATTAATTAAATATTAAGTTCGGAAGACTTAGTTCGCTAATTCGGCTTAATAAACGATTTTATTAGGCTTAATTGTAGAAGACAAAGTTGATAAACAAAGTTAATTCTACAAGATGTGATTTTTGGGGATTTTTAGAAAATAGTAGAAAATGACGTATTCTATTAATTAATTAATTAATCTAATTAATTTGGATAATTCTCATTAATTCGAATAACTTCAAATAAATTCCAAATAATTACAAATAACTTTCTAAATAAATTTTTAAAGAATTTGGGGTCTTACACTCTCCCCTACTTAAAGGAATTTGGTCCTCCAAATTCACTGCAATAAAACTGAGAGTAGTAAAAGATCGCTCACCTAGAATAGATCGGGATACCGTTTCGCATAGTCTCTTCAGACTCCCATGTAGCTTCTTCGGTCCCACGCCGACTCCACTGAATCTTGACCATCGGTATCGAACGATTCCGGAGTTGCTGATGCTTCCGGTCCAGAATCTTGACAGGTCTTTCCTCATAGGTCAAATCTTCCTTCAGTTCAAAATCCACCTGCTGAATGATATGAGTGGGATCGTACACATATTTCCGTAACATAGACACATGGAAAACGTTGTGTACGCCAGACAATTGCGGTGGTAAAGCCAGTCTGTATGCCACCTCTCCCACTCTATCTAGAATCTCGAATGGACCAATGTACCTCGGACTCAGCTTGCCATGAATGCCAAATCTTCGGATCCCTCTCGTCGGAGAGACCTTTAAGAACACATGCTCGCCAACCTGAAATTCCAATGCCCTTCTCCTGTTGTCGGCATAACTCTTCTATCTTGACTGGGCTACCTGTAACCGGTCTCGGATAACACGGATGTTCTGTGATGATTCCGAAACAAGATCTGGTCCAAGCCACTGTTTCACACCTACCTCGTCCCAACACAACGGAGAACGACAACTTCTACCATATAGTGCCTCAAAAGGAGCCATCTGAATGCTAGACTGATAGCTGTTATTGTAGGCAAATTCAATTAATGCCAAATGCTCACTCCAATTACCACCGAAATCAATCATGCAAGCTCGCAGCATATCTTCCACTATCCGATTGGTTCTTTCAGTCTGTCCATCTGTCTGTGGATGAAAAGCAGTACTGAAATTCAGACGAGTACCCAAAGACTCTTGCAGTCCCTTCCAGAAATGTGAAGTAAATCTGGGGTCTCGATCAGATACTATATTCACTGGGATACCATGCAATCTCACCACTTCCTTTATATACAAAGCAGCCAATACATCAATCGTCCACTTGGACTTAATTGGTAAGAAATGAGCCGACTTTGTCAAACGATCAACAATCACCCATATCGCATCAAATCCACCACGAGTCCTAGGTAGACCCATAATGAAATCCATGCCAATACTTTCCCACTTCCATTGGGGTATGTCGAGTGGTTTCAATTTCCCTGCTGGTCTGAAATGTTCGGCCTTAACTTGCTGACATACCAAACATCTGCTCACAAAATCTGCAACTTCTCTTTTCATATTCGGCCACCAAAAGGACCTTTTCAAATCTCGGTACATCTTAGTGCCTCCAGGATGAATGGTATATCTGGATCTATGAGCTTCCTCAAGAATTTTGTTCTTTATTGTAGCCTCATTCGGAACACAAGTTCTGCCTTTAAATAATAATCTACCATCATCGGCCAACATGAAGTCAGGTCTGCTACTCAAGCTTCCCTTGATCTCTACCAACTCGGGATCATTATCTTGCAAGGACTTGATCTCTATCAATAATTCAGGTTTAAGTTGAATCTGAGCAATCAAGATCCGATCATTGTCA
The DNA here is from genome assembly GCA_022559845.1 of Amorphophallus konjac. Lineage (NCBI taxonomy): Eukaryota > Viridiplantae > Streptophyta > Magnoliopsida > Alismatales > Araceae > Amorphophallus > Amorphophallus konjac. Next base: position 157,858,935 of record CM040122.1, on the reverse strand, counting down.
ATATTGAGATCCAGACTAGATAATTGTTCCAATAATCTCCATTCTTGTAACATGAGACTTGACAATCTAGCTACCGGCTTCTGGCTTAATGCATCTGCCACAACATTACCTTTGCCAGGATGATACTCAATCGAGAAGTCGAAGTCTTTCAAGTACTCCAACCATCTCCGCTGCCTCATGTTGAGTTCCTTCTGAGAGAATAAATACTTCAAACTCTTATGATCTGAAAACACTGTAAAGGTTTCTCCATATAAGTAATGCCTCCATATCTTCAAAGCAAACATGACTGCAGCAAGTTCCAAATCATAAACAGGATAATTATCTTCGTGCTTCCTCAACTGCCTAGAGGAATAGGCAATCACCTTCCCATGCTGCATGAGTACACAACCTAAGCCAATACCTGAAGCATCAGTATAAACAACAAATCCTCCTTCACCAGAAGGTAAAGCCAAAACAGGTGCAGTAGTCAAACACTCCTTCAGAGTCTGAAAGCTTCGCTGACAATCATCTGACCAATCAAACTTATTTTCCTTGCGGGTTAATCTTGTAAGAGGTACCGCAATCTTAGAGAAGTCTTGAATAAATCTTCGATAATAACCTGCCAGGCCTAGAAAACTTCTAACTTCTGTCACACTGGTAGGCTGTTCCCAATTCTTCACTGCCTCAACCTTCGAAGGATCAACAGAAATACCGTTCTTCGTAATGATATGTCCTAGAAAGGACACCTCTTGCAGCCAGAATTCACACTTACTGAACTTAGCATATAGTTGATGATCTCTCAACAGTTGCAATGCCATTCTCAGATGCTCAGCATGCTCCTCCTCATTCTTAGAATAAATCAGGATGTCATCAATAAATACCACGACCCACTGATCAAGATAGGGCCGAAATGCATTGTTCATCAACTGCATGAAAGCTGCTGGAGCATTCGTTAGACCAAAAGGCATAACGACAAATTCAAAATGACCATACCTGCTGCGGAAAGCTGTTTTATAAATATCCTCTTCCTTAATCCGCAACTGGTGATATCCAGATCGAAGATCGATCTTAGAGAAATATTGAGCTCCCGCTATCTGGTCAAATAACTCGTCAATCCTCGGTAAGGGATATTTGTTCTTGACAGTCTGCTGGTTTATTTGCCGATAATCAATGCACAACCTCATCGAACCATCTTTCTTCCTGATGAACAACACAGGGGCTCCCCACGGAGAAAAGTACTAGGACGAATAAAACCCTTCTCGAGTAATTCCATCAGTTGCTGCTTCAGTTCCCTCAGTTCCGCAGGAGACATACGATAAGGAGCCTTAGAAATAGGAGCTGTGCCAGGAATAAGATCAATAGAAAAGATAACTTCCCGCTCAGGCGGAAGTCCTGGTAGTTCCTCTGGAAAGACATCAGGAAAATCTCGGACAACAGGAATGTCATTGATCTCCATCTGCTGCTCAGGGGTTGCACAAACAAAGGCTAGAAAAGCCTCACACCCATGCCTCAAAAGCTTATCAGCTCGAAGAGCCGAGATGAGCGGTACGGAGTTATGGTGCTTGACTCCCGTAAAAGATAAACCAGAATGTCCAGTAAAAGTCACTGAGCTAGAACTACAGTGAACATTGGCCTCATACTTGGCCAACCAATCTGCTCCTAGGATTACATCATAATCCTTCATATCCATGCAGACCAAATCTGCTGGAAAGTTCTGTTCACCAATCATAACCTTACTAGAAGGAAAGAAATACTGGATTGTTGATCTAGTGCCAATAGGGGTTGAAATCTCTAACGGAGTATTCATCAAAATAGGTTCCACAGCTAATGACTTAGCAAATCTCCGTGAAATAAAAGAATGTGTTGCACCAGTATCAAAGAGAGCAAATGCGGGCTTATCGATTATAGTAAGAGTACCTTCGACGAGTCAGCCATCATCAGAAATCCCAGTTTCCTCTGCATGTAAAGCTTGAAGCTTGCCTTGTGGTTTCTTGAAGACTAGAGGTTTTGCCGGTGTAGCTTGTTCCGATATGAGAGGACAATTGGGGATACGGTGCTCCTTGCTTCCACATCGCAAACAGGCGCCTAGCTTGCGCCAGCACTCCTCTATCTTGTGACCCGGACGATCACAATAGTTACACACGCCCTTGAATGGAACAATAGGGCCAGGCTTCTTGTCTTCATGCCTCGGCATCTTGCCCTTCCACGATTCGGACCCGCTCCACGAACCAGGTCCACTAACAGGCCTCTTCTTGGTATACCCGGGTTTGACACTCCCGGAACCCGTAGGTAATTCTTTCTTGGTGCATTTCCCACGGATTCTCTCCGTCATCTCAAGAGTATCCTCTAGAACTTGCGCTTTCCTTACCATCTCGGAATAAGTGGAAATCTCCATCGGTGCCAATTGGTTGATATAATGAAGCTTCAAACCATTGAGAAAGCGCTTCGCCTTCATCTTCTCGGTGGAAATGAGATGTGTAGCATATCGAGAAAGCCGTGCAAATTGAGCCTCATACTCTGCCACGGACAAACCTCGCTGTTTCAAGGCCGCGAACTCTGCCGCTTTCTTCTCTTGCACTCTATCAGAAAAAATACTTGCTGTTGAAGAATTCTTCGAACTCTTCCCACATAACTTGCCGATCACCGAGAGTTGCCTTGATAGAATCCCACCAAGTACGTGCATCATGTTCCAATTGAAATGTGGACAAAAGGACACGCTCCTGGTTGGTGCATTGCATAACTTCAAAGATTCTCCCCATCTCATCTAGCCAGTGCTCGGCTTGGTCGGGGTCAGTCGAACCAGCGAATCTAGGCGGGTTCATTCCGCGGAAGTTCCGGTATAGATCACCGGTGCCATGCTGTGCCGCTCCTGCCTGAGCTACTTGCTGAAGGGCCTGAGTAAGGCCTTGAACCGTACGCTACAGGTTCCTCCATTCAGCACAATCAGCTGCCATCTACACGAGAAATAGGTTACTTAGGTTCAATAAGATAGATAAAGCACGATTAAAGAACGAACTTAACCCAAGTTCTACCCATTCTTACCAGGTCAGGTCCTAGACTTTTACAAGGTTAGGGATCTAATGCACCTAGACACGAGCAAAAACTCAGTACCTGGCGGAGGTAATCGGTCCGAAGACCACTCGCGCAAGTGTGCGACCTTCCCTATAGGCGTAGCCTAACGTTCGGACAACACCTTTTGATATACCGATTATTGGGATGCAATGCAAGAAAACTTAAACTTAGGAAACCTAGGAATGTGAAACCTAGGGCTCTGATACCAACTAAACTGTCACGCCCCAAACAAGGCGAAAGTATCGGGATGTACAGTTAGGGACACGCTGGCAAGAGAGAGAACTAATCTAAAGTAATACACAAGTGCTACAAGATGGAAATACTAAATGATCATTAACAAACCACAACTGATACAATAACCTCAAGTTCAACTTAATACAACTGGAATAATCAACCACTAAAACTCAATAACATGACTGAGACTAAAAGCTCTCCAAAACACAACTAAAGAAAGATAACACACTACTAACACGCTAGAACTGATACACTCAAGACATCACTCCTGCCCTTCCCCATCGGTAAGCGCGTCACCTGAAAAGCCTGGAAAGGGGGGAAAACACAACTATGAGCTGACGCTCAGTAGGAAATAACAGACAGGTATAAGTGATTAACAGTTTAATTACATTTTTAAAATGTCATGCTACAAATGATAAAAACAATAAAAAGATAACGGTGATATCACAAAACAGAATTCAAAGATCTTGCAAGGTCAAGAAATATAATGAATAGAATAGTAAGACAAGAATTTACTACAGGAGATAACGATAAAAAGTTGGCCATATCAAGACAATTCAAGTCATGTCAAGCACGTATATAATTTCATTTCCACGTCCAAGTAATAAGCAAGTAAAGTAACCACAAGTAGAGTATAGAACAGTGAAGAGTGGAAAGTGAAAAGTAGTAGAAAGTAATGTAGAGAGTAGTGGAGAGAGTAGTGGACAGTCCTAGATTTAACACATGTCAAGTACTGGTGCCAAATGCCACACCTAGTCATTCACCTCCCCGGGGGTACACGTAGTGTTCGGGCGCTCTTCCCAGGACCAGACCGAGCCCTTAATTGTTTGCCAGGCATTGATTTCTTTGGATCAAAGATCCCACGAATCTAGACTTCCACAGTTTATGGCCAGAATTCCAAGGTTTAAACTAAGTAGCAATAACAACTTCACGTAGGAAAGAGATTCATTTCCAGAATTTCAAGGTAAGTATAATCATCAAAGAGATCGAAACCAAGTCACAACAAGAGTTAATCGTGCTGCGCTACTGTAAAACAGCAGCAATCAATCAAGCTAATCAACATATTAATCCTAATCACCAAGTTAAGATATCATGATTAACCATTATCATTTGCATTAAGACAATTGCCAAGAAGCTGATTCAAGATGATAAGGCAAAGAACAACTCCCACAGGAGTGAAATAGAATGCATTAACAGAGATTTAGTTACACCATTAACCACTAATTATGTGGGTTTCTATTTAATCTTGTATGCATTGAAATGAAGATGATAAACGGTGTGTTTTTACACTAAGTTTGCATGTATGGACCAATGTTAATTGAAACTAAAAAGGGTACATGAATAGGTCATTAGTTTCTTAAAAATATAGTTTTCAATGTGATTAGGTTGAATGGATTGATTCCCCAATGATCCGGATTGATCCCCGGGTCAAAAACATCATTGATGGGGTCATACAAGGCATGGGTCGACCCATTGGGTCGACCCCTGGCATTCCAGGAGCCTTCCTGGGTGTGGGTCGACCCATTGGGTCGACCCCTCAAAAAAAAAGCTTCACTGGGTGCATGGGTCGACCCCATGGGTCGACCCCTACACTTCCAGAAGCGACGGGTGATTCCGTAAACCATGAAAACTCAATGATTTGGGGTCTAAATGAGTTGGGATTTTAACCAAATGCTCTAGGGTTCTTAATATACATACTAAGGTCATAAAACAAGAGATTGAAACAAGAAATTTGCTGAAAACTCAATCGAATCACAACCTATTTATGATGAATACATGAAGAACCTAGTTCTTGACATGCGTCTACTAAAACATAGATTTCTCTCAATATACACAACGGAATTTGGGGCTTTTTATATCAAAAGAAAGCTAACTTAATGATGAATCCAACCATATACTATAAGCCATATGTGGATCAAGTTATCTAATCCAAAAATAGCCCGAAAATCAAGCTTCTACTTGAAGAACATAATATACATCAAATTCTAGACATGCTCTTACTAAAAATCAAAATTCTCCAAGTATGCTCAATGAAATTTGGGGCTTCCTACGTTAAATGAAAGCTAACAACATGCTGATTACATCATGTAAGTTAATTAGAGTTTGGTTGTTAGATCCTATCTCAATTTGAAGAGGGAACTCGAAACCTAGAATAAAGAACAACTTGACAGCACCTCACTAAAACCTCGATATCTCCACGGATACCTAATAAAAATTGGGGCTTTTGCCACCAATGGAAAGAGCTCGATGAGAGGTACAATTTGCTATACTCATGATCAAGATTTGGTTGAGAATTCCTACCTCAATCGATGGATCAAAGAAGGATGAAGGGAAGCAAACGGCCTGCTGACCCACCTCCACAAATCGAACTAGATCTCTCCAGATCCAAAATTTCAGCGAACCCCACAGCAGCCAAATGAAAGAAGACTCGTAGGGTTTCATTTTGATAGCTCATAGAGCTTCTGGAGCCTTCTGAATTGGGAGTATTCGCTGCTGCAAGCTACGTGTTTAGAAACGGCGCCGAAATCCTTGACTTGACCAAACTATGTCGGCAGCACGTTTTGGGACTAAGTTTACCTCAAATTGATTGAGGGTAAATATTTCTTTATGTAATACCTTTCATTTGCCTTTGGAATCACCCCATTTGGTTGAGAAACAAGCTCGAATTTGATGTTCAAAGTTTGGGTGAATAGTAAATACGAATTTGGGTTAGGTGGGTTGTAAGTCAGGCTTAATCCACTGATTAGGCCTAGATAATGATTTAATTAGGCTTACTCCAAGAAGACAAAAGTGTTAGTCGAAGTATCTATTATTTAATTACTATTTTTATGAATTTTTATATGGTAGATAAAATTCCACTTCTACTATTCCGTAATTAATTAAATATTAAGTTCGGAAGACTTAGTTCGCTAATTCGGCTTAATAAACGATTTTATTAGGCTTAATTGTAGAAGACAAAGTTGATAAAAAAAATTAATTCTACAAGATGTGATTTTTGAGGATTTTTAGAAAATAGTAGAAAAATTATTTATTCTATTAATTAATTAATTAATCTAATTAATTTGGATAATTCTCATTAATTCGAATAACTTCAAATAAATTCCAAATAATTACAAATAACTTTCTAAATAAATTTTTAAAGAATTTGGGGTCTTACAATCCTGATATCTAAAAATTTAAAATTCATGACCATCTTGGTGATACACTCAGGCTTAGTATTGTTTCTAAATATATTGATGAGCTGGAATTCCTGAAATTCAATTTGACAGAGCAATGATATTGTTGCACTGAGAAACATGTCATGTCATCAAATTAAGTGACCAATGATATGTCATGATGTGCCCCTGTTATCTCTGTCGTCTTTATATTTGGACTCTAGGCAGAGCACTGGCATAATTGCGGAGAAATATATCTTCTCATCAAAGAAATGAGTTTGGATATGTCATGACGTGACTTTGCTATATCTATTCATTCTGAAACATAACCGTCAGTCTTGCCAAATACCTAGGGATACTGGAGTCTAAACAACGTTTATTCTTACGGCTAGGAGACATGTACTAGACTTGATTGCTCGTAAACTATGAGTCATGTGCTTTCAAATTCAAAAAATATTAAAAATTTAATTTGCTGCACTCATAAAATTCCATGCTTTACTCATACTTGTTTAGCCTTAATACTAGTTTTTGTGTTATTCCCTTTGTAGTTATTGAATATGGATGTATAAGACAAGGGACAGTTACACACCGCCATGATATGCATTTTTGGTTCATTTCTATTAAAACTTGGATGTAGCTGCTTTTCGAACTCCATTATTGATCTCGGATTTCATTAGCTTTGAACCATATATATTGCTAACGGAATGTTTCAAGTTTGCATATAATGGCTTGCTCTTCACTTCCATTCAGCTTTGGTCTCACAGACATCCATCACCTTCTCTACCTTATCCCTCCTTTTTACTGCTGTCATAGAGGGAGAAAATGTTATGTTGTGAGTCCTTTATGAGAATGTCTTGTTGTGAGTCTTTTATGAGCTAATACCTTTGTCCGTCCTTTGTGCGGCCTTTGTGAGTTGTCAAAGGGGGAGAGTGAATTGTGGACTGGAGAGAGTCCACGGGGGAGAGAACCTTGTGAGCTTTGAGTCTACATATGTTGATGGGGGTTTGCATAATTGCATGGGTTTGCATAATTGCATAGCATTCATATGCTTTGATCATCCATGCATACATATCCGCATTCACATGCTTTCACTATCATGGATCTTGAGCTACACATGTCGCATATGTCATAAACTTTGTCATCTTGGATATTACTGCCACATAATGACTCACAGTGTTGCCATCATCAAAAAGGAAGAGAATGTTGTGCCTCTGTGATTAATTCAGTCATACTGTGGTCATTTGAGTCATTCGACATCATCTTGTGGTCATTTGAGCTATTGGACATTCTTGGTTTTGATAATGGCTTGGTTTTGATAATGGCCAAACACTATAAGTCATTGTTATTTTTCACTCTCATATGACTGACATACGTGGTGTTTTGTTCATGACAGATAAGCCAATGACTGGACAAGCATGGCAGTCGCCTGGCAAACTAAACGTGTGGATAAGCATCTTGCCTCTCTACCATTCAATACGGTGGTATATGTCATTTACTGTCAAGCACCATTGGTAAGATTCTTACCTTGTCATAGCCATCAATCTCACCATGGATATTCCATATACCTCTCATCTCTAAACTTCATTCGTGATAATTGAGGTTCACAATGATAACTTGGTTTGATAACTTACAAGTTCACTCTTCAAATGCATTAGTTTCTCATTCCAGTCATGGTAACATGCTCAAATGGTCTTGATGTTTCTAATGCATAAACCAAGTGAAATCCAACCCCAAAATGTATGAAATAAACATTTACTTAAAGTCATTGATGATTGGAGGTATTTCATTGGGCTAACACTTCAACTTTGTAGGACTAGGTCATTCCGGTCAACCAGAATCGCCAAACGTGAAAAGTCTCATACTGCAGCTTCTGCAGGTCGATCACCCCAGGTCGACCGACAGTAGCAGTCGACCGCACTAGGTCGACCGGAAATTCCAGGGACTAAATTTCTACAGCGATTCTCAGTAGTGGTCGACCGCCAGAAGCTTCCGGTCGACCGCCAGCCCCTAGCCAACAAAAGTTGACTTTGTTCTCCACTTTGAGAAGAGCCATTCTCCTTGTATTTATTTAATCCTAAAGTCACCTAATCACTCACAAAATGTGGATCTGGTCTGGGGGGTGTCTATGGACCATTCAAAGTCTATAAAACACATACAAGAGGGTTAGAAACCCTAATGCTTCAAGAGGAATCAAAGAGAGATCAAGAGAGGCTAGAGAAGGAGGTTGGAAGAAGAGGTACTGTAGCCGTGAACAGTACTCTGTGCAGAAGTTCTTCATCTATTCCAAGGTGATTTAAGCATAGATCTAAAGCAAGCAACCTCCAAGGAAGCTAGAAGCAATCAAGATTCTCAAAGGTGATCAAAGCTGCATCCTTAAACCTCTTCATCAACTCAAGAGGATCAAAAGAAAGATCAAAGCTACATCTAACACTCTCTCCATCAACTCAAGGTCATTCAAGCTCATATCTCAATCCAGCAACCTCCAAGGAAGAGGAAGAGTAGAAGCAAGCAAGGCTAAGACGGAAGATCAAAGGAGGCTGCAAGGGTGTGTTCAACGGAGAGGAGTTCGAGTACTGTAGTTGTGAACAGTACTCCAGGAAGAAGTTCTTCATCAAATCCTCAAGTGATTCAAGCTACTTCAAGAGGAGATCAACCCCAAGCCAAGTGAAGATAAAGATGCAACCATCATCCTCTTCATCATCTCTAGGTGATCCAAAGAAGCCCATTCTCAAGGGACATCAAATCTGCATCCTTCATCTTCTTCATCAACTCAAGGTGATCCAAGCAAGATCTTTTCACAAGGAATAAGATACCATTGAAGTATCAGATTCAAGCTCCAGCAATCTCAGACAAGATCTCTTCTCTTTGAGCATATTCTATATCTTGTTTGAGTGTTTTCATATTTTTTCTCTTTCCATTTCATTCAAACATTTGAAATTGAAGATCGTCCCTATCGATGGTTAGTAGGAAGGCAATCGGAAGCTGTCCGATCTGCGGTGTTGACATCCCTACCGATGGTTAGTACGAAGGTAATCGGAAGTTCTCTGATCTGCGGTGTTGACGTCCCTACCGGTGGTTAGTAGGAACACAATCAGAGGTCTTTCCGATTTGCGGTTCATTGTGTTGCACTAGTGGAGCCTCACCGGATTTGGTGAGGGGTGGACGTAGGACTGGGGATTCAGTCCGAACCACCTTAAAATCCTTTATGTTGTGGTTTGCTTGTGCGATTGCTTCGTGATAGATGCATGCTTAGATTCAATATCTATATTACTTATTCATCTTGCTAAGCGAATCGTTGTGTGCCACGCTACGCTAGTTATATTCCGCTGTAATTCTTTTTATCTAGCTTTAAAGAGGGCTGCATTTCGAAAAGAGGGGTAGATCTATTCACCCCTCCCCTCTAGATCCGCCATCCACTACTCAACAAGCACCTCTGAATTCTATTTCTACCGCCGCCTCCGCCGCCATCGCACCACCGTCGCGCCGCCACCGCCACCATCACCGGATTCTGTCTACATCAGGACAAAAGCTCATCTCCGGATTTTTATCTTTGGTTCTTGTTGTCTGATCGAACCCTAAATTTATGAGTTTGCTCTGTCCATCTTCCTTAACCTCCCGTTTAAATTTCGTGTCATTTGGAAGTCATTAGATATTTTTCCCATATTTTTGTTTGTCCTCTTAGTAATCTGCCCTTTTGCAGATCTATGGGACAAAGTCACCTTGTTGCATTTTCCCCACCCCCTTACAAATTTTCAAAAAATCCCAAAACATTACTAAGTGTTCCACACATATATCCCCTTCCACTATAATTTTCGTGGAGTCTAGAAAACTCATTTGACCTTCAGTCAAAGGTCAGTTTCAGGTAGATCCCTTGCTACCCTGTGTGTCTGTCAGTCCGAGTCAGAAATAAAAATAGTGTTATAGTCATATTCATTTTCAATCCATTTAGTGGATGGAGCTGTCAAAATTATATGGTGTATATCTGTAAGTTCTCTTTCCAACGGTACCAGCCACGCCTCGATCGGCCTCCGGATCTGAGCATCGTAATTTGTGTCACTGAGGCCTACAGATCTGTTCCCTGTGCAGGTCTGAAATTGCAGCCCAGGAGAAATTCAGAAATAAATATCAAAAATCAACTTCAGGAGCCGCCACTTCAGGAAGTCTTTCAGGGACCTCCTGCCATCGTCCCAGCCAAGCGGCGCCTCCGGAAGATCTCAGGAAGGCGACGTTCCTTTGGAAACCATTGCTTGTTGTCCAATGAGTCAACAACCGAGTTGGCGCAGCACCGAGTTGGAATAGTACTGAGTCAGACCAGCAGGCCAAGTCCGTGCCGTATGCACCTCCAGATTGCTATCCGTCAACCCAGGGTCGGTCCTCCCGGGCCCCACTTGTAGCCCTTTACCTCCCATCGTGGAGTGGGCAATAAAATTCACTGTTGTAATTAACTTTTACCGTTGTACCGAGAGTTACCGTACTTGGCCGGGAACGTCTTCCCCACACCCGGAGCATGGAGGTAAACTCGCTCCTTCCTCTTTGCATTTGCTTATGTCGTATTCTTTTGTATATGCCGCTGCGAGTGTAGGTTTCTAGCTTGTTATACTACTATCACCGCTGCGAGAGAGCGAGATTGAGTGTACCCTCCCGTGACTCTATCCGAGTTAACGGGGAAAGGCCGATACCCGAGACTCACAGCCGATTTCTCAACCGCGCCCGGTCCCATGTCTTCCCTGGCATAGGGACGATCGTGAGCTAGAGTCCCAGGTCGCGTGTCCGTCCCGCATCACTAGGCTGTCGCTGATCACTAACAATCTTAGAGGGCTGAGAAAACAGGTTTCAGAAGGGGATTTAGTCAGGAAAATCCTTAGGTCGTTAACCCCCGCATGGCACACCAAGGCCATTGTGATAGAGGAGTCTAGGGATCTGTCAAAACTGACAATCACTGAGTTGATAGGATCCCTAATGACTTATGAAATGAATTTTAAAAGAAATGGTGAAGGAAGTGACAGGAAGGGCAAGAACATTGCTCTCAAGGTGTCCCGGAGTAGCAGTGGGAGTAGCAGTAGCAGTAGTAGTGGGGAGTCTGACGTGTTCTCAGACCTTGATCAAGAGGAGCAAGCTATGCTGACTCGATAGTTTCGTAAGTTTCTGAGAACTAAGGGGAAAACATTTAGAAGAAAAAGGTCGTATCCTTCTGGTAAGCATTTTGATTCTAACAATGATAAAAATAGGAATGCTAAGAAGATTGCATGTTTTCATTGCAGGAGGCCTGGACACATGAAGGGGGATTGCCCCGACCTCCAGTAGAAAAGCTCCAAGGTGCAAAAGAAGAAACCTCAGGCTATGGTCTGCACGTGGAGTGATGAGGAGGAAGACCCTGAGGCCAACTCTTCAGAAGAAGACGACCAAGGAATATACCTTATGGCTAACTGTGACGAAGATGTAACCAACATCTTTGAGAATTTCACAATTGATGACTGGGAAGATGCCTACGCTGAACTGTTAGATAAGTTTAATGCTTTGAGTAAGGATCATAGGGTGTTAAAGAGAAAACTGAATGCTGCTAATGAAGAACAAATTCAAACTGACAAAGAAAATCAAAAGGTCAAGGAAGAATTAGAAGAGATGAATTTTCTCAGAAAGGAAAATGAAAACCTTAAGTCTGAAAATAATGAAGTTCAAAAACTACTTGATGAATTCAAGATAAAACTTTAAGAAAGCCAAAGTGAAAACAATTTAACCACTGAAAAATATGAAGCTATTAGGAAGGTGAATTCTGAACTTCAGGGAAATTGTGAAACATTGTAAAAAGAACTGGAAGATAAACAAAGAACTCTAGAAAACTTTGTTCAAGGAAAAATGAACTTGGATACCATGCTAGGTACTACGGTCAATTTCAACAAAGAAGGTTCAGGTTATGAGCCTACTCACAAGAGACCTTTTGAATTCACAACAATAACTTTCTGCCCAGAGAAAGAAAAGGAAAAGCTAGACACATCATCCAGCTCCAACAATGCTCAGAATGTCCAGCCACCAAGAAATATTTCATCAAACCGTCCTTGACAACAATCCAAAACTGGAAAGAATACAACTAGGCAAGCTCCTATGTGTAACCCCCAGAACAAGAATTTTCACAAGTCAAGACACGATCCAGAACAGAAATTCATTCTTCTATAAGAACATGGGTCAATATAAGAAAAACTGGGAAAATCATGTTCCATAGAAACTCTCTAACGAATATGTCTACCCTAGACAGAATGGGTACAAAAGATACCCGAGGAATGAACAGTCCAACAACAGGAACAGATTCCACACCTTTAGGCCAAGTGTACAAAACTCTAGTCATAACTTCAACAGAACTGTCAATAACTTGCAAAAGAAAAATACTTTAAAACAGTTTTGGATTCCAAAATTTCTGCTTAGAGATTTGAACAATGTCTTTGGACCCAATCTATCTTGGTTCCAAACTACTCTGCTTGATATGTCCCTCTACAGGTTAGCCTAGCAGCCGAGCACAACAGGTGATATCTAGATAGCGGTTGCTCCAGGCACATGACAGGCGATCGATCCAAGTTTAGTAAACTGGAAATGAAGGTAGGGGGTCTGGTCAAATTTGGAGGAAAGAACAGAGGTAAGATTGTTGGGATTGGAACAGTTGGTAAGTCTTCCACAAACTCTGTTGAGAAAGTTTTGCTTGTAGAGGGTCTTCAACACAACTTGCTTAGTATTAGTCAGTTATGTGACAAGGGGCACAGAGTTATGTTCGATAATAATGCATGCAAAATACTTGAAATAAATTCTAACAAGGTCAAGTTTGAAGCACATAGAGTCAATAATGTTTACATTATAGATTTAAATGAAAATCATGAATCAAATCTTTGTTTGGCTGCTGATCTTGAAAATAATGCATTTAATTGGGACAGACGATTAGGACATGCTAGCTTCTCCACATTGAATAAATTGGTCAAACATGACTTAGTTAGAGGCATGCCTAAGATTAAATTTAGTTCCATTTCAAAAGTCTATGATGCATGTGCTCTAGGCAAACAAACCCGTAAATCATTTAAGCTCAGATCTGAGCCATTGTCCTCCAAGTTAATGAAACTTTTGCATATGGATCTCTTTGGTCCAAGCAGGACTTAGAGTCTTAATGCGAAGAGATTTGGGTTTGTGATTGTAGATGATTTCACTAGATTTTCATGGTTATTTTTCTTAGCAAATAAAAGTGATGCTTTTCAAAAATTTGAACAATTTTTCAATAAAGTTAAACAAGAGGGAATTCACAGAATTTCTATGATCCAATCTGATCATGGATGAGAATTTGAAAACTCCATATTTTCTGAGTTTTCTAACAATGAAGGATTAACTCACAGATTTTCTTCTCCCAGGACTCCGGAGCAGAATGGCATAGTGGAGAGAAGAAACCGCACAATCATTGAAATGGTAAGAACCATGCTGGTGGAGAGTCAGCTACCCAGAAGGTTTTTGGCAGAGGCAGCTAACACCGCTTGCTACACTATCAACAGAGCCTTGGTAAGACCCATCCATAAGAAAACTCCCTACAAACTCTTGAAAGGTAAGAAGCCAAATGTCTCATACTTTAGGATTTTTGGTTCAAAATGCTTCATTCATAACAATAATAAAAGGGACCTAGATAAATTTGATGCAAGGGGTAGCCCAGGAATTTTTTTAGGATACTCTGAAACATCTAGGGCCTATAGAGTTTTTAATGTTTAAGACCAAACAGTAGAAGAATCTCTTCATGTTATATTCGATGAAACAAATAATGTCACTAACTTGGATGATGATGACAGGAGCTCAAGGCATGATGGAAACTTTCTGGAGGATTTGGTAGAGGAAGAATCTGAACCACCTGAATGAACCAAATGCTCCAAATCAAGTAAGGTCAGACGAAACAGGTGAGTCCTCAACCAATGTTAGAATTCTAAAAGATCATCCTGTGAATAACTTAATAGGCAACCTAGGAGATCCCCCTAGGACTCGGTCTTATCTCAAAAATGTAAACCATCAAGACCTAGTTGCTTTAGTGTCTCAAATTGAGCCCAAATCTATTGATGAGGCTTTGAATGATGAATCATGGGTTAATGCTATAAGTGAGGAACTAGGTCAATTTGAAAGAAATAATGTCTGGGAACTAGTTCCGAGACCTGAAAATACAAATGTAATAGGAACCAAATGGGTTTTCAAAAATAAGATGAATGAGGATGGAATAATTTCAAGAAATAAAGCCAAACTAGTAGCCAAGGGTTACTGTCAGGAATTTGGGGTTGACTTTGATGAATCCTATGCACCTGTTGCTAGGATGGAGGCAATAAGAATCTTAATGACTTTTGCATGTTCTAAAAACATAAAGCTTCATCAAATGGATGTCAAAAGTGTGTTTTTAAACGGCTTCATTAAAGAAGGAGTCTTTATAGAACAACCCCCTGGATTTCAATTGTCTTCACATCCTAACAAAGTTTTCAGGTTGAATAAAGCCCTATACGGTCTAAAGTAGGCCCCTCGGGCCTGGTATGAGAGGCTGACAAAATTTTTGATCAGCAAGGGCTATAACAGAGGTAAGGTGGATCAAACCCTGTTTACCAAAGGTCTGAGTAAGGATCTCATCATAGTTCAAGTATATGTAGATGACATAGTCTTTGGTTCAACATGCACTGAACTATGTAATGAATTTGCTCAACTGATGTCTGTTGAGTTTGAAATGAGTTTGTGGTGCGGACACCCGAGCAGTTGAGCGGCGCGATACGCCGAGCCACCGGTACCGCACACGGAGCACGACTCGAGCCACCTCAGCATCTATTTGGCTCGGAGACAGTCTGGAGACGCCGCCTTGAGTCTCCCCATTTATCATATTTAGTTAGCCTTTATGTGTGTGTAATTTGTGTTTATTTCGTTGTATTCGGTTTGCTATTTTGATTGTAAGAGGGGCTTATGTGCAATTTGGACCCCGTGGGCCCCATGGGCCCCCCAGGCCCCATCCCATTGAGCCACCTCACCCATGGGCCCCATGTGGGGTCAGTCAACATGTCAAATGGAGGCTTCTAGATGGGTGGGCCAAGTGGGGGACAAGTGGCTTGGAAAGTCCACATTTTGGCCACCCACCCCACCTACCAAGTCAAGACACTCTCCTTGGTCCAAGGG
Source organism: Amorphophallus konjac (assembly GCA_022559845.1). NCBI lineage: Eukaryota > Viridiplantae > Streptophyta > Magnoliopsida > Alismatales > Araceae > Amorphophallus > Amorphophallus konjac. The sequence goes on along the minus strand of CM040122.1, from coordinate 157,843,336 downwards.
CCACCCCCCTCCCTTTATTTTTTTTATTTATTTTGTGTGTGTGTGTCTCATGCCATCCCAACCCTTCATCTCCCACTCCTAGATCCTACGGTTGTGGATGGATGAGAGATGTAACCTATTTAAGCTTGTATTTTTCATTTTGGAGAATTAATGCCATAAGAATTGTGAAAAAGCTTGAATCTCCAGCCTTGGTGCGCCCCCTCCTCCTCTCCCTCTTCCCCTTGAAGCTGTGAAGGCTTCCTTCTAGTGGTGAGACTCCACCCTATCAGTTCCGGTCGCCGCCGCCGCCGCCACGAGCCGCCACCGCACCGCCATCGCCATCAACGGAGTTCTGCCCGTGCAGTACCATAGAAGCTTCCATGAATTTCTTGTCTCAGCCATGAGCTCAGATAGATCTGGAAATTTTAGAGGATGTTACGGAGGTGTCAAGGACATCCCACAAATTTTGGTTTGCCATTCAGATCTCGTTTCATATTTTTTGATTTTCGTCCACTCTTCCATTTTGGTTCTGCCAGAGTTTTGTCCAGATTCATCCCTACCCTGAGTTTCATGTCTTAGGTCCACTTTTTGATTTATGTTAGTCCTCCCAATTGTATTGGAGATTCCACCCATCCACCCCTTCATCCAAAATTTTTCTAAATTTTTTATTCCCCCATCCCATATTTTCTAAAATTCGTTCTCAGACACATCTACAGTTCTATCCACCTGTTCCCAGATCCGACCACCAGTCACCCCAAAAATCATAGTAAATCACCACCACCTCCAAATCAAATTCCAAAAATAGTCCCCGTTCCGCGGTTTGATACTCTACAACTTTGAAGAAGAGATCAAGAGCTGAATCGGAGGTGTACTAGGCGGTAAACGGTGGTTCTCAGACACGTACCCTACAGATCTGAGATTTCGGTTACTATACAATAGGGGCTTGTAAATTCAATAAAGTTCTAATCCGACTAGATCCAGCAAATCTCTCTGGGTCTAGATCGAAGCATTTGAAGAGAGCTTTCCAACGATAGTTCATGCGTCCCGATCCGACGTCGGGATTGCTCGCAGCGGCCGTTTTCGCCGGAGCGCGCGCCTGAAAATAGCAACTAAAAATCCGTGGGCAGCAACTTCAAAGCTTGGGAATCGGGACCGATCGACCCCCGATCGGTGTTCCCGGCCGACCGCCGTCCGTGGAGGCGCGCCACCAGGGGTACCCATCATAGTGGGTCCCACCCCCGCAGATCCGGAGGACAGCGCCATCCGTGGGCCCCGCGGGCCCGCAGAACCCGCCGTTCGGAAAGCACGAAAACGCGGAGTTCGGCACCGCCGGGCGACATCAAGATGCTGCCCGTCAACCCGAGTTGCGTGATTCCCGGGCTCCACATGTGACCTTTTACCTCCCTACGTGGAGTGGGTCAATTCTTTGTATTGCTGTGATATTGTTTAACCGGGAGTCCGTGATTCGGCCGGGGTTGTCTTCGCCACGCCGGGTGCGTGGAGGTAATAGTCCGAACCTCCTGGCGTTCATTTGCTTAGCTAGTATACGGTCTTTTGCCGCTGCCGAGAGCGTAGGTACTAGCCCGTGTGTCCATGTCACCACTGTGAGAGTGAGTGTGACCTGTCCCGTGACTCGATCCGAGTCCGGAAGTTGAGTCGGACTACCCTTGACCTCCGCCGGTTCCTTAACCGTGCACGGTCTGCGCTTTCCCTCGCTTGGGAAGACGAGTGAGCTTCCACTTCTGTTAGCGACGTTTTGCCACTAGGAGCTCGTAGTGTCGGGCTTAGTGTCTCCCTGGTGTGTGCTGCTGGTCGCGTCTTCATCTAGCGTCGAGGGTGGCACCTAATAGTGTCGTCTCCCGTGTCCGTCCCGCATCTGTTTGGTATCAGAGCAGTCGAGTCTAGGGTAGTCTTTGCATATGTCTTGCATGCATCATGGTCTAAGTCGAGTCTAGGACCATCATTATTTTCAAAACAAAAAAAAGTGTGTTCTAAATTACATTTGCACCCTTTATTCGGTATCTTAAAAGGTGTTGTCCGAACGTTAGGCTACGCCTACTGGGAGGTCGCACACTTGCGGGAGTGATCTTTGGATCGATTAACTCCGCCCCGTACCGGATATTAGTTTAGGTCTAAGTGCATCATTTAGTGTGTGTTTGTATTAGTCGGTGTCCTCTAGGTCGTGTGTCAGTTGCATGCCCACCCGTCGAGGTACCCAATACTCGCCACCACCACCTATGGCGGATTCCCTGGCCCGTAGCTCCGATGAGTCCTCGACGGCCGAGATGTTCCGAGCCATTATGGAACGTCTTGACACGCGTATGGATGGTCTTAGTACGCGTATGGATGGCATAGGAACGCGTCTAGAAGGGCGGATGAAAGCCCTCGAGGATCGGGCCGAGTCTTCGGATCAATCCATCCAGGGTCTAGTTGGGAGAATTGCCGTCCTAGAGAGAGGCCCAAGTAGCGGCGCAACCCGCGCCAACGAACGGCCAACAAGAGCCGGTGCAGCAACCCGCTGTGCCAAGGGCTCAGGTGGAGGATGTCGGGAGGCAACATGCGCCTATAGTGGATGATTATGCTTCCGACAATGATCAAGGGGGTAACGGTCATCGTCATCAACGACGGAATCGTGATGACGAGGATGATGACCGCATTCTTAGGGGTGTGCGTGCGGACCCTCCCACTTTTAGCGGGTCCTTGGACCCTAGGGTGTATTTAGATTGGGAGGCCGGCATGGACCGGTACTTTGAGTGGTTTGAGATGACGGACCACCGAAGAGTCCGATACGCAAAGATGAAGCTGCAAGGGCAGGCCCAAACTTATTGGATCAATGTGGAGAGCCTGCTCAACTAGCGACGTCAACCCCAAATCGGTACTTGGGATGATATGAAGATCAAATTGAGGGAGAAGTACCTTCCCGCCTCATATCGCCAACGTCTCATAGACAAGTGGCAAAGCATCTCCCAAGGGAACCGATCCGTGACCGAGTACACCGCCGAGTTCGATGAGTATTACTTACGGTGTGGGGTCACGGAAGAGAGCACTATGACTATATCCGCTTTCGAAGAGGTTTGCGGCCCCAATTATCAATATGAACTCTTTCGCCGCAATGCAACCACTTTGGAGCAGGCATATCAGATAGCTCTCGAATTGGAGCAATTCGAGGCCGAGTTCGAGTCACCCCATCGGTTTGGCTCTTTTCCCCTTCGTAGTGTCGAGCCCCGTGGCTCATCTGGCACGTATCCGAGGGCCCCCATGGCTCGACCTCAGGAGCCCGCTCGTCCCGAGTCGTTTGCTCCTAGGCCTCGTCCTCCACCCCCGAGGGACCTTCCTCGTCCCCAGCATCTTACGGCCCCACCCACAGCCCGTCCATCGGCACCCGCACCTCCTGCACGTCCATTGTTGCCTACGCCTCCTATCCGTCGGGAGGATAAAGGTAAAGGACCTATGATTGGGGAGCCTAGTGGATCACAGTAGCAATGTTATCGCTGCAATGGGTTTGGCCATTTCGCCAACCAATGTCCCACCCGCCCATCTCTTCACATTGGGGACACACAGGCCGAGGATACCACCCCTACGGGCCTCGAGTTAGTCAGCTATGAGGCAGATGAAGAGCTAGCTGACGAGTACTATGAGATGGGAGGTGAGGCCCAGGATGCCCAGCATTCAGATGATACCCACGTGGGGGTCGTCAGATGTATCCTCACCCAGCCGCAGGTCAGTGATGACTGGTGACGGACTACAATCCTTCATGTATTCTGTAGGCTGGGAAAGCAAATTTGCAAGGTGGTCATCGATAGTGGGAGTTGTATCAATGCAATCTCCACGAACGCTGTCGCTCGTCTTGGTCTCACACCCGTAGACCATCCTTGTCCCTATCAGGTATCATGGGTGGATATGATACGGGACGGACACGGGAGACGACACTATTAGGTGCCACCCTCGGACTCTAGATGAAGACGCGACCAGCAGCACACACCAGGGAGACACTAAGCCCGACACTACGAGCTCCTAGTGGCAAAACGTCACTAACAGAAGTGAAGCTCACTCGTCGTCCCAAGCGAGGGAAAGCGCGGACGTGCACGGTTAAGGAACCGGCGGAGGTCAAGGGTAGTCCGACTCAACTTCCGGACTCGGATCGAGTCACGGGACGGGTCACACTCACTCTCACAGCCGGTGACATGGTCACACGGGCTAGTACCTACACTCTCGGCAGCGGCAAAAGACCGTATACTAGCTAAGCAAATGAATGCCAAGAGGTTCGGACCATTACCTCCACGCACCCGGCGTGGCGAAGACAACCCCGGCCGAATTACGGATCCCCGGTTAAACAATTTTACAACAGTACAATGATTTGACCCACTCCACGCAGGGAGGTAAAAGGTCACATGTGGAGCCCGGGAATCACGCAACTCGAGTTGACGGGCAGCATCTTGATGTCGCCCGGCGGTGCCGAACTCCGCATTTTTGTGCTTTCCGAACGGCGGGTTCTGCGGGCCCGCGGGACCCACGGATGCCGCTGTCCTCCGGATCTGCGGGGGTGGGACCCACTATGATGGGGACCCCTGGTGGCGTGCCTCCACGGACGGCGGTCGGCCGGGAACACCGATCGGGGGTCGATCGGTCCCGATTCCCAAGCTTTGAACTAGCTGTCCACGGATTTGGGTTGCTGTCTTCCGGTGCGTGCTCCAGCGAAAATGGCCGCTGCGAGCAATTCGATGTCGGATCGGGACGCATGAGCTATCGTTGGAAAGTTCTCTTGAAATGCTTCAATCTAGACCCAAAGAGATCTGCTGGATCTGGTCGGATCAGAACTTTATTGAATTTACAAGCCCCTGTTGTACAGTAACCAAAATATCAGATCAACATATGAGTTTCCTGTAAATGGCCGTTGACCGCCTGCTTGCCGTTGGAATCAGACTTCGAGATCTTCTTCAACATTGTAGGGAATCAAACCAAGAAATGGGGACAATTTTTGGAATTGGATTTGGAGGTGGTGGCGATTTGATATGATTTTTGGAGTGACTGGTGGTCGGATCTGGGAACAGGGGGATAGAACTGTAGCTGGGACAGAGAACGATTTTTAGAAAATATGAAATGGACAAACCAAAAATTGATAAGAATTGTGGATTAAGGGGTGGATGCAAGGAACACCCAGTAAAATTGGGCGAACCAAAGAAAATCAAAAGGTGGACCTAAGACTTGAAACTCATGGCGGATGGGAACCTGGACAGAACTTTGGCAGAACCGAATTGGAAGAGTGGACGAAATCTAAAATTATGAAACGGGATCGGAATGACAAACCAAAATTTTTGGATGGTTCTTGACACCTCTGAAACATCCAGTAAAATTCCCAGGTCGATCTGAGCTCGTGGTTGATGGCTGAATTTCGTGGAAGCTGCTGTGGTACTGCGTGGGTAGAACTCCAATGAAGACGATGGCGGTGCGGTGGCGGCTCGTGGCGGCGGCGGCGGTGACCGGAACTGATAGGGTGGAGTCTCACCACCAGAAGGAAGCCTTCACAGCTTCAATGGGAGAGGGAGGGGCGGCCTAAGCCTTGCTCAAGGGATTTTCTTCCAATTCAAATGCATTAATTCATCAAAATTGAAAATTACAAGCATATATAGGTCATATGTCTAATCAACCCTCAACCGTTGGATCTAGGGGTGTGAGATGGAGGGTTGGAATAGCATGTGACCATCCACACAAATTAAAATAAAAAAATACAAGGAAGGGGGCGCCCTATTGACTTTGGTGGCAAGGGGGGACAAGTTTGGTAGCCACCTTGGACTTTGAAGTCCACTTGTCTCTCATGTGCCTTTTACCATTCAAACTTCTAGATGCCTCCATTTGACATGTTGACTGACCCCACATGGGGCCCATGGGCTGAGGTGGATCAATGGGAGGGGCCCTGGGGGTCCCGTGGGGCCCAGGGGTCCCACTTTGCAAATAAGCCCCTCAAACTATCTAAATTACACACTGACGAAAGAAAATAAAATACATTACACACAAATAAAAATCCCCAAAAATATGATAAATGCTATGACTCAGTGGGGAACCTCCAGACTGTCTCCGAGCCATAGGGATGCTGAGGTGGCTCGAGTCGTGCTCCTCGTGCGGTACCGATGGCTCGCCGGCTCGTGTCTCGCATGCGCTCGGGTGTCCGCACCAATTCTCCCCGGGTGGGAGAAACTCGACCCTGTCGAGTAAGGGTCTGCATCGCTCCGGTATCGCTCCAGAAGATCCGGATCAATCCGCTGTAACTCTCCATGTGTGATCCGTGTGTCCTCAGTAGCGGGCCGTCCTCTCTATCGCACTAGGTAGCGCGGGTAGGATCCACTCCTGGTAACTGTCACTTGCTCGTCCAGTATACGATCTATATGCTCACGCTGCCGTGAAAAAGGGGCTAGAGGTGGAAGTGGACACTCAGGTGTGGGATCACTCTCAAGGGGAGGAGATGGCTCAAAAGGCTCACTAGGGATCACCGCTGGGTCCCTATATGCAACAAGATCTGATACATTGAAGGTAGAGCTTATACCATATTCCTCGGACAGGTCCACAACATACGCATTGGATCCAACGCGTTTCAACACTCTAAAGGGACCGGCTCCGCGAGCTTACAACTTCTTAACGGTTCCAGAGGGAAACCGTTCAGGTCTTACCCTGATCATGACATATTCACCCTCTTGGAACTCTCGGTGGTGTCGATGGACATAGGCTAACTCCTTGTACCGTGCATTGCTGGCCTCAACTGTGATGACAGACATCGTCATGCAGACTCCTAACATGTTTAGCAAAAGAAAAGAAACACATGATGCACACACGACCTAACATGCTTACCAAAAGAAAAGAAACACACGGATGCACACACGACCCTAAACAACCCTACAGTTAGTAAAACCCAATCATATGCAAGGTGGTCCAGGACATCCGAATGTGTGCCATGCATGCATTTGACATAACGGAGGTTAATGTCATGGTGGACTCCTAGACATCCTACGATGCACCAACCATGGACATGGGGTTTGGATGTGGGAAGTCCGGAAGGTTTGGGTGGTTGAGGTGGCCCGGGGAAACCAAAGTCCTCATTACCCCAAATGACGGTTTGGACCTATTGCCATGTAAAGGTTGCCAGGCCCGAGTAGGAGGGGTGTGATAGTGGACTTCCTTAAAGAGGTGGAATGGAGGTTGTGGGCCAAAGGGCCCATGAAGAAAGGGATCGAAGGGATCAAAGAATGTGTGACCCCTCGATATGGATTCCCCTCATTTCAAGGTCCCATGTGTGGAATTCTAGAAGGTGTTGATGGTCACCTTCATCCGTGAAGGGAGATGAGACGGTGGGGGTATGATGGTGGACTCTCTCGAAAAGGTGGTGTAAATATGGTGGGTCACGGAGTCCATAAGAGAATGGGTCGAAGGGATCAAAGAAGGTATGACCCCTAGGACTAGGCTTCCACAAATCACTGTCCCACATTTGGAAATCTTGGAGGTGTAAATGATCACCTTCATTCATTGCGAGAGATGGGACGACAGTCATAGGTAGAAAGTAAGATTCCTCCATTGGGCAAAGGGGAATGAAGTTAGACTCGGCCGGCAAAGGGAGGAGTAGAAGAACCTCCGTGGTAACATGACCCACAGTGTACACGGAGGTGATGGACCCTAGGGATGGATGTGTGAAGCTACGACCTATAGGTCGGTCGAACCGTGGGGCCAACAAGTGCGTAAATGTCAACTGCCGGTCTAATCCTTTAAGAAGATCATCTAATGTATCCACACGGTGACTAGACCAGAAGGTGGTATGGAATGAGTTGACCGGCACTAATGGTAGGGTAGGGTCCATGGATGGGAGGAGAGATGGGGCCAAGCCGTTCTTGAGCCATCTAAGAAGTGGTTCGGCTATGAAAAGTGTACCCGTTAGAAACACGGGTGGCTCGGGCTTTGGCGGCTCCAAATGAGAGGGCTCCAAAATAAGATCGGAAGGTGAGTGTGATGGTAATGGAGCTCTCATGGGTGGGGAAAGAGGATCCACTATGATGGGGAGAGGACTTGGGGACTCCATTGATGGGGCCGGGTTAAGACTACCGGTGATGACCTCCTTAGGCTCGGGTAGGAGTACATCACTAGGAGTACGTGTCCTATCCACCCCATCCAACGGTCCAAAATCATTTGCATAAGTTCGGCAACGGAGTGGGTTGGAATAGGGATATCATGGTGGACTCGTCCGTAGTCAACCGTCCTAGGATTGGGTCTTGGCTCATCTACGTGTGGGGCTCTTTGCCTCCGACTAGGACCCACTTGGTTGGAAGTGATTGGGTGGGGCCGGTTGGAGGTGACCGGTTGGGGCACGTAGACCTTCCTAAGATCTCTCTTCATGTCCCACCATGATTCGATGGGCCATTGCCTCCTAACCTCTCTCAAGCGCTCAATGTGGTCCCACTTTTCGGCGGCCTCATGTAGAAGCCTCTCCTTGGCAAAATAGAATTGCCCGACTTCGGACATGGTATAACAATCAAAGTATGTGTCCATGGCGGCCTCCCACTTGAGGTAGTCGCCCGGGCCATTGGAGCCATAAAAATCCGTGGCTTCGGGCCTACGGAAGTGGAGTGGGTGGTTGCCAAGCCCATGGGTGGACCAACGGCCATATTGCCGGGTGTGATTGGGAATCCATGGGAAATTAGGGGGGAACTATATGTTGGACATGCCGACACTTGGACACGACACTAGACCGGCTATGCAAGGTTGGAATGCACTAACTAATGCAAACACCGACTAATGCAAACACTCACTAAATGATGCACTTAGACCTAAACCAATATCCGGTACGGGGCGGAGTTAATCGATCCAAAGATCACTCCCGTAAGTGTGCGACCTCCCAGTAGGCGTAGCCTAACGTTCGGACAACACCTTTCAAGATACCGAATAAAGGGTTGCAAATGCAATTTAAAACACACTTTTTTTTTGTTTTGAAATAGTGATGGTCCTAGACTCGACTTAGACCATGATGCATGCAAGACTTATGCAAAGACTACTCTAGACTCAACCCGCTCTGATACCAAACTGATGCGGGACGGACACGGGAGACGACGCTATTAGGTGCCACCCTCGGACTCTAGATGAAGACGCGACCAGCAGCACACACCAGGGAGACACTAAGCCCGACACTACGAGCTCCTAGTGGCAAAACGTCGCTAACAGAAGTGAAGCTCACTCGTCGTCCCAAGCGAGGGAAAGCGCGGACCGTGCGCGGTTAAGGAACGGCGGAGGTCAAGGGTAGTCCGACTCAACTTCCGGACTCGGATCGAGTCGCAGGACGGGTCACACTCACTCTCACAGCGGTGACATGGACACACGGGCTAGTACCTACACTCTCGGCAGCGGTTAAAAAGACCGTATACTAGCTAAGCAAATGAATGCCAAGAGGTTCGGACCATTACCTCCACGCACCCGGCGTGGCGAAGACAACCCCGGCCGAATTACGGATCCCCGGTTAAACAATTTTACAACAGTACAATGATTTGACCCACTCCACGCAGGAAGGTAAAAGGTCACATGTGGAGCCCGGGAATCACGCAACTCGAGTTGACGGGCAGCATCTTGATGTCGCCCGGCGGTGCCGAACTCCGCGTTTTTGTGCTTTCCGAACGGCGGGTTCTGCGGGCCCGCGGGACCCACAGATGGCACTGTCCTCCGGATCTGCGGGGGTGGGACCCACTATGATAGGGACCCCTGGTGGCGCGCCTCCACGGACGGCGGTCGGTCGGGAACACCGATCGGGGGTCGATCGGTCCCGATTCCCAAGCTTTGAACTAGCTGTCCACGGATTTTGGTTGTTGTCTTCTGGCGCGCGCTCCGGCAAAAATGGCCGCTGCGAGCAATCCCGATGTCGGATCGGGACGCATGAGCTATCGTTGGAAAGTTCTCTTAAAATGTTTCAATCTAGACCCAAAGAGATCTGTTGGATCTGGTCGGATCAGAACTTTATTGAATTTACAAGCCCCTGTTGTACAGTAACCAAAATATCAGATTAGCATATGAGTTTCCTATAAATGGCCGTTGACTGCGTACTTGCCGTTGGAATCAGACTTCGAGATCTTCTTCAACGTTGTAGGGAATCAAACCACGAACGGGGACAATTTTTGGAATTGGATTTGGAGGTGGTGGCGATTTGATATGATTTTTGGAGTGACTGGTGGTCGGATCTGGGAACAGGGGGACAGAACTGTAGCTGGGACTGAGAACGATTTTTAGAAACTATGAAATGGACGAACCAAACCGATAAAAATTGTGGATGAAGGGGTGGATGCAAGGAACACCCAGTAAAATTGGGCGAACCAAAGAAAATCAAAAGGTGGACCTAAGACATGAAACTCATGGCGGATGGGAACCTGGACAGAACTTTGGCAGAACCGAAGTGGAAGAGTGGACGAAAATCTAAATTATGAAACGGGATCGGAATGACAAACCAAAATTTTTGGATCGTTCTTGACACCTTTGGAACATCCAGTAAAATTCCTAGGTTGATCTGAGCTCGTGGTTGATGGCTGAATTTCGTGGAAGTTGCTGTGGTACTGCGCGGGCAGAACTCCGATGAAGACGATGGCGGTGCGGGTGGCGGCTCGTGGCGGCGGCGGCGGCGACCGGAACTGATAGGGTGGAGTCTCACCACCAGAAGGAAGCCTTCACAGCTTCAATGGGAGAGGGAGGGGCGGCCTAAGCCTTGCTCAAGGGATTTTCTTCCAATTCAAATGCATTAATTCATCAAAATTGAAAATTACAAGCATATATAGGTCATATGTCTAATCAACCCTCAACCGTTGGATCTAGGGGTGTGAGATGGAGGGTTGGAATAGCATGTGACCATCCACACAAATTAAATAAAAAAATTCAAGGAAGGGGGCGCCCTATTGACTTTGGTGGCAAGGGGGGACAAGTTTGGTAGCCACCTTGGACTTTGAAGTCCACTTGTCTCTCATGTGCCTTTTACCATTCAAACTTCTAGATGCCTCCATTTGACATGTTGACTGACCCCACATGGGGCCCATGGGCTGAGGTGGATCAATGTGAGGGGCCCTGGGGGTCCCGTGGGGCCCATGGGTCCCACTTTGCAAATAAGCCCTCAAACTATCTAAATTACACACTGACGAAAGAAAATAAAATACATTACACACAAATAAAAATCCCCAAAAAATATGATAAATGCTATGACTCAGTGGGGAACCTCCAGACTATCTCCGAGCCATAGGGATGCTGAGGTGGCTCGAGTCGTGCTCCTCGTGCGGTACCGGTGGCTCGTCGGCTCGTGTCTCGCATGCGCTGGGTGTCCGCACCAGGATACCACTTCCATTTCGGTCAGGCTGCGGTGCTTGGTCCCGCTGCAGCTCCACTCCTACCGTGACGAGATCTGGTGTGATGTCCTCCCCATGGAAGTGGGCAGTATCCTTCTTGGTAGGCCGTGGTTATTTGACCGGGATGCCAAGCTCCATGGCCGGTCGAACACTTGTACCTTCGACCACGCTGGTGTGGACGCGGATTTATTTATCTCGTTTTATCTTATTTATTTATTTATTGATTTATTGGCGTGCCAGTCACATGTGTGACGATTTTATTGTGCGCTCGATCTGACATGGTCAGTCGATTGTGAGTGATCGTGTCTGGACTAGAAGTCCGTCATACCCTGAACGCTATGACGTTAATTACGTCCTCCCTAAGGAAGACAACCCTTGATTAAACGCCAAAAGTAGGAGGCCCCGAGAGGCTAAAAAAAATATTCATGTGCGCAATTTGGATTTCATACCAGAGCCTGGAAGGCAGGCAAGATAATAATAACATCAACTGTAGAAACAGACGATATCGTTAAGTCAGCGGTTCAGAGATCGAGCTTAGGGGGAAGGGGAAATTTCAGTCACAGGCAGACTAGGCCGTGGCCATGATGGGGGTTCAAAACATCGATCGATATTTCGGCAGCATTTCCCCTTCTTCTGGATCATGCCCAGGGGGGAAATAGACTATCACCCACGGAGTGCCGGGATGAAAGCCGAAAGAGAGAAGTGCTGAACTTCCCGAACCGCATATCTGCCATGGGGCAATGTTTGATATTCCCTGTAGAAGCCGGTGGCACTCATGCAGTGGAAGAGCCCTCCCGAGCTAAAGGGGTTATTCATGAACCCGATGCGGGACTACGGAAAATGAGCGAACGCTCAATGTTGCGTCCTCGCACGCGGATCGACCTGCGCGGTCAGGTCGCGGGGGTCAAGGGGGCAGCGCCCCTTGCGGGGGTTTCCGGGGGCGGAGCCCCCGGAACAAAATTCGGATTTAAGATTCAGTAACAACATTTGTGTCAGTTATCGGTGCAGTTCAATGTTGACTTTATCATCTTGAGAGAATTTCGGCAGCACCTCCCGTGGATTTAGCATCTACCAGGGGATGATATAGGCTGACATCCACAGAGTGCTGGGATGAAAACGAAAAGCAAGGGAGCACTAAGGCTCAAGGAGACTGTACATGTCTCTATCATCAATCACTATTCCCCGTCTCGGAGGTCGATGAGACCCTTGTAAAGACAAGGTCCGCCGAACCCGCGGGGTTGCATGTGAATCCAGTTCGGGACATAGGAATGTAGGGGAGGTCTTCCCCATTGCTGTATCTCCTCAGGGTGTATCTGATGATCTCTAAACATCCTCTTGACGGATGTATGGAGAGGTTAAAGAGTTGAAGGATAATGGTGCAGAGATGAACCTTTGTCTGGGTTTCATTGCCGAAGCAGGGGTATCGGCATGGGTTGAATCGGCCAAGAGAGAGGGCTCTCGGCGCGGTTTCTGTTGGCCAGGAGAGGAAGATCTCGGCCAGGGCAAAAATGGGCTTCTCGGCGCGGTATGAAGTGGCCAAAGGGGGGCTTCTCGGCGCGCTATGAAGTGGCCAAAGGGGGGGCTTCTCGGCGCGCCCATGAAGTGGCCGGGAGAGGCTCTCGGCCTAGGCCTAAATGGCAAAAAAAGGGGGGGTTCTCGGAGCAAGGCTTCCCGGCGCGCTAGTTAGTGCGCGGGAACCTGCCGCCGGGAAGCCCAGGCCGGGGAAGGTCATGTGGAGAGGGGTTTCATGGCCAAGGGGGGGTTTTTGGTTTCTTTGTCATTTAGCAAGAGAGGGAGGCCTCTCGGCTGAGGGATTTTCGGTGGGGAATTGGCACGCGGGAGCTTGGTGCCGGGAGGCTCATGTGGAAGGGTTTGAAATAGGTTTTTTTTGTCGTTTAGCAAGAGAGGAAGGCCTCTCAGCAGTTCGGCTCTCGGCGTGGAAATTAGCACGCCGAGACGGTGAGTAGGTGAGGGTTTCAGAGCTCAAAACGATACTCTGTTCGGGGTTTCTTGAGATTTCTGGCTCAGGTTAAGGCAAGATCTGGAGCACAGAAAAGGGGGCTTTCATGGGGGCTTCTGTTAGGAGGATGCCAGGGGAGCTGGGAGATCAAATTAGCCAGAGGAAAAGAAAGATCATCATCTGAACCCTGAGAAGCTTTCTCCGTTCGCCGTCAGCCGTCTGGGGGATCAAGAGATGACTGTCTCTGATCCCCTGGACGAACCTAATGGCGTAAAAAAACTGGCGATGGATGGGCTTCTGGCATCGAAACCCCAGGCCCTAAGCATTCAAGGCTTAGAATGGAGGACCCAGTGATCGAAATCATCATTCACCAAAGCCTGGCAGTTCAGAGAACCAACAGATGGGTATCTCGGGTTCCTGAACAACATGAAGGGTTCGAGGGGAAACACTCGGAACATATGCAGAGAATCTGTCATTGAGACAGGAAATGAAAGGGGATGGAGCCCAATCACCCATTAGATGGGGGTGGGGGCCCTATCCTCATCCCTCTTCAGAGAACCAACGGGAATTCTGAAACCAGTACTGTGTATACTATTATGCATTTCAAATAGAAGATATATATCCACAGGATGCAAAGGGGAAGAACTTCGATTGCCCAGTATTCATCACTGCAATTGCAGCATTCCATTTCATTGCATCGTCTCACACTTACATCAACCATGAAGGGAAAATAAGAAGCAGAGATATAAAGCAGAACCGGGATTGTCCGGCTACATCTGATAAATCAAGAAGAAAACTCGCTAGACTACATCAAAGAAATGGAAAGAAAACATGGGGAGGGCGGAGCATTGACTCCTCTCCCTCCCCGGAGCAGCCCACCTGGAGCCTTTCCTTCTTCTTTCTCTTCAGATCTTCTCTTTTCTTTCTGCGGAGGCTCTCTTCTTCCTTTGGTTTCTGGCTATCCTTTCGATATCTCCCTTTTCTTTTTTTTTTCTTCTAACGTCGCCCTTTTCTGTCCGCCCCCCCCTTCCTTTCATCGAAGGAGTGGGTTTATATAGGCCCCTTGACTGACTTCTCGGACAACAGCAACCGGCGCGCCCTAGTCCGAAGCAGTAGGCTTCTCGGCGCCCCTTCCCCATATGGGCCTTGTTGGGCTTTCGGCGTGGCCACTATCGGTGCGCCTTTTGGTGGCCGTGGGCCTCTTCAACAGCTTCTCGGTTGCCACAGGTATTGGCCCATTTAGGGCTTTTGGGATTCTTGTGTTCATTTCTTCAGTTGTGAGGGCTGACTCATCGGCTGACATATCTTGTTGGCTGAGCTTCTTTCTTGCTCGTTCGGGGATGGTCCCGAGTATCTTCGAGGTCTTGTGTCTCGTTTCAGTGGTTCTCTATTAGAGCCGGCCGTATATTCTTTTCTTCTTTTATTCCTGAAAACAAGACAACAGAAATAAGATATTTTATAAAGGTATTTTTAGGGTTATTATTATTATTTCATTACTGCTATATTATTATCTTTATTTTAGGCGTCAACAGCTGGCCAGCAGGTCACCCTCCAACCCGTTCGGCCCAGGAGCGATCAGTCAGGGGTCCTACTGGCCCTAGTACTCCGAAGCCTTCGTTCCCCGGGCCTAGTACCCCATCCCCAGCTCGAGCTATGACCGTTACCTCTAGCCCAGGAGAGCCCTCGACGAGGAGATTGATGATGATTAGCTCCCGGGAATGGAAAGCAGGAGCTTAGTCAGGGCTATCCGGTGTTTGCCATTACGGTCCGGGAGGTGGAGCGGGACTCCGAGGGTGAGCTCCCACCCGAGGGTGTTCCCATTTGCAGGAGTATGCTGATGTCTTTCCCGATGAGCTTCCCGAGGGACTCCCACCTATACGGGATATTCAGCATGCCCATCGACCTTGTTCCGGGCTCTTCTTTGCCCAACCTTCCTCATTATCGTATGAGTCCCACGGAGCATGCCGAGTTTAAACGGCAGGTCGATGAGTTAGTGCAGAGAGGGTCTGTTCGGGACAGCATGAGTCCATGTGCTGTACCCGCGTTACTCGCCCCGAAGAAGGATGGCACGTGGAGAATGTGTATTGATAGTCGTGCCATCAACAAGTCACCGTGAAGTACAGGTTCCCTATTCCCCGCCTGGATGACATGCTAGACATGATGGCAGGTGCACTATCTTTTCGAAGATCGATCTTAAGAGTGGCTACCATCAGGTGAGGATTAGGCCAGGTGATGAGTGGAAGACCGCATTTAAGACCAAGGACGGTCTATATGAGTGGTTGGTCATGCCTTTTGGGTTGACCAATGCCCCTAGCACTTTCATGCGGCTCATGACTCAGGTCCTTCGACCTTTCATTGGAGTCTTTGTAGTGGTGTATTTTGATGATATCCTTATCTATAGCCGCACCACAGGGGACCACTTGGACCACCTTCGGCAGGTCTATCTACTTCTTCGGTGAGAGCAGTTGTTTGCGAACCCACAGAAGTGTGCCTTCATGACACCTCAGCTTACCTTCTTGGGTTTCATTGTGTCTAGTACTGGGGTCTCCGCCGATCCGGAGAAGGTCCGGGCCATTATTGAGTGGCCGGAACCCCGTACGTTCATGATGTCCGCAGCTTTCATGGCCTTACGACGTTCTACCGTCGCTTCATCCACGGATTTAGCTCCGTCACCGCCCCGATCACGGATTGCATCCGGAAGGGCACATTTGTATGGACGAAGGCCGCATCCGCCGCCTTCAAGGACATCAAGGAGCGCATGACCCAGACACCTATCCTTCGAATGCCTGATTTCTCGAAGGTGTTTGAGGTCTCTTGTGATGCGTCGGGCGTGGGAATTGGAGGAGTTTTGAGTCAGGAGTCCCACCCGATCGCATATTTCAGCGAGAAGCTGAATGATGCGAAACTGCGATATTCCACGTATGATAAAGAATTCTATGCAGTTGTTCAGGCTCTTAGGCATTGGAGGCACTATCTTTTACATCAGGAGTTTGTCCTATACTCCGACCACGAGGCATTGAGGTATCCATTCGCAAAAGAAGCTTAACTCGCGTCACAGTCGTTGGGTCGAGTATCTCCAGCAGTTCACCTTTATGCTTAAACATAAGGCTGGAGTGGAGAACAAGGTGGCTGATGCCTTGAGTCGGAGAGCATGCTTGCTTACCACCATGAGTGCCGAGGTCATAGGGTTAGAGAAGATGAAGGAGGCTTATGTTGATTGTCCTGACTTTGGTCAGATTTTTACCACCCTCCAGGCCGGACCCTCGAGAGACCTTGATGAGTATGTGCTTCAGGAGGGTTACCTCTTTCGAGGTAGCAGGCTATGTGTTCCCCGAACTTCGGTTCGAGATTTCTTAGTATGGGAACTACATGCGGGAGGTCTAGCCGGCCACTTTGGTCGGAACAAGACTATTGAGGCAGTGGAGCATCGATTTTATTGGCCGAGCTTGAAGCGCGATGTTGCTAACATCGTGGCTCAGTGCCGTACATGTGCTACGGCCAAGATGAAGAAGCAAAGCTCAGGCCTTTATACGCCTCTACCCGTGCCTGATGCCCCGTGGCAGGATGTTAGTATGGACTTTGTTTTGGGATTGCCACGTACCTCCAGGAAGCATGATTCGGTCTATGTGGTGGTTGACCGTTTCTCGAAGATGGCCCTCTTTATTCCTTGCTCGAAGACTTCGGATGCTTTGAGGGTAGCCCGCCTTTTCTTACGCATGTGGTGTGCAAGTTCGGGTTGCCTCGCACTATAGTGTCTGACCGTGATGTTAGATTCACTTCCTACTTTTGGAAGACACTATGGCATATGATGGGTACTCACCTCAAGTTTTCCACTGCATATCACCCCCAGACCGATGGTCAGACCGAGGTAGTCAATAGGAGTCTGGGAGATCTTTTGAGGTGTCTAGTCAGGGACCGCATTGGGGATTGGGATCTCATTTTACCCATGGCTGAGTTTGCATACAATGATTCGGTGAATAGGTCTACCGGCATGAGTCCATTTGAAATTGTCACAGGTCGTAGGCCTAGGAAACCCGTTGACCTTGTCCCCATGCCTATCCATGCTAGAGTGTCGGAGTCGGCCGAGTCGTTTGCTAGGCACGTTAGGAGTTTGCATGACGACATCCGTCGTCACATTGAGGCCAGCAATGCACGGTACAAGGAGTTAGCCGATGCCCACCGACACCACCGAGAGTTCCACGAGGGCGAATACGTCATGATCAGGGTAAGACCTGAACGGTTTCCCTCTGGAACCGTTAAGAAGTTGCAAGCTCGCGGAGCCGGTCCCTTTAGATGTTGAAACGCGTTGGATCCAATGCGTATGTTGTGGACTGCCCGAGGAATATGGTATAAGCTCTACCTTCAATGTATCGGATCTTGTTGCATATAGGGACCCAGCGGTGATCCCTAGTGAGCCTTTTGAGCCATCTCCTCCCCTTGAGAGTGATCCCACACCTGAGTGTCCACTTCCACCTCCAGCCCCTTTTTCACGGCAGCGTGAGCATATAGATCGTATACTGGATGAGCAAGTGACAGTTACCAGGAGTGGATCTTACCCGCGCTACCTAGTGCGATGGAGAGGACGGCCCGCTACTGAGGACACATGGATCACACATGGCGAGTTGCAGCGGATCGATCCGGACCTTTTGGAGCGATACAGGAGCGATGCAGACCCTTACTCGACAGGGTCGAGTTTCTCCCACCCGGGGAGAATTGGTGCGGACACCCGAGCAGTTGAGCGGCGCGATACGCCGAGCCACCGGTACCGCACACGGAGCACGACTCGAGCCACCTCAGCATCTATTTGGCTCGAGACAGTCTGGAGACGCCGCCTTGAGTCTCCCCATTTATCATATTTAGTTAGCCTTTATGTGTGTGTAATTTGTGTTTATTTCGTTGTATTCGGTTTGCTATTTTGATTGTAAGAGGGGCTTATGTGCAATTTGGACCCCGTGGGCCCCACGGGCCCCCCAGGCCCCATCCCATTGAGCCACCTCACCCATGGGCCCCATGTGGGGTCAGTCAACATGTCAAATGGAGGCTTCTAGATGGGTGGGCCAAGTGGGGGACAAGTGGCTTGGAAAGTCCACATTTTGGCCACCCACCCCACCTACCAAGTCAAGCCACTCTCCTTGGTCCAAGGGCCGCCCCCCTCCCTTTATTTTTTTATTTATTTTGTGTGTGTGTGTCTCATGCCATCCCAGCCCTTCATCTCCCACTCCTAGATCCTACGGTTGTGGATGGATGAGAGATGTAACCTATTTAAGCTTGTATTTTTCATTTTGGAGAATTAATGCCATAAGAATTGTGAAAAAGCTTGAAGCTCCAGCCTTGGTGCGCCCCCTCCTCATCTCCCTCTTCCCCTTGAAGCTGTGAAGGCTTCTTTCTGGTGGTGAGACTCCACCCTATCAGTTCCGGTCGCCGCCGCCGCCGCCACGAGCCGCCACCGCACCGCCATCGCCATCAACGGAGTTCTGCCCCGCAGTACCACAGAAGCTTCCACGAATTTCTTGTCTTAGCTACGAGCTCAGATAGATCTGGGAATTTTAGTGGATGTTCCAGAGGTGTCAAGGACATCCCACAAATTTTGGTTTGCCATTTAGATCTCGTGTCATATTTTTTGATTTTCGTCCACTCTTCCATTTCGGTTCTGCCAGAGTTCTGTCCAGATTCATCCCGCCCTGAGTTTCATGTCTTAGGTCCACTTTTTGATTTATTTTGGTTCGCCCAATTTTATTGGATTCCACCCATCCACCCTTCATCCAAAATTTTTCTCAATTTTGATTCGCCCATCCCATATTTTCTAAAATTCGTTCTCAGACACATCTACAGTTCTGTCCACCTGTTCCCAGATCCGACCACCAGTCACCCCAAAAATCATAGTAAATCACCACCACCTCCAAATCAAATTCCAAAAATAGTCCCAGTTCCGTGGTTTGACACTCTACAACTTTGAAGAAGAGAGCAAGAGCTGAATCGAGGTTTACTAGGCGGTCAACGGTGGTTCTCAGACACGTACCCTGCAGATCTGAGATTTCGGTTTACTGTACAACAGGGGCTTGTAAATTCAATAAAGTTCTGATCTGACCAGATCCAGGAGATCTCTCTAGGTCTAAATCGAAGCATTTGAAGAGAGCTTTCCAACGATAGCTCATGCGTCCCGATCCGACGTCGGGATTGCTCGCAGCGGCCGTTTTCGCCGGAGCGCGCGCCTGAAAACAGCAACTAAAAATCCGTGGGCAGCAACTTCAAAGCTTGGGAATCGGGACCGATCACCCCCGATCGGTGTTCCCGGCCGACCACCGTCCGTGGAGCGCGCCACCAGGGGTCCATCATAGTGGGTCCCACCCCCGCAGATCCGGAGGACAGCGCCATCCGTGGGCCCCGCGGCCCGCAGAACCGGCCGTTCGAAAAGCACGAAAACGCGGAGTTCGGCACCACCGGGCGACATCAAGATGCTGCCCGTCAACCCGAGTTACGTGATTCCCGGGCTCCACATGTGACCTTTTACCTCCCTGCGTGGAGTGGGTCAAATCTTTGTATTGCTGTGATATTGTTTAACCGGGAGTCCGTGATTCGGCCGGGGTTGTCTTCGCCACGCCGGGTGTGTGGAGGTAATGGTCCGAACCTCCTTGGCGTTCATTTGCTTAGCTAGTATACGGTCTTTTGCCACTGCCGAGAGCGTAGGTACTAGCCCGTGTGTCCATGTCACCGCTGTGAGAGTGAGTGTGACCTGTCCCGTGACTCGATCCGAGTCCGGAAGTTGAGTCGGACTACCCTTGACCTCCGCCGGTTCCTTAACCGCGCACGGTCCGTGCTTTCCCTCGCTTGGGACGACGAGTGAGCTTCCACTTCTGTTAGCGATGTTTCGCCACTTGGAGCTCGTACTGTCGGGCTTAGTGTCTCCCTGGTGTGTGCTGCTGGTCGCGTCTTCATCTAGCGTCCGAGGGTGGCACCTAATAGTGTCATCTCCCGTGTCCGTCCCGCATCAGTTTGGTTGGTGAATTAAAATACTTTCTTGGCTTGCAAGTACAACAGCTTGATAATGGATGCTTCATTAACCAGACCAAGTACATCTTGGACATCCTCAAGCATTTTGGAATGACTAATCTGAAGCACATCTCAACTCTAATGGGTACCAACACATCATTAGATGCAGATGAATCAGGTAAAGAAGTGGATGCAAAATTATATCGAGGTATGATTGGATCTCTACTCTATTTAATTGCCTCGAGACCTGATATACTATTCAGTGTAGGTATGTGTGCTAGGTACCAATCTAAACCTACTGAATTGCATCTAGTTACTGTGAAAAGGATTTTTAGGTACATATCTGCTACACACACTCTAGGATTATGGTTTCCTGTATCACACACCTTAGATTTGATTGCAGATACGGATGCAGACTATACTGGGTGTAAACTAGATAGGAAGAGCACTAGTGGTAAATGTCAATTTCTAGGTGGGTGTTTAGTTTCTTGAGCTTCCAAGAAGCAACACTCTGTGGCCCTCTCCACTGCAGAAGCTAAGTATGTAGCTGCAGGGAGCTGTGGTACACAGGTGATCTAGATCAAACACCAGCTTCATGACTACCAAGTAGAACTAGGCTGCACACCCATTTACTGTGATAATACTAGTGCCATAAATCTTGCAAAAAATCATGTTTTACACTCTCGCACCAAACATATTGAAATCAGACATCATTTTATCAGAGATGAGGTTTCTAAAAACACTTTTGAGCTGATCTATGTAGACACCTCTCATCAGATAGCTGATATTTTTACTAAGCCTCTGGACACTGACAAATTCACAACTCGGAGGAGAGAACTAGGCATTTTTAAAACCCTCTGAATTTCTGAATTTTGGAATAAAATGCACTCATGCGTCTATGTCCATGTTGTGCTACATGTATACCTCATTTGCATGGAATTTCCATTCAGTGTCTGTCATTTGTTTAACATTGGCATGCATAACCCGTTGGTATATAAAATGATAAGCTGGGATAAGGTCATATGTCTTCTAACTGGAAACCCACATCATGTGTGAGGAGGACTTCTGACCTACATTCTACTTCTCTACCCTGTACCACAGGCTCATTTACATATAGGTCAGGGTCAATGTCCATAAATTTTTAGCTTTTCTGCATTTCAATACATTTGGCATTCCAGCTATCGGCTTAACTGTTTCATATTGTAAGAGGGAGGTGTTCTAAGTACGTCTTGTGTAGAAGGCAAATGCATGTGTGAAGCTGATAGGTTTGAGTTCATCAGTCAGTCAAGGTGAAAGGGGGAGTTGCTTGTTTGTCTGTTTGAGGTCTTAGGAGACTGATTCAAAAGGATTCTCTTCTAAACTTGGCACTGCACAAAGCTTATTGAGAACCTTATGCAGTTTTATTTCACAAAATCCAGAACCTCTCAACTCTCTTAAATTTCCAAATCTGATTAACTGAAATTTAGCTAGAAAGTTTCTCTCTAATAATCCTGCAAAGACCTAGATAGAGAACCTGAAGACTGTCTTCCTACATCATTAATGAACATGGATCACTGTTGACACTCTTATGTCATGAAATCTCCTAAATGTTTGAAAATTAAAGTTCTGGAAGCAAACTCTCTGAGGATCAGTACATCTGGTATTGTCTTCAAACATCATATAACAAGTAAAAACATTTTCTTTAGGGGCATTTCAACATTTCAGAGCAATGTTCTGGTTACCGAGAAACTAGACACTTCATCAACAAAATGAAACACTCTCTAAGTCATGAAATGCCAGAATATCTCTGCTTAAAAAGTTTCTGAAAAAATTTAAGAATCCATGTCAGAGTAATGGCATTAAAGTGTTGAGTAGCTAGAGATTCAGGCCTCTGATCAAGGTGTCTCCTCACGTCAAAAGACACTTATATTGCTAACTTGTTATCTAAAAAGAAATAATACGGTTATCACACTGAGAATCTTGGAATTCTGGCCTCTAATCAAGGTGTCTTCTCACATATCAATGTGTGATTTACCAAAATTACTCAATGACTTTTATTGCTCAGTAAAAGAAAAATCTTTCACCCCTAAATTTTTTTTGCAGATTGTTTGTCCTTAATACCTTTGGACCATCCAACAGTAGATGAGCCTCCATTTCCTTGATTAGTAAAGCATTTAGACAGCTTTCTCTTGGCATAACTGTTTCACCTTGGATTCTTACTTCTATACGATTATAATCTTCACTCCTATTCTGTGTCTTTCCTGCTTATTAGCTATCAGGTATTTCAGCTCCATTCAGTTACCTTCCTTGGATCTTTAAGGGTTGCGTATGAGATGGTTTTCTACTAAGTGAATTAATTGTCTCTGGTCTCTCAAGCTTCGTTGTACCTTGTTTCTCCCTACATTCCTTTTGATGATGTCAAAGGGGGAGAATGATGTCTGAGGATTTAGGGGGAGAATGGCTTATGAGAATTGAGAATGATTTTGAGCATGGAGTATATTCTGGTTGATAGTCATAGTGTTTGGGAGAGCTAGTGTGTCTTGAGTAAAGACTGTGTGTCAGGGGGGTTAGTGTATGACATTGTTTGCATGTTTGAACACCCTCATGTTCTAATGACAACATTAAATTAGTTTGGCTCATAGTGTTGCCATCATCAAAAAGGTGGACACTATTGTATCGCTGTGATTTTGATGATGACAAACACCATAAGTCAAATGTCAGACACCATAAAAAATCAAACACCTTAAATCAAATAGAATATGTCTGAAGCACTCATGAGTCTGTGCAATGGAGTTTGTGCACATAAAAATAACACGTCTGCATAAAGTCTGTACACATGACACTTCACTGGGTAGCCTGTGTACATGGCATGCATTTGGTCAAACAGGTGGTGTGCATGATGTTCATACTGCATTAGGCTTACATAGAATCACAGCCAAGGTCGGTGCTAGTTGTAGCATTGTGCCTGCATATAAGTCGGTGCTAGTTTGGTCAGTGCAGTTATAAGGTCGATGTTAGCATCAAGTTTCATAAGATAAGGTTGATGCTAGCACAGAGTGTCTAGCATATAGGGTCGGTACTAGTGTCATATGCATTGCATTCAGGTCGATGCTAGTTTGCTTTCAAAGCAACTAAGGTCGATGCTAGTTTAGGCTAGATGCATAAGAGGGTCTGTGTACATTACTGTAGCATGCATGTAAGGTCGATGCTAGTACAGCATGTCTGGCATGAGAGGTCGATGCTAGTTGAGTTGCATACGCATCAGGTCAGTGCTAGTATGGAAGTGCATGCATATAAGGTCTGTGCTAGCCTATCGTGCTTTGTCACTAGGTCGATGCTACTTTTAGTTAAGTCTGCATAAGGTCAATGCTAGTTACCTATCTACATAAGTCAGGTCAGTGCTTGTCCCTATTGTCTGAATAGTCAGGTCGGTGCAGGTTATGTTTTGCACATACCATGGTTAGTGGATACTTAGCCTGCACACACACAAGGTCGGTGCATAGTTCTCATCGTTAATATAGAAGGTCGGTGCATACTTAGTCGCTCAGCATGTAAGGTCGGCGCATCTCTACCTTCGTGCGATACAAGGACCAACATATAGGTCGGTGCATGTTTATGTTTAACTGTCAAGGTCGGTGCACCTTTCAGTAAGGTCTGTGCATATCATCAAACAGCTAACACTTATGACTATTACATTGCCAGGTCAGTCATATGGTTGAGCATATACTGAGCAAACTGCACGTGCTATTTAAAGTACCAGGTCGATGACTCGTGATCCAAGGCAAGGACCGGAATAGATGATCCTGCCATGTGGACTGCTACAACACCACGATTCTGACACGTGAACCTCAAAGGATAAAATATGCGTGGAAGTTTGGGCGGGAAACATGGCATCCACGCGCCCATTGTCTGCCTATAAAAGAGGATCAAAAGTTGGGAGAAAAGTGTGAGAGAAGAAGCAAAAAAAAAAGAAAAAAGAAAAGAGAGACCATCTGAAGCCAAAGCTAGTACTGAAATTTCCCCCATTCGAGAAGAGAGCCAGTTCAGAAAGAGTAGAGCCTAGGTGATTGCTAGTATTTGAGTCTGAGAGTCTGCTTCTTCGAAGCTACATTGTTACTGATTCTGAGAGATTTGTCTTCCTTTCCGATTGTTTTTCATCTTCTAGTTTTTACTTTTCAATTCCACTTTTACCCTCCAAGTTCACTTGGAGGAAGGGAGAGGTTCTCCAGTTTCCCTCCATCGTGTTTGGAGGAAGAGAGGATTGATCCTCTAGTTCGTGAGTTGCTGGGAGCAATTCACGGGGTCCCCTTTGCGGTGTGCAAAGGAAAGAAGGTTGGACCTCCAATGAGTCTTCTGGTCATCAGAAGAGCGAGGAGAGTGTTCCTCGGGGCAAGCTATAAGGTAGCGGATGTTAGCAGACTGAGTCTGCGTTCTGAATTGCTTAGTGCAAGGAAGCCTTACTCTGTTGGAGTAAGGGGTGGATGTAGATTGTGGATTGCAATCGAACCACCTCAAAATCTCTTTGTTCCATCCGTGTGGTTTGCTTGTTTGCTCTCTCGATTTGGCTCTAGCACATCATCTGTTCGATTTTTGTCTCAACTTAATTCTCTCTCTAGTTACAACATCTGCCTATCTGTCTACTCCGTGGCTAGACTAGGGAAGATTCTCTACTGTGTTTTAGGATTACATAAGTCATTTTTCGAATTATTTTGAATTGGAGGTGATCTATTCATCCCCCCTTCTAGCTTACCTTCTGCGTGAACTATCACAACTGACCATCGGCTCTTGATTAGAAAGAAGTGAGCTGACTTGGTCCATCGATCTATGATGATCCAAATTGCATCATATCCACCTTTGGATTTAGACAGTCCCATAATGAAGTCCATGCCGATCTCCACCCACTTCCACTTGGGAATAACTAGAGGATGTAGCTTACCAGCCGGCTTTTGGTGTTCTGCCTGGACTTGTTGGCAGGTGAGATAGCGAGACACAAAGTCTACTACCTCTCTTTTCATGTTATTCCACCAGAAAGTCAGTTTCAAGTCTTGGTACATTTTGGTAGATCCGGGATGAATCGTGTACCTTGATCTGTGAGCTTCTTTTAAAATTTTCTTTTTTAATTTTGGACAATCTGGTACACAAGTTATTTCTCTGAATAATAGTCTTCCATCTGATGCTACCTTGAAGTCTAGTCGTTCTTCTAGTTTATCCTTGATTTCTACTAACACCAGGTCACTGTCTTGAAGTTCCTTGATTTCGGAGAGTAGATCCGGTTGTATCCTCATGTGTGATAGAGTAATACACCTTTTCTCCTGGTCCGTACCTATATCAAGCTTAGAGAATTGCTCCAGCAGTTTCCGTTCTTAGATCATGCAGTTGGCTAATAAGGCTCTCAACTTTCGACTGAGGGCATCAGCTACAGGATTACCCTTTCTAGGATGGTATTGTATTGTGAAGTCGAAATCCTTGAGGTATTCGAGCCAACGCCTCTGCCTCATGTTGAGTTCCTTTTGAGAAAATAGATACTTGAGGCTTTTGTGATCGGAGTACACAGTGAACTGTTCTGCATAGAGATAGTGTCTCCAGATCTTTAAGGCAAATACCACCGTGGTCAACTCTAAGTCATGCACCGGGTAGTTTTCTTCATGCTTCTTCAACTGTCGGGACGAGTGGACAATGACTCTCCCTTGTTGCATTAACACACATCCGAGGCCAATGCCAGACGCATCGATATGTACCTCGAATTTCTCCCCTTCAGTTGGTAATGCCAATACTAGGGCGGTCGTTAGATGATCTTTCAAGGCTTGAAAGCTCTTCTCGCATTCTTAATCCTACTTACAAGGAATCTCCTTACGGGTCAGCCTAGTAAGAGGAACAGCGATCTTGGAGAAGTCTTGATGAATCGCCTATAATCGCCAACTAGGCCTAAGAAGCTTCGATCTCAGTTGCATTGGTCGACCTTTCCCAATTCTTCACGGCCTCGACTTTCGACAGATCAACAAAAATCCCATCTTTCGAGATCACATGTCCTAGGAAGGACACTTCCTTGAGCCAGAAGTCGCACTTGCTAAACATGGCATAGAGTTGATTACTCCTTAATATTTGTAATGCCATCCTTAAGTGTTCTTCATGATCTTCTTTGGTCTTGGAATAAATTAATATGTCATCAGTGAAGACCACTATAAATTGATCCAGATGAAACCTAAATATGCTATTCATTAACTGCATAAAGGCTGCAGGGGCATTCATTAGTCCGAATGGCATAACAACAAATTCGTAGTGCCCATACCTGCTTCGGAATGCGGTCTTATGAATGTCCTCATCCTTGATCCTCAGTTGGTGATATCCTACTTGAGATCAATCTTCGAGAAATACTTGGATCTAGATATCTGATCAAATAACTCATTGATCCTTGGTAGTGGATACTTGTTCTTGATAGTAAGATGGTTCAACTGCCGATAGTCGATGCAGAGTCTCATCGATCAATCCTTCTTCTTTACAAATAACACGGGCACTCCCCACGGGGAAGTGCTCGATCTAATAAATCCTTTCTTCAAGAGCTCCATCAATTGCTCCTTTAATTCCTTGAGCTCGGCAGGGGACATCTTATAAAGTGCCTTAGAAACTGGACCAGCACCAAGAACAAGGTCGATGGTGAAGGCCACTTCTCTTTGTAGGGGTAATCCATGAAAATCTTTAGAAAATACATCGGGAAACTCCTGAACTACTTGGATGTCTTCTATCTTGGATTACTTAGTCTCTTTTATAGTGA